>CM057456.1:730235000-731435000 GCA_016271365.2 Neoceratodus forsteri | reverse complement strand
ATACATGACAAACGTATGGGTCAGTGGCATTGCCACATTTTGCACTTCTATTGCATGTGTTAACAAATGTTTATTTGAATCTAGCACTATTCCCTTGTCAATGGCAGGGAACCTTGGATATGTCACCACACACAGCAGTATTGCTCCATGTTTCAAAACTTATTCCTGCTCAATCCAGGAAGCCACGTTTGTGACTCTCACAGTGTCATTGCTGCATTTTCATCTGGCAACATCCATCTCTGATCGTCTGGCAACTGTCCATTCTATTGATCATCTTGATGGGAACTTTTATTGTGAAAGGTTGAAACCACCTCCTTTCCTTGTTTACCATGAGGTCTTGGAATCATGACTGAATCTATACATTGAATGTCGTACCTGAAAGGAACATCACCTTTTATGCAGATGTGACATCTTCCAACTTGTTTTACCAACTTGTGAATACTGACCTAATAACTGAAATTAGGCTTCCACTTGTGAACTCTCAAATAAACTGTATTCAGTCCAGCCAATTAAGATTCTACAATCAAACTCATTGTTATGTACACTATGAAGCTAGTCTGGGGTAGGGGCAATCCCCTAACTCAGCAAGAAGACTCATCTTCATTTGATCTACAATCAAGAAATCCATTTTCTTCATTGCTTGTTTTCCAAGCCTGGCTGGCACCTCATACAGACTGAGAAGTGAGTACTGTTATAAACTTTTACACTTTGTACAGCCGTGTGATTATCTTCAACTGAACACTATTGCTATTCCATTATAAGACTCAATGTGCACTCTAATGCACCCCTTGCTGAGACTTCTGAAAATACTGCAGCCTCCTGAACATTTTGATCAACCTTTGGAGAATCTGATGCACTGAATTTGAACTATGAATCTTCATTTAACACTTGAAGAAACCCTGGATTTATCCCTGGAACTGTTCATAGTTTATGACTTGTGGACATTGACATTTTGTGTCCTGTTCAACTTACCAACTCAAAAATGCCATCCTTCAAGGTGGTATATTCTGCTGATGTGGAACATTGAGTGGTGACCAACTCTACATTCTTCTGATATAGACTAAAAGTTATGCAAAGTGAACTTTTCTAACTTCTGTTTTTACTCCCTAAACAGGTAATAGGTTATACAGTAATTACACCTGTTCCCATCCCGGAACCAGATATGATTAAGTCTAGTCCTAGCTATCTTAATGCTCTATCTCAATTTTTACTTATTTTTAATATCCATATAGGCAACTTAAGTTTGTCTCTTCAATTTCTTCCCAATAGGACAGATACACACTTGATACATATCAGTGTTTACTGATTGTTTTGATATTGGAAAACCCCATTGTGAAGTTTTATTCCAAATGTTTATAGTAATACAAGGTTTACTAACATATTCCCTTATAATTACATTTTGTTGTTTAAGGAAAACCCTGAAACACCACCGTGACCAGTTAATATTCTTCTATCAGGCTCGTGCTATGGGCCTGTAGATGAATAGTGCCTAACCTCCATCTTTTTTGTTGTGTTGCCACTTTTGCAATTAGGGCAACAAAGAGGGGATTGTTACGCCTGGGTTATGCCCCCTATTGTCCCACATACACCTCACATACACCTCACACTGTTTTCCTGGTCTATTGTACTGTAATACTGCTATTTTGCACTAACACTATAGTTATGAGCACACATCATATAAGCATGGGTGCTAGGAATGTGCTTTGCTGCTAACATATGCTAATATTGTCATGCATGATTCATTATACCTCACTAAAATACATTTATCTAGATTATGTTTGTCTTTTACATATATTCCATATATAATCTATCTAATCACTGATAAGATGACTCAGAGGGATCATCAGTGATTATTGTGTACTTATATTCTCATATAATTATATGTAATGTGTATTTTACACTCAGGCAGATATGCCTGTCAGCAGTTCTCTTTGTCTAAGCAAGCTGACAGAGAGAGACAGGCCTTTGTTATGTCTCTATGTTTCATAACTGGTGTAAGCAAGAAATGCCGCATGTCATTTGAACCAGTCAACATTTCTTTTGTCTAAGCTATAATGCTAATGGAAGCATACTCTGTCTCATATGATACTCATTAGTAATCTGTCTCCTAAGTCATTCTCCAATGGAGAATGACTTAGAACCAATACATATTGTTTCTCATATCTGTAACTATGTTGTAATCTCTGTTGCTATGCTGCTATCTGTAGTATTTAGCTGTCTGCAACCCATTGTAGCTCTCTTGAGACACTACTGTAACTTATCTAGAAGGGCAGAGAGATAGAACAAGATCTTAGAGTACCTGAGATCTACAATTCTGGAGATCATGTACATTCTTCAGGAGTTGTGAGAAACCCATCTCCCTTGTGATTTTCTTTGTCACATGGTTGGTGTAAGTAGCATAATAAACTTTATTAGTACTCCTTACTTGTTTATGAATGTTTCTTGGCAGGCTCCGAGACACAAGAATCTGAATTATTATTATTATTATTGTTTACCCTACACACCAAGTGTGTTTAGACAACACTGCAATGGTCCCAAACTCTGTACCCTGTACCTCCCAGCTGACCACCCTCCCCACCATGCTAGTGGACTAGCTCATCAGCTGCCCACCACACCCCCTCCCACATACCATCCCTCCTCTGCCTCTCTCTCCCCCATGCATGTGCGCGTGTCTGTATACCTGTTATTTCCTGTTGAGGTATTTGCCCACCCTAGTATCTGGTAGCCCCCCCGCTTAGTAGCTGTGAACACAGGTGCCATAATTGAGTCGTTGTTTTTGTTGCACCCAATTTCAGTCATCTTGTTCACTGGATACTGTTGCGGTGATCCTGGGACTGTATGTTAAGTGTTTTTTGTTGTCATTGTTGTGTTGGAAAATTAGATACAATTTTTAACTAAAAAAGTAATACGTCTACGTGACTTAATGCAACTAAAAATATAGTTTTCCAAGAAAGATAATGGAGTTTGCTGGATTCAGTGGACTCCGAAGGACTCATAGTCAATTTTTCAAGCACAAAATTCAAATCCTATACAGGGACTGGATCTCGGATAGGGAGATGAAGGTGCAGAATACCACCCTCTGACAAGGAGAGCAAATAGTCTAAGATACTCTGAGGGGAACACTCATAAGTGTCTAAGTCCCACATAGACATCCAAATGGAGAAGCGTTTCCACTTCATAGAATAAGAAGATTGCATAAATGGTTTCCTGGAAGCCCAGAGATCTTCTGCCACATTTGGGAACACCCTGAAGCATGAGAGGACTATGTCCTCGGGAGCCAGGTGTGCAGATGGAGGGAGTGAAGGTCCAGGTGTAGCAGGGAGCCTTGTGCCTGGGACAGCAGAGCCCGGCAAATCAGCAGAGGTGGGGATCCGGTTCTGAGAGCTGTAGAAGCAGAGGGAAACAAATCTGTCTTGGCCAGAACGGTGCTATGAGAATCATAGATGCCCCATCCCAGACCAGTCTGAGTAGTACTTTCAATGAGAGGAAAAGGCAGAAAGACATAAAGAAATCTTCCTGTCGAGAAAGGAGATAATGTGTCCCACCACACAGTTCCAGGATCTCACTCAAGAGAGCAGTAAAGAGGCAGTTTTGCATTTTGCAGAGAGGCAAATAGGTCCAACTCCAGTAGACCCCATTGGTGGAAGATGTCATTTAGGATGTCCAGTAAGATTTCCCACTCATGGGCCCTTGCAGTGGATCTGCTCAGGGCATTCAGCAGGGTGTTGGACACCCCAGGGATGTGGACCACCAGAAGATGGATATTAATCTGGATCACCCAATACCAGACCCTCATTGAGTCTCTCCAGAGAGGGTATGAATGGGTGCCTCCTTGTTTGTTTAGGTACTGAACTACTGCAGAATTATCTGATTGCATCTGAAGGCAACCAGGGAGAAGGAGAGTCTCGAACACCTGTAAGGTGGAAAGGACTACCCTCATCTCTAAGACATTGATGCAGAGGCAGGCCTCCACTAGCATCCAACATCTTTGGGACTAGACATGCAGGAGGTGAGCACCCCAATGTCAAGGAGGCATCTGTAATCATTGTAGAGCTAGAAGAGT
The DNA here is from genome assembly GCA_016271365.2 of Neoceratodus forsteri. Classification (NCBI taxonomy): domain Eukaryota; kingdom Metazoa; phylum Chordata; order Ceratodontiformes; family Ceratodontidae; genus Neoceratodus; species Neoceratodus forsteri. The sequence continues at coordinate 731,430,937 of CM057456.1, read as the reverse complement.
TGGGGAAGACATCAGGACTGGGGCATCAAAATCATCCTCCATCTGGTCCCATTGGACTCTGAGGGACCACTGAAGGACCCTCATATTCAACCTGACATTGGGGACCATCCAAATCTTCCCAGGAGGTGCAGGTAGTCTCATGGTGAGACCAATCTGCTGGACTCCAGGCTGCATGCCAAAGCAATCAGGGCATCCACCCAAGCCATGAGCAAATATGCCATCCCCAAGGAGGCGTCTAACATGGCTTCAATACACAGGAGGCATTGCGCTGTGTCCATTTTGGACTTCAAACAGTTTACAGCAATCCCCACCTGGCAAATGACTGTAGGGTTCAAGAAAGCATGGACAACAGCCTTTGGTGAGAAGACACTCTCAGGAGCCAGTCGTCCAGGTAGGGAAAGACATAGAGGCCATCCCTGTGGAGGATCACTGCAACTACCTCTAGGCATTTTGTGAATACCCTCGGGGATCAGGAAAGGCCAAATGGGAGGGTCCTGAATTGGTAAAGATGACCCTGAAACAAAAAATGGAGAAACCATCTGTGAGCAGGGTGCATCAGGATATGGAGGTATGTGTCCTTCATGTCAAGAGAGAAGAGCCAATTTCTTTTGTTCAGCAAGGGGAGAAGTGTCAGGAGAGACACCATCCTGAACTTTTGGTATTTGATATAGAGGTTGAGACACCTCAGATCCAAAATGAGGTGGAAGTTCCCCGTCCATTTGGGAACCAGGAAAAAATGGGAGTAAAATTATGTACCCTTCTGTGGAAGAGGAACTGGTTCTATGTTTTGTGAGCAAAGCATCAATTTCATTCCATAAGACCAATGCTTGGTCTGGAGGCTAGTGAGAGACCCTTGGTGGAAAAGCAAGGGGCATCTCTGTGAACTCCAGTGTGTGTTCTGACTCAATCAATTGCAGGAGCCACAAGTCAGATGAGATAGCTTGCCAACTTTGAAGGTACAGGGAAAACCTACCACTGATGGCCATTGGAAGGGTCTCCATTCCCACGACTGGAAGAAGACTTTCAGGCCAAAGGCTGTCCTTGCTGAGGAGCAACAGGGACATAATGGGACATTCTATGAATGTTTCTAGGACCAGGCAATGTTAATTGAGGCTTTCACTTATTGGCAGGTAGTCTTTCAGCATTGGGATGCACCCTGCAGGGGTGGCCCCTGGAGGATCCCCTGAAGGCTGGTTTTGCTTTTGGACAGTAAAGGGTCTGGATCAATTGAAAGGTATGATCTGAGTTCTGTAAGTCCTTCAACATTTTTGTGGGGTCTGTGAACCAAACAGCTGATCACCCTTAAAGGGTGCATTAAAGATAGATTGCTGTACATCCTGTGGAAACCCCGACACTCTGAGCCAGGCATGATGTCTGAGACAAACACCTACCGAGGACGTATGGGCCGCAGTGTCAATGGCATCATAGGTGACCCTGAGCAGGTGGTGGCAAGCAGCCACCACAGACATTTTGGCTGTCAGATCCTCCTGGGCAGAACCTGCAGGGAAGGACTGGACCATTGCCTGGGAGGCTTTTAGGATTTCCTCCTAATATTTCAGGAGATGTCCTATGTAATTAAGTATACAGAGAGTTATAGTAGCCAAGGCATAAACCCTTTTCCCCATTACATCCAATTTCTTGGATTCCTTATCAAGGGGTTGAGCACTATTGTGCTGAGGTCTAGAGGAACTATCATGATTGTCATTGATCACCACAGAGTCCGACTGAGGTGGAGACATGAAGTAGAGGTGGTCCACTAGGGCCTGATAAATTCTATCAGCTTTACAAGGATTGGAGGAAATTTTGAAAGGTTACTTCCAAGCAGCCCAAATAGCCTCTTCAAAGGCATCCACCAAAGGGGGACGACCAGAGTGGGGCATTCCTAAATACTGTGCAAACTTCTTCCTTGAGGCATCCTGATCAGTGCTCTGGAACCCAAATGTTTTCTGGAGGTGTATCATAATGTACGAAAACATGGGATCATCTGGTGGAGAACATGGGAATTCAAGGGTAGGTTCACCCTGTTTGTTTGTTTGTTTATTTATTTATTTATTTAAAAGTTTCACCAGGAAGAGCACACTGAGCAGCAAGTGTACATTTCCAGATGCGTCCTGGGGGAGGGGAACAGTTGGAGGGAGTACAGACATATGTACATATATACAGTATTTGCAGATAAGAATACAATACAGTAGCAGCAGCAAACAGTTAGGGGAGAGAGTACAGCATGAAATACAAATACACAATATAAGCAACAACACATCTAAATTTACAGACTTTATCATTTACAAATTATGTACAGGAAGACTGCAGTCATGCAAACAACAGCAGGCCAAGCAGCAGGACAGGAGGGCAAAGATAAGTAAAAGACAGACAGGAGGGTGGTCAGATAGGAGAGGAAGTGCCAAGGGATTAGATACAGGGCAGAAGGTGTGGAAGTGGACTTTTATGAGGGAATTGCAAGCCCTAGGGTAGGGGAAAAGCAAATGGAGCAGGGTAGGGAGTTCCACAGACTGGGAAATCTGTAGAAAAAGGCAGCCTGACCTAATGAAATGATCTGATGAGGGACAGATAAAGTGCAAGGGTCAGAGTAGCTGAGCATATGTGAGGATGGGGGAGTAGTGGAGAAGGAGGAGGAGAGGTAGTATGGCAGTAACTGGGATCAGAACTTAGCCATGAAGCTGGCACAGTGGGAATGCCACCTGTCCTCTAAGGAGGGGAGGGACAGGGATTTGTAAAGGTCACAGTGGTGGGTGTGGGGGGGACAGTCATGGGCAAAGAGGCAGAAGGAGTGGAAGCGAGTATCCAGTCTGGTTATGGAGGAGAAGGGAGTGACACCGTAGACCATATCACCGTAGTCAAAGATGGGAAGAATAATTTTCTGCGCAGTGGCCTAATGAGATGGCAGAGGGATAAATCCATGGTTGTCGTACAGGGCACTCAGTTTGGGATGCATTTTCTTGTGAATGGCCTCAATGTGTACAGAAAAGTTGAGGTTTCAGTCAAGCCAGACCAAGAGGTATCTAAAGGAGGAGCAGTCCTCGAGCAGTGTCCCATTCAGGGTGTGGAAAGGAGGTGGGGAAGGGAGCTAAGAGAGTCTCTGCCTAGTGCCAAAGGTCATGGACACTGTTTTCTTGGCATTCAGGAAGAGTTGGTTAGAGTGAAACCAGAGCTGAATCTTGTCGAAGTCACGCTGGAGTCTGGCTGCCACATCAAAGCTGGTGGGACCAGATGCATACAAGATGGTGTCATCTGCATACATATGGATAGAGGTATGTGGGCAGGCAGGGGGCAGGTCATTTAGAAGGATAGAAAGCAGGGAGCCAAGGATGGAACCTTGTGGTACACCAGTGGAGATGGGGGGGAGAGGGAGTCACCAATCTGGATGGATTGTGACCTACCTATTCGGGAGGAGTGGAACCAGCTTGTGGCCTCATCTGAGAACCCTGCACTGGAAAGCTTGGATAGGAGGAGGGGGTGTGACACAGTGTCAAACACCTTTGTGAGATTGATGAAAATGGCAGAGGTGATGCGTCCCCAATTCATGCCTGTTTGGATGGAGTCAGTAAGCCTCAGCAGGTAACTGATGGTTGAATGGGGACTCCTAAAACCAGACTGATAAGGTGTGAAAAAGGAAGTGGAACAGGAAGAGGAACAGGAAGTTGTTATCCCTCTGTATAGACAGCTGGTGAGACCCCATCTATAGTACTGTGTGCAGTTCTGGAGACCCAATCTCCGCAAGGACATAGACAAGATGGAAGCTGTCCAGAAGAGGGCAACTAAAATGGTACAGGGTCTGCACTGGAAGACATATGAAGAGAGACTAGAGGAGCTTAATATATATAGCCTCGAAGAAAGGAGGGAGGGGGGGACAGGATAGAAATGTTCAAGTACCTAAAGGGAATCAACAAAGTCCAAGAGGGTAGCATCTTTCAAAAAAAGAGGTGTGCAAGAACAAGGGGGCACAATTTGAAGATGGGGGGTGGCTCAGAGGTAATGTAAGGAAGTATTTTTTCACAGAGAGGGTTGTGGATGCATGGAACGGCCTTCCGGAGGAGGTTGTGGAGTCAAAAACAGTGGTTGAATTCAAGCATGCATGAGACAGCCATAAGGCAATTCTAAGGGGTGGGGGTAGAAAGAAGTAGGCTGCTGCTTAACTAGGATCTGCAGCTTATCCATTAGGTAGGGGAATGGGCAGACTGGGTGGGCCAAGCAGTCCTTATCTGCCATCAAATCCTATGTTTCTATGTTATGTTTCTATGAGTCGAGGAAGGAGGAAAGCTGAGATAGTACTAGATGTTCCTGCAGTTTAGCAATAATGGGGAGGAGAGAGATAGGGTGGTAGTTACCAGAGGAGGAGGAGGAGGAGCCACTTTCTTTATGGAGAGGGACAACACTGGCATGTTTCCACTCGGTAGAAACAGAAACAAAGGACAAAGAAAGATTTAGAAGAGAAGCGAGAGGGGAGGCAATAGCAGGGGCAGACAGAGAGAACATTTTGGTGTCCAGCCCAGGGGGCACATGCCCTTGGAAGATCTGAATGCAGGACGCACATTGTGGACTTCCTCAGGAGTAATGTGGCTAAAGGTGAAGGAGGTAGAAGGGGGAGCAGAGAGAGAGAGGAGTTGGGGAGTGCGTGACCATCTGTGCCTGAGGGGAGAGTGGACAGTAGGGATGAAGTGCAGGAGGTAAAGAAGGAGTTGAACTCTGTTGTTATGGATTGAGGGTCTGATAGTGAGCTATTTCCAGTTTTGATAACTGGGATAGGGGGCTGGGATGGGGGGCGGAATAGGGCTTGAACCACTTTCTAAAACTTGGATAGGTGATTTATGTTAGTTAGGTAGGTGTCCTTAAAATAATCTGCCTTAGCAAGTCTGATTGACCTGGTGCAGGCATTACAAAGGGTTCAATATTTCTGGTAGTCAGAGGGAAGGCCAGTCAATTTGCTGGTCTTCCACACTTGGCTCCTGGCATGAAGACAGGTCATGAGATTAGCAGATACCCAGGGCAGATGAGTACCATGCACATGGATCCTTCTCAATGGGGCATATTTATCCCAGGAGGAGAGGAGTTTTGACTTGAAAAAAGCAAGTGCAGAATTGATGGTGGGGGCACTGGAGATATAAGATCAGTCAGTGCTAGTCAAATCAATTAGTAGTGAAGTAATATCCAGGGAGTTATAAGGCCAAAAGAGCAGGTTTTTTTTTGGAGGGGGTTTGGGGCGATGGATTTTGTGGACTGCATAGATCAGATGGTGGTCACTTAACAAGTCAAGGAGTAGTCCAGCTGCTATTATACGGCGCGGGTGGGATGAGAGGCCCAATCTATCAGTGAGTGATTGAGGGATTATTTTATTTAGATGGGAGGGTTCATTGAGCAGCTGAGTGAGGTTTAGTGCAGCTAAGTCCTGGAAAATTTTGGATTATGAGGAGGATAGCCAATTTACATTGAAGTCTCCCAGGACATGGAGCTCACCACCAGAAGCATGTGCTTGAAGGGTGACCAGGAGTTCAGTGATTGAAGACTTGGAGGCACTGCGGCAGCAGTAGGAGCCAGCAACAAAAATAGGAACGGAGCAAGGAAATGTGAGTTTCACCAGCAGAGATTCATGAGCCTGGGGGGAGGGATGATGCAAGTATATGTGTGTATGTGAGAGAAGAGTGATGTACATGGCTATTCCTCTGCCCTTTCCATTTCTGGGCTGATCCTGACAGCCGAGGGAGTAACTGGAAATGGAGACATAATCATCTTGAATCTGAGGTTTTAACCATGTTTCAGTAATGATTAGTACGTCAGGATTGACAGAGAGAGTTAAGGGATGTAGCAGTGAGATTTTGTTGAGGAGACTCCTGATGTTAAGGTGAACTAGCTTTAGGCCACAAGGAAGTTGTATGGGTGTGGGGGTGTCAGGTCCTGGATTGGATTGTATGTCACCTGCCAGTAGCAGCAGCAATGTTAACACTATTTTAGCAGGGGGTACCCAGAATCTACATTGAGATGTGGGGTGGGGGTGGGAAGAGACAAATGGAGACCCAGTGGCAGTACTAAGGGGAATCAGGCCAGTGTGGAAGCAGAGAGGAGGAGGAGTATAGTAGGGCCTGATGACCAAGGATTATTCAGCCAGGCGGGGGACAGCAGGAGAGGGGAAGAGGTGGCATAGGGAGGATAGAGAATGAGAGAGAGGAGGGCAGGATTGTTGACCTGCGTCATAGGGGTGGAAGAGGGAGGAAAGGAAAGCATGGGAAAAAGCAGGGGAGGATGGAAATACTGAATAGGTGCATGGTAGTGTGGTAAAAGTCAAACAAAGATGGGTAGGTGGAAGTGCTAGGGAAGGGGGTAAGAAGGAGTAAATTTCAATAATACAAAGGGAGAGCTGCTCAATGGAAATTGGAACTAGATGCAGAGAGGAGGTGCTATGTAGAAACAGGCTAACAAGTTGAGAGGTGAGGCAATGCAGAAGTGCAATACAGTAGAGCCTTGGGAAAAGTGTTTATAGACAAGGCGGCCAAGGAGGACTGAGGGGAGTCTTCCTGATCCATACCTCCCTCATCCTCCAGGTCAGCCAAATCCCAGTCCTGTAGGAAAGGGTCATCCATGTCCACATCCTGAGGGTGAAAACCCGAGGAGACAGGGGAAGAGCTGGCCATCATCTGGGCAGAAGAAGGCTTAACAGGGAGCAGAGACCAGAGCCAAACCTACACTAGGGGGACAAGTGGTATGTGTAAGGTCCAGGATAGTATATACTAGAGATTGGACATCAATCATGGTCATCTGTCCAGCAGAAGTAGCCTGGGTAGCATGGACTGCATGAATATGGACCACTGGCATTATCGAAGAAGGCAGTGGAACCAAGCAAGTAGCCACTGATGGTGTGTATAGGACCCCAGGATAATAGACAAGGGTGCTAACATAGAGCCCTGTGAGTTAAGGTCGGTTGTCAGTGAGAGGATCGTCAATGAATGATGGCTAGAAACCACAGAGGGGGAAGCAGGAATGGAAGCTGCACATTCACCCCAGAATCCATTGTCAGTGGAGGAGCCTTCGATGAGAGAAGAGAGGAGCCAACAAACATTGATGATGTAGAAGACTATGTTACAGTGGAAACCTTCTCAATACTTACCTTTTTGGTAGTAATCGGGGTACTCATGCTTTGTTTTGCTGGCATGTTTCTTACCAGCACTTGGTCTCGTTGATGAGGAGGGCTCATCTGCAGACCGGTGAGCCCTGCAGGAGGACGTTGAAAACTCCCTGTTTGACTTGGAGCATTGCTGCTACTCCAGAAGGGAAATGTTTTGCTCCATGAGGCACTCACGAAGCTGTTACTTGGTTTAGTAGACAAAAGAAGGCGATTGCCCATTGAGAGTGTCCTCCACACAAGTGAAACATTAGCCCAATATTAGTTAAAGAGCCATTTGTCAAGTTTGTTTTTAAAGGTTATAATATTTAATGAGTCAACCACATCTTGTGGTAATGTATTCCACAGCCTGGGTGCTCTAATTGCAAAGAAATTCTGCCTTTTATTGTTATTGGCTCGATTAACTTTGACTTGCTTGCTGTGTAACCTAGCTACAATCTTTCTATTGGAGTAAGATATACCACACTGTTGCATTAATGTTGGTGATTGGAGAATTTTAAATAACTGTAGGAGATCACCCCTTGTTCTTCTAAGTTTAAGGGAATATAAACCAGTTTTCTGGAGTCTGGTATTCTAGTCCAAATGTGAAAGATGAGGGACAAGTTTGGTCGCCCTATGTTGAATCTGTTCTATTCTTTTAATGTCAGAGAGTACGTACAGGCTCCAAAATGAAGAACCGTAGTCAGTATGTAGCCTAACATAGAACCTGTACAGGGACAAGATACATTGTTCAGTTTTGGAAATAAAAGTGTGATTTATCCTACGTAGAAGCGCATTTGCTTGATTAGCTATTTTGTTATAGTGGGATGACGAAGATAATTTGTTATTGACCAATATCCCCAAGTCTTTTTCTGTATTAGGTTCTCTAATGCGAGTATTGTTCAAATGGTAAACTTGTTTAGGATTATTTTTCCCCATGTATAATACTGCACATTTTGAAACATTAAAATGCATTTTGTTAATATGTGCCCAGTGTTCTATGGATGCAAGGTCAGATAATAAACTTTTTTATATTGGTCTCATTGTTCACCTTACTCCCTAATTTGGTATCAGCAGTGAATTTTGTTAGGATATTATCAGATGAGATGTTCATATCGCTGATAAAAATATTAAAGAGAGTGGGTCCCAGGACAGAGCCCTGAGGATCACCACTAATCACTTTTCTAGAATCTAATAGTGCACCATTTACCCTAACCCTTTGGGTTCTAATACTCAACCAACTGCTTATCCATGAGACAACAGTTGATGAAAAACCTAAATGAAGGAGCTTGTTTACCAGGATGGTGTGTGACACTTTGTCAAATGCTTTACTGTAGTCGAGAAGAATGACATCAATGGGGATATTGGAGTCAAGGCTTATACTGATGTGGTTATAGAAAGATAGCAGATTTGTAGTGCAGGAAAAACCTGATTTAAACCCGTGTTGTGATGTATCTATTATATTCAAGGATTGCATTTCTACTTCTAATAATGATTTGATTATTTTTTCCATCAGTTTGCAGGGGATTGAGGTGAGGTTAATTGGTCTGTAATTTTCTACTTTAGATTGTGAGCCTTGTTTAAAAATGGGAGTGACTGTAGCAGTCAACCAATCAGATGGGACTCTAGAGTCATACAAGGTTTTATTAAAAATAATAGTTAGTGGTAAGGTAATAGCTTCTTTTGCTCCTATAAGAAATGTGGGACATATGTTGTCAGGGCTGGGACTTGTTGTTTGCTTTAATGTTTCTAATAGCTTCTGGGTGTCATGTAATGAGACATTATAATCTGTGGAACTAGATGTATAATTTTTAGATGTTGTCAATAAGACATCTTGCTCAAATAGTGAGCAAAAATATTCATTGAACACAGTAGCTGTTTCAATATCAGAATTAATGGTTGTATTATTAAAAGTTAATGGTCCTACCAGTCGATTGTTCCCTTTTTTATTGTTTAGATAGGAATATAAAGCTTTATGTGAATCTTTTGTATGTGTAATTTGAAATTCAAGGTTACATTTTGCAAGTTTAATCAGTTTTTTTAATTTTTTAACAGCTTCCCTATATTTAACTAATACGCCATCCTTTTGGTCCATAGGACATTTTTTTAATAATGAAAATAGTTTTTGTTTACATGTGATTTGTTTTTTAATGGATTTGTTAAACCATGGAGGGATGTTTCCTTTGATCTTGTATTTGTTCCTTTCTGGGACATATAGTTGTTCAAGTTCATGGATTTTTGACTTCAAGAAGTCCCAGACTTCTTCGATGTTAAGGGGGGAAAGAATGTGATCCCAATGTATACAACTTAAACGTTCATTCATTTTGTGAAAATATGCCCTGTTGTATTGCTTGATTTTAAGATTGTTAAATTTGGAATGTAGATAAAGTGGAATAGTAAAGAATATAGACATATGATCACTATTACCAAGAGGGTCAGAGACCTGAAGATCAGTTATGGAAGTCTCTAGGTTGGTTATAACAAGATCTAAAATGTTTGTTCCCTGGGTAGGTTTCCTAATGAGTTGGCTAAGGCCTAGGTCTGTAATAGTTGTAATTGTTCATCGTGTTGATTTAAGCCTGTGGAGTTCCTACATTTGCAGTTATTCAGTCTAGTAATGTCCTGCTTCCCTGTGGCAGCAGATAGCTAAGTCAGAGATGATGTCTTTCATAGTGACCAAGATGCCACCTCTTCTGATTTTCTGACATAGAAAATGGTCTTGTCCATGGTGGGATAGACAGGTGATACAGCACTGACAATTTTATTTATTTATTTTATTTATTGAAATATTTCACCAGGAGGGCACACTGAACAACAAGTTGCTCATCTCACGGTGTGACTTGGGGGAGAGGTTACATAGAGTTGTGAAGGATGATCAGTTACAATAGTATGTGGGTAGTACAAACAATGCAGCATTGTAAGATTGTGCAACACTTGGAACACAAGGTATTGTACAATAAACAGTAGAGGAACATTGGGTAAATTACAGTACATGTCCAAAATCACACAAAAGAACATATGAATGGACAAAACCTATAGAACCATTTATAGTGCATGAGTGTACCAGGAGCAGGCTCGAGGTAGTACACAAGTGCTGTGGGAGTAAAAAGGATGGGGTTAGGTTGTGCACACTGGTGATCCAGAAGGGCAGGTGGAGAAAAGAGGGGGAGGCAAGAGAAGGGGTAGCCATTTCCTGATTTCCCCCTTCAGAATGTTGAGGGATCATGGTAGGAAGGCAGAAACTGGGGACAGGTATTAAGGTGGGTTAAAGCAGGAACAGCTGAGGGAAAGGTAATTGTGTAGGGCAGAGGTAAGGGAGTAGTTGGAAGTTGGAGGAGGAGTGTCATATTTCAGGGGGGAGGGAATTTCAGATTTTAGGGAAATGATGGGCGAAACCAGTCTGACCAGTGAGGGTAGAGCAGCGAGGGACCATCAAGGTGCAGGCGTCATTTGATCTGAGAGAGTGAGTGGGGGAAGGTGGAGTGGACAGAGAGGATGAGAGATAGGAGGGGAATTTGGAGGTTAGTTTGGCACAGTGAGAGATGCATCTGTGAGATAGTGGAAGGAAGGTTAGAGAGTGATAGAGTTCACAGTGGTGGGACAGGAAGGGGAGTTGATAACAAAGCAGCAGAAGGAGTTAAAGAGAGTGTCCAACTTGGTCAGGGAAGATTTGGGAGCAGCACCATAGACTACATTGCAGTAGTATCATCTTCTGGACAATTTTGCGCCTTGCAATCAGCGGGATGCAACTACGATTCCTGTACAGAGCACCAAGCTTGGGATGCAGTTTCTTCAGGATAGCATCAATATGCACAGAGAAGTTGAGGTGCTGGACCAGCCAAACTCCCAGATATCAAAATGAGGAGGTGTCCTCCAAGATGGTCCCATCAAGGGTGTGGATGGTGGATGGGGCCATGAGCCTAGAGAGTCTCTGCCTGGTGCCAAAGGTCATTGAGACTGTCCTCTTGGCATTTAGAAAAAGCTGGTGAGAAGCAAACCAGAGCTGAACTTGGTTGAAATCATGCTGTAAGCTGGTTTGCATGGCAGCACCATTTTTGCCGGAACTGTACAAAACCGTATCATCAGCGTACATGTGGATAGAAAAGGATAAGCAGGCTGTGGGAAGATCATTAAGGAAAATGGAGAAGAGTAGGGGACCAAGCACTAAGCCCTGGGGGACACCAGTGTTGATGGGGAGTGGAGGGGAGATGGAATCAAGGATTCTCACTGACTGGGTCCTGCCAGTGAGGTAGAATTTAAACCAGTTGGTGGCTGATGGAACAAGGTCAGCTGAGAAGAATGAATCAAGAAGCAGGGGATGGGAAACAGTGTTTAAAGCTTTGGCTAGGTCGACAAAGATGGACTAGGTAATCAGGCCATCATCCATCCCTGAAAGGATGGAGTCTGTAAGCCTGAGGAGGGAGGTGGTTGTTCAATGGTTCTTCTGAAAACCAGATTGGAGGGGGGTGAAGAAGGAGGAATCAGAGAGGAATGGTGATAGTTGAGAGAGAACTAAATGTTCTTGAAGTTTGGCAAGGGTAGGAAGGAGGGAAATGGGGCGATAGCTGCCAGGAGTGGATGTGTCACCACCCTTGGGGAGAGGAAGGACTACAGCATGTTTCCAGGATGAGGGTACTTGAGCAGAAATAAAGGACAAGTTAAGGAATAAGGAGATAGGATAAGCAATTGCAAGGAGCAGAAGGGTAGAGAAGTTTAGGATTGAGCTCATCTGGTAAGGAGCCTTTAGAGGGGTTGAGGGATAGAAGAGCATTAAGAGCTTCATCAGGGGAGATAGTAGAAAATGAAAATGGGGGAAGGGTAGGCACTGGCTGAGGCGAAGGGCTGAAGTTAGTAGGTGGCAATGAGGACAGGGAATTTAGAAGAGACGTGGCGTACAAGGTGTAGTAGGCATTAAATTCATTGGCCAAAGAGCCAGGGTCAGAAACTAGGGAGTTATTTATTTTGAGAACTGAGGGGGAGGGGGGGAGAACAGAGCATGAATTACCCTCCAGAATTTAGATGGAGAGTTAGTGTTAGTCAGGAATGAGAAGCTGAAATAATCAGACTTAACCAGTCTAGTAGCTTTAGTACATGAATTGCATAGCATTCTGTACTTGGCATAGTCATTTAGATGTTCAGTAGATTTGTGTTTTCTCCAGGCCTGATCATGCTCCCTGAAGTAGGCCAGCAGTTCGGGGGTGATCCAGGGGAGGTGAAGCCCACGGACTCTGGTCCATCTGAAAGGAGCAAAGACATTCCAGGTGGCAATGAATTTATCCTTAAAATAGTCAAGTGCTTGGTTAACAGAACTGGCAGTGGAGAGGGGGGCCCAGTCGGTAGAAGCGAGTGCAGAGCTGATTGTGGTAAGGTCTAAGGATTTAAAGGACTGGAGCAGTACGATTTTAAGGGGAGGTTTGGGGTGATGAACCTTATGTACAATGAAAATAGGGTTGTGGTCACTAAGGGCATCGGGGAGGAGACCAGATTTAATGACAGGGTGTGGGTGGGTTGTGAGTGCCCTGTCAAGCAGGGTGTGATTTTGTGTTTTAGGATTAGGGCGTGTGGGCTCAAGTATAAGCTGAGTGAGGTTTAGAGTAGCTACATCATTGCATAGATTGTTTAACTTGGGAGACAACCAATTTAGATTCAAGTCACCCATTATGAAAAGTTCACCAGATTGTGAGAGGGAGGTAATATTTGCAAAGAGTTCAGTCGTGACCAAGGGTTGAATGCTTGGGTGGCAATAGATGCCAGCCACAAAGATTGGGATTGAGAAAGGAAGGGTAATACAGGTGACAAGGGCTTCATAGGTAGCTAAGATGGATGTAGATAGGGAGGTAGTAAATTGCAGTGAGGACAGGATATACATGGCCACTCCCCCTCCACAACCCGATCAATTTTGTCTGGAGATGGAATACCCAGGGATAACAATGGTACTGTCAGGGGTGCTTTTTTTGAGCCATGTCTCAGTAATAATTAGGATGTCAGGGGTGTGTGAAATTGTAAGAGTTTGTAGGAGGTCGATTTTAGGTATCAGGCTGCAGATGTTCAGGTGGAGGAGTTTCAACTCGTTAGGGAGGGTTGTAGTGGGAGTGGGGTTTGGAGACGTGTTATTTGGGTAAGGAGCCAGGGTAGGTGAAGAAATAGGGCCAGGGTTTGAGTGGATGTTCCCTGATGAAAGAAGGAGGAAGGCAAGGATGAAATAGTGAAGTTTAGGACTTTTGTAATTGGAGAAGGAAATACGTGAGGGAGGGAAAGGGGGGGTGGAGAGAAGGAGATAAGGAAATGAAGAAAGGCAAAGTGACTGGGAAGGGAAAACAGAGCTGCTGGAGGGTAGTAGGGAAAGTGGTGTCTACTTACAAAAGGAGCTGTAGGGGTGATTGACAGAATGAAGGAGGTGTCTGGAAGGGAAGGGGAGAAAGAAGTGGCAATAGGTGTAGAGGGGGAGACAGGGATAAGGGTAAGAACCAGGAAGGGTGTGAATAGGAGGGAGATGAAAACCATTCTGGGTAGGGTAGTAGAGGCTTTGTACAGGCTTACAGATTCAGATCACACCATTGAATGTTAGGACGTTGATCATTTGCTTTAGGTACGAATGACCCAGGACTAGGACTAATAGGGGAGAGTAGTGGGTAGAGGATTGCAACCTACTTGTGTTGTTGCCCTCTAGAGGGGCTGTAGTTGCCCTCTTGTGTTGTAGCCCTCTTTCCAATTTGCAAATGGAAAAAAGTCACCAAATCACTGACAGACCAGTGCAGGTTACACAAATGCTGGTCTGCACTGAACAGTGTTTCTCTGCAGTCTTATGTCCTAGTCTACTGATTTCAGCAGTTCTTACAGACATGTACAGTAAAGTACTATTGGTATTATGGAACATTGTTGTGCCTTATGTAGGCTGAGAACAGATGGCATTGGGTGACTTACACCACAGTATGTACACATCAGAGGTGCATTACCACATCACATTGGACAACAGGTATGGTGACATGGTATCTTTTGATGTTACCAAATAAATGATGTGTTTCCATAGCTGGCAATTCCTTACTGTAGCTGTTATCACATCATCCATGCACTATGGTGAAAAAGATATCAGTCAAGATCAGCACTGCGGTTAGGCAGATGATATCTGAAGGTGAAAGCATTAGGAACATCCAGGTGTTTCTGAAGAACATCTTGATCTCAATCATGGGTAGTGGGCTGAGGGCACACCTGGAACACAATATCCCATCTCTGAGTGCACTGTGGCCTACCGTCTGCACCAGTTGCTCACCTGTATAACACTGTTACTGACCTCTTCTGACATTATATATTTACTGTAGTGTACTATTACAAATGTACCTACAGTAATTTCATAATTGGAGATAAATCCTTTATTTGAATTTTGCTTATTTCTGCACACAGGTAAACAATGCTACTTGTGGACAGCAAGCATAATGATACCACCGCGAGGGAAATTGTAGAATATCTTGCTGCTGAAAATGGGGTAATAGCATCTGTCTCATCTGTCAAGCGAATGCGCCACCAGATGGGGTGGACATCTGGGGGCACTGTAAGGCATTTAAAATTGTATATTATACTGTGTTATCACAGTAAGTTGCATCTGATAAAATAGAGCACATTGTCTGTTTTTATGTTTGCTTGCACGCATGTGCAAGAAACATAGTGCCATCATCCGAGTTTTCGGAGGTGTGGCAGCCATTTTCCAGTTCATTCAGTGTGTTTGCAGGCATGGCCCCAGTTCTCCAATGAATGCCACAGCTGTCTATGACAGCAGTTGAAAATGTAGTGCCGTTACGGTTGAAGGAGAGCTCGGCTTCCAGTGAGCAGAGCTCTCCCACTTACACATGCACACACATTGCGTGACCATGCGCCCCCCATGCACACACTGTATGTCGAGGGTGGTGCCCAATCCCCGTCAGCTCCAGCACCCCAAACAGCTTTCCAGCTGCCACGCTGGGAGCCCACCCCAGCGTGGCAAATGTCCCGTGTCATCAGCCTTCCAGCTGCCATGCTGGGAGCCCACCCCAGCATGGCAAATGTCCTGTGTCATCCAAAACGTTCCCTCGGCAGTCTCCGCAGTCTCCCTGCCCACCTGTGCCCACCCTCTGTGCACTCTGCCTCTCCACACCCCCACCTCACCCCATACTTACCTCAAGAGCTCGGTGCAATGATCTTCGGTGGACCGGGAACACGTCTGCACCCTTCAAAGCCGACTGCGAACTGAGGAAATGCCGGTAAGCTGTATAATGCAGTAAATAGGGTTTTTTCAACTTTAATGCATATCTCAGGCATTTTTTGGAATTTTGGCACCAAATATTCAAGATGGGGTTTTTGGGACCCCTCCTCATGAATTCTTGAACTGTCATGGCGTTAATTGGGTCCGAAGGGTGATTTTGCAGTCACTGTGCAAAATCACCTTTCGGGACTGATTAACAAAATGACAGTGCCAGTGTTCATAAGGTGGGCTCTCAAAAAGCCTATGTTGCAAATTTGGTGAAATAATTCCTAAAAATGACTGTTTTACGAGCATGCATTGCGCAGTTCCTATGCACGCTCGTAAGTTCGCAAATTTTTAATATTTGCACTCTGGATTTTCAACATTGCAATTTTGCCACACCTTCTTATGAGCAGTATAGCTCTCATTTTTCACATCTCACCCAAAATGTGTTTCCGCGCATGTAGCGCACAATGGAGCAGTAGGTGAGCGAAATCAATGTATGGGACACATTAAGAAAATCACAGTGACACTTTTCATTAGCAGAGGTCTTAAAATGGCTATGTTGAAAATTTGGTGAAAAAATTTCTAAAAATGACTGTTTTACGAACGTGCGTTGCGCAGTTCCTACGCACGCTCTTAAGTTCACAAATTTTTAATATTTGCACTCCAGATTTTCAACATTGCCATTTTACCACTCCTCCTTATGAGCAGTACAGCTGTCATTTTTCATATGTTGCCCAAAATGTGTTTCTCTGCATGTGGCGCACAATGGCACAGTTGATGTGCGCAAGCAATGTTTGGGACAGATTAAGAAAATCACAGTGACACTGTTCATGAGCAGAGGTCTTAAAATGGCTATATTGAAAATTTGGTGAAAAAATTCCCCAAAATGACTGTTTTAGGTGCACACGTTGCGCAGTTCCTATGCACGCTCGCAAGTTTGCGAATTTTTAATATTTGCATGCCAGATTTTCAACATTGCCATTTTATTACACTTCCTTATGAACAGTACAGCTGCCATTTTTCATATCTCACCCAAAATGTGTTTCCGCACATGTAGCGCACAGTGGTGCAGTCGGTGTGCGAAAGTAATGTTGGACAGATTAAGAAAATCACAGTGACACTGTTCATGAGCAGAGGTCTTAAAATGGCTATGTTGAAAATTTGGTGACAAAACACCATAACATTACTGTTACGAGTGAGCATTGCGCAGTTTCCACGCACCCTCATAAGTTCATGAATTTGCAATATTTTCAGTCCAGATTTTCACCAGTGGCATTTTTCCACACTTCCTTATGAACAGTACAGCTGTCATTTTTCACAGCATGGCCAAAATGTGTTTTCACACTTTCAGTGCAGAAGTGCGTAGTCGCTGTGGGAAATCATTGTTCGGGACAGATAACGAAAATCACAGTGACACTGTTCATGATCAGAGGTCCCAAAATGCCTGTGTTGACAATCTGCTGTTAAAAAAATCCTCAAACTAATTACATTACGGGTGTGCATTGCACAGTTTCTATGCACGCTCATGACTTCACCAGTTTTTTTAATATTTTCACTGCAGATTTTCAACATTGCCATTTTTTACACATCCCCATGAACAGTACACCTGTCATTTTTCACATCCTGTTTGGAATGTGTTTTTGCACCTGTGATGCTAAATGCCATAGTCGCTGTGCAAATGCAACTTTCAGCTAACAAATTGATATTGCCACTGTTCATGAGGTGGGGGTCACAAAAAAACCATGTTGAAATTTTGGAGTGAAAATACCAATGAATGCCTGAGGCATTAGGGTTTCCGACCATAACGCCCAACTCTGTAGAGAATGGCAGGCATCAGGTGTGTGACTTGGGATTCCCGCCTGTAATGCTCATACTATTCCACACCCTGCAGCCAGTGACAGGCATCAAGGTGTGCCTTGGGCTCTTCAGCCCAAAAGTTCACCCCATTCTCTTATACCGCACCCATCTCATCATATTTTCTGATGGAATTTGGTGTGCATAAGGGCCAAAGACCCCAAGGCACACCGTGACACTTTTCAGTGTCTTCAGGGTAGGGTGTGGTGAAATGGTGCGGCCATTATGCTTGATGACCCAAAGGCACACCCCAATGCCTGTCAGTCTCTGAAGGGTGGTGGTGGTATTGGCTTCAGTTCAATACTTCACTGCCATTCCTATTATGCAGCTCTGTAACTCCTGCATTACCTATGCCATGCCAGCAAGCAAACATTCAGCATTGGCAAATGCTTGTTTATAATGGTTTTGCCCCATGATGTAGGATTTGAACAAAGAAAAAAGACTGGAGCAAGCCAAGACTTGGATAAAGAACAAAGAGACATTTTCTGATGTAATTTCTTCTGATGAAATGATAGTAAATTTGGAGCAGTTTACTTTTGTGTCATTTCATAAGAATAGCAGGGACTCCATGAAGCCAAAGCACCCCCAAAGGTTTCATGTCTGGGGCATCATATCTATCCACGGGTATGGCCCGCAGTTTTGAGGGTTAGTGATGCTACAGTAAATTGTACAGTAGTTTGAGAAAACGTTAAAATGTCACATATTGTTAACAGTGCCACTTGAATTATCACCACAGGAACCATGGATTGCAAGTTCTTCAGGGAACCTATTGTCATGGGAGCGGTGCAGAAATACGTAAGGATAAAACATTAGGATGGACATCAGTTCTTTCAAGACAATGACCCTAAAGACACTGTATCAGCAGGGGCTATTGCAGCTACTGGAATTATTTGGGTCAGGATGCCACCAGACTAAGTACTGTACTGAACAGAAACATCAACAAAAAATATGTTTTTTTATATTTGTCATACAGTATTTGTATGTTTTATATTTGTCATACCAGGTCACCATATATGAATCCTACTGAGATAGATACTGTAGATAGATAGATAGATAGATAGACAGACAGACAGACAGAGATAAATGATAGACAGACAGTCAGGTGAATATATATATATAAGAGAGAGAGATAGACAGACAGACAGGTACGTAGGTAGGTAGGTAGGTGGATAGATAGATAGATAGATAGATAGATAGATAGATAGATAGATAGATAGATAGATAGATAGATAGATAGATATTTTTCAACAGGATAGAACTGTTAGGACTTTGCAGCCCTGTTTACACAGTTGCCCTGCTTGGGTATAACATTTCTTATATACAAAGGTGGAATACAAGGGGTTTCAGACTGACAGTGTAATATACATGCTAGAAACAAAGTTTCTTATATACAGGGAGGGATACATTTAGATACAAAGTTTCTTATATACAAAGGAGAAATAAATTTAAGCTACTGACATGTATTAGTGCAGGTGACATACATGACATTCCTGTACAATAAATAACAGGTGCATATATCAAGCACATGTAACAAGGTTTTGAATGCTTTCTCAGTAGGTGCCTTCCTAATCTCTAGGGGTAGCTTGTTCCTTTGGTTTGCAGTCCACCAGTATGAATTCATTTCCTTATAGGAATTGGATATTCTGAGTAAGAGAACGCCCCTGTTTTTTACCTCCTCTAGATTGTGTGCATATGTACTGGTTACATCCTTTTTGTTTCAGATGGTATAGTGGGATCCTTGTACAATTTTCAAGTGGTTAGTGCTCTTGATTTTTCCAGTCTGAGTTCTAGTGAGTCCCATTGTAGGTCAGTATACATTCAGCAGTGAAGTGTGTTGTATTTGCATCCTAGTACAAACCTTGCTAGACTATTGCATGTTCTGTCAAGCTTTTTCAGTGTGGAGTTGGTAGCATGCTGATATGCTAGGTTACCATATTTTAGTACAGTTAATAAGAGTTGTGTCGCTATTGTTTTCCTAGTGTCTTTGGGAATGAAGTAAGCCTTCTTTCTTAGTGCTCCTAGACCTTTGTTTACTTTTATGATGGTGTTGTTCATGTGTGTATTAAATTTAAGTGTGTTGTCCATCATAACCCCAAAATATTTCTATTCCTTCACATATGTTAACAATTGCCCATCTAGCGACCTAATGTTTATGTTCAGATCTAGTTTATTTCTCACTCTGTTGTTCCTGAATAGCATTGCCTGGGTCTTCTTGGTACTTAGGGCCATGTTTGAGTTGGCAAACCATTCTTTTAAGCTATTGAAGTCTGACTGTAGGGTGAGTTCCAGGTCATTAATGGAGGCTGCTTTACCTATTAAGACAGTATCATCTGCGTACAACTTTATGTCTACTTTGTTGATGTGGGTAGATCAGGAATAACAGGGGACCTAGAATAGATCCCTGTGGCACACCCATTTGCAAAGGTAGTGGAATTGAGAATTCACCCCTTACAGTGACCTGCTGCTGTCTGTTACATAAGTATGATTTGAACCATGTCGTAGCTTTCTGGGAGAATACTATCTGATTTAGCCTTTCTAATAGTATTTTGTGGTCCACTAGGTTGAAGGCTTTGGAGAGGTCTACATACACTGCACCTACATGTTCACCCCCATGAAGTCCAGAGGCTACAGTATCTACAAAGTGTATGAGTACAGTGGATATTGACCTCCCTGCTCTGAGACCATATTGATGGTCAGACAATAGTTCGTATTTGTCCAGGTATTCATCAATCTGCTCTCTGATCAATTTTTCAAGGATTTTGAACATGATGGGCAATAGTGCTATAGGTCAGTAGTTTGATGGGTCCTTTTGTCCCCCACCCCCCCTTTAAAAATGGGCATCACCTTAGCTATTTTCCATGTGTCTGGTTATTACCCTTCCATTAAACACATATTATAAATCTTTGTTAGGACAGGAGCTATGATTTCAGCTGAGTATTTTATGAATTTTGCTTCGCTTTAATCTAAGCCACTGGATTTTTTTTTTTTTTTTGCATTCAAGTGCTTTATTTCTTTCAGCACTTCATTCTGTAAGATCATTTTGAAATGGAAATTTGGGTGAGTTAGTTGTTCGAGGTAGCTGTTGGGTTTGTTTCTGTCAGTGGTATTCAGTATTGTCTTTGCATCAGGTGTGGTTCAAGGTTCAAGGTTCAAATTTATTGTTAAAGTACATATAAAACAAGTTGTTACAGACATAATTTATGTTGACAATGCAAACTCATACATACATATCCATAATCACAGATACATATCCAAATTACATAAGATAAAAAAAAATCAACCTATTGCACCATTCCCATTACATAGTTCTAGGACTCCATAATTCCATAAAGTGCCACTATACTTAAAGCTTATATACTGTATTGCACAAAAAGGCTTATAACCCATATGGTTCATATCTGCCCTCCACTTGTATTCATTGAAATTTAGACATTATCTTATATGCAAAGCTTGCCAAGGCAAATATTTGAATGGCATTCTTTTGGTTGGTATCAAAGATGGTATAACTTTTGTCAGAGACATCTAGCCCTAACTTAAAAATAGGGTAGAGAAGCTTTTTCTTTTCTTCAAATAGGTTAGGGCAGTCCCACATTAGATGTAAAGAAGTTAATTTAACATCTGAATCATTTAGGCATGAGGCATAAGTAGTTCCAACATTGTTTGGTTTCCATATGTTTCCGAACAGATCAAACCTTAGTTTAGTTAAAGCTTTCCTATGATTAGCATTGTCACAGTGCGCAAGATATTTTTCTTTACAGAACAACTGTTTTGTTAATTTTAAGATTGTATCTCTACCAGAATCTCTAATATTACCCATGTCTGCCTGAATAGTGATATCTGTACTTCTCCCCACCACTAAGCTGGAGAGAGTTACATAATCAGTGGATGAGTTTAACAATATGTCATTAGTTAAACCCATCCTGTTTAATTCCTGATTTAACTTTGTAAACCAACAATATTGATTCTTTGTCACACTACTTTGCATATATCTTCTACAATAAGTTAACAGACCATCAGAAGGTGCATTCATTACTTTTACAGCATATGAGAGGTTTCTTTTTAATATTTTGATTCTAACAGGTAAGGTTCTGGTTTCAGCACGCACTGCACTGTTCATCACATATTGGGGAAGTCCTAATATATTTTTTAGAAACAAGGTTTGAAGAGATTCAAGATCTTTAGTGTTAACATATAAACCCCACACTTCTGCTCCATAAAGAACTTTGGTGTTGATTTTTGTATCAAAACACCTACAAAGGGCTAGAAAAGAATCTTTTGCAAAAGATCTGGTAAGCCTATTAAGACCTAACATACTACTTTTGACATTCTCTTTGATGTGTGTTATCTGTATTTTCCAACTTAAATCTCTACTAAAGACAATCCCCAGATATTGGAACTCCTTTACTTCCACTATCTCTATTCCATTAATATTCCAAGGTACTAATGTTTTCTTTTGAGACCCAAAGATCACGATCTTTGGTTTTTCTATATTTAGTGACAGTTTCAGTTTCTCCAGACTTTGCTTAACTGAACCTAATGCCCTTTTCAGTCCTAGTGGTGTTTGTGCCAAAATAATGGCATTGTCCGCATACAAAAGACTCTTTACTGGGACTCAATTAATTTTGGGGGGGAAAGTGTCAATTTTGGAGATATCCTCCACTAGTGTTTCAATGTAAATATTAAAAAGAGTCAGTGCTAACAAACGCCCGTGTTTGACCCCTGAATTTGCTTTAATTTGATCTGTTAATGATCCATTCTTCCCAAACCTAACCCTTAGTTTTGTATTATCATTCAATAAAGTCAACATTTCTAATAAATTATATTCAATACCTTCTGATTTTAGTATATCCCACAAAATATCTCTGTTAACCGGATCAAAGGCAGCTCATATCTATGAAGGCTGCATAGAGTTTTTTTTCTTTTGTTTGACATATTTATGTAAAATGTAATTCAGTACAAATATGTGGTCTAATGTGGACTTCCCTTTACAAAACCCTGCTTGAAATATAGATATTATTTTATTTTCTTCTATCCAGCACTGCAGTCTGTCCAGTAAAATTCTGGAAAATATGTTCAGAGAAATGCTCAGTAAAGTAATAGGCTGGTAATTCAGTGGGGTATCAGTAGACCCCTTTTTATGAAGAGGTATAATTATTCTGGTTTTCCAGTGCTCAAGGATTGTTTTGCTTCTGAAGATAAATTCAAACAGCGGTAACAATAAATCTGCCCACCAACTTGGATCTGCCTGAAATACATCAGCTCCAAGATTTTCTATTCATGGGGCTTTACTGTGCTTCTGAGTAAGTACTGCATATACTATTTCTTGTTTTGAAAGCCCCCAATCGCTAAGATTTGTATCTCCATGCCCAAGGGGCATTAATATTTAGTTCTTGTACATGGATTACCAAAAACCTTTTTATAATGAGAATACCAGTCCTCATCAGATATAACCACTTCTATATTAAATCTGTTTTTGTCCATCCCAAAAGCCACTAAATTTCAAAACAATACATTATATTTGCTCATAATTGCTTCCTGCATATCAGATCACATGCCTTTATGAAACTTTGCTTTTTTCACTTTTATAATTTCCTTATATTCTGACTTAAGATGTTTCATTCCAATTCTATCTTGTAATAAATTAAATTTCCTAATACATCTCCCAACTTTGGAAATTAGTTTTTTCATATTAATACATTCAAGGACATACCATCTTGCTTTCTGGACCACATTGGGAGTCCTGGATCTAGTTTCTTTAGAGAGAGAATGGAAATAATTTCCACTAATTCACTGTAATGTCCCCACACTACTTCTGGTGAACTGGTTTCAGAGCCCAATACACAATTACTTTTAAGGACACTCAAAGTTTCCAAATGCACAGTTCTATGAATCCTGTCCACCATCTGATCTGTCCACTTTATTTTCCTAGAATTACATATCATCATGTTTTTCATCTGGGGCAACAATACTTCCATAATATATGTCTTTACTTAGCTCCCAACTCCCCTTTAAAATAATTTTAAGGGGTCTGTGGTCACTTTCCCATTAATTCAGGACTTCCAAGCAGTTAACACTTGCTAGGGGAAAAAAAACATCCACCATAATTTAATCAATAACACTGCCCCCATTTAGACATGAAAAGGTCTTATTACCATTATCATCTCCTCAACATCTACCATTCACAATTCTTAAATTAAGTAAATTCAGGCAATCAAACAGTTTACGTCCTGGTACTTTCACCTTAGGGTCCATGGAAGCTCTAATAGGGATACCCATAAAATCATCAAGATTCCAGGAGTTACCCTTACATTCTGTCTGACTGCCTGTTCTAGCATTGAAATCACTGGCTACTAGAATCATTATACCTGGATTTTGTGCCTGGAGAAAAAAATATTATTTCTTCCAACCTCTGAAGATGGTTGTTTATAGGGGAATTTTTGAATGAGGCGGGATGTAAATGTTAATCAATATACATGGGAAAAAACTTTCCAGAAATTTCCACACACAAAATATCATATTTACAGTCTCTAAGTACACATTTGGGTTTTATACCTTCATCAGTCTTTATCAGGGTACAAACTCTACCCGCAGCACACTCATACTTGCTTAACTTCTTTGCAGGAATATCCCATGAGTAAAATCCTTCAATTGGGGAGGCCTCAAAATTTATGGCACAGGTTTCTTGAAGCATAATCAAGGAATGAGATGCCAGAAATTGTGTGCACCCAGCGTCCCTAAGCTTGCTCACAATTCCAGCAATGTTCCAGCTAAGAATATCAAGTTCAAGGACTTGGGTTTCCAATATGTTTGTTTTTTTGTAAATTTCCCTCTACCGATTCACCTAGATTATCCTCACCAGCTGAGTTAGGTTGACTAAGTGTGCTGGTATCATAGACTTCTGACTCAGAGCATGTATGAGTATTCAATATTTGTTTGGCTCAGGAACCCTGCAAATTATAAAGTTTGGCACAAGGTCCCTGGTGCAACTGGAGTTTGCCGCACCCCTTAGAGCAAGTTGCGTCTCTCTAAGAAGTCTTTGAAGATCGTACCCAGGTTATTTCTCTTTCAAATGGACATAATTGGTGTCATAAAGTTCCATTCTAAACCTGGTAAATACTTTCCAATCTAAAGGATTAGATAGATTAGTCAGATAGAATTCATTATTATATGTTGTTTTAATCTGCTTATACCATTTAAAATTTTTAAGAGAGGAGACCTAGCAAGGACCATGGTCTTAGCTGTATCTCTGATCTTTTTTTAATTTGGGAAATAATTTCATAGCTAGGTCTATAGTAGATTTCATACAATAAATGTCCCAAACCTAATGGGAATGTTTTTTTTAATAGTTTCAATCATCAAACACGTAAATCCTTTCATCATATGTTCAATTTCTTCTTCCAGACATTGTCTGGGTAGCCTCTCCTCAAGTAATTGAAATAAATTCAGAAGTTAGACACTTTTTTATAACAAGAGTAGAAACTGAAAATTGTCCTAATTCCAATCTCAGAACCTCAGCCGGAACCGACTGTGGGACTGACAATACATAGCGGGATATCTTGTTTAATACTATCTCTAATGAGTTTAATTTGGAAGAATCCCAAATTTCAGCTGAGTATAACATGCTAGTTTTTTATTTTAGCATTGATAACAATGAGTATACCAGATGAAATAAGACTAAAATAAAATATTTATGTATACATTTACCCCAACCGATTTCTAATACTATACTGCTTAATTATGAACCCCTTACCTAACAAATAGAGCTAGACCTTCACCGATGGTCCCAACTTCACTTGCCATTTTATTCCACAGTAGATTTAATATGTATGAACATCCTACCCTGCTTGTTATGTCTATTTTCAACAATCCCAGAATTTCCTTCACAGATGTATTTTATTTCCTGGAATAAATCTCTTGCTAGATTTGTCTGGATGGGTAAGAGACCAAGAATAAAGTGGTCAGTACTACAACTTCCTAAGGGGAAGGGAGGATTGAATCTACCTGATCTCCATAAATATGCTCAAGCTACAGTGTTAGCCCAAATTTTTATGTTGGCATGCTTGTGCAGCCAACATCTTATGATGAGTGCAGATTTGGAGGCCTTGGTCGCTGTTAGGGGCGAATGTAGGGCTGCCTTGCCATCAATGAAGTCGTCCCTCATTCCCAATCAGCCTTCATGCCGGCGCCACACCGTGCATACCTAATGTGGCCATGAGATCAAATGAAAGGTCCACTGCAATACGAGCTAAGCTCTTCATACACAGCGGACCTCCCGACGTGCTTTCCCTGGTGATGATTAACATGGCGGCATACTGCCAACTTAGGGGGTGCCCAATCCTTCTGTTGGCATACTCTGGCCCAGTGTATATGCCCATGGGGAGGCCACTCCCCGCTGGCATAATGCATCCCCCCATTTGTTATATGCCGAGGGGGTGCCCAATACCCCTCGGCTCTTGCCTCCCCACTTTCGTCGTGTGCCAATGGGGGTGCCCAATCCCCCATCAACTATAGCATCCCCCCCAGAAAACACTTAGGTGGCATGCTGGGAGCCCACCCCAGTGTTCTAAAGCCCCTGCAAAAAAAAAACTGTCCCCCGATGTTTACTTTTTCATTTTTTAAAACCTGGAAGAAAGAAAACTGTCCTTTGTGGTTTCCCTGTCCGCCTGCCGCACCCACCCACTATGCACCCTGCCTCCCCACACCCCCCTCACCCCACACTTACCTCTGGAGTCCGGCGCGATGATCTTCGGTGAACCGGGAACACGTCTGCACTCTTCAAATCCGACCATGAACTGAGGAAATGCTGGTGAGCTGTATAATGGAATAAATAGGGTTTTTTTCAACTTTGATGCATATCTCAGGCATGTTTTGGAATTTTGGCATCAAATTTTCAACATGGGGTTTTTGAGACCCCTCCTCATGAATTCTAGCACTGTCATGGCGTTAATCGGCCTCAAAAGGTGATTTCGTGGTCACTGCAAGGAATCACCTTTCGGGACCGATTAATGAAATGATAGAGCCACTGTTCATGAAGGGGATCTCAAAAAGCCTATGTTGCAAATTTGGTGGGAAAAATCAAAAAAATGGCTGTTTTACAAGCATGCATTGCACTGTTTCTACGCACACTCGTAACTTAGTGAATCTGTAATATTTTCAGTCCAGATTTTCAACATTGGCATTTTCCACACCTCCTGATCAATAGTACAGCTGTCATTTTACATATCCTGGCCAAAATGTGTTTTTGCATGTCTGGCGCAGAATAGCGTGGTTGCTGTGCGAAATCACTTTTTGGGACAGTTTGAGGAAATGATGGTGACACTGTTCATGAGCAGAGGTCCTAAAATGCCTATGTTGAAAATTTGGTGCCAAACATCCATAAAATGACTGTGTTGCAAGTGTGCATTGCGCAGTTGCCACTCACCAGTGTAACTTTGCAAATTTGCAATATTTCCATGCCAACTTTTTAACACTGGCACTTTTTTATACCTCCTTATGAACAGTACAGCTGTCATTTTTCACATCCTGCCCAAAATGTGTTTCCACACCTCTGGTGCACAATGGCGTGGTCGCTGTGGGAAATCAACTTTTGGGACAGATTAACAAAATCGCAGCGCCACTGTTCATAAGGGGAGGTCCCAATATGCCTATGTTACAAATGTGGCTAACAAACTCCCCAAAATAATTGGGTTATGGATGTGTGTTGCACAGTTTGTATGCATGATCATTGCTTCACCAATATTTCATATTGTCACTCCAGATTTTCAACGTTGCCATTTTTGTATGCCTCCTCATGAACAATACAGTTGTCATTCTCCATATCCTGCCCAAAAATGTGTTTTCATCTCTCTGTCACCAAATGGCACAGCCACTGTGCAAAACCACCTTTCAGCTAACAAAGTGATTGTGCCGCTTTTCATGAGGTGGCCTGACAAGCAGCCCATGTTGAAAATGTGGAGTGAAATTACCATGACACACCTGCAGTGTTAGGGTTTCCAACTGTAGCATCCCACCCAGTAGAGACTGACAGGTGTCGAGGTGTCACTTGGGATCATCAGATGTAATGCTCACACCATTCCACTCCCTCACCCTGCAGCTACTGATAGGCATTGTGGTGTGCCTTGCACTGTTCGGCCACAAAGTTCACCCCACACTCCTATACTGCACCCACATCAGTGTATTTCCTTATGGAATGGGGTAAGTATAATGCCCAAAGACCCCAAACCACACCCCGACACTTGTCAGTATCTACAGGGTATGGTGTCGTACAATGGCATGAGCGTTATAGCTGGCGACCCAAAGGCACACCCCAATGCCTGTCGCTCTCTACTGGGTGGGGATGGGGTTGGCATCACTTCAATACTTCACTGCCATTCCTATTAGGCATTGCTAGCTCTGGCACTACCAATTCCAATGCCAGCGTGACAACATTCAGCATTGACAAATGCTTGTTAATTGGTGCAACCCAAACTATGACATCCCTTAGAAGAGACTGGAAATATCCCTGAACCCTTTTGAGGATCTCCCAGTCCTGCTCTCCTCTAATAGAAAACCCCATAAAACAGATATGTTATATTACATAGTATATTACATAGGAGCACAGTCTACCCTCCAGGTCTGGCATAAACTTAAAAATTCCCCAGATTTAAAATGTACTTGATCCCATCTTGATTCGCTCTCAATACTGATAATGCCCTTTAACCACAAGAGAAACAAACCTTGCAGAGTTGGAATAGTGGGGTCTTACATCAATTTACAAAATTGAGATGGGTGTAATCCCTTTTCAGAACTTACAGGAAAGCTATAGGCTCAATCCACAAGATCACCTGTTTTACCTATGACTTAAACTTTAGTACAGGTTTCTTACCTAAACCCCTTCCCCTGTTGCTGCACCTTGTTATAACTACCAGAGGAGGCCACATGTGGCCACATTTCATAGGATTACTTCATAAGAGTCTTCAGGAAATGTCTAGAGAATCCACTAGAGGTATACTAGAAGCTTGGAAATGAGAGCTTCCTATGCCAATCCAAATAGATGAATGGGAAAAATATACTAAGCTTGCATTTGGCCTTTTAAATGCACCTTACTGGAGGGAGTCTGCATGGAAGACCAGAAACAGATTTTTTTACCCTCCTGCTAAACTTTCTAAATTCACAACTACTGCCACAGGGGAATGTTGGAGGAAATGTTGGGAATAACATGCAGGTCATACTCATGTGTTTTGGTCCTGCCCAGCTCTGAGAGAGTTCTGGCACCTGATATCACAGGTCTTGATTGAATTGGTTGGAGAGGAAGTGGTTTTGACCCCAGAGTTGGTCCTTTTGTCTATCCCACCAGAGAACTTACATATTCAAAAAGGCTCCTTACTGATAACCTATATTCTGGTAGCAAAGAAAGTCATTACTAGGAGATGGGGCAGGGACTCCCCCACGCTACAGGATTGGCATGGGACGCTTAAAGAGATTTATAACTTAGAAAGGTTAATTGCCAGGTCTGTGGATAGAGTAGCTCTATTTGAACTGAGATGGAGAAAATGGGTATCTTATGTAACACCTTTGGATCCTCCCTTTGTTCCATGAAGGTCTATTTAACTATTTTCCAGAAGGAAATTAAGAAATGCCCTCTCATCACATGGATTCAACCGAGCAATCGAACACTCAGTATTCGCTTCTACAGGAATAATGGACATTTCACTGAATGATAACTTACCTACTTGCACTATGTATGATATTGGCTAATATCAAATTGCATTTGTATTTATATTTATTGAATGCAACTCCTAGGGAATTATTTAGACATGATGTCATAACTAAGCAATGTGCACACTCAGTATATCTCCAGGTGTACCTCATTGCTGATTTTTATCTGAAAAAAATCATAAATAAACAATTTAGAAAAAATAACAACGTGTATACCCAAAACTGTGCCTTTTCCTAGCTGGCAATTCAATTTCTTCAGTGTATTGAGAGCCATTTTTAGCCTAGTCTCAATCAACGATAGATGCCTATTCCACTGGAAATTATCAGAGAAACTTACCACCAGATAATCATAATAATTTTAGGTTTCTATCCTTAAATGTTCCATGAATAGTCTTGGAGTCCTAATGTGACAAAAATGATTCATTTTCCTTTGAAGACCAAGCAATTTTGCAGATGTCAATACTATATCATCGATGTTTGCTAAACATATTACTTTTTTGTTTGTCACACTAGGGGAATAAAACTGAAATAAATCTAACTGCTCTATTATAGTATTAATATACAAATTAAATAAAGTAGGTGCAAGGATACATCTTTGTCTGACACCAAGATTTGTTTTAATGGGAGATGTCAAACCACCAAACTGATTATACTGTATCTTAACCCAGGTATTTTGATGTAGCCTTATTATGATGTCCAACAAAAAAGGATCAATATTGTATGTCTATAGCAACACAGTCATGAATAAACATTCAAACCCCACTACATATATTAACCTGGACATACCTTATTTTCTCATACCGCAGTTGCCAGTTCCAGCAGCAAGACTTGTCTTTGATCGGATACTGGATCTACATTGTGGGACATGTTCAGGTGAGTAAGGGTGTGTAGAGAGGTCTGGGGTAGTGGGTGATGAGTGGGGGTTTGGGTCGGAGAGGGGAGGGTGGTAATCTGAGGGTTCAGATTGCAAATGGACTATTTTTTTTTCAGGTTATTAAAAAAAGAACAACAAGGGGTGGTTTTCTTTATTGCAGGGAACCCAGGCCACACTGGGGATTGGACACCATAGTGTCAGGATGATCTTCAGTGGCACCAGGGGAGAGCACTGCAGTACTGTCAGTTACACCTTGGTTAAGGTGGCTGGGAAACCTGGAGGAGAGGGGGCAAGAGAAGGACACCCAGTCTATTTAGAATCTAATTATTATTATTATTATGTTATTATATTATAAAAGTCATTAGGAAGGGGGCAGGTGACCTGGAAGGGAGAAAGAAGCAGTTCCAGTGGTGGGCACCTCGGACCACTTACAATATATTAGATAGATAGATAGATAGATAGATAGATAGATAGATAGATAGATAGACAGACAGACAGACAGATATATATAGACAGATAGACAGATAGACAGATAGATAGAATGAAAGAGAACAGGGCACCACTGGCTCACTGTTCCAATTGAAGCTGGCAGAACAACTCCAGCTGCAGCTTCAATATTCAAGAAAGTATTGCTGTTCTCACAAAAGAACAGTATGAAAGAACTATAGTCCCTTTCTATTGTTCTTTCATTGGAGCCCTCACTAAGCCCGCAGGTTCACTGCTCCAGCTAAAGCTGGCAACATGACTCCAGCTGTGGCTTCACAGTTCAAGAAAGTTCCATCCCACTGGTCTTTTCTTATGAAAGAGCAATAATAATTTCATTTCTTTCATATGAGCCCTCACTAAGCCTGTGGCCTCACTGCTCCAACTGAAGCCAGCAGCACAACTCCAGCTGCAGCTTTCCAGTCCTTGAAAGTCCTACTGTTCATACAAAAGAACGAGTTTTTTTGTATGAGCCTTCACTAATCACTCACTAAGCTTTCCACCTACAATTTAAAAAATGGCTCAAAACCATATTTCAGGGTCTTTTAAAAACAATAAAAAACAAACACCAGAATGTAGCTAAAGGACCATGTTTAGTTAGACCTTAGTGTTTTCCTCCCGGGCATCATTTATATGGATTTTCAAATTTTTTTAAATAAAAAATTAAATGTCCGCAATACAAAAGAAGACTTTTTTTTTCCTAAGAAATGAATTTCAGCTCACCAAAGAAGATTCCTCTTTCATGAACAGGAAATTCTTCTTTTGCATCAGAGATATAAATAAAAGACCCCACTGAGCATGCTCAAAACTTACATTTCAAATCCTTATAACTTGGGAATGGGTTTATATTTTTCAATGAACCAAAAACATGCATCTTTCTAGGGAAAGCCCCTTCTACTCTGAAAATGTCAAAACAAAATTCCAAACCATCTGGGCTATAGGTGAGAGCAACAAAGCAGTCAAAATCCCTGATTTTTCCACTTTTGCACAATCTGGATCTTGAAATCCAGACATCTGACCATCATGAAACTTGCCAAATCAAGAGACCTTGCCCTCCCAGACCATGCTTGCAAAATGTCCTGCAATTCTGTTGAGTGTGGCTTAACATTAAACACCTTCCTCAACCCAAACTATAGGGGCGTTGTATATTTGAGGGGTGTGGTAGCATTCCTGTCGTTATGGCTGAGTATGCTGTTTAATGTTAAACCCCAATTTTTACACCTTAATAACCTTTGTGGCATTCAACAAAATGCCTAAAAAGTTGGCATGTGCAGTCCAGCTGGCATTCTCTCAAGATGTGAAAATTGTGATGGCATCTTGTTCAGTTTTAAAGATATGGAATGCCAAAAATTGCAAAAAAAAGTAATTTGGTCTTCCTTTATTTAATATGTTTTTTTTATTGCTGTCATGCACAGCCTAGTCAGTGCAGAATTGTTCATGAAACTTTAAAGTTGGAAGTTGCCTTTACTGTGGTAGTGCCTTTCGTAGGTTGTGTGAAAAAATATACAGTTCCAGAGTTACAAGGATTGTTTGGATAACCATGAAGCTCAAACGGTAAAAAAACTTTAATCGTGAGTGCCTATTTTCTTGATTTACTTGTCGTGAGAAGTGATTTACCAGTCATGAGAAAAAACAATCATTTTGGCTGCCATGTTGTTCTTGTCCAAAACAATAAAAATACATAAAAATTATGTATTTAAAAAAAACAGTCTGTTGAACCTAGGTAAACTGGACCTGTTCAAATAGATTCTGCTGTTTGTTTTTGAAAATTACCCTGGAAATAAAATTTCTGGGCACCCAAAAATCCTGGGTCCCAGCTTAATGAGGAGCTGATCACCAGCACTCTCAGTATAAGAACTGTGGGACTTTCTTGAAATGTCAAGCCACTGCTGTGGTTGTGCTGCCAGGTTCAGTTACACTTAAAGGTCACCAAGCAGTGCAACAAGGCAGTTGGGAGGGCTAGTGGGATGCTGGGGTGCATAGGGAGAGGTATCACCTTCACCATCAGAAAAAGGGAACTGATGTTGTCTCTATATAGATCACTGGTAAGACCCCACCTAGAGTACTGTGTCCAGTTCTAGAGATCACATCTCAGGAAGGATGTAGACAGAGTGGAGGTGGTCCCAAGGAGGGTAATTAAAATGGTGCAACATGTGCATCAAAGGCCCCATGAGGACAGACTAAAGGATCAGAATCAGAATCAGAATCAGAATCAACTTTATTGGCCAAGTATGTATACACATACAAGGAATTTAACTCCATTTTTTTTCCGTTGCTCTCAATATACTCTCAATATGTATACCCTGGAAGAGAGGATGGAGATGGGATCTATGATAGAGACCTTTAAATACCTCACAGGGGTAAATAAGGTATATGAGGGAAATAGTTTTCAGAAGAAATGGTGCTTGAGAACAAGGGGACATGCTATGAAGCTGGAGGGGGCAAATTCATGAGAAATGTGAGGAAGTACTTCTTCACAGAAAGAGTGGTGAATTCCTGGAACTGCCTTCCAGTGGAGGTGGTGGGAGCAAAAACAGTAGTGGGATTGAAGAATGCTTGGGGTAAGCATAAGGGAATCATAGCGGACAGGAAGGGGGGAGGAGAAAGAGCTGCAGATCAAGAACAATCTGTAGTAATAATGTAGGTATGGAAAAATTGGCAGACTGGGTGAACCAAACGGTCCTTATCTGCTGTCAAATTCTGTTTCTACAGCAGTAAGACAGCAATCCCCTGCTCTCTATCTCTCTGTCTCACTCTCTCTTTATAGCTGTCTGTCTATCTATCTATCTATCTTTTTTTTTATTTTTTTTTTAATTTAGTTGTTTAACCAGGTACAGCACACTAAGCCGGAAGCTTTTTTACAGGAGCAACCTGGGAGCACAAGGAGGTTAAGTGACTTGCTCATGGTCACACAGTATGCAAGTGGAAGCTGTGGGATATCTATCTATCTATCTATCTATCTATCTATCTATATATCTATCTGCCTGTCTATCTGTCTGTCTGTCTAATTTGCTATTGAAATAAGTAGTGGGCCTGGGTGCTCAACCCCAGTACCACTTCGTTCTCCCCTCTTCCCTCCAGGTCCCCCTTTTCCATTTTTGATTTTATGTTAAATGTGGACTGGGGTGTCCACCCATGGTACTGCTTCTCTTCAACCCTCCCTTCCAGGTCACTTGCCCCTTTGCCATTAAAGATCAAATGCAACAGTTTTAAAACACTGTTCAATGTTTCAGTTCAATAAAGAGTCACTTAAAAAACAGTTTCTGTGTTGTCATTCATTTGAAAAGTGTCAAAATACATATTTTCTGACCTTTGTAAAATTGTTGGAATGTCTTCAGAATCCTCCATTTCTATTTTGATGGTCTCCACGCTGTGCAGAATGGAGTGTCATGCATGATGACATCATAGGGTGGGCTTATAGTTTGACATCTGTCTGACAGTGCTATTTCCTGCTTTCTCCTGTCTGTGTGCTCGTTTCGTCTGGCCAGTGCTTTAGTACTGTATTTAGTTCTTGTTCAGTATCGCAGTGTAGAAACAGTTTATAAAACTCCATTTTCCTGCAGCTAGGCACTTTTGCATAGTGTCTATTACTGTGATCTCTGTGTCTGTTTCTCACCTTTTTATTTCCCATCCATTTATACCTGTTTGTACCACATGTTCTGTTATGTGCAGCGGTTTTCCAGATTTGGTGTATCTCTCTTTGGTTTAGTGGTTGTATGTGGTATTGTGGTTTCTGGGGCTGTCATATGTTATTTTTAGCCTCTTCATATTGCTGTCTATTAAACTGCAACCTCTGATTTTGATCCTGACTGCCACGTGCTAGTAGTACTGTACATCTTTCATTTTTTGCTGTCTCCTCCCTAATCCGAATTTCGCTGTGGAGTGATGAATTATTATTAACAATTATTAAAATCAGCCTTACATAGACTTTTCAGATACAATAGTTTGCTATAACTAGTTGTGCATAACTGATTCATGATGCATGGATGATTCATCACCTTGCACAGTGACATGAATGAAATAAAACAACAAAATATCAGTTCATTTTTCATTGTCTTTATTTCATTGCTGTCACTGTGCAGTCTGCATGATTATTCGTTCTCATGAACCCCTTCTGCACAACTACTGATTACAGCAGTTTTTTATTGCTTTGGATTCTGAAGTCTGTCATTTTGCACATCATTATTTTGCTTGCCCCTTCATTGCCAGAAGTGACACAGTGCTGCAATGTCATTATTTGCTTTGTGTCACTGTCATATCCATTCTTACTCGTGTATGGAAATGGTTTTGGTGGGTTCTGTATCATCTGAGATGGTATCACTAACTGCAGACATGCCATGGTGATATGGTGATTGTTACCCCTTACATTATATTATTTTTGCTACCTTTTAATTCTATCATTGTTGCACTGTTCAATCTGTAATTGTGAATATCCATGCTGTAATGGTGACACGACTGCATATTGTGGTGTTCCTTGATTGTGATGTTCAAATGGGGGTTTTGGTGCATTGTATAATGTTAGCCCTCAGTGCAGTGTGTGTTCACAACATGCAACATGTTGACAGTCCCGGACATTGTGTGTGTATGTTGGTGTGATGCTGGTGTGGTGGTAACATCACTGACTAGTCCTCTTTGGATTATGAAATATGAAAGTGCCATGCTTGGATGGTTAGTGGCAGTAATGCCAAACCTGTAATCCGTGTTATTTTAAACTGCTTTTATTGGTTATTGTTCATCATTAAAGACAATGTTATTGCTATTTCTTTTATATTGTTTTATGTGGCATGCTGCCCTTCAGTTTCATGACAAGTGTATTGCAATAAATTTGTAGTAACATTCATTGCCAATCATTTGCACATTCCAATCACCCCTGATATGGTGTCGTGCCATCTTGGACTATACTGACTGTGTGATGCACCTTAGCCACTACTGTCTGTGGTCATCCTCCTGCATTCATTCTTCTCTTCATATTTCCCCCAAATCAGAGATTTAATTACTGTATGATAGTCTTTATGTAACTATTGTTACAAATTTTGGTGCTTAGATGTGCTAGCATGTTAGTTGCACCAATTATATCTATTTTGTCATTTTCTACATAAGACTGCACTGAGTGACCTGACACTCTCAGTGTACATTGCATGTACATATTGCATAATGCATTTCTGAGCCAGTGTTCATAGGGTGTTATATAGAGAATACTGGATGTGCAACTATGCAGAACCAGTGTGTTGTGCCATGGATGGGTTCTTCTGACCTGTAGAGCAGAGCTTGAGATGTGCATGGGAATCATAACCCCACGGTGGCAAAACACACTGCTTCTGCATAGAGGTGCTCATCATGTACATTTTATAGTATATAGTGTATAGTTCTTGGTAAAATATGTGTTTTGTGAGTTCTTTTGCTTTCAAAATGAAACTGACTCATGCAGTCTGTAGAGGTCCTAGAATGCTGTTGTACCATAGTAGGGTACAATCATATTCAATGACCTTGGAAGTGTTGTACAACAGCATTTTGAAAGGGATGGAATTCTATACTGAACAACACTGCACTATACACTATTAGTTATTACAGTTCTGCTGTTTTATCAAGAATCACTTCCAAATTGAGTTATTCTCAGCAACCAGTGTTGTACTGACCAGCTGCAGTCTGGTAAAAATGTTCTTCTTTCGATAAAATATGACATCTCTTTGACATGTTCCATTCTTGGTTCTGCTGTGAAGTTCCTTTTACATGCATACTGTAATTTTACTGTAATATTTTCATAAACACTAAATATTACTTATGTCAGTGTGTGAAACAATACTTTACTTTTCTTTTGACCAAGCAGTATGCAATGATTTCTGTAACAGACAGTACTGTTACATGAATTTACAGGTGTAGTTAATTCAAGTTAGAAGCCTATATAGTACAATTTTCCCTCTTTGATCTAGTGTCATGATCTATTTAGTTTTTTAATATGCCCATGTCACGTGTGGGTTTCACAGTGGTTTATGCAAATGTAATCAAGTCATTGTAGATTTCATGGTATTATGTGAATCTGGAAGATAGCTGCATCGCCTTGTATTAATGTCTGCACACCCATGTCAATAATCCTAATTTTTTTGTATGTGACATATTTGTTGCATTCTCTGTCTGTTTTTGTATGTTATATTTTTTTTAATTATCTGTTGTTCCATGTTTTGGTAAGTCAAGCCACACCCCACCACAAAACTTACAAATCACTCAGTACTTCTTTGTTCCATGGTACCCAGCAGTCACTGTCTTTCTCATCTTTCAGTCTGTTTGTCATTACCACTTCTGGTGGTTCATGTTCATTTTGTATTTATACATTTGCCTGTTTACTGCCTTTTTACCTTTTACCTGTGAGCGACTAATTTGTCATCAATGGCTGCACTCAGTTTTTGTCCTATCATCTTCCCTAGGGTCGTTAGTGAGCTAGCAGATGTCCTTGCAGGACTGCTGTACACAGAATGCTTGCCACAGGACTGTGTGATCGCCTATGTCATGCCTATTCATAAAACTTGTCCAAAGGATGATCATTGCATGACTCTCACTTTAAGCATGTGTAAAGCCATGGAGTCAATCCTAAAAGACAGTCAGCCTGTCGCTCCTGATATGTCATATCCCCTAGAGCACAGATCATCCTACTTGCCCTCCTCTGAATGAGGTGCAGGAGCCAGATGTCCTTCCTTGTGTGCATACATCAACACTTCATGCAGTACTTGAGGTGTCATCTAACAAGGCAGTTGTACAGAGGAATGATCACCTACCTGCTTCTTCAGGCAATCCCCCTGTGGATGCTTAGCAGCATTGTAGTGTGCCTTGTTGAGTCACTCCAGCATTGTTCATAATTATTAATCTTGACATCCACCTGAACCTCAGCATCTTTTTCACCAGACGATGACTGCAGTATTCCACCCACCACTAACCACCAGGGCGTACACGTGTTCTGTGTTCCTACACCCTAGGTGAAACATCCTGTAATTGCTCTCAAGAGTATTCAGGCCCACTGTGAAGGCCCATACTACCATCTTCTGATTGACCACCACTCCCACCTTACAGTCATCTTAAAATAGGCTCATTTCGCACCTGATACCCTCACACTGGATACCCATAGTCATGGAGTCCTACAGCAGGAGCTTCCTTAGACAAATCACCATTGTATGGTACCACAACAAACCCTGACTCCTTACTTTTTTCAGCTCCTCCCCTCAAGTGGGTGACTGCTGGCACCCAAATGTGACAGCCACTTGCATTCCTACCCCTCTTATCCCATCTCATTTCCCAGACACCCTTTCTTTCCCCCTACTCCGGTTCCCACCACTCGTCTAGCTGAGCCATCATCTGCATTTCCCACCCCTTCATACCCAACAGTATCAGGTCCCTCCCCCGCCATGTCATTTTATTGACATCCCCCACAAGCCGCAACACCGATCATACTCATCCTACTCACCATGCCTTGTGACCCAAGGATACTTGCTGCCTACCCCCCCAACACTGCCTGACAGAATGGATCAAAACATTACACAGTGTAGCCTGTTTTTGCACCTCATAATTCAGCATTATTAATTCACTATGTTCTGTCATGCCATCATACTATGTCACCATCTTAACATATGTATGTTATAAGTGTGCATTAACGTTGACGCTAACACTGTGTTTTTTTGTAATAATTTTCTCAGTGTGTGGCTTTCATGTGTACTTGTCTTATTTACTCTACAGTCAACATGAAGCATTGCTGTGCAGTTGGGTGCAAAAACGGCCAGGGTTACACCCACAGTTTTTATCGGTTCCCTAAAGATGCAAAGCGACGCAAACAGTGGGCAATGGCGGTCAAGCGTTCCGGGTGGGAGCCAAATGACCACACCGTACTTTGCACAGATCACTTCTCTCAGAAGACCAATTTGCCATGTCACAAACTCTTCTAGACCTTATTGGTTTCATCCCTGGACAGCGTTGATTAAAACCTAATGCTTGTCCCAATATTTTTGCCTATAAATCAGAGAAGCCAAAGCGACATAGCACTGCTGTCGAGAAGAGAGAACATACACAGGTACAAGTATCATTTCATTGCATTGTATAATATTGTCTTAGTCATTATGAATTTCCTGACTTTCAACAGTAACATATTTCCACATTTTACTTGATAGGTTCTCAGTGAGCTAGATCTACTGAATGATGTGACACATTCTGCAACAACCGTTATTGCCTCAACTAGTGCACAAGTGACAGTGTTGATTGAGGAACCACACAAGGACACTCAACAGCAGTTACCTGATGCTGTTGAATAAGCTGAAGTACTGTCACAGGTTGACAGTGAACCTCAGCATTAGGAAATGTCAACACAGACTGACAAGTTGGTGGGTATCTTAACTTTCTGGTTTATCATGTAACCCTATCATTATGCTGTTGTTTTCAATATAATGCTAACCATCTGTTTGCAGATCACTACCACAAAGTGTAGTCAGACATTAAAGTATGTTCCGGCAGGCACTGGAAAGGCTAGGTTTTCAAGAGGTATTCAAAAAATGGAGTTTGCCCTTTAAGGGGCAGACCAAGTTGTCCTAGTGCACCCCTTTCCTCAAACTGAAGATGGTGTGCTCAGAAGGGGAAGGGGGAAGGGAAGGGGAAGGGTTGAAAAACAGACCAATAGGCAGGAAAGAGGAAGGGGAAGGGCTAAGGCAGGTACATAATGGGCAGCACAGGAGTGGTTCAGCCACTTTTGCTGCAGTTTTGATGTAATTCAGACTACAGCACATCAGAGTGGCATTGATTGCAGTGCAATAGGAGGATCAGGTAAGGAAACAGCTATAAAAACAGAATGCTTTTAGGCATTTGAAGGATTGCTCATTTAAAAGATAATAAACAACTGTATGAATATTACTGTGGCATGAGCAGTTTGTTGGCCATGGAGGACTAGCAGACAGATTGGAAAAGAGAAGGGTGCCCTGGTATTGCAGGGAGGCGGTGCTAACTATATGTATTTTCCTTGGTTTTCAAGTTAAAAATGTAGATCTGTGGAAGGGTTAAAGACTGTGTCCAAGGTCTCTGTGTAATGGTTGAAGTAATTTTTCCAAAGCTAGTAGGTTTGAATTGGGGCTTGCAGTGCCCAGTTATGAACGGTAAAGCTGGTGGGTCTGAAGCATTATTCCTCTGTTTGTGTTGGTATGAAGGGGATCGCTTGTTGCTCGCATGCCTGATTGCTGGGTTGGTTCACTCTGAATGCGACGAGGGATTGCAGCAGGTGCTGCAGTTTTACAGACTGAAGAGAAGGGCTGGAAGTCCGTGGGAGGAGGTGAAAATGAGTACAGGATTGCCTTTTTAAAAACAAAAAAGAAAAGGACAGAAAAAAGGAGGCGAGAGCTGGCGGGGGGACTAATTTGGGACAGGCAGAGGTGGCCACGTGGAGTGACGTCACACGCCATCCCCACCGAGCGTTTTTCTCTTGTGACTGGGAGTTTTTGGAAAGAAAGGGGGAAGCAGTAGCCTGCAAGCCAGTCCACACGACAAATTAAGGGGAGAGAGATCAATGGCACACGCAAGGGAAACAAGGGGCAGCACAAGCGCATAGGGGGGCAACCTCAAGGGATCAAGGCTTTTTGATGCCATGGGGGACAGTGGGAGGATCGGGATAAAAAACAGCCTGGCACTAGAGAGAGCCATGTTGGGGGATGGAAGCAGAGGCCTACAGGAGTATGCCGGCAAGCGCTAACGTGGTGTTACATCACACACCAGGGGCAGCTTGGCACAGTGGATTGGCTAGGTAGGGCGAGGCACTTTGGGTCAGAGGGAACAGCGAGAGACTTGGGGAGGGGGAGATACAGCACAGAGGGAATGGAGGCCATGTTCGGTGAAAGGCGGGGGACTTATGGATGGAAACAGAGGCCTAGAGGAATAGGCTGGCTAGCGGACATGTGGCGATTGCGTCACACGCCAGGGGCCTAGTGTTAGCAAGGGCCTTGTTGGGGGATGGAAGCAGAGGCCTAATGGAATTGGCCAGCGAGTGCACTTGTGGCATGTTGGCACAGGGCAGGAGCTGTTGAGGCATTGGGTTTTGCTGCTTGGGGAAGGGCGAAGTGCCTGGCTGAAGCATCCCTGAAAGGGGCCTGGTTTTCACTTTTTTTTTTTTTTTTTTAGAAAGGGGGAACATGAAGGAGCAGACATTTCAGTGAGAGCTGCACAGTGGGGCCTAGCCTCGAGCCGTGATGATTATGCGCAAGTGAATTGGACGGCGAGAATGAGGCACAGAAAGGGGATGGGAGGGCAGGGGAGTGGGGCCTTTAAAAAAAAAAGAGAAGAAGAATAGAATAGAATAGAATAAATAAGAGAGGGATAGGCAGGGGAGCCAGAAGAGGGTAAAAGGGGCCAATTTCAGATGGCTGGGACAGGAACAAATGAAGGTAAGTTGGCCTAACCATATGGATGGATGATTACAAAGGGATTAATAAGAGAATTTTCTCAGTTGTCATTACAGATCTCACAGGAAAAAAGGAGACATGGTGCCAAAGAAAAGCAGACCTTCCAAAGAAGATGCCTACAGGGCTACCGTAGAACAGGCTGATAAAGCTAACAGAATGTGGCAGATGGTGGAAGAGGAGGAACCAGGACATTCTTGGGAGAAGCGGAAAGCGGGTAGCGGAAAAGGGGGCAGAGGAAAATGGCAGGCTGGGAGGCTACACAGCCCACCTAGAGGGCAGCCACTGATGGGGGTACCTCCCAGGGTGGCTAGTCCAGTACCTTTGCACCCTGTTGAATCAGTACCGTTAGTACCTCCCCTTGACCAGACAGTGGTTCCCCTGGTGGAGCCCAGGTTGGAGCCCCTGAGTGCAGTGGTTCCTTCTCAGCAGCTAGGTGTACAGCCAGTCATCCAGCCACAAGAGGACAGTTCAGGGCACCACAATGACAACAGCCCACAAGGAATGGACAGGATCACAGGTAGTGTTTCTGGTTCAGTGGGAGGAAGCATAAAGGAATATATAGGCCAAATTATTTCGGCGCTCGCGGCAGGGGGTTTGGGCCAGATGGAGGCAGCACTGGCGGAAATCA
The DNA here is from genome assembly GCA_016271365.2 of Neoceratodus forsteri. NCBI lineage: Eukaryota > Metazoa > Chordata > Ceratodontiformes > Ceratodontidae > Neoceratodus > Neoceratodus forsteri. Next base: position 731,389,651 of record CM057456.1, on the reverse strand, counting down.
GATCAGACAAGGAGTTGCCGAAGGAAGGGGAAAAGAGAGAGTAGAGAACGAGGGAAAAGGGACGAGGGAAATAGGAACTCCAGGAATGAGAGTAGGGGAGCATGTTCCACTGGCTACAAAAGAGAAGATATGGAAGGGGGAATATATGGATATTTTTGCCTTAGTGAGCCAAGAAGCAGCAGCAAAATACAATGAAATGGAGAACATAGGAAAAGGCGAGATGACAGCAGCAGTGGTCTTGTTGGGGAAGAAAGAGGAGGATAAATTTACAAAAGGGAAAACTTGGGATGGATGGTTTGTAGGTTTTGCCACTTACTCTGCGATAGTAATGGAGAAGAAACCAGAGCTGGGCATCCCACTCATCACGTACTCCCTGATAATAAGACTGGTGAAGGCCAAGGGAGGGGTGGGATGGATTTATTACGATTTCGGCAAAGAATGGTGACGTATGGAGATGTAAGGTGGGACACGAAACAGTTAGATCTGTGGACAGATTATGTAATGGATCAGTCCACGCCAGAAGGTGAGATGGGTAAAAAGGGGGTGATTCCACAGAGATGTTGTTGGGGCTACAATAGGGCCTTTTGTTCCTGGCCACAATGCCGCTTTCGTCATGCATGCTCAAAATGTGGGGGATCACACCCAGTGAGCAGATGCAGAACGACATGGGCTCAAGGAGCCCAAGGGGCAGGAGCACACGGAATGGGCCAACAGTTTTTTCGGAGGGACAAGGTATAGGGTCAGGCATGGAATAGAGGGGAGAGGCAGAGGGCATGCAGGTAGGGGGGTCAGTCTTATTGAGCAGCAAGGCCAGCGGATGAACAAAGGGGGGGTTTTGGGGGGAAGGTAGGAAAGTGGGCAGGTGATCAATTTGAAGAGGCAAGAACTCCCATTAGGATAGATGCATGGGAGGAATGGTTGGAGAGATACCCAAATAGAAAGGTGGCTGAGACAATCAAAAAAGGCTTTCAGACAGGTTTTTTTTTTTTTTTTTTACCAATTATTTTACCACGTGAGACACACTAAGCTGAAAGCTTGTTTGCAGGTGCAACCTGGGAGCACAAGGAAGTTAAGTGACTTGCTCAGGGTCACACAGTATGCACCTAGGGGGCTGTGGGATTCAAACCCAGGTCTCCAGATTTGCAGCTCAGAGCCTAAACCCACTGTGCCATACTCATTCATTTCAATGCGTGGGCCTGAGGCAGGCGAGTGAGGCGAACAACCTGGGTTCAGTAAGAGAGAAAGAAGAAATTTTAAGATAAAAAATAGACAAGGAAATAGCAGCCGGGAGGGTAGAAGGGCCATTTGACCCCCCACTGTAGAATATGAGAATTTCTCCATTGGGTTTGGTCCCTAAAAAGCAGCAGGGAGAGTACAGGGTGATTCACCACCTGTCATTTCCTGAAGGGGACTCGGTGAATGATTTCATCAGTGAGGAGCATAGCAAAGTGACATATGCCACATTGGAAGAAGCAGTACAAGCCATCAGAGCAACAACTGATGCATGGATGGCAAAAACGGATATAGAGTCTGCTTTCAGATTGCTTCCGGTTGGGAGAGAGGACTGGGGCCTGTTGGGTTTTAAAATAGGGGACAATACTATTTTGACAAGGCAATGCCTATGGGATGTTCCATAGCATGTGCTACATTTGAAGCATTTAGCACCTGCTTACAGTGGATATTTCAGGAAAAAACTGGTTACAGGACGGTCATTCACTGTTTGGATGATTTCCTTCTAATAGGCAACGGGAAAGAGGAGACTAACAAAATGTTGTCCAGTTTCCAGGATCTATGCAGAGAATTGGGGGGTCTCCTGGCTCTGGAGAAGATGGAAGGTCCAGTAAGGTTTTAGAATTTCTGGGTATTGAATTAGATGCCCTGAAGGAGGTCTTTAGGTTGCCAGACAAAAAAGTGTCCAAGTTGAAGGAGCTGATTAAAGTACATACAAGTAGAAGGAGAATACAGCTAAAGAGGGTTCAACAGGACTTGGGACACCTGAACTTTGCATGTCGGGCTATTGGTCCATGGAGGACCTTCACAAAATGACTAGCTAGGGCCACAGCGGGCGTAACCAGGCCACACCACTGGGTAGACATGTCAAAAGGAGTTAAGGAAGACTTTAAAGTATGGGAGGAGTTCCTCAGGAGCTATAATGGGTGCTCCTTTTGGCAAGATGACTGGGTATATAACACAGACCTCGAACTTTATACGGACGCAGCGGGAGGCCGGGGCATGGGAGGCTATTTGAAAGGAAAATAGTTTTCAGAACCATGGCCTACAGAATGGGTATCAGAGGAGAAAGTAAAGGACATAACACTGTTGGAGATCATGCCTATTTAGGCCTGCACCTTGGTGTGGGCTGAAGAGCTGCAGAATCAGAAGATGACATTCTGGTATGACAACAAGGCAGTAGTAGACGTGTTAAACAACAGAGGAGCTAGGTCAGAAAAGGTCATGCAGGTACTACAACAGTTGGTACTAAGGGCTTTAAAACTGAATATGTCATTCATAGCCAAACACATAGAAGGGGCACACAATACTCTGGGTGACAGACTTTCCCGTCTGCAGCTGGATCATTTCTGGGGGCTGGCACCGACACCAGAGGAACAAAAAACACCCATACCAACGAACATCTGGGACGTTGGCAAGAGGGAGCAGAATTGTTGTTTTGCAGCTCATGGTCACCACGGACACTGAGGGCCTACGACGGGGCCTGGCGGGTGTTGCAGACATTCAGGGTGACACACTACATGGAGGTAAGTAGGCCACTTACAGAGGAACAGCTAGGAAAATTTACAGTGGAGCAATGGGAGAAGGGAACTACCCACACAACCATGGGAGTCTATTTAGCAGGGATTAGTTTGGTCTGCAGCCTGAAGGGATGGAAGGACCCAACAAAGTTAATGTTAATTAGAAGGATGATGCAGGGATGTGGAAGATTAAAGCAAAGAACTGCAGAGAATAGGCGACCATTAGGGAAACAGTGGCTGGCGAGACTAAAAGGAGCCCAACTCTTCCATACGATCTATCTGGTAATGTTTGCTGGGGCCATGAGAGTGAGTGAGGCAGTAGGACATGGCAGAGCGGACGAAGAAGGAGGGTTGGATTGGGATGACATAAGTTGGGGGCCGACCGAGATACAAATCAGGATAAAGAAATCAAAGACGGATCAGGGGACAGAGTTGTACGGTAGCCCTGAAGGCTCCAGTAGATGGCACCCTGTGACCAGTGAAAGCTTTGTGGGCTTACACCGCAGAGCAAAGGGGTAGGGCCGGGAGATTATTTTTCCACGGAGATGGGAAAAAGGTCACAAGTTATCAGGTCACGGCCATGCTTAAGCAGGGCATGCAATTTCTGGGGGGAACCCATGTAATTATTCATCTCACTCTCTGCAAATAGGGACTGCCTCCCAGTGGGCAGCAGCAGGGGAAATGGTGGCTAATATATTAGATAAGGGATGCTGGCAGTCTGCCAGTAACAAGAGATACATTTGAGCACTAAAGTATGGAGACTAACGCATCATCTGTGTTTTCTTTTGCAGAAACGAGCCATCAGGGGAGTGAGGACATAGAACTGGAAAATGGAAAGGAGCCAATGAACAGGTATAAGATTTATTTTGTTTAAATCTTATAGGAAGAGGGAGGATAATAGAAGTCTGGATATGTAGCCACTCCTATATTTATTGGGCGGAAAAGAGAGCCAAGAAAAAGGCTGGGGAAAGACAGCTCTACCAAGATGTGAGAAAATGTAGGTTGGTGTGGCGTGGCATCAAAGGGATGAGATGGGGGCAACTGCTTCCCACCCTGAAAGAAATGAAGGAGCAGAGACCAGTTCCAGACTTAATTATTGTACATCTAGGGGGCAATGACTTAGGGGGAAAACCGTGAGTGGACACATACATGCAGATTAAGAGGGACTTGGAATTAATACAGCAGTGGTGGCCAAGGGTATGTCTTGTATGGTCAGATATGATCCCAAGAAGGGTATGGAGAAATGAACACAATCATAGAACCATAGACAGAGCCAGAAGGAAAATGAATAGAAGGGTAGGAATGCTGATAAGAAAAATTGGGGGAGGGAGCAGGTAATACTTCAAGGGGTGGAAGAGTGGGTAGCGGATTTCTACAGGTCAGATGGAGTGCACCTGTCAGATCTAGCCATAGATATGTTAATACGGAAACTATGGGTTTTATAGAAGCATGGAGGAGACATGCTGAAAAGGGGATATAAAAAAAAAAAGAGAAGGAAAAAGAGGAGGTCCCCTAAGTGGTGGGGGAACAATACCAATTGCCAATCTGAGCACAACAACATACAATGGTCTCTGTCTTTTGTGAGGGAAAAGGGGAATCTGGTACAATGGAGTTTCCTTTAAGGGCAGACCAGTTGTCCTGGTGCACCCTTCCATCGAGCTGAAGATGGTGTGCTCAGAAGGGAGGGAAAGGAAGGAGGGGTTGAAAACAGAACAATAGGCAGGAAAGAGGAAGGGAGGGGCTAAGGGAGGCACATAATGGGCAGCACAGGAGTGGTTCAGCCACTTTTTCTGAGTTTGATCCCTCCACCCACCCAAAAATGATAAAATATGAGGGAAGACAGTCAAAGGTGGATGACAGTAAGGTCCGGTGGACAGTTATGGACTGCCAAAGGTGGATGGCAGAGAGGAGGGGGAGAAAGGGAGGGGGGGAGGAGAGGGGGAAAGAAACAGGAATAGGATGAAAAGAAGAAGAAGCTGAAGGAGGAAAAGTGGTCTTGGTTCTCACCGTTACCTAACAGAAAAAGAGAGAAGAAGAAGGCACCCAGGTTTTCACCTGGGGGAGCGAGAAGAGGAAGAAAGAGGGATGATCAGAGATTGATATATGAATGCAATAAAATACAATTGTAAAAGAAACTATAATAAAAGGTGATGAGATGGAAAATGGAATTATGATATATAATAAATTAGTTGCCAATCTGAGCACAACAACATACAATGGTCTCTGTCTTTTGTGAGGGAAAAGGGGTGAATCTGGGACAATGACAACAGGGATACATCGTGGTGTTCAAGTCTCCATCAGTGCATCTCCAACGGTGTCTGCTGGCACTCAGTATGAACCTCAGCAATTGACAACTGATAATGTCAGTGATACTTCCAGTGACGTGGAATCCGAGGATGAGGAAGATGATAACTTCATTTGTCAAAATGATGAAGAAGATGACCCTGACTGGGAGGTGTCAGATTTTGATGACTCTCAATCTGATGATGACTGTATAGATTCCACAGATGATGACATTACCAGGTAAGTAATGATTGAAAATTGTGTACCTGTTACCAGAACCCTTTTTTTTGGTTTGTTTTTTATGATCCAGAACCAGTCACAATATGTAATACTTTTAAAGCTATTTAACTGTATGGCACTGTAGTATGTACATGTAAATCATTTACTAAGCAATAATGCATTAGCAGTGGTTAGATTAATAGTCTGTTAATAATCCCCTAGGTGTGTGACGTATCACGAGGCGAAGTCCAGTGTCATACTGTCCCTATGGGGTGATTAACAGACTGTCAATATAACTCCTGCAACTGCCTTATTTATATTATAACAATGAATATAAACACAAAGTGTATCAAAAGTATATTTTTGAAAGTTTTTTTTGTCATTTATTGGCCACGGGTGGGGTGAAGTTCCATATAAGGACGGTGACAGTGGACAATACTGGGGCCTAGTTTGACAACATGGGTGAACTCCTCAAGGTGCACTTGGAGTGTATAACTCCAGACATGGATGTGGCAAGTAGGTGTTGCATCATTAAGAGATGGCTGCTGTAGGTTACGATGTCCTGTGCTAGGGCAAGACAAAAAGGAGATGGGTTTAGGAAACCACGCTGTTGGTCCAGGAGTCGGTAAGGGAAAAGAGGACAACATACGCTAGGTTCAATCATTCACATGGGATCACGTATAGGGAGGAGTACATTAAAAATGCCAGGACAGTTACCAAGGTGGTGAGAGGTGCCAAGGCTATGAAGGAGCATAGACAGTCACAGGGAATAGGGGAGGTGATGGTTCTTTAGGTTTATATGGTACAGAAGGAGAGGGAGAGGGAAGAGGCAGTTCATCACATTGAGGCCAGGGAAAAGGGTGGATTGAGGAGTCTGGACCAGGCGAAAGTAATCACTGAATACTGTGCCTGGGTCTTCAATAGTGAGGATCCCATGAAGGTCCAGGGCAGGAGGAAGCAGGGGGTAAACAGGGCAGGGGTACCACATTTTTGTACAACAGTAGTCAGTATTGTATTAATTTTTTTTGACTAAACTATTTCTGTATTACAAATACTGAAACTTATTTTACCTTTATATTAAAATTGTTCTGTAATACATTCTGTCCTGAACAGTTATGTTCCTTTGAGGGTGGATACCCCATCACATAGGCAGCGTTCATTCTTAGTGTTCGAAATTGCATTAGTGATGCTAATGAGAGTATGCCTGATGTGTTTTGCAACCAGGACTGTTTATTTAAGGAGACTACGTGGAGGATTTGCCGTGCCGGAACACATATGTCCAAATGGACACAAGTTTGTATGGGAATCACAGCCACGTCTAGGAACTCTTCCCGTGGGCAATCTTCTGACTGCTTTGGGAATTTACTTCAGTGGTGAAAGCCCTGTCTGAATTCTAAATTTCTTAAGTCACCTTAATATGCCGATATCTATTCGTACCTACACCCTCATGCAGTCTTCCTACCTGGTACCATCAGTCTATAATGTGTGGGAACGTCAACAACAGTCACTACTTATGTCAATGAAAGAAACATGTGCTAAACTGGGTGTTGACGCCCGTTGCTGCTCCCCCGGACACACAGTAAAATTTGGTTCCTATTCCTTGATGGACTTGACTCGGTCTAAGACAGTCGACATGCAGCTAATTCAGGTGCTTAACACTGTGTTTCTTCACCACATTTTAAAGCCCTTTCCTTTTGTTGCTTTCAGTGATGTTTCCACATGAAAGTAGTTGTAGTGCAGGTTACAATATCTAGCATTTTCATTGATGGTGAGTAGTTGGTTGTTAAGAATAATGTGAAAGCATTACATTTCTTTTTCTTCCCACCCCACCCCGTTTCAGAGCAATGAAATCTCCAGCTTGAACGCTATGGAGCTGGAGGGCCTTAAATGCTCAATACGTAAGGTGAAGGATGCCGGTGTACATATTCAAAGCTTGACGACAGACTACCATGTAGGCATCAATAAATATATGAGAGAGCAAGAGAAGGAAATAACACACTGGTTCAACATGTGGCCCATTGCAAAAGGTTAATGGAATTATAATTAACATGCTTTACAATGCTATGTCAACAGACTTCAAAGGTGTTCAGAGATGCACAGGAGGCAGTGGAGCTAATGACAGCACAGACCATTACGGAGTGGTGGCATTACTTCTTTGGGTATATCATTAACTAAAGTTCTTTACAGACATAATAAGGATTATCATGTGATGAAAACATGTTGAAAAGTGTTGTGATGAGGGATAAGTGCTGAGGGAACACCTCAACATGGTATTTAAAAAACACAAACTTGATGTGATAGCTGTAGGTATGGGTGTGGGAAATGTATAGTGCATGTTACCCTATCAGTGGATGTCTTGCATGTGCTGTGTTTGCAGAAGACTACAGGTCCATGCAGCATTCACCCACGACAGTTCTTGAACAAGTCATGGTGAGTCCTTTGCCATACATATTACATGTGTCACTGGACTACTCATGTGCACTTCATATGTTTTGGGTCAATGGACAGTGCTGTTCTTTCACTTTGTCAGTGTAACATACTGACAGATAAACCAAGGGCACTATGGCCATGCGACTTAGTGTATGCATCCAGTTATGCTTGTAATTAATTTCTAAGGCACCTATGCATGAGTAAGTTTTGTGTGATTCCTTCAAAATTTACACATGCACAGGTGCCTTAGAAATGAATTAGAAGCAGAACTGGATGCACAGACTAAGTTGCATGGCCATAGTGCACTTGGTTTATCTGTGAGTAGGTTACACTGACAAAGTGAAAAAACAGCACTGTCCATTGCCCCAAAACATATGAAGTGCACATGACTAGTCCAGTTATTCATGTAATATGTATGACCAAGGACACGCCATGACTTGTTCAAGAACTTTTTTGTGGGTGAACGCCGCATGGCCCTGTAAGCTCAGTGTACTTCACGTACTTGCAAGAAATGACATTATACCACATTGCATGACATTATAGGGTGAGTAGGTTGATGAGGCACATGAAAACACACTTCAGAAGTTATACTGTACTTGACAGCTGAAATGTATTGAAGGAGGAAGTGGTATCCTGTAATACATACTAACATACTATTTGCCAGCAGATTAGGCCTTACGGTCTATCAAGTCTGCTTAAACCTTAGATCCTTAGTTGGGTGCCGAGGCCCTCCCATCCCTTGTGCTCCAGAAACCCCTATCATCCATCCCCACCCCCCTTGGATAGGCCATCATCTGATACATCCACTTTCTGTGTCTGTCCCACCCTCTCTTGAAGCCCTCCACTGTGGATCTCTGAACCAGCTCGTCAGGCAGTGCATTCCAAGGGTCCACCACCCTCTCAGTGAAAAACCTCCTCCTCTTTTCCCCCCTCACCCTTCCACATTCCAACTTCAAACCATGCCCTCTGATGATACCTCCCTGCTTTAGTCTAAAGATCCTGTCCATGTTTACCCTATTTATTCCCTTGAGATACAGTATTGTTATTTGAAATTTTGTGTTACAGGGAAAAGGGTAGAGTTATTTTATTGCACTGTGTGCCGACTACTTGCTTAGCAAGGTGTTGCAGACTGTACTTAGGTCAACAATTGAGATGAAGGGATGTCCCACTTCTCCTTGATTTTCATATATTTGTATTTTTGTAAACACTGAATGCTGTGAATATCAAAACATGATGTGTGATTCTTACAACACTTATATGTTGTTTTGTTCCAACACAGGAATTAAAAAAAAACTGGAGGCAAAGGCAAGACGTAAGGACTGTGCAGTACTATCATCATGGTCCAAGGCAATAAGCCATCACCTCAATCAGTGTGCCAACAGCAGTGGAGGCATTGGTGACATGGTCGTAGCAAAGCGGCGGTCAATTCTTAACCATGTGTCAAACATCCATGAGAACCATGGTGAACTATTCAGTAAATATGAGCATGGCCTGCTGATGGAAAGAAAGTGGACTGAACAAGGTGAAATTGCAGTATATGGTGATATTGTTGGTTAAATGCAACAGTCATCTGTGAGGTTTCAGGCGAAGGATGCCACCAGTCGAGCAACGCCGGCACCCATAGTTCGTGAACAAACTTGGTTGTGGTGGTTCTGCATGGCAGTGACACGACGTAGTGGAATAGGGAGTGTAATTCTACCATGAAACAACAACATGGGGAGGTGCACGTCTGATGTCTATGGCAGGCCTGATGACATCATTGGATGACTGCACTCCTGTGAGGAACAAAGTAAAAATCATCAATCTCGGGGACAGGCTATGGCACCACCACCCATTGAAGCCACATTCCAATGCCAGGACTGTCTCCCACCATGTCCAACCACCCTACTGTGACATTACATTCAACACGGAGCACCCTGGGATGATACAGCTGCTACACCTCAGGGTGTGCACAGGTTGGGGATCTTCAGGGTCAGTCTGTTTGTGTTGAGAACCTTGTGTCAGGCAGGAGTTATAGCTCATAGCAGTGTGGATGCCGTAGAGAATTCACTGAACATCGGAATATAAACAGATGTAAAAAAAAATTTTTTATTTCATCTACATACTGCCTTTATAGTGGTTCTCCTGGTTTACCATCAATGCTAACACAGTAACATACTATGAAGCAAGTAGAATAGGCCCTATGATCTATCGAGCCTGCTCTATGGTCAGTGCCTGCACAGAGAACCAATTTTAGTCCTCCCTGCCTCCAAACAAGGACCTTTATTTCCCAGCGGGGCTCCTGGATGTACCCTTCCCCTGCACCTATCAAAGCCCTTTTTGAACTCCTCCACAGTAGTAGCAGACACCAGTTCTCTGGTCAGTGCATTCCAGTGCACCACCACTCTCTCAGTGAAGCAGTGCCTCCTTTATTCCCCCTCAGCCTCTCCCCTCCAGCTTCACTGAGTGCCTCCCGGTGGCCCCCGGTTCCCTCAGCTGAAGGGCCACCCTCACGGCTTACCCTATTAAACCCCTTGATATATTTGAAGACCTCTATCATACCCCCCCATCTCTTCTCTCCTCTCCTCCAAATAATACAGGTTGAGCTCCCCCAGTTGCTCCTCATAGAGCCTTTACCCTCGCACCAGTACCATCCTGGTCACTCTCCTCTTGAACCTGTCAAGTAATGCAGTATTCAAGGTGTTGTCAACCTCGGCTATTGTGCAGCAGAAGGAGTACTTCACTATTCCTTGACATTATCCCCATGGCCATGCACCGCAGCATTTTATTTGCATGTGCTGCCACCATTCTGCACTGCTCTGCCTTGTTCATTTTGGCATCCACCAGCACCCTGAGGTCTTTCTCCACCCTCGAAACCTGCAGTGCCTCCCCAATACATGGCCTAATTGTTAATGCATTTTCCATCACTGTAGGTAATGCTTCCTTTGTATGTGTTTGTTACAAATTATGCAGCAAGGCATAGTTTCATTGTGTATGGATTTCTAGATATTTGCAATATGTGACACTGGTAAGCTACAATGCCAGAGGTGCATGACAACAGCCACAGACGTCGAAGGATGTTACAAGGATTGGTGGGTGTGGTGGGTTGTTTCATAGTGCCTTACAGAGCAGAAATGTGATAGTTGACAGTCAGTATTAGGTTTTGCTGTTGCAGGTCGCAGTGACTGCCCTTTGGTTCAGATGTGCTTGTTCTGTAAATGTGTGTTCCATTTGTATCTATATAGGTAGTCGTCCTTATAAGGAACTCGAGATAATATTGAGTAATAACTTGCTGTTGAAGGACATCCAGAAGCTATCTCCAGCAAAGCAAACACCTGCGCTAGAGGCCTTCCACAAGGTTGTCATTTTATTTGCCCCCAAAATGACGCACTTCTTTTATGAGAGCATGGAGGCAAGGTATGTTAATTTCTGTTATCCTGTCATTATAATGACTGCACTTTGAAGACTGTATTTAAACATCATTCTGTATGGGTTTCAGACGTGAACTCCAGATAATCATCAGAACTTGTCCAATTACATCTTCCACAAATGCTTTTTCATACTTATTTTTTACATGATAATAAACTGTGCTGAAATACATTTAGTGACACACCGCTGATAGGTCGGTCACCAGTTATGGGTAAGTCATGGTATGACAGGTAGTTTATTTAAGCCATTACAGCTTATGTATTAGTGTCCCTGTGAAAATAACAGGTATTCCACTTGTAACACCCACATAAAAGGTGGTTCCCAAAAACTTTTCCTTGGCTGTGCCTCAATTGCCACTGCCAGGCTGTTTTCCTGTGTGTTACAGATTTAAAAGAAAGGTTTGGTGTGTGAGTGCCCTGTTGGCCTCCTTTCCTCTCTCTTTAAGAGTGGCTTACTTCGTACAAATAATTAATCTTGGGTATTGTACAAGTACATTCAGGATAGAATCAGGCCCATGCTTCAGTGACCCTGGCCCTGTCTATCGTTACTTGATCGGAACGGGCCATGGTGGGTTGTACACTCGCATTTAGATTATCTGTTTTACAATTTATAATATTTTGTATTGTCTAACTTTCTTTCTTTGCAGCATGGTCATTTTGTATTGCTAGACCATTTTGGTTACAGTCTGGTAATGTTGACCAATCGGTACCTTTCTGGCCCTAAGATGGAGAGTGCACCCAGTGGTGTTTGGGGAGTAACATTCTTTTTTTTTATCATATCTCACTTTTCCTCCCTGGTTGGAGTGGTCCCCAATGACCCCCGGCCACCGGCACCTGCACCACTGAACTCGGTCTGGCATGTAAATTTATATGCCCCATCAACACGGGCCAGCCAATGGCAGGATCCCTCCTCCCTATAGGGACCTGAGGCGTGGACCCATTGAAGACACATCTCGAGTCCTGGGGTGCAGGGCTGGCCATCAGCAGCCGAGGTCGCCCAACCTCTTTCCTCCAATTTTCACCCACTGAGGAGCTGGTCATGCAATGGCGTATGCGCACTACCATGCAGATGCCCGCCACACTCCTCCCCCTGAGTATGCATGCAGCTGCAGGGCACCCAGCCTCTGGAAGGTGTCACTGCAGCATGGTGCAGATCCCTTGCCAACCCCGGAGGAAGAAGAGCAGTAGTGGGATGCTCCATCCTTCCTCCTCCCTGCCAGGCCCCAGTGACCGAAGTCCGGTCCTGAATCCAGGTCGCCGGTGTGGCCCGAGGTGTGGCATCCAGTGGCTCAACCCTCAGTACCACCGGGCCAGTAGGGAGTAACATTCTAATACCTCATTTGACCATGAGCACCCTCTGCCCACTGCACCATTCTCATCATCACACTTCATAGACCAAATGGCCTTCTCCTTCTATGTTCAAAGTATCTGAGGAAGTAATTTTCAATGCCCTTTACTGAATTACCTGTTCCAGTTTAACCTCTTAGGAAGATGTGCCAACACTGAGTAGCCCAGTCATCTATCTTGAGTAATGATATCACTTTTTTTTCTGTCAGTCATGCATGTCTGCATTAAAACAAGATGATCCACAAAAATGGAACACATCCTTGCAATGTACGATGAGATGAAGTCTATCAACCTTGTACCTCTTTCTGCTGTTTCCGTTCCCCTATTGACTGTCAGCCACACTGTATAATGGTCATTCCCAGCACGGGGGTGTACCAAACTCTAAGCTCCCTTACAGCCTCACCCTTTGTTAGTAACAGGTACACAGTCCAACCATGCACATTACGGCCACTGACTGATTTGTCCCACACAACCATGAACACCCACCTCCTATGGTCTTCTTCTGTCCCCAATGGAAATACCTGTGTCATTCCTTTCTCTGATACAGCCTCAGTTCATATTAAGTTATGACTATCACACCTGTCATTCATGCAAGGGTTGGTCTGTGTACAGAATTGTTGTTGGAGAAATGAAATTGAAATCCACAGTAGGAGGCTGGTCATGCACAGATTGGGTATACAGTATCAGCATGCATTATACATTGTAACTGTGAGCAATGTAAATAGTAAAAGAAATGTACAGAGTTAATGTATTCACATGACAGTAAGAACCTCTAAACTGATTGCTGACACTTATGATTTGTTAACTTCTCTGTTTGCAGACTGTTAATAACGGTACTCCATTTTAATGAAAATTCTGAATGAGCGCAAGGACTGTGGCGTGATGGCCAACCAATGTGGGGAGTTTCATACCCGAAAGCTCGTGTCAGAGCTTCAATCATAAAGGAGATAAAAGTACTGATTACGTATGGTAAATATGGCTTGCGTAATGTTGTTACTGTTCAACTTTCTGAACTGTGCTGATGTGTATGGAGCAGAACACGCGTTAAATCCACAAAGGTCAATAAGGACAGTGAAAGGCCTAAAACTGGTATGTGCATCCAACACAAATTGTATGTAATGGTTGCTCCATACTGACACATGCTGGTTGTAGTGGTACTTTACAACATATTATTAACAGGATTATAGGCAGCACTGGTTCATGGGGGGGGGGTCAGATCACGTCAAACAAATATGATTAACTTCTTTGACTATGTCACTAAGACAGTATGCATGTGCCAAGCGGTAGACATCCTCTATCTTGATTTTAGCATGGCCTTGCACTTGGTGCCACACAAAAGGATGATCAGGAAGTTGGTGGATCTTGCAGTTTGGGAATAGATGGTCAGATGGGTGGAAAACTGGCAGCTGCACAGAACCCAGAGGGTGGTGGTAGAGGGAGAGTTATCTTGCACCAGAGAGGTAACCAGTGGGATCACACAGGGCTCTCTGCTGTTGCCGGTGTTGTTCAATGTCTTCATCAATGACATTGTGGATTGCATTACAGGCAAAATGTGCCTATTGGCACATGATACAAAGCTGTGGGAGAGACTGGACACAGCTTAAGGAGTACAGGACCTACAGGAAGGGCTGTAAAAGCTAGGAGGTGGTCCAGGATCTTGCAGCTTGGCTTAAATGAAAAGCAATGCAACATTATGCATATTGGAGCCAAGAATCCTAGGACACAGTAGTACCTGGGTGGAGTACGCATATCTGTATCACAGGAGGAGAGTGACAGGGAGTGATTATCACTACTGAACTGAAGCACTCCACGCAGTGCAATCAAGCAGCATCAGAAGGAAGCAGGATGGTGGGATGCATTACTAAGTGGAACACTAGTAGGAGAGAGGATGTTATACTGCCCTTGTACAGGTCACTGGTAATGCCGCATCTGCAGTATTGAGTTCATTACTGCTGCCCGCACATCAAAAAGTAAGTTGACGTGCTATAGAAGGTCCAGAGTTGGGCTACAAAGATGATAACTGGTAAGCAATGCAAGGCATACGAGGGAGGTTGATGGCACTGAACATGTACTCCCTGGAAGACAGGAGACAGAGTGAGGGTACATGATTGGTACCTTAAATTACTTGACAGAGATACGTAAGGTTAATAAAGACAGTCTGTTTAATCTGCATGGCAACCACATCATGAGGTGGCACAGTCTTAAACTTCATGGTGAGAGGTTTAGCAGGGAGGTCAGGAAGCACTTCTTCGCAGAGAGGGTGGTGCACACTTTGAATGTGCTGCTGGAAGAGGTAATGTCGTTGAAGACAGTGGTCAGCTTTAATACACTCTGGGATAGGCATAGGATGAAGGTAAGAATCATAGGTGGGGAGCATGGGAGTAGTGGTGACTGAGGCCAGGGACATTAGCTCAAGCTGTGAACCCTTCAAAACGAGCAGACTCGATAGAAACAATGGCCTTTTTCAGATGTTCGTATATTTACTGTATTAAGCTACTGTTTGTTATTGCAGCTTTACAGACAGCAGAATGGGACAGACATGATTATGGCATAAAAAAGGGTATGTGGGGAGAGTACCACCAAGTGACAAGTTTTACTGTGGGTGGTCTCAACGCACGTTAGGTGCTAATAAGTACTGCGCTGAAATGACACGTCATGGTGGTACCAGAACTTAAATGGTAAATATACTTAATTCACTGCAGGATATGTCACTGAATTAAAGGATGAGGTGTTCAAGCTACATGACAAATACCCAAGTTATAGGATTGCGAAGCAACATGCAACTCAGAAAAATGTGCCACCACCCATCTCTGACAAATCTGAGAAGACAGACAAGATGCAGCTGGTGCCTGAGCCCAAGAGCAGATTTAATAAGTTCAGCAATTGAAGCACCACATGTGACCTTATGATTACAGATGATTTTGAATGGTTTTAGTTCAGTGATGTGCTATTTAAGCCGCAGGACACATACTGTTAGTAATTTTCCTGACCTTAGCTGTGATCCAGTATCATAAAGAACAGTGCCAATTTGTGGAAGTATAAATGTAACTTGAACTGAATATACGTCATTAAGCATGGAGCCCTATAAAGTTTCAATATATTGTCTGATGGGATACAGAGAAAGTACAAATGAAATTGTTATGAGCACAAGTTATATTCTCAATTTTTTCAGACTTGATGTACAGCGACACATACTCATTCAGTCACGCAACTTTCAATGCAGAAAAGGAAAACACCAGAACATCTAGTCTGCACTTATTGCACCCCTCCTCAACAATCCTTTTGACGGATCTCAACTTCATACCCTCCACAAAACACCATGGCCCAGATATTCAAAAGGGTTGCGCCATGTGTAATAGGTTTGCACCAGCGCAAGTCCGTAAATGCGCCATTCTGTGATATTCAGTAGGAGGCAGTTGCGCCCCCCAAATCACGCTGAGTAATAGCACAATGATAATGAATGTATGCACAACTGAAGGGGGAGGAACCATGCATAAATGGCGCAGTGCGATATTCAACAACATGCGCCATGTGCAATAGGGGAGCAAGCGGAAGTTGCACGATAGCGGAAATGAGCCAAAATAAAAAGGAACAAGGGAGAGGCACAAGAACGCTACAGGGAAGACACATGTTGCTGAACTATAGCCAGCCACACAGGCAACACACACACACAGGGCAGGACAGAGAAAGGACACCTGGAACCCACAGGCTCAGGGAAGGTGTGGGGAGCCACAGCCACAGTGCAGAAGGGGGAAGTGCCACACAGCACTGAGGCCAGCACAGTTAAGTGTTCCCAGTGCAGGGGAAGTAGCAGCCAGGACAGTGGGGGGAACACAGAAACAGCTGCCGGGGGGGTGAACACAAGCCAGGGACATGGTCAGTGCCACCATCCAGATGGAGGCAGTAATGAGGAGGGTGAGAAGGCGGGCAGCAGGGGGGTGCGGCCGTGGAAGGGCCCATCGGTGGTATGCCCCCAACAGGTAGCACCGAGCCCACACCAGCTTTGAGCTGTACAGTGATACTGAGATCGTGGGCTGGTACCACCTGAATCGGGCAATTCTGAGGTGGCTCTGTGAGCTGTGCAGTGATGTGATGCAGGTACCCACACAATGGAGCCATGCTCTGTCAGTGGAGACTAAAGTGACAGCTTGCATGTGCTTGCTCGCCATGGGTACTTTCCAGAGACCAACAGGGAACACCACAGGCATAACCCAGTCGGCCGCGTCATGCCACCTCACCCAATTTCTCAGCGCACTGCTGCCACATGCCACGGAGTACATCCATTTCCCCAGCACACCGGCGGAGCGCACAGCAAACATACAGGAGTTCCACAGAGTAGCACTTATGCCTGGCATGCTAGGGGCAATTGACTGCACCCATGTGGCCATCAGCACACCACCTGGCCCCGAGGGGGCTGCATACATTAATCACAAGGACTATGCTAGCATCAACTGCCAGGTGGTATGCAATGCCAGGGGGTGCATAATCAATGTCTGTGCCACGCACCCTGGGGGAGCACACGATGCTTTCATCTGGCACCAGTCAGCACTGTGCCACAGATTCAAGAGTGGGGACATCCCCACTGGCCACTTAGTGGGTGAGTATGCAAACCACATGAACAAACTTAGGGCTTGGGAGGGGCATGGTCAGAGGTGACATGGGCAGTGGCCTACATGGCCCGGAGCAGGGCGATGCTGATCACCAAACTAACCTCCACCCTCTACACACAGGTGACAGTGGATACCCACTCTGTCCCTGGCTGCTCACACCATACCGGCAGCCTGCGACCCCATCGCAGCAACACTACAATGAGGCACATGCCACCACACGTAATGTCATCAAGTGGGTGTTCGGTATGCTGAAGGCACGTTTCCATTGCCTGGACAGCTCCGGCGGTGCCCTATATTACAGTCCCTCAAAGGCCTGTGGGCTAGTCCTGGCCTGTTGCATCCTGCACAACATGGCCAACGAATGCGGGCTAGCCATACAGGTCGAAGAGGGGGACAGCGATGGCGACGATGAGGACACCGGTGACAATGGTGATGGGCAGCCCCCCCTTGGGCGACAGGACCCCCGACTGCTCTGGCTGACACAGCTGCACCGGGACACCATCACGGAGGAGCACTTCAGCCAACCCAGGTAAGTCTTGGGGCCATGTGCAACCACCAGTGGCAAAGGCACAACCCACAAACACGCATGGACACATACCAGGGGTGCATGCCATCAAGGGAAGTGGCCAGGCATGGAACCACACACACCGCCATGGATGGGTGAGGTCTAACATGGCACTCGGACAGATACACATACACACACACACAACTCACCAGACATGCACAAAGGGTAGGAGACACGCCGACCCAGAATGCCACCCCTAGCCACACACACACATGTCCACAGACCACCACGCCCACTGCCTGTCATTGTGCGTGTGTCAGACGCTGGGCACCATTGCACATTGGCATACAGTGCAATTCAGGCATCATCATGCACACACAACTGCAGACAGCAGCCAGGAGGGTGTGCAGATGGACTGTGTGTGTGCATGCAGGGCCGAATCCCACCCATGCATTGCCCGCTGAATGACACAATGCACACAGGGCAGCATCAGACAGTAGCCACGGTGGGAGACAGGTCAGTCATGCGCCACAGTGCCCTGGCTGCCACGGATGCATGGGCGGCCCCGCCGAGACCCACCAGCAGTGATAAGCTGACCACTGGCCTCATGGGGTGGCACGATGGTCCCTCAGGAGTTCCACTGCGTGAACGCGACCGTGCTCATGCAGGGGTCTGCAGCACACCGAACATGCCTGCACCAGGCGTGCTCGGGATGCCCACAGCTGAACCCGGTGTCGACAAGGATGGTCTCACACGACGCCAGGAATGGAGGGTGGAGATTGCACTGCACAGTGTCTGTGACGCATGGGCAAATAACTGTGTGCCCCCTGTGGCCATGGCAGCTGCGATTGTCTGTGTCAGCCTGTCAATGGCGGCGGTCACATCCTCCCACATCCAGTCCATCCCTGCCAGGAGCAGAGCAGTTTCTCTGCTGTGACGCTCCTCTGCCTGGTGCAGAGCCGCACTCAGTGCATCCACCACCATCACAAGCCACATCTGCTGATTAACTGATGCTTGCAGTATGCAGGTGTGCTCATCCAAGAGGTCATCTGCCTGATCGGCATGCTGTCCCTCAGGGTGTTCGTGGCCCTGATGCTCATCACCCCTTGAGGGTGGGCGCTGCACACCAGGGCCAGGCCTGGGCATGTCCACAGGCAGTGCACTGTCGCTGCCCCCTGACACTGTACCCCCAAGCCCATTGGCTGACTGCTGATGCTGCCCCTCTGGCTGCTGCTCCCCTGGGCTCAATGGTGCCACCGCAGTGGCCGCAACAGTCCCACTGTCCTGTACACACACCAGTGCTGCCCCACCAGTGCTGACAGGCACAGGCTGAGACTGTAATGACACGCAGGCCTCCACGGCGCCACCACCCACAGCCATGACCGTGATGTTACCTGCTGTGTGGCCATCCTATGGTACACACGTGTCACTGCCCATGACATTAGCGACATCATCATCGGTGACGGACCTGGCACCAGCCCGAGTCCCATTATGCTGGCATCCATGGATGCTGGCATGCTGGGACATGGGCAGGGCCTCCTCCACACCTGCTCCAACAACATCAGTCTGGACATCCAGGTGGGCCCACTGTCGCCCTGAGCCACGTATTCCTGTGGAGGTGGATGGGACCTCCTCCATCTCCATCTGACCAGCCTCAGTGGAGAAGCCCACCACCACTGACCCATGCAGATGCTCAGGAGCTGTAAGGGAAAACAAAGTCACGTTACTGCATGTGACCTACCCTGTCCCTCCCATAGACAGACCATGACCTACCATTAAGTGACGGGCTACCACCCGTCTGGAATCCACCACCCAGAACACCCTCAATGGCACAACGTTGCATGCTGCCAGCAACCCTCTCCTCCTGTGGGGTCAGGCGTAGCACCTCCAGCTGTCCCCCACCTGTCGCAGACCGTGCTGCCCTGATGGCAGCCACCTTCTCCTTAATCCTCCTCCTGTCTGTGCCCATCTTCTTCTTGCACTCCTGCATGGAGTGTAGGTGGCTGCCATGCAGGTTTACAGCACGCGCCACCTCCTCCCATGCAGCAGCACGGGCCTGTGGTGTTCTCTGGCGTCCGCTGAGAAGCGGATCCTGGTCTAGGTAGGCCTCAAACAGGGCATCCATCTCGGCCTTCATGAAATTTGGCCTCCTCCTCCTACCACAACTCTGTTCCTCTTCCTCCACAACTCGCTCAGTCATGATTCAGCCTATGAGAATAACAGGTGTTACCTGTGACTGTGCAGTCCCATGCATGTCCCAAAATCCACAGTCCACACTCCCAAACAGCATGCAACTCACCAATAGACTGCAGTAACTGACTATGGCCAGTGCAGCCCAATGTCGCACTTTTATAGCGCAACCCATGCAAATGAGGCGACACGCATCTTTAAGTGGATGCAAATGCAGTGACTGTGCCATTGAATAGCTGATTAGCTGATTTGCATATGATGGCTGAATATCGCGCTGTTGCACTTTGCGCAATTTTGTTGAACATGCTGAGCCAAGGGTGCAGTTCTGTGACATGCACAGTACACACCTAACTGCGAATGCCCGGGTTGATGATGCAGGAGCCTGCCACGCTGCTGATGTGCTGTGCATGGGAGGCAATGCAGGGCACGTTCACCATTGTGCCAGTGGCGGTACAGCGCTGTTCACCTATATGGCGCTGTGGCACTGGGGCATCGTAGGCTCACTGGGTCAACAGCGTGGTAGGCCGCTACAGGAGGTGGCACACAGGCACCCAATCGTGCTAGATGCATTGGGTTCCAATTGCACTGTGGCTGTCTGTGCACCAGAGACCATTGACCCTGTGCCCGACCTTTGCCCCCTAGGCGCCATGCGTCAGGGATGGGTGCACCACTATCGTGCTGTTTGGTGACAGCGCGATAGGGAATGGCAGCGCTGTACCACGCAGCATCTGCATGTGGCAGAACCATGCTGCAGAGCACCATTTTGACTTAACTGAGCAGTAGAGATGGCGCGGAGGAGAGCTGTACAGTGGAGCCAGGTGGAGCTGGCAAATCTGGTTGCCATTGTGGGCCACATGTTGGCCCACTATTTGGTGAGGCACCCCTGGACAGGGCCAGGAGTCAGGTGTGGCAGGAGGTGGCCGACACCCTGGAGGATGCCACTGGTATGGGGTGGATGGCAGAGCAGTGCCGCCACAGATATGGGGACCTGAGGTGGAGGGACCCGGACCTGCTTGCCCACCTGCAGGCACGTGCCAGGACGGGCATGGTGCCATGGCCAGGTAGGTGCACATCCATACACTTTTATCTTCAATCTGGTATCATGGTTGCATGTGTCCATCACATGGGGGGGCAGTCTGTGTTGGCCATGGTGGTGTTATCAGGGTGTGGGGTGGGTGGGTCTGGCTGTGTGGGATTGCACACACATGGGGGTGGGGGGACTTTGCTACAGGATTGTACTGATGTTCCTCTCTCTATGTTTGCACCTTAGGCCCAGATGAGCACAGGCTGGCGAGGGAGAGGAGGCATCACCAGGAGGACCATCAGGCCGGGAGGGGTGAAGGTCCACAGAGGTGCAGGGACCAGCCTGATGATGGTGAGTGCCTTACATCCATGATTACTATTGCATGCTGTGTAACAGGGCAGGCAGTGGGACATGGCCACCATCCATTGACGCCACTGCCATGCACGCAACTTGTTACAGTCAGCACTGTCCAGTGGCACTTCATGTCTGGGAGTGCGTCAATGGTGGTCCATGAGTGCACCGGGCACATGGCTGTGCCACTGCCTTCACACCACATAGCTAAGTCACTGTACGGCCACGGTGGTGCTGTGCAGGACATGGGCAGTGGGTGTGTGCAGTGGTCCACATGGCTTTGGCTGCCTGGGTAGGCAGGTCTTGTGGACACAGTCACTGTGGGTGGTTGCACACCATAACAGGGGCGTGGCACATGGCTGTATGCCATGCACAATGGGTTTGCTGCAGAGGACTGGACAGTCACACGTATTGACTCTGCTCCCTTGTCCTAGGTGGACAACACTGGATGGCCCTGGAATGGGCAATACAAGAAATCCTGCAGCTGGCATGGGTGTCCCTGGCAGACTTGGAGAGGTTGGAGAGATATGGGGTCCAGACGAGGAGAACCCGGATGTGCCACAGGAGTGCAGAGCAGGGCGGGGAATAGGCCCTCCATGACCCCCTGACAACCATACCCCCTGGACCCACACTCACACCCCTTCTTCCCTCTCCCATTTCTACACCCCTGCCCCATGCCCGCCCCCACCTGGTTTGTGGCCCTTCCCCCCTGTATATATTTGTAAATATGTTACATAGTTGTTATATTTTAATACATACATTTTGTTATAACAACTGTGGTGGTCTCTGATTTGCAGCGGGCTACAGGTGCTCAGCTGCAGTGGTGTGCATGGCGTCAGGGGTGGTGCACACATGGGGTGTGTGTGTGTGTGTGTGTGTGTGTGTGTGTGCAGAGGTGAACCACCTATGGTGTGGGCAGAGGGATCAGTCACTGTCTGTGGTTTGTGTGTTGTACTCTGTGCACTGGATGCCTGTGTGCAGTGGTCCATGGGGCCTGCACTGTGTGCATGGCACCCCTGTCAGACCATCCATGGCCTGTGCAGCTGACACCCTTGCATGTCTGTGATATGCACTGTCTGCTGGCATGTCAGTGGTGGCTGCTGTGGCCAGTGCTGGGATGGGATGTGTCCTTGGGAGGGTGTGCAGGGTGCTGTACCACTGGAGATGGGGTCCGGGGCATGCCCTGTCGCATGTGGGGTACCTTGTGTGCTGACACATGGTTGGTCTCTCAGCTGTACCTCGGGGGGGGACGTGCAGGGTGGCACTGTGTATGCATCTGTTGCATCACTGTCTGCTGCAGGGTGTCCATGGTGGGGCTGCCTTGCATGGCTCCATGGTGCACAGGGTTGCATTGTCACAGTGGGGGTGGTGGCATGCATGGGGTGTCCTGCACTGTTGGGTGCTACTCCTGGGCAGGGTGTATGGGGATCATGGTGCAGGGTGTGCTCTGCATTTGTGGGATGGTGTGGTATGGGGTGGTCGGCCATCTTTGTGTTCTGGTCACAGCTTGCCAGGGGGTGTGATGGGGCACCATGGCCCGGCTGTGGGTTGGTTGCTGGTCTCCATGGGCCAGTGGTTATTCCAGCCCTCCCCCAGTTGTGCAGTGCATGGGGTGTGGGGGGACGATGTCTGTTCTGCTGTGTGTTCCTCTGCCCATCTGTGGCATGGATGGTGGGCCCCTGCATCCCTGGTTATGCTGTTGCATTGCTGCCCTGCTGCTGGGGGGCATCCCTGGTTGTGCTATGGTGCATCTGGACTGCTCAGCTGAACATCCCTTGTTGCGCTATGGCGCATCAGATATGCTCAGCTTCACCTCCCTAGTTGCGCTATGGCACAGGTGGTGCGATATTCAGTCGTCTGACGTAGGTGCATCTTGGCCTGCACAGTTTTTGAATATCACGCTTCTTGCACATGGGCGCAATGGACTTACGCTTGCTCCTGCTGTTGCGCACTTTTTGGGCACAGTTGGAACATCTGGGCCCATATGTCTGTCCCACGACAGGTGAAATCAAACCACAGTTTCTAATACACAAACAACTGTGGGATCATGTTCAATGGCGCCACCACCTTGTGTGTGAAGAAGTTCACCATCACATTGCCTCTATATTCACACCATTATCATTTGAGGAAATAATACCTTGTTATAGCTCCCTTTCTTTTGAACAATTTACCCAATTAACCTTTTTGGTCTCCGTTGTGTTTTCTCTTTCTTTTTTGGGGGTGTTATTTCTTTTCACCCTATGTGCTACCATGTGAGCCACTCATTCAGGCTTCACAAGACCCCTCCAATCCATCTGTCCCCAGAACCTCCATACTCATATGGCAGCCATCCCCAGGGTAACCAGGCATTACCCTTCACTGGATGTCCCCCTCTCCTATGAGGGGGAAATTGCCAGCCAAGGGGTGACACACCAGTACGACACTTGGCCCTGGGGTGATGCTGAGTCAGATATGGATCTGTGGTCTTATATGGTGTTGGAGAGCCAGGCAGCTGTCATCCTGCTTAACGTGGAGCGATTTTCCACTTTTCTGGTGTTGTTCCCACAAGCAATGATTCTGCAGTGCTCCCGGTCTCCAACATAGTCTGCTGCAGAGTGAGGCAGTCTCACTACACAACCAAGGAGAGGAAAGCAGTCCTACAGATGCTCAATCCTCTCCTTCCCCAGCCTCCCCCCGGTGTCCATATTCCGTTCCTGAACCTGAGTCGCCGGCATGGTTCAAGGTAAGGCACCAGCGCCTCATCCCTCTTCACCACAGGGCCGGCTAAGTGTTTTCTTTTTATTTTAATACTTTCATTCTTTTGCACCACCACTACCACCAGAACATGCATTAAAATCATGTCTGTTCCACTGTCCCCTCAGAGGTATCCCACACTTGAGCCTTGGCTCAAGAATCAGGTAATGTGACGGTCGTGTGGCATTGTCCCTAAAAACCTCATCCCAAGGACTCAAGTCTGCATCATTGACCATATTCCTGAATTTTTTGATGTCTTTGCTAGAACACAATATTGGGCCCTTGCATCTATTTTCCTCCTGGCCATGTATTTTGGTGAGTAGGCCAACAAGATAATGTGACACATGACTCGATGGCTTGTACCAACATACTTTGTGCTACACCATTGATTTTTGTTGCACAGGCTGCTGTACCTCCTGGCCTATGCACGACATAAATGCACCACCATGTCAGTAACACCACTACCCCTATAGGAGCTGAGCAGTCCACTGGGCGCTCATAAGACCTCCACTAGTGCCAGTCACTGGGGCACCAGTGTCATCTCCAGAACACGGGTCACTAGCGTCATAACTGGAAATCAAATTGATGTGCCCGTGGTACAGCCATCATTCACATATTGTAATTGAGTCATAAATAGTTCCTTCTAAAATGACGTCCCAAAAAACAGCATCGTAGTTCCATGTCTTCCCTACATAATGTTGTTTTTCCGTCATACTCACAAATTGTTTTAATGCATATTCTCAAATCTGCAATGCTGTTTATAAAACTGTAAGTTAAGACATGGCTCAGCTTTAAAGTTAGTGGCACAGTATCTCCATAAAATGTCAGATACGTACTGACGTGATGACATCATATGAGCTATATCGCTTGGAAACAATAATGGCAGCTGAAAGGGGTGCAGAAGAATACAGTATGAAATCAATGTACCGAACTGCTTACCCTCCAAACACTATACATGGGAAAGTGCTGCAATATGGTAATTTTATAATTTATTGTTAATTCCCCATTCAGCCTTCATTATCTGCTGCAATGGATGATGGTCAGATGATGTCATCAAATAGGCACGTATCTGGGATTTTCAGGAGATGATGAGGCACTAACTTAAAACCAGACTCGTGGCTTTATTTACACTTTTCAGACATCTTTGCAGATTTCATAACATGTATTACAACAATTTGTGAGGACTATGGAAAACAACATTAGGTAGGGAAGACATGGACCTATAATGGCGTGTTGTTATACGGTGTTTTATAACTACCTATTCATGAGTCCTATAACGTTTCAATCATGTCCTCCCTCACTTTTACTGTGTAGTGTGTATACATTCACCTACCTACACCTCTGTCATTTTTTTTTTTAAACACGGGACATGCACTGTATTTGTTACTGTTGTCTGAACCCTGTCCATCCCCTCTGCATTGTACAGTGTATCACTGAAGTCCAGATAGGACACGTCCACCAGCTGTCCTGTGTACAGTACCTGAGTCACCATATCTAGAAACAGTGCATGGTCCATGCTTTTAAGTTAATTTAGGCACAGCACTCTTGATAATTGTGCACAATACTGTAAATGTTATTTAAAAATGTCATTGTATAGCGGCTTCAAAAATTACATTACTATTGCATTTCTGGTCACACATGGACAGATTTTGCTTGTTTTCATTAACTTTTGTATCACCCCAGTTTCCCTCTGCCTATCTTGTTATCCTACTTGTAGTGCCTGGCTGTTTGTCTGCATCATGGAGTGTGAAAGTACTGGTCAATCACTCTTACTTAGTTCCATTCAGTACTTACACCTTTCTACCTCAGTAATGTACGGCCCTTAAAATTGATGTCTGCCATGTATATAACACAGCCATTGTATGCGATGCATTTAGAAATTTGTTCATCACCTGTCCACTGCCACCACCCCCTGCAACAAAAATACATCTATTCTTTCATACAACAGTCCCCCACCTGACTCTCCTGATAGACAGCCAGCATCTCCCCACCACCACACCAGCTTCAGCCCTCAAGTACCTGAACCACTCATTAGTGGTTTGGATTCTTTTAGTCCTATCTGTCACCCCTCCTTCCCCCACCTAATCAAACATCATAGTCCCAATCCATGTATACTTTATTCAGTCTCTAAACGTGTGTTGTTTACAATGAGCACTGCCAAGGGTGATGCCTAGGGGTGGGGAGTGGGGGAGGATCTCTGTAAGGGTCAATTTTATTTGATTGTCTTGTAAGATGTTATAGTCTTATGTCTTTTTTATTTGTCTTGTGAATGGCTTTATTTTGTATGTCTGTCCTGGTTGGAAAATTAATAAAGTTGAATTTAAAAAACAAAACAAAAAAAAAACATCATAGCCACTTCATCAGAGACACTTGTGTACCTTACCCATCACTCGACCACATTACTCAGCTGAGCAGTACACATTTTCAGACTCTTTCCATGTCCTGTGACATAATGCAACCTCTGATCTTTGTCTTTGTTTGACCAATGACTCCAGTGACCACCTCTGTATATAGCAGATAGCAGATAGCAGTAAACACTATGTTGATTGTTTTTTGTGTAATTAAGTGTAAGTAATGTGGGTTAAACACAAGTGTTATTTTTCACATGGGTTGCACATGTACAGAAGCTTCATCTCAGTGCGCCATTCCCGGTCAACCAATTTTATTAAATAAATAAATGCTATGAATTAATGTCTATGACACCCTTTCTATCAGAACTACTTTTTAGACCATAATTGAAAGTGTAATATAAAAAAGTAGTACCAAATTATTGTACTTCAAGACATTCTGTTACACAATGACTACCTATGTAGAGTTACGTATGCATTTTGCCTGTATACCAACATTCATCATGATGAATACCTTTGTGAATAAGCGCATGAACAAGGAAACAACAGTACAGTGGTTCAAATGTTTTATTACACTTCACATGCTGTACAGCTGAAACAAGAATAGTTTTTTATTGATATCCAAAATGAAGTGAAGGTTGTGACGGTAATATCTTATTTTTTAAAGTACAAATATATGCCTCTTCATCAATTGGTGATGGACATGGAGGTTCACAACCTGTAGAAACAACATAAGTAAACATCAGTACAGTAACATAACTGGACTGCTGCTACACAGTGCAACATAACCATGATCATGAACAGGAATAAAATATTTTAAATTGCAAGACCTGTGGCACTGAGGGTTTAGACGCTAGATGCCACACCTCACGCCACACTGGTGCCCCAAGTTCGAGATTAACCTTAGGTACCAGGGGGTGGCAGGGGAGTGAGAGGATTGAGCATCTGATTGACTGCTTTCCTGTGCCTGGTGATGAATCAAGGGTGCATCACACGAAGCGGTGACACCCCATGTAGCTCGTATGCACAGCAATGCAGTGTGAAAACAAGGGGATGAGCATGGCATACGCCAAACTCTCTGCCCTGCTGTAATCATTACCCTCCACTGTGCCCTATTCCACCAGACTCCTGGGCACTGCATTCCATGGCTCCACCACCCTCTCAGTGAAGTGGTGTCTCCTACGCACCCCCCATAATTTACCCCATCCAGCTTCCACTCATGCCCCCTGGTTGTTCTCTCCTTCTTTAGTGTGAATACTTCCTTGTCTCTGCCCTTATTGATCCCCTTTACATACTTGAAGACCTCTATCATGTCCCTCCTGTCTCTCCTCGCCTCTCCTCCAGTGTGTAGAGACTGAGGTCCTCCACTCTCTCCTTATAGGGCCTCCCCCCATGCCCTTAGTCATCCGTGTCTCCCACCTTTTGACCCTCTCCAGCAGTGCTATGTCTTTCTTAAGGTGAGGTCTCCAGAACTGCACACGGTACTCAACATGCAGCCTGACCAGGGCATTATACAGAGGGAGGATCACCTCCCTCTTCATTGAGGTAATCCTCTTGGCTATGCAGCCCAGTATCCTATTTGCTTTTGCTGTGGTTCTTCGACAGTTCTCAGTGTTACTAATTTTGACGTCCATTAGCACCCTTAGATCCCTCTTGCCCGATGTTGCTTGCAGTGTGCCACCTCCCAAGGGTGTATATATGGCCCTGGTTTCTGACCCCCCAGATGCAGCACCTTACATTACATACTTCAATCCCCACCTCCTTGACCACCTCTCCAGGGTATCCAGGTCACCCTGGAGTTCCTCTCTCCCTTCCTCCCTGTCCGCCAGCGCTCCCACTTTTGAGTCATCCACAAAGAGAATCAGCCTAATCCTAACACCCATCCCTATGTCCGAGACATAGGCATTGAACAAGAGTAGCCCCAGAACCGAACCCTGGGGGATCCCACTGATGACCCTTCTGGGGGAGAAGACTATCCAACAAACCACAACCCTCAGTATTCACCCCATAAGACAATTTTCTATGCACCTGAGCAACTGCACCGCCACCCTCATCCCCCCCCCCAACTTTGTTAGCAGGTCATTGTGGGATACCGAATCAAACACCTTGGTGAAGTCCAACATAATGGAAAACAACCATCACTCTGGTATAGGCGATGCCTCTCCTCAGTGCCACAACGCCACACAACCAATCCATGTCCTTGAGTCTGCCACACTGTGTTGTTGCACCTACACTATAGCACTGTATATTATACATACAGCGGACAACAGTTTGTGGCCCTGCCTCAAGGCGATCAGAGCAGGACTGTCTGTGAGCCATGGAATGGGGAAGGCAGCTACCTGTGAGGAAGGGAGGAATTCTAGCAGACGTTACAGTGACGTGTTGAGTAGGAATAGCCTGACAGAGAACCGTCATGTACTTGTAAGCAATAGAGGACTTCTGGTGGGAACACAGTGAAGTAGGGTTGAGGGCAAACATAACAGGCTGCTGCTGTGCATATGTTGAAAGATAAATAAAAATTACATGTGGAGGCAATTCCATTCAGAGCAGCCCCGAATGGAATGGAAAAATGACAGGAGGGTGGCATATTTCAGGAAGGGCGGTATACAACAACAAGTACTGGAACAACAGGCTACAATGGGTAACTATAAAGCGATAGTTCACTAAGTATTATGTCAGGGGTGTGGTGGTATAACCTGGGAACATCATTCATGATTTTGTATTGGTATACAAAACAGCTTGTCAATGTCACAATGAATTGGAAAGCCATAAGTCAATTCAGTTATGTGGTGTTGTGAAGTACTTACAATTTAATAACATATGCATCATTAACAGTATAATGTGAAATGTACATGGTCTGTGGTCAAACAGATATTGAGGAACTGTGGAGTCAATGTGTACATATTGCAAAGGTTAACATCGTTTTATACTGCATTGTGTGTTACTGTTGATCCTGAAATAAAACATATTGCATTTCAAAACACATGTGAAAAATTATGAATACATACAGGTGAGCTTCCTGGAAACCTTTGTATGTTTCAGATGGAAACTTGGCCCTGATCGCACACACAGCACATGACGGCAACACCTTACGATTGCGTCTACCAAGCCTCTGCCACACCCAGTATACAAACTTCCGATATGCCATGTAGCATAGCAACCTATGTGGGAATTGAAAATATACATTAACGATTCACATTGAGATGAATTTCTTCCACATCTCCAATTAAATCACATACTGAACTACAAAACTAAAGTAAAAATGAGGTGCATTTCGGACGCAAAAGCAACACTGTAGGTGTGTATGCCATTACACAATACACTTATGATGCCACAATTAAAATACTGTGGTCGATAGCTGTGGGGCTACCACTCGTGATGCTGACAGAAACAGTTTGTGATCGATTTGGGGAAGCTGGTGGGCTGGCCAAGGGGAAGGAGAAATGACTGCACAAAGGTACGCTCAGCTTCAACATGGACTGTTGACTGTAGTCATCACTGCAATACTGCCAGCTGGGTAAACACAGGTGGAGGTAGAGTGAATGGCACAGATAGGTTTGGAGGGGCAGTTTGTCAAGGACGTGAACTATGACACGTCTCCGTGTGCCCTTGCATCGTTGGTCCTCTGAGAGTGACAAGGTCTGTGGTGTGCAGCACAGACAAAATCAGGAGAAATACCCCACATAGGAGCCAGGTGAAGGGCTTTCACACTGGCAATCGTGGGATGAGGGGGCAAGTGTTCAGGTGACCTCTCCATGAGAAAGTGTTGGGCACAAGAGGGGACTCTTCCCCCCCCCACCAAGGGAGGCATGTGGTGACTGACTGCTTCACATTAGCTGTGGCACAGCACTAATTGGGATCCAGCCCTGAGGTACTAGCAGTACATCAAGACTGTTGCACTGGAAGACACAGGGCGAGGTCTCATGCACAGTGATAGAAGGGAGCTGTAAAACAGTAATTATCAAAAAATTGACAACTTGCTGCAGACCTTGACAAGCTGGAGTGGGTCCACAGAACAAGGTCTAAGATGATACAAGCATGGCCCAAAAATTGGGTGAACATCTTTCTGCAAACTGCATGTGAATGGCAGAGATTATGTAGCCACAATTTTTCCTTTTTCTATTACTATTTTTGGTGCATCCACTGCCGGCACCACTAGCTCGGTCATGACCCCTCGGCTGCAGCATACCATATTAGCCACCCTCCCAGGACCCCCTGTCTTTCCCCCATGGCATAGTCGCAGCACCCAGACCTCCCCTTGAGAGGTTCAGCAATCAATGGGATAGGGCGTGACTCGGCCAGGGCGAAGATTTGCAGCCGAGGGTGAGCTTCATCAAGGCGGTGGAATTCAGCGTCTTTCCCCTTTAAGTGGGTGCGGGAATGTGCAATGATGCTTGCGTCCATTCCAACCCTCAGTGCCTTGTTGGGCCTGTTGCTGGGGCACCCCCGGCCTCCATCAGGGGTCTCTCAAGCACCGGACACCTCCCGCACCCTCCCAACTGCGGAACATAAACAGACTGAACTATTACTAATTACATAATGTGCATTTGACTGTGCAACATGAATGTGCTGCATACTTGAATGATTATGGTTGCATGACATATTATGACAAAAGATGCAGAGTTACAGTGTAATCATAACCGCTGACATATGTTATTGAAAATTAGGCCATTTTTTACTTTTTAATTGAAAAATTATTATTTTAGTATGTGACCATTCTGCTTGTAACATATAACACTGTGTGGAACCGATCACATGAATAGTTGTAAGAGAAAGTGTTTTTACCACAGAAGAGTACAACATACAACAGAGGAGCCTGGGACGGTGGATGTACTCATAGCTGACGAAGTGTGACAGAAAGAAGTGTGCAGTGCTGTACATGTGCAGCAGTAACCAGCATTTAGAGTACACAATTGTGTGTTGATGGGTACCTAGGGATAACAGTGACATGCAACCTAATGGTGGTGAAGCCCCTTACAGGGACATGCTTGGAGAAATGAGGTCCGGACACCAGTGTAGTAACAATAACGGAGGACAAACCTCGACTACGGTGTCCAGTTCTGGAGGACTTGCATATGGAAGGACATAGACTGTTTGGAAAGGGTTCAGAGTACAGTTACCAAGATGGTGCTGTGGATAGATATCAAGACCTAATAAAAGGTGTAGGGAATTGTGGCTATACTTAGTGGACACTATACGTTACTGGGGGACATGATAGAGACATTCAAGGTAGTCAAAGTGATCCAGAGAGTGGATCAGTGTAGTTTAACACTAGAAAAACAGTGATGCTGAACAAATACTTCTGCTATGTATTCACAAAGGAATGGGAGGAGGAGGTACGTAATGCAAGGAATACAACCAATCTGGATGAGTGTAATCCATACCAGCCTTGACACAGCAGAGAATGTTTTTTACACAACTACTAACAATGAATGTTGAGAATCAAATGAGGCATGCTGTGATTCGGCACAGAATTGTAACAGAAGTAAAGGGAGAAGAAGTGACACCAATGACTACCTTTGGGAAGAAATCATGGGATGATAGTGTGGTACAAGAGGACAGTACCAGGTCATATTTCATTCCCCTTCACAAAAATCTGAGATAGACTAAAGAAACTACTGACCTTTAATTTTCACCTCAGTGGTACTGAAAATGAAGGAATCACTTATTGAGGAAACAATTGTTGAGTACCTACACTCAAGTATGCCACAGTAAGCAATGCAGCATGGATTCACAGCAGGAAGGCCATATCAAAGTAATGAAATAGATTTCTTTGACTGGGTGACCAAGATTGTAGACCATGCAGGGGCTGTGGAAATGGCCTACATAGAGTTTACCATGGCATTTCACACAGTCACACAAAAAACATTTGTAATTCAACAATGGTGTGTGAAAATCCTGTAACCTCATTGGTCAAAACATGTCACATAATCATGGGTAAAACCTGCATTACCCATGGCTAAGGAATTGCATTTAAAAAAAAAACATAATTAAACATGTTACATTTATTTTACACAAGTCCATCGAATAATCGCAATGAGGCACTCCTGGGTGTGAGTTATTGTGGATTTACCCACTTCTTGTGTGGTTAAGTCAGTTAGCAGTGCCTGGTGACACACCACACAATGCGTAGGTAAACTCCCAATAACCCACACCATGTTGTGACTTATTGCTTAAACTACTTACACAGCCTGTGAGTGGGTACCAAGTTGGTACCTGTGTAAAACATTTGCTGGACAACATGACACAGTTGTTATGAATAAACACAGTCCACTATGAAGAAATTATGCTTACTAATGGAGTACAGCGCTGTTCAGTAGTTTGTCCAGTAACTTTTTGGAGGGGCTCCCCAGCTCCCGGCTTGACTCTCCTTTGGCTCAGCATAGGCCCCATCGGTACCTGTACCCCACCCTCTCCACCTCATATTTGCAGCTGTTCTGGGGGGGTAGTCAAGGCATAACCCTGCACCGAATGGGTCCCCCTCCTCCGAGGGGGAAGACACCAGGGGGCAACCAGTGCACTCTCAGTTCGGCCCCCCTTGGAACTGCTGAGGTGTGATCGGGGGCCAGGGTCCCTTGGCCACAATGAGAGCCAGCTGCCATCATCTAGCCGGCTGAGGAGCTACCCGTTTTCCATTTTTTCTTCCCTGGGGAGTGGCACGCCACTGATGTCAAGGTGAGTGCTGAAGTCCACCATGGCCCTTCAAGCTGCAGTCTCCTGTAGTGCTGCACTCCCAGCTTCCACCAGGAGTCAGCACGCAGCAAGACTCAACACCACCCTACCCCCAGGAGAAGGTGAGCAGTCAGCGGACAATCGAGCCTTCTCTCCCCGGCTGGCCCTCCAGCAATCCAGGTCCATTCCCGAACCCGGGTCGCTGGGGTCACAAGCAGAAATCCAGCCACTGCGCAGACTGTCCGGCATCCAGTAACTTTTTAATGTCTTCATAAGTGACACAGCAAAGTGACTTTAAGGAAAAGTACACCTCTTTGCAGACCACACAAAATTAGAAAACACGGTTGATACACAAGGCTGGTTGTAAAGGATGATAATGGACTTGACAAGGTTGGAGTACTGTCCAACACAGGTCAGCTTATTCAATGCAAGTGTAAGTGCAAAGTAATTTATCTGTGAAACAAAAACCCTGGTGAACACCACAAAAGGGGTGGGGGAATACTTTGTAACCTAAACAATGGAAAGGAACCATAGAGAGGTCATATATGATGACCTAAAAGTTACCAAGCAAATTAAGAAGGCAGTAGGGATGCCTGATTGTGAATCTGGGATGCACAGAGGAAAACATAAAAAAGTGGAAAACATGACATTGTTATCCACATGTACATTTAGTTGGGGAGAGCACATGTGCAGCACTGCATGCAGTTCTTGAGACACAATCTCAACAAGGGCATAGTCATGATGGAGTCAGTATAGAGCAGGTAAACTACAATGTGGCAGTGTCAGCTGCAGAACACATAGAACAGAGAATAAAGGAGTGTAATATGTACACCATTGAGGACAGGAGTGACAGGGTGGACATGAAATGAATCAACAAAGTCAAAGCCAGTATCATCTGACACAAAGTTGTTCAAGAACAAGGGGACACAATGTAAAGACAGAGGGTGGATGGCTCGATATCAATGCAGAAGTATTTTTTTCTCAGAGAGGGTGGTGGACACAGCTCAAGGCCTTCCTCACTATGTAATGGGTTAAATAACAGTGGTGGAATTGAAGAATGCATGTTACAGACACAAGTAAATTCTTGTGGGTGGAAAGGAAGAATTCGTCTGATGGTTAAATAGGAACTGCAGCTTACACAATACAGAGAGAAATGGCTAGAGCAGGTGGGCCAAGCGGTACTTTGGTGACATAACAAGTGTATATCTCTATGTCTCAGGAACATGTGGTTAGGGGAAAGAGAAACAAGACAGGGGAGAGTAGACTAAGGGGGGCTGAGGGACACACTTGATGTGATAGACAAACAAAACTGAATGTGAAACAATATCACAAATCATTTGAAAACCTTAGAAAAAATGGAACACAAAATGTCAATGATAGACTTGAACTAGGATTGAATAAGGTTGAAACCAACTCATCAGTGGACTCATTGTCACCAACAGGGCCATCTACTTCAGTGTATTTATATAGTGATGACTGGCGAATGTCTTCATCAAGGCAGCAATTCTGAAATCCCTGGACATCTGTGATGCATTTTATTTCTTCAGATTCTTCAAATTTGGAGGAGACTGCAGCGTAGTACCAGCAGCACCAGTTCTCTGCCGCAGAAGGCATAACCTGGCATTTCCCACATCCGCACCTAAAAGACATCAATGAAACATAACGTGAACACATTGATAAATACTGTACTATTAATAATTTTAAAACATTTGCATCACGTAAATGCAATAACAGTGCATAACATAAACACTCTATGATCACTGCACCTGAATGGATATGACATGACTGACATTTTGAGTCGGTCAATAGGCAAAATTGCAGCACATAGGTCAACCACCCAAAACCCCAAGTGTGACTCTGGAATGCACCCTACTACTATAACAGGCATTTTGGAACACGTACATAGTTGCAACAGCCACCAGCTACACCAACACAGCACATGCAAGGGCTGCACCACACTCTCAGTGAAGCAGCGTGTCCTTACTTTGGCAATTGTGCATCAGCTGAAAATGTGTGGTGGAAGCTGCATACTTCAAGGCAGTGGATAGACCTTGTGGCATTTTGGTGCATGCACATCATCCCATATAAATAAAAACAAAGATGGATTTTGTTGATGTTGTGGTGGTAAAGGATAACATTACAATGCTTGTTGAACCATATGTTGAAGCACTGGTCAGCATGCTAATGCTTGCATATTGTGGTACATTGTGTATTCACACTGGTAATGTGGACAGAGTCAGAACATGAATCAGGTCTACATGTGTTCTTTATATATCTGTCAAATTTGGGTGCAGTTGGGTGATGCAACAGTAATCCAGTCACCAATAAATGTGCAAAACAAGGAGAAATTAACATTATTTACTGAATGCTGGCAGATGTGAATGGTGACAGATAATGACTATCACAACACTAACAGTACCATATTAATTACACCATACCAGTGACTGTATTCATACCATAAAAGTCTGTGACTGTGTTGAAGATGTACCCATGGATGGAGGGTGGGGGCGGAGATATATTCAGACAGCAGATGACAGTGCACTGATAAGTAGAAAATTAGTACCAGACAGGCACATAGTAATTGTCTTCCATTATGACATTTCTATCCATAGGAAAATTCCAACATGAGACATACAGAGACAGCATTCTGCTCATTCACAATGTTGATGCCTGGACTGTGTGTGCACATCACTGTCTGTAAAATGATGACTGTTTTAGGTATCATGGGTGCGGACGACCAACAGCATAAAACATAAAATACTATACCAAGGAGTGAATATGGTATATCTTTGCATTATATGCATTCTGTGGCTTGCTGTAAGAGCAGAAAGCAAAGTAAACACACACACTGACATTTGTTAGAAATGTCAAGCCTTACATGTACACACAGACAGAGATTGGTATCTGTTGACTATACAACTGTACAATGGTGGTGCTCTGGATTGGGGGGGGCAATGTTGGTGCTCTGCAGTGGAGTAACCATGCATACTTATTGTACGCCATTGCGTACAGAAAAAAATCTCCTCTTGCACATGCGTGGGATCTTTGGTCATGCCTCTGGCATGCATGCGCAGGATTTCGGCTGCAATGTACAAAAATAAATTACAGTACTCCCAGTGCTCGGTTTGCAGTCGCTCATAGATAGAGCATTTTAGAATAGTGCAAGGGACCCCAATATGTAGCTGCATGTCAGTATGAAAAAATCGTACTTTGGGGGCCACTTTTCGTGAGCACTTGAGGCCCGACCTGAATGTGCTTCCGTAAGTGGAGGACTTAACGTGAATCTAATGGAAAGCTACTTTGGCAGAATGCATAAAAACGGTAAAAAAAATTATGTTTTCCATATATAGGGACGTTCTGAAGTATATATGTGATAGCTGTGTGACAACAGGTACACTATTTACTTTTGGCCAAAAATGAAGGGGCAAAGCTGACAGTGCCCCTTTAAAGTGAACTATAGATTTTATCCTGAGAATCTGCAGCTTGGTATTGCTGCTATACATTTGACTCCGATGGCACAAGGAGCATAATCTGCAGCTGGTGCAGAACTTAATTTCAGCTGCAACAAAACAAACCATCGTCTGTCTGTGACACAAGGTAGGATGTAGATGGTGCCGGATCTTCTTCATCTTTGACA
Organism: Neoceratodus forsteri; assembly: GCA_016271365.2. Taxonomy (NCBI): domain Eukaryota; kingdom Metazoa; phylum Chordata; order Ceratodontiformes; family Ceratodontidae; genus Neoceratodus; species Neoceratodus forsteri. Next base: position 731,353,145 of record CM057456.1, on the reverse strand, counting down.
GCTCTGATACCTCCAACATAGCCAGCGGCTCTAATGGCACATGGAGCATACTCTGCGGCTGGTGCAGAACTTAAATTTAGAGGCAACTGAGGACAGTGATCGAGTGGGGTTATTCAGAGTTACAGAACTGTTTTCATCTGAGAAACTGTTAACTGTTGCCAGATGATTACAGTGGATTACAGCCAATTACTTGACGATTACATGACTAACATATTCAGAAAATGCCAGGATAATGTCATGATAATTGGCTGTAATCTGATTCTGCTATCAGGTGTCTTTCTAAAGCAGTGCTCCTATTTAATAGAGTCCTGTTTAAATGAAAAGGAGCAACTATACTTAACACAACAAATCTGTTCCACCAGAGACGTCCCACTTAAGTGGCTGTCCCTCTTAAGCACATCTCATCTAAATGTCTTGTACTGCATTGTAATGTTGGTAACTTCATAGTTGTTTGTTAGAGTCTACTGTGTAATAAGTTTTAATAGGAGCCTTATATGTGTTAATTTCTACAGGGGTGGAAGTGTTAGCCTGGTAAAATAATCATTTTAATGTGGAGTACAACATAGATAAGTCTAAATGTAGGTCAAGTAACAGTCTGCCAGGGAGAAAACACTGGCTGGCTACTGCATAGAAACTCATAGTACAGTTTCAAAACAGCATTAACTCTCCCACCTCCATTTACAGGGAGATGGAATAATTGTTTTAAAGTGCCAACCTGAGAAATCACCTCAATTAAATGACAGGTGTGAATGATCACAGCCTTTCACTACATCAGAGTTATCCGATCTGCAAACCTCACAGCAGTGTGCTATGATTCAGCATCCAGCAACCATGGAGAAAAGGACCACCAGCTGTTGTTTTTATTATCTTGCCCAAAATGTGTTTTTCTATTTGTTGCATGAAGTGGTGTTTCACACGGAATGTTATAAATGACACCTGTCATGTTCAGAAGGGGGGTTCATAAAAAGACTATATTGAAAGTTTGGGGTCAAAATGTCAAAAGAAAACAGCTATGAAGAAACATTGTGTGCAGAGCTGCCATTGGCCCAGGGAGTAGCATGCTGTGTTACCATACCACTCAAGTTCAGGGATGAGCTCAGGGAGCTGGCTGGGAAGTATGAGGATGTGGGCCAACACCATTGTGTGCCACTACTCCTATCCTGATTAGAGACTGAGCAGTGTTCTGCTACACAGATGGCATCTTGTGCTGGACTGAGGAGTCATCCATCACAGCTGGTTGATGTGTATGTCAAAGCCAATACTGCACTGGGAAAAGTGAGTTGACATGAAAAAATAGGGCTTGAAATATCTGCACTATTCTACCTATTCCATTTCACTATCACAAAAAGAAGGGAAAGCCATGGCAAAAAATGACATTAATGCAGACATTAGGGTTGAAGAGTGCAAGGCACCAAAGTAGGAAAATGATAAAATATTAAGGTTTGTGGTTTCTGGAATCTTGGCTAATCAACGGTAAGGTGTTCCTTGGGGTTGTCAACCCTAATACCCACTCCCTCTCCTGAGCAAACAAGATCAGATGTGAAGTCTTTTCTTCACACAGCACCTGCTGCAATTGATTTTTGGCAGAATGCACTGAGCAATATTTCTCAACCTCCAAAGATTATATCACTATGAGGCACTGGCTTGGAGCTGTACCTTGTGCTTTGGACAGGAAGCTATTGGCTGGAGGGAGGGGGTGGGCATTAGGGTCAACAACCCCAAGTGACATCCTACCATTTATCCGCTAAGACTCCAGAGACCCAAAACCCTAATGTTTTGGGGTTTTTTTCCTACTATGTGCCCTTTGTATTCTTCAACCCTAATGTCAGCATTAATGTAGTTTTTTTTTTGCAATGAAAAACTAGATGGATGGATAAAGAGAAAGTGATAGATAGACAGAAAGACAGACCGATAGATAGATAGACAGATAGATAGATGGATAGATAGATAGATAGATAGATAGATAGATAGATAGATAGATAGATAGATAGATAGATAGATAGATGCAATAGGAGGGGGCACAATATCCATTACATAAACTCATTAATTTTCACTGGTGTTAAATAAATTTTAGAAGCCATGTTTATTCTTCCCCATCTGTCAATCATTCCTCATTTATTCTACCCTATCTGTCAATCATCCCCCTCCTGCTGCACTATTTCACTTTCTCATACTGTAACTCTCCTTCTCCACTACAATACTTCCCATCACCTCATCATCTCCAACTATAAAAATCACCCTCATTTTCTTTCGGAAATCTTTACATCCCCCAAAAAATACTCTTTTCAATTATTCTTCCCATTTCACAAAACATATTCTGCATCATTTTAATCAATAAAAAACTATAAAACTGTTCACCCTTCCCAAGCTACATGATTAACAATTGTTCACCTCTCACTCATGCTGACTCTTACTAGCTGTACCTACTTCCATCACTATATCCCAAAAGTTCACTGATAGTCAATGGCCTCCACAAACTCAGAACATTCTCTTTTTAGTTTAAATCCCAGCCAATTTCAAGTACAAAAGACAGCTCTCACTCACTGTACTTTACAGCAACTCCCAGTACCTAAGCTATACACAGGGGGCATTCAATGACAGCATCATCCTCATTTTATTACTTCTCAGGCTGGCTTCCTCTTATTACATCAATCTCATTCCCAAATCCGCTCTCAAAGTTCAAATATAGCTTAAAAAATTAAAAGGTCTTTTATTTCCTATTTCAAAAATGAAAACAGATGCTTTCCATCACAACTTACTGTACTTGTTCTGTGCAGTAACTCCCGGAGCTCGCATACTCTGTTAATTTTGGCAGGATCAACCAGATAGAAATATTTAAACAGAATGATCAACCACATAAGAAAACAAACATAAATATACAAAAAAATGGAGCCGGCTCCCTAGAAAATCAGCAGTATCTGACTCAGAGAGAATGAAGCCACCATTTCTCCATATCTCCACCCCACCCACACACTAGAAGGTGCCCAATCAAAGTACCTGCTCTCAATGTCATCACGTAGGATCCCTAACAATGAAATTGCACCTACTTTGAAAAGCATAAGGCTTTCTCTCATGTCTCATTTATTTTTCTCAGAACCACCACACAAAAAGAAAAACATTTCTATTTTTTTATTATTATTATTATTTCAAAGTAACTTCTCTGCCCTACACTACTAGTTCTGCCACCAGACTACTTCCAACTCATTTGGCCCCCGACCCAAGATCAAATAACAAACTGACAACTAATAAACACAGGCTCAGCCAGATAATTAAAATACTACAAAACAATCATACAGATATTTACAATAAAAAGGCAGGATAAACCAGATATTTGATATGGCTCCTTGCTAAGTGAGAATAACAGCTGCCATGTTTTTCTTAAAATCCCACCCAGATACCATTTTCAACCAATCGAAATACACACGATTAATGTATGAAATCAGGTCCCTAACAACTACACTACCTACCCTATCAACAAATCAACCACATAATAATACCCAGAAAAGCACAAAAAATCCCTTTTCTTTTCTAAGAAACAAACAAAAAAACCTAAAGACAAAAAATTGAAACCACACAAAAAAGTAGTGGTGCAATGCAGTGGCTGTGGGACAGCCATATTCAGGCAGACCTTCTGGACACTGAGGTGCTGCCCTATCTGCATGCATCTCTCTGGACTGCGGGATGAGGTAGCCAGATTCAGAGCGGAAGTAAACTGGGTCAGGAGTACCATCACCCCTATCCAGGGACCACCCAGTCCAATGCAACTGCCTCAAAGGATGCCGAGAACGAGGAGCACTTGGATGACAGTGGGCTCAGGGAGGGTTAGAGTGGTCAGGCAGAGGCACATCCCAGATCCTATTCCACTCAAGAACCTCATGCCACACTGGCAAATGAGGACAACCAAATAGAGGTACCCAGAGAAGTGGAAGGAAAGGATGTGGAGGTTAGCTAAGGAGGTGACCTCAGCGGGAAAGCAGTGGACCCCAGAGGAGGAGGAAGTGAATCCTGGTGGGGACTCCATCATAAGAGGGATCCAGCTAGGAACACAGGAGGGGAGGACAGGGAGGTGAGGTGCCACCAGGTGCCACAGCATGGAGGGATGGAAGGAAGATCCTGGGGATCACTGGGAAGGCAAGACGGGAGGGTGAGCTGGATGTCATTATCCACCTAGGTACTAATGACCTGGCAAATGGGGAGCCAAAGGAAGTTCAGGAAGAGTTTAGGAAACTGGGGAGAGGGCTCAAGCAAGTAGCTACTTCTATCACTTTCTCAGAAGTACTACCTGTGAGAGGCAAGGGGGAGCATAGGAGTGCATGCACCAGGAAATTTAACTCATGGTTGAAGAACTGGTGCTGTGAGGAAGGGTTTGGATTCATTGGTGACTGGGGACCCACCTGGAGGGATGGAGGTTTGTTCAAGCCTGGACGGCCTGAATCCATCCTGGAGGGGAATCCAAGACTCAATGATAAGTTTAAATGCTACATTGACAAGCATTTAAACTAGCAAAGGGGTGGCAGGCCAGCAAGGAGGGTACCTACTTGCTCACCCCCACAGCTAGCAGTGGAACCAGTGAACCAGAGGAGGGCTATCTCTGCAAAGCAGTGTGCAAAAGATGGAGATTAGTGCCCAAGAGGTGGATAAGCAGAAAAGGGCAAATTCAGCAGAAGGGCAGACAGCAAGGAGAACCAGGGATAAATGACAACCAAGGAAGGAGCTGGAGTAGAACAGTGAAACAGTCTAGGGAGGTCAAATCATGGAAAGCCATGTGTGCAAATGGCAGGAGCCTTAGCAACAAGATGGAAGATCTGGAGGCTGTCATGGTGCAGTCAGACCTGGACATTGTGGCCATCACTGAAACCTGGTGTAATGATAACCACGACTGGGAGATGGCCATACCTGGCTATGACTTATTCAGAAGAGACAGAGCAGGCAGGAAGGGAGGAGGAGGAGTGGCACTCTATGTGAAAAATGACATAAGGGCCACAGAGATCCAGGAGGAACAAAATGAGGGAGAGATACTGTGGGTTAAGCTGGAAAGGAAAATGGGACAGCTATCCGCACAGGTGTGGTCTATAGACCACCAGCCCAGGAGGAAGAAACAGATAGGAGTTGATGCTAGCCATCCAAAGGATGGCAGACAAGGGTGAGGTAGTACTGGTTGAGACTTCAATATTCCAGACGTGGACTGGAGCATCCCAGCAGCAGCATCAACTAGGAGCAGATTTATCCTGGACTCCTTCAGGGTGCATTCCTCAAGCAACTGGTCATGGAACCAACTCGGCAGAAGGCAATACTGGACCTTGTGCTCACAAACAGGGACAGTGTGATGGGGTAACATGGGGAGCACCTTGGAAACAGTGACCACCAGTCATTGTGGTTTGAAATCACAGAAAGAGCAGAACCAAACCACACAAAACACGTATCCTGGATTTAGGGGGTAGACTTTGGAAAATGGGGAGATACTTGAAAGAGGCATTAAGGGAAATGGGACAGGAATCAGGGATTGAGGAACAGTGGGCAGTATTTAAAATGGGGATTACAAGAACAACAGAATTATGTATTAAGCAGGTTAGCAAGATGAAAAGGAGGAGACCATTATGGTTTTCCAAAGAGGTAGCAAAAGAAAGTGAAAGCCAAAAAGATTGCATTCAGGCAATACAAAAAGACACAGGCAGAAGGGATAGGGAGAAGTACCAGGAGAAGCAATGGGAGGCAGGGAGGTCAGTAAGGAAGCCAAAGCTCAGACAGAAGAACACATTGCAAAATCAGTGGGTAGAGGGACAAAACCTTTACAGGTACATAAATGAAAAAGAAAGACAAAGAGAGGGATAGTGAGACTGAAGGGGAGGATGGGGGCGTGGAGGATGACAACAGTAAAGCTGACATATTGAACAGGTATTTCTGCTCAGTCTTTACTGAGGAAGAGGAGGTAATGGGTCTGAAGGGAGTACAAGGGTGAGAATGGTGCAGAAATGGACACAAGTCCCTTTACATGAGAAAGGGTCCTGAAGGAACTGGAAGTAATAAGGTTGATAAAGCAATGGGGCCAGATGGGTGCACCCCAGGGTCTCTTAAAGAACTAAGAGAGGTGGTGGCTGAACCTCTGGCTATCCTGTTTAGCCGATCACTGGAAACAGAGGAGGTACCCAAAGACTGGAGGACAGCAGATGTAGTCCCCTTATACAAAAGTGGGAACAAAGAGGAAGCAGGAACTACAGACCAGTCAGCCTCACCTCGGTAGTGGGAAGATCATGGAAGCACTACTGAAGGAGATTGGTGGAACATCTGGTTGTCAATGGACTACACAGGACCCAAGGCAGCAAGGTTTCACCAGGGGGAGGTCATGTCAGACCAACCTCGTTGAATTTTTTGACTGGGTGACTAGGGAGGTAGATCAGAGGAGGGCAGTGGACATGGCCTATCTGGACTTCAGCAAGACCTTTGACTCTGTGCCACATAGAAGACTATTACACAAACTAGGGAATATGGGTGTGGGCAGGACAGTAGTGTGGTGGGTAGGTAACTGGCTGGGTGGCAGGACACAGAGGGTGGTGGTAAATGGCTGTCACTCCACAGAGGGAAGAGTGACCAGTGGGGTACCACAGGGATCAGTGCTGGGACCGGTCCTATTCAACATCTTCATCAGTGACATGGCGCAGGACCTAGAAGGCAGAATTTCACTGTTCGCTGATGACACAAAGCTCTGTAACAGAGTAGACACACCAGAGGGTGTAGACAGAATGAGAAGCGACCTGCAGAAACTTGAAGAATGGTCAGGGGTTTGGCAGTTGAAATTCAATGCAAAGAAGTGCAAGATAATGCATATGGGGCACAAAAACCCTGGCACAATATATCAGTTGGGGGGTGAGGATATAGCATGCACCAAGCAGGAAAGGGATCTTGGAGTTAACATTTCTGATGACCTCAAGGTAGGGAAACAGTGTGACAAGGCAGCAGGTAAAGCAAATAGGATGCTGGGATGTATAGGCAGGGGCATCACCAGCAGGAAAAGGGAGGTCAATAATTCCGCTATACAAGACACTAGTGAGGCCCCACCTGGAGTACAGTGTACAGTTCTGAAGACCATACCTACGTAAGGACATAGACAGGGTAGAGAAGGTTCAGAGGAGAGCAACAAAGACGGTGCATGGATTGCATCACAAGTCCTATGAAGACAGGTTGAAGGAACTGAACATGTACTCCCTGGAGGAGAGGAGGGAGAGAGGGGATATGATAGAGACATACAAGTATCTTACAGGGAGGAACAGGGTGCAGGAAAACACTATTTTTAAGTGAAAAGATGTTCCAGGACTAGAGGGCATGGGATGAAGTTGGAGGAGGACGATTCAGAGGAAACATGAGAAAGAATTTCTTCACAGAACGGGTGGTGGACAAGTGGAACACCCTGCCAGAGGAAGTGGTGGGGGCTGAAACAATCACGGGATTTAAGAATGCATGGGATAGACATAAAGGAATTCTGGAGGTCAGGGGTAAGGGGCAACAGACTTCTAGGAAAACAAACTGAACTTACAAGCTCAAATGGGCAGACTGGGTGGGCCATAGGCCCTTATCTGCCGACACTGTCTATGTATCTATGTATCTACATAAGTACAGCCCTACTGCATACATGGAATATGCAGTGGAGAACTTGCTAAATAAATTATTTGTGTGCACTTGAGCAGTTTGCCCTCAGACATCACATTCATGGCTTATGTCACTAGTAAGGTTACTCAAGTTCAGACTGCTATTGTGCACATACTGTAAATCATGTATTAACTCATACCCACTGCATATCCCATATATTGTATATAGCTATATAATAACTTCAACTTAGTATGCCTGTTGCTATTAATAAAATCAGATTTCAAATCTCTGTTAACCTAAGTCTAATGCTGCAAAGATTTTATGGTGCTGCAGGACACACTGAATATTTGAAGATAAAGTGAAAACAGTTTGTTAATTGAAGTTAATGCCAGTTGCTACAAGTGACAAGAGTGCCCAGCCAAGTGAATGGCATTCTACCTACCAAGCTTACAGCAGGGGGACCACTTCCGAGGGTACAATGTCAAGCACTACTGTAAGTACAGCACATTTTTCCAAGTAGCAGCCCCTGTTCATCATTCCTATGAAAGGCCCCACCTCAGGTGGAAGCACTGAATGCAATCTGAATCATTCCTATGAAAGGACCCACCTCAGGTGGAGGCAATGAATGTAATTTGAAACCAAATAACTACTGATTTATTTATTTATTTAAATGTTTTTATCAGATGCATCCTGGAGGAGGGGAACAAGGAGTAACAGTAAATTACAAAATACAGTAAATTACAAGTATTATATGTATGGATAACAGATTTTTGTATGAGAGAATACAATCAAGCATCAGGATCACAAAAATGAAAGTAGAAAGTATAATCTAACAACAATGAGCTAAATTAATTTAAGCAAAAAACTGAGCAGATAACAAACAATTAAATGGAGAGTAAGTGCCTACATGAGTAACTAGAGTGAGGCAAGTAGGGGAGGGAGGGGACATAAAGTACAAGTGCAGTTTGGGGCAAAGTGGTCCTTTAGGAGGGAAGACAGGGTCCAAGGGGAGGTAGCATGGTGAGTGGGTGGGGGAAAGGAGTTCCATATTTTAGGGAATCAGTGTGAGAAGGCTGCCTGACCAGCTGAGGTACACCTGGGCAGGCAGGATAAGGTACGGTGATCCAGGTTTCTAAGGGAATGAGAGGTGGAAGGCTTCAAGGAAATAGAGAAGGAGATGTGGGGAAGGAGAGTGAAACCAGAATTTAGCAAGAAAGTTAGAACAGTGGATAAGGCGCCTGTCAGCTAGTGAAGGAAGGAAGGAAGAGAGAGAGATTGGTAAAAGGTATAGTGATGGGTACAGGGAGGTCAGTCAAGAGAGAAACAGCAAAAGGAGTGGAAGTGGAAGACAGAGTTCAGTCTGGTTAGGGATGATTTGGGAGCAGCACTGTAGACTATGTCAGCATAGTCGAAGATAGGTAGGATAATCTTCTAGACAAGAGCCTGGTGGGCCAGCGGTGGAATGCACCCATGATGTCTACATAGGTCATTTAGTTTGGGGTACATTTTTTTTGTGGATGGCATCTATGAGTCCAGAGAAGGTGAGGTTCCGGTCCAGCCAGACCCTGAGGTACTTAAAGGAGGAGTTGTCCTCAAGTAAAGTCCCATCTAGGGTGTAGAAAGTGGGGAGTGAGTTAAGCCGAGAGAGTCTCTTCCTTGTGCCAAAGGTCATAGAGACTGTCTTCTTGGCATTCAAGAATAATTGGTTTGAGAGAAATCAGTGCTGGACCTTATCAAAGTCCAGTCTGGACACTACATCATTGGGGGAGGGGCCACATGTATACAGGACAGTGTCATCAGCATACATGTGGATGGAGGTGAGAGGACAGGTGATGGGAAGGTCAATAAGAAAGATGGAGAAGAATAGAGGGCCCAGCATGGAACTCTGCAGCACTCCAGTGTTATTGGGGAGGGGAAGTAGTGTCACTAATCTGAATGGATTGAGATCTACCTACAAGATAAGAGTGGAGCCAGATGGTAGTTGCATGTGAGAGCCTCACAGCTGAGAGTTTGGCAAGCAGGAGGGGGTAGGAGACTGTGTCAAAAGGCTTGGCAAGGTCTATGAAGATGGCAGAGGTGATGAGACCCTGGTCCATACCCGTGAGTATGGAGTCGGTAAGCCTAAGGAGGGAGGAGGTAGTGGAGTGGCATTTCCTGGAACCAGACTGATAAAATGTGAAGAAAGAGGAGGAATCAAGGTAAGAGGAAAGCTGGGATAGCACCAAATGATCTTGCAGTTTGGTGAGGATGGGGAGCAGAGAGATAGGCCAATAGTTGCCCAGGGAGAAGGGGTCACCACCTTTTGTGAGAGGGATAACAGTGGCATGTTTCCAGCTAGATGGAACTGAGGCAAGAGAGAAAAGAGATTTAATAACTAACTTTTAACTGCTAATAGTCTTCAGGTGAAGCTACCTCTGGCTGGAAGCTGCAATACTGAACATAGGATTTGCAAGAAAGTGAGTTGTGCTCACAACAGGGGGAGGTGAACCTTACAATTGTCTTTGGTTTGTAGCAGATATTCTGCAGGTGGAGGCTACTTCTAACTGAAAGGTAAAATAAGGAACTTAGAATTATCAGGAAAGACAGTCTTTCAAGCAACAGAGGGAGGTGGATCTAGCTTTACTTTTGTTACAGTTCTTAAGATTTTCAGTGCAGGAAGAGTTTAAAGCACAGCTGACTTATTTTGGGGCTGACTGCTTTCAGAGCATAAACCACCAGGCTGTTTTGGGGCTGGGGAGGTTTACCTGTGTCTGACTTGGATGTCTGGATTTTTCTCTGTTTGATTAGCAGGGTATTTTCTCTGTCAAATTGTTGTGTAGGGCATCTTGCTGACAGGAAGGCACTCATCGCAGCAGTGAGTCAGAGCTTTTAGCTGATTGTTTCATGAGGGCACAGTTTAGGCCCAACCCTGCCCACCCTCACCCCACCCACCCTGGAAATAGTTCCTTTATACCTGGGGTTCTGACATCATTTCTCAAGAGTGCAAGGTGCATATCACTGTCATACTCCTCTAGCACACTGCACTGACAATATAAGCATACACACTGTATAATATATATATTTCTATATAACAAACCAATCACACACACAAAAAAAAAGTAGATAAACATGCGGGAGTAGTGCAATGTAATGGTTGTGGGGCAGCAGTCTTCGGAGTCTTTCTGGAGGCTGAGATGCTGCCCTATTTGCAGACAACTCTCTGCCCTGAGGGAGGAAGTTGCCCGTCTTCAGGCCACACTGGACAGTAGTAAGGGAACCTTCCCCCAGGCCACACTGGACAGTAGGAAGGGAACCTCCCCCATCCAGGGAGCACCAGAGCCACCACCACTACCTCAGAGGTTGCGAAGAAAGCACAGCAGTTGGACCACAGTGGGCTCAGGGAGGGTGAGGATGGTGGAACAGAGGCACACCCAGTCAGTTGTTCCACTCTACAATCCATACACCATTCTGGGGGAGCATAGCTCCCCTATGGATGCACCCACAGAGGAGACTAAGGAGGCTGAGGACAACTGTCACAAGGGAGGCCCACAGGAAGGAGGCAGAGGACACCACAGGAAAGGGAAGCAGCTCCTGGTGGGGACTCAATTATTTGGGGACAACATAGAAACATAGAAGTTGGCGGCAGATAAGGACCGCAAGGCCCATCCAGTCTGCCTGTTTCTTTTCTACCTTATAAATGTGCCATCGGCCTTTGCTCTGTCAGTGGCCTATCTATTCATACTCATTTGTATTGCTCCTTATGCCTATCCATGCCTGTTTGAAGCCCTGCACTGTATTCATAGCCACCACTTCTTGAGGTAGGCTGTTCCATGCATCCACCATCCTTTCTGTGAAAAAGAATTTCCTCACATTCCCCCTTAATCGGCCCCCCTCTAATCTCATGCTGTGTCCTCTTGTCCTGCTATTTTTCTTATATTTAAACATGCTAGACTCTTTCACCTTGTTAATGCCCTTAAGGTGTTTGAATGCCTCGATCATATCACCTCTCTCCTCCTTTGCTCAAGGGTGTACATATTGAGCTCTGTTAATCTGTCCTCATATGTCTTCTGATGCAGTCCCTGCACCATTTTGGTTGCCCTTCTCTGGACTGCCTCAATTTGGTTAATGTCCTTGTGAAGGTGTGGCCTCCAATACTGCACACAGTACTCCAGATGGGGCCTAACCAGTGTCTTGTAAAGAGGGATTATTACCTCCCTCTTACGACTTGTGATACCCCTACTAATACACCCTAACACCCCCCTAGCCTTACCTACTGCTTTAGAGGTCTGCTTGGATGATTTCAGGTCATCAGTGATGATGATGCCCAAGTCTCTTTCTTCCTTTGTGACTTCTAGCATCTCCCCTCCCAGCCTATAGGTGGCTTCAGGGTTTCTCTTCCCTATGTGCATGATCTTGCACTTCTTTGCATTAAATCCCAGTTGCCACTCTTCTGACCATTTTGCTAGTTTATCCAGATCTCTTCTCATTCTGCCCACCCTATCTGAATCATCTACTCTGTTGCAGATCTTGGTGTCATCTGCAGACAAGCCTTACCCTCTAGTCCATCTGCAAGGTCACTAATGAAGACGTTGAAGAGGACTGGCCCCAGGACTGATCCCTGAAGTACCCCACTTGTGACTGGCATCTCTTCTGACTGTATACCATTTACCACCACTCTCTGTTTTCTGCCCGTCAACCAGTTTGCCACCCAGTTGACCAACTTCTGACCCACCCTGAGCCTACCCAGCTTATTTATCAATCTTCTATGTGGAACAGTGTCAAAATCTTTGCTGAAGTCAAGGTAGGTGACATCAACTGCTCCCCCATGGTCCACCACTCTGGTTACCCAGTCAAAGAAATCTATGAGATTAGTTTGACAGGACCTTCCTTTTGTAAACCCATGCTGTCTTGGATCCTGTGCCCTTATGGATTCCAGGTGTTGCACTATCTTTCCTTAAGAGTGCCTCCATAATCTTGCCCACTACTGAGGTAAGACTGACTGGTCTGTAGTTCCCTGCCTCCTCCCTGCTACCACTCTTGTGGAGCGGGATCACATGAGCTCTTCTCCAGTCTTCTGGGACCTCTCTTGTGCTCAGAGACTCACTAAACAGTTCTGCTAATGGCTCTGCTAGTTCCACATTTAGCTCCTTAAGTACCCTGGGATGTATGCCACCAGGTCCCATTGCCTTGTCCACTCTGAGCTTAACAAGCTCTTGTAGAACCCTTTCTTTTGCGAAGGGAGTAGTGCTCACCTCCCTCCCCCCTGTGTCCATGGTGCTGAGCTGTGGGCCCTGCCCTATCTTCTCTTCAGTAAATACTGAGCAAAAGTATCTATTTAGGATAGATGCTTTTACATGGTCTTCCTCCTCACATGCTCCCTTTTCTCCATTAAGCTTAGCAATACCCCCTCTGGACTTTCTCCTTTCACTAATGTATCTATAGAAAGTCTTGTCACCTTCTTTTACAATTTGTGCTAGTGTTTCCTCAGTTTGGGACTTTGCCTGCCTTACTGCCTTCCCTGCTTCCCTTAGGGCAGTTTGGTATGCCTCCCTATCTTCATCCCGCTGTGTTCCCTTATATTTCCTGAAGGCCAGCTTTTTGGCTCTGAACTTTTCTGCTACTGTATTTGAGAACCAAAGTGGTTTCCTTCTTCTTTTGCACTTCCTTTTCTGTCTAACACAATGGGATGTTGCTTCAAGTATTGCATCCTTAATGCTTGCCCACTTTGCCTGTACTCCCTCACCTGTGTTTCTTTTTGCCAGGGCTAGCTTAACTGTGTTGGCCATCTTATTAAAGTCAGCTCCTCTGAAGTCCCATATTTTTGCCTTGGAATGGGATGATTTAGATGTAGTAGCCAAATTGAACCATACCATGTGATGGTCACTGGCCCCCAGGTGACCTTCCACCTGGAGATCTGTGATCCCATCCCTGTTAGTCAGTACTAGATCTAGGATAGCCCTGTCTCTTGTGGGTTGTTGTACCAGTTGTTTGAGGCCCTTCCCCTGCAGGGAATCCACTATGTGTCTAGTTCTGGCAGATGTTCCTGCTGGTATTGAACAATCTGTATCCGGCATGTTGAAGTCTCCCATTATCAGAACCTCCCCTTTAGCTGTCATGTTTTGTATATCTTCTAACAGTAATGTGTCTATGTCCTCCCCCTGGTCTGGGGGCCTGTAGACAACCCCAGTTCTTATGGCTGTCCCATTTTCTGTTTCCAGGGTGACCCACAGTTCTTCTGGCTCCTTATGTGTATTCTGAATTTCTGTAGCTTTGATATTTTCATTGACATACAGGGCCACTTCTCCCCCCCTTTTTGCACCTCGGTCTGTTCTGAACAATACATAGCCAGGTACTGAAGTCTCCCAAGTGTGGTTACTGGTAAACCACATCTCACTAATTGCTACTATGTCCAGTTTAGCCTCTGACATTATTGCCTGCAGGTCTGGGATCTTATTTCCCAGACTGTTAGCATTTGTGTACATGATTTTCTATTGGCCTGATTTTGGTATGTTAGTTGTTGAGTGAGGTTTGGCATTACCCTTGTGCATTGTATGGGGAGACAAACCTTTTTTCTTACCTGGTGATGCAAATGAACTGCAAACATGCTGAATCCCTGTTTGACCACTAGCTGAGGGGGGAAGGTGTTCTTCCCATTCGACGTATGGGGTGCTGCACCCCTCTCCCCATTTGCTAGCTTAAATATTCTGCAAAGACATCAGACTTCTGCCCCAATGCACTGACTCCCTCCTTAGTCAGATGCAGTCCATCAAATTTAAAGAACTTTCGCTCCCAGAACTGTTGCCAGTTCCCTACAAATCTGTGTCCTTTTTCCTGGCACCAGCCCTTGAGCCACGTGTTTAGCTCCCCTATCTCCACTTCTCTGACCTTCTGTCCATCTGCCCCCCTCTCCCAGACTGGCAGGATCTCAGAGAAGGAGATGCTGGATGAAATGGATGATAGTTTGTCACCCAGCCTGGTCAGGTGTTCCTTGGTCTCCACAACTGACCGGCTGGTGAGATCATTAGTCCCTATGTGTACTAGGACATCAATGTTTTCTCCTGATTTGTGAACAATTTTAGCAATGCGGTCAGTGTCTCTCCATGCTGATGTACCTAGGAGACATCTGACCATTACCCCTGGCTGGAGATGGGTATCAACTCCCCAAATCATGGAGTCTCCTATGATCAGAAGTTTTTTGGATTCCCTTTTTGCTTTTTTTGTTTTGGTTCCTGATTTGGGTGAGTTTTGTGTGCTAGCTCCTGTGCTGCAGTGTCCTGCTCTGCAGTGTCTTCTGCCTCTTTGTTTGATTTCAGAGCTAGAGGCAGATACCTGTTTGTAGTGTTTATATGGTTTTGGAGGTAATATGTTGGAGAGCAGAGTGATGGGGCACCTATTTGCCCCTCCTAACCACCTGCCAACCTCCTGGTCCAACTACCCTCTGCGGTCGAGGTTTTTCTGTTGGATGCTGGGGAAATGGTGGGTGGTTCTTATAATGTATTTCCTCTTGAATATGAAATTTGCCCATGCTGCCCGGAGCTGAGCCCTAAGATCTCCAATGGCCCAGCATGTAGGACAGTGTCCTAAATCCTGTAAGACTGTCCTTCTGAGAATTGTTCCACAGTACCTGCAGTTAATGATATCCATTCCAGATAAGTTGCTGGGTTTATAACCTAGTCAGAGTAATTAGAAGGAAAAAAATACAAGTAATGGCTTGATTGTGTTTTGTTTTTGTTTAACTTGTTATAACAAGTTAAATTACTAGTGCCCCTGTAAATGAGCTCACCTTGTGGATGCCCCACTGATCCACCCCTTCCTACTCTGCCACAGGAAATGTCACAACTCTGGTACCCTATAAAAGGAGTGTAGTGTGGGGTGGTTGGGGGTGGGGGTGGGTGGCTGGGCCCTTCCCCTGCCGAAAAAGAAGAACCACAGATGAAAGAACAAGGAGGTAAGAGCAGAAACAATCAGTCAACAACAAATGCAGTAACCCTGAAAGCTTATCCTAATGTTAGATAAAACTGTAAAACCTGTAAAGCACCACCTGTAATAATTTCAGAGAAGATATACGCTGTAAGAAGCACTTTGTTACAGAGAAAATAAAGCAATGAAATGTTAGCAACAAACAGTAGCAATCCCTGTGAGTAAAAAATAAAAACAACACCACACAGTAAATCTGCTTAGCCAAAAGAAGTCTTAATCCTTTTCCCTTGCTCTGGTAAGGTTCTCTACTCTGCCTTTCAAGCAGTCTTGGAAGGAAAGAGCTCAGGTGAAGCTAGGTGCCTTGGCCAGCAAACCAGTCAAGATAGAACTGGGGGGAGCAGGGGAAAACTGAAGTAAGGTGCCTGCCTGGTGCCATGGCTTGGAGGGACAGGAAGCGCATCCTCAGGATCAAGAGAACAGCTGCATGGGAGTGTGAGCTGGATGTCATTGTCCACCTAGGGACAAATGACTTGGCTCATCATGAGATTAGAGCAGTGCAGGAGGACTTTGTAGAGTTGGGGAGGGGCCTAAGACAAGTAGCACACACAGTATCCTTCTCAGAGGTGCTGCCTGTCAATGGCATGGGTGAGGTGAGGGTACTTTGCACCATACAGTTTAATGAATGGTTGAAAAAATGGTGTGGAGCACAGGGGTTTGGTTTCATTGGGGACTGGGAGGGACACCAGCCTATACTGGCAGGATGGTCTGCGTCTGTCCAGGAAGGGAACAAGTCTTTTGAGCAATCGGTTTAAATGCTTCATTGGCAAGCTTTTAAACTAGTTAAGGGGGGAGGCACTGATAAGCAGCAGGAAAATCCCAGCCTCTCCCTACAAAGCAGGGTACTAAATGAGAAAAAGACCGAGGTAGAAAGGTCAGTGGGGGATGCTGCAACAGAAGGCAAAGCCACCAAAAAATGGAGAGCAATGAGTACCAATGCCCGTAGTCTGGGTAACAAGCTTCCTGAATTAGTGACCTTGATGGAGGAGGAACATCTGAATATCATGGCAGTCACAGAAACATGGTACACACAAAACCATGACTGGGACGTAAACATACCAGGATACACTATCTACAGGAGGGACAGAGAGGGTAAAGAGGAGGAAGAGTAGCTCTTTACATAAGGGAAGGAATCAAAGCAACAGAACAAAAGGGTAAACAGGAGGAGAAGAAGCACTGTGGGTAAATTTGGAGACAGGCAATGGCATCACAATCTGTACAGGGGTTGTATACAGACCCCCTTCTCAGGGGGAGGAAATGGACAAGAAAATGATAGAAAGTATACTTAGAATGGCAGAAAAGGGGGAGATATTGCTGATGGGTGATCTGAATATGCCAGATGTTAACTGGAGTGCAGTTGCAGCAGCCACTTCAAAGAGTGGGGTTGTTCTAGATGCCCTACAGGGGGCATGCCTTAGACAACTAGTATTGGAGCCTACTCAAGAGGGAGCAATCTTAGACCTGGTTCTCTCAAATGGAGATGGAGAGAGGATCACAGATGTAGAAGTGAGTAGCCATCTGGGAACTAACGACCATCGAACAGTATGGTTCACAATAAACACAGCAATAGAGTCAAGCCATACAAAGGCAAAAGTATTGGACTTTAGGAGGGCTGACTTTGCCAAAATGGGTGAGTGCCTAAGGAATGCACTAGCAAATGGGCAGGAAGGAGGGGTGGAAGAACAATGGGGAATAATAAAAACTGCCATCACAGAGGTAACAAGCCTTTGTGTGAAGCAAATAAACAGAACAAAATGATATAAGAAACCACTATGGTTCTCAAAGGAAGTGGCAGTGAAGGTTCAAGACAAAAAGAAAGCATTCAGGAAGTACAAGGAATCACAGAAGGAGCAGGACAGAGAACTGTATCAGTTAAAGCAAAGGAAGCTGGGAAGGCAGTCAGAACAGCAAAGGCCCAAACCGAGGAAAGGATGGCCAACTCAATTAAGAACGGGGATAAAACCTTTTATAGGTACATCAGGGAGCAAAGGAAGACCAAGGGAGGGATAGTGAGGCTTAATAAAGGGGAGGAGGGTGGGCAGAGGTGACTGTGAAAAGGCAGAGATAACAAACAAATATTTTTGCTCAGTATTTACAAATGAAAAGGGGGAGGTACCTAAAACAAACAGTAGAAACACTCTGGATACAGAAGTTGATACCAGCCCATTTACAGAAGAAAGGGTTCTGAAAGAACTCTTAAAACTGAAGGTGGACAAAGCAATGGGGCCTGATGGGATTCATCCCAGAATTCTAAAAGAACTAAGGATAGTACTAGTGACATCACTGACTACCCTCTTTAACAAATCATGGGAGGATGGGGTGGTACCCGAGGACTGGAGGAGGGCAGATGCGATTCCCCTTCACAAAAGTGGGAGCAAGGTAGAAGCAGGAAACTACAGACCTGTTAGTTTAACCTCAGTGATAGGGAAAATTATGGAATCACTTCTGAAGGAAATAATTGTCGAGTATCTAGAGGCCAGAGGGGCACAGGACCCAAGGCAGTGTGGATTCACAGCAGGAAGGTCATGCTAGATGAATCTGATAGACTTCTTTAACTGGGTGACCAAAGTAGCAGATCAGGGAGGGGCTGTGGCCATAGCCTACCTAGACTTTAGCAAGGCATTTGACACAGTGCCACACAAAAGATTAATATACAAGTTAGCCAGCCTGGGAGTGGGTCCCAAGATGACAGCCTGGGTAAAGAATTGGCTGGAGAATAGGACACAGAGAGTAATAGTAAATGGAGTCCACTCTGAAGAAAGGGGGGGTTACTAGTGGGGTATCGCAGGGTTCAGTATTAGGACTGGTCCTCTTCAATGTCTTTATAAGCAACATTGCAGAGAGACTGGAAGGAAAAGTATGTCTCTTTGCAGATGACACAAAGATCTGCAACAGAGTTGATGCACAAGGTGGGGTGGAAAGGATGACAAAGGACTTGGCAAGGTTAGAGGAATGGTCAAATGTATGGCAGCTTAGATTCAATGCTAAGAAGTGCAAGGTAATGCACCTGGGAAACAAAAACCCAAGGGAAGAGTACATAGTGGGGGGTGATATACTAACAACAACAAAAATGGAAAGGGACCTGGGGGTAGTTATATCAGATGATCTAAAGGTGGGCAAGCAATGTGAGAGGGCAGCAAGGAGGGCTGGGGGGATACTGGGATGCATATGGAGAGGCATCACCAGTAGAAAACAGGAAGCTATTATCCCTCTGTACAGACAGCTGGTGAGACCCCATCTGGAGTACTGCATGCAGTTCTGGAGACCCAGTCTCCGCAAAGACATAGACAGGATGGAAGCTGTCCAGAGGAGGGCAACTAAAATGGTGCAGGGTCTGCACTGGAAGACATATGAAGAGAGACTTAAGGAGCTTAATATGTATAGCCTGGAGTAAAGAAGGGAGAGGGTGGACATGATAGAAACTTTCAAGTACCTCAAGGGAATCAACAAAGTCCAAGAGGGTAGCATCTTTCAAAAAAAGAGGTGTGCAAGAACAAGGGGGCACAATTTGAAGATGAGGGGGCGGCTCAGAGGTAATTTAAGGAAGTATTTTTTCACAGAGAGGGTTGTGGATGCATGGAACGGCCTTCCAGAGGAGGTTGTGGAGTCAAAAACAGTGTTGGAATTCAAGCATGCATGGGACAGTCATAAGGTAATTCTAGGGG
The DNA here is from genome assembly GCA_016271365.2 of Neoceratodus forsteri. NCBI lineage: Eukaryota > Metazoa > Chordata > Ceratodontiformes > Ceratodontidae > Neoceratodus > Neoceratodus forsteri. The sequence continues at coordinate 731,333,940 of CM057456.1, read as the reverse complement.
GTTGGGGTAGGAAGAAGTAGGCTGCTGGTTAACTAGGATCTGCAGCTTATCCATTAGGTAGGGAAATGGGCAGACTGGGTGGGCCAAGCGGTCCTTATCTGCCGTCAAATTCTATGTGTGTATGTTTCTATGTTAATAGGGCAGCAAGGGGGAGGCAATAGCAGGAGCAGAGAGGTAAAGAATCTTGGAGTCAAGTGCAGAGGGGCACTTACCCTTAGTGGGGCTGAGCATGAGAAGAGTGTTGAGTGCTTTAGTCTGGGAGATAGGACAGAAAGAGAAAGAAAGAGAGGAGGAGTGAGATAGAGGGCTCTGGGCAGGGGGTTAAAAAGGAGGATAGGAGGGAAGAAAGAACTGCAGAGGCACAGGAGGTAAAATAAGTGTTAAATTCTGAGGCAACAGGGATGGGATCAGATAGGGAGGGTTCCCCCACTTTGAGGACTTGAGTTGGGGGTTGGGATGGAGATGGGAATAGGGATTGAACCACTTATTACACTTTTGGATCCAATGCCTTCCACTCAAAGGACAGTACAGCTAAGTCCTGTTTAATAACTAGCATGAGATGGTTTAGTGCCCCCCTCACTGGGCAGGAGGGGTTACTTTTATTAACCATGGCTCTAGTGGGTTATCAGGGACTCAGAAAAAGGTATGTGAGAAAGAAAGAGGGAAGGGAGAGAGAGAGAGAGAGAGAGACAAGGGCTCTCAAAACTTGTTTCAGTTAAACAGGATCCCCCCTCCACCCCTTACAAAATGCAAGTGAGATTTAATAATGTCCCTGAGGGGGCTTACTTAGAAATATTAAGAGGTAAAACCATATAGGACTGATTCTGTGTTCTAAAAGAAGGAGTCATAATCACTTTGGAAACATTTATAAAGTGTGTGTCACTGTTACAAGAGAGCAATTGAAGTTTGAATAAGCAGTTTTTTTTCTGTTAACTTTTACATGTTGAAGAAGAGCTAATCTTCAACAAAATTGTTTTCCAGTGTAGCAAGAATACTTCCCATAACTGACCCCTGTGAATCTGTAAGCTGTCAGTGGAGGCTGGGTTGGAGACTTTCAGCCAGATTGCTGTTTTTTATGTTCACCCTTGTGCAAAGTGATCATATTGCTGTGATACTGGTTATTAGAGGTATGTCACTGTTGGGTCCAATGCAACTCAAGTTGCAATGGGCTGGGCCGTGGTAGACCAATGATCAGTGAAATTGATCATGACTCTGCTCTGCTGGTTGATGGGCAGAAACTTTGAGTACTTGAAAAGAGGTAGCCGCACCTATCAGATAGCAGCTGCTTTCCTTTATCTGCATGACACTACCCACCAACAGCTGAGCAGTGTTTCTGCAGTTGCTTTTAGCTCGTCCCTGAATTCAAAAGTCTATATTACCTGACAGTTCCCAAAAGCTGCAGATCGCTGATACAGTATCTAACATGATGGGGTCACATTACCAGAGCAAGGGATACTTAATACTTTTGACTTCAAAATATAATTGGAAATTACAGACACATCTACAGAGAATTGGCTAGTCAGCACTTATTTGCTACTACTTAAAGGAGAAAATATTACCCAACTCTGTCTAGCCTCTGGGCAAAATGGACTGTGTATTATCTTACTGAAGTATAACAAAACAAAAAAGTAATAATGCATTCGTATTGCAGGTAGTTCAGAAATATTGCATATCTGTATAATTATATATACATACATACATATTTTTTCAAAACTCAATAAATTAAAACTGCAAATGCCTTTAGCCCATCAGAAAGGTCATAGCATGATGTATGTACTTATTTAAACATTCAGTCCTCCATATGGTCATATATGTTTGTATTGTACATAATGCTAATAATAACTTCTAATAATAGTAATTATATTTCTATGGTTGAGGCTCAATGCTGCAGCCTGACTTACTTTGCTCTAGACCTCAATAATGTTGGCAGGTGTTCAGGATGGGGTTCAGTGGCGTTTTGCCATGGCTAAAGGATGCCTTCCTGCATTGAAGACCATACAGGGGTTTGATTTGCGGTCCCCGTCTGCTGGCTGCTGATCCTGATCCATGATAACTGTACAGCTAGTGCAATGTCTGAGAGAACAAGGCTCCTGCATCATGATCAGCTTTTCCCCAGCTTTAATGTCACTTGAGGAGCGGGCTCACAACAACACAGATGACATATCTTGGAATGCTGCTGACAATGTTGCTATGGTAACCAAAGGATGTAGCTACAGCTTTGTAAATGAAGAGGTGTCACAACCTGTGTGAGGAGGTGGGTATGACAAGATAGGGGGCACACTTCCCCATTCTCAGTGCTTATAACAACTGACAGAGGAGGAAACAATGCTAGTATGTCTGCAAATGAGGGAGTTAGGTGTAGACTGGGAGTGGAGCATACATGTCTTGTAATAGAAATGGGTTAAATGGGCAGTGATGTGTACACGGCAACTCTTCCTTCTTCTCTTGTAAATTTGTATGAGTTCCTCACCTGCACCCTTCTGTACTGAATACTGTAAAAATGTTTAACATCCAGTCTTACGGCATACTTCACAGCTGTCCCTGATGGTGCCTCAAACACTTCCACAGCACCTCCTAAATACGTCATTTCTGTTGCTGTAGAATAGAGATTGAAAGCAACAAAAAATGCCACATTGTAGTGTTGCAATCCCGTTCCCCTTCACAAAACTGGTTTTATGCTAAGTTAAACATTGTGTCAGGCTTATTGAGTAAAGATAACCATTTTTATGTTCACCCTAACACTTACACAAAGCAAACATAATACTGTGACACTGAATTTTTAGTGGTGTGTCACGGTCGGATCCAATGCAGATCAAGCTACAATAGACTTAACAGTGACAGTCCAATGATCAGTGAGGCAGATCATAGTGCTGACCTGCTTGTTGATGGGTAGAAACTTTATGTAGTTGAAGAGAGGTAGCCATGCCTATCAGACAGCAGCTGCTTTCCTTCATCTGCTTGATGCCACCCACCAATCAGCTGAGCAGTATTTCTGCAGATCATGGGAGAGTTTTGTATCCCTACTGAATTCAGTAGTTACTGTGCCAAGCATCTTCCCTATAAGGCATGCTTGTCTCGTTGGCAAATCTTTAAATTATAAAAAATGACCAATGTCAAAATGATCATTTAATCATGGAAAATTCCTGGCTCTAATTTAATTATCCCAAATCCCCCTATATTAAATAACTTATTATTATACGAACCCCCCAAATTGGCAAAGTAACCCTCTCAATACCCACAAACTTAAACAATAATATGTTGCTCTGGATTTCTGGAGTTCTTAATTTGTGTTGCCAACATATAATCCTCATTACCCTGCTGAATGTCTCTCATATATTCTCCCACCTGTATCTTGAACATCCATTTTGTTATACCCACAGAGTATACCCTGCAAGAACATGTTGCCATGTAAACCACGTGGATAGTAATGTAACTGATAAATTCTCTTATATCCAGGACATGGCCATCCATCAGATTCAAAAAAGTTTTTGTGTTCTGAACAACTTGTAATGCTTACGATTTCCACAAAGAAACTATCCCTTAGGTGAGGTTGGAATCCAGTTACCATTTTTTGTAGTAGATGATATGCGGAGTTACAAAATATACACTAACTGGTCCTCTAAGGTCCTTCCATGTCTGTATACCGTACTGGGGAATCTTCCACAAAATTCTGCCACAACTGGATCAGTCTCTAAAATAAACCAGTTATGTCTTAGCATTGATTCCAAATTTCTGGTATCTTGGGAAAAAGAAGTGACAAAGCTAGCCTTCCCCTATGAATGTTAGGTTTCGGTACAACAGCTTTAGTAAGTAGCCGTTCCCCATCACATTATTATCTTTCTCTCTCTCTCTCTCTCTCTCTCTCTCTCTCTTTCTCTCTCCCCTTTTCTATAGTGATACCACTGTAACCCTGATCTTTAAATCTGTCAACCATGGTTCTTTCTTGGTTACAATAATTCACCTCAGAACTGCAATTTCTTTTAATTAGAAAGAATTGTGATATTAGAATGTTGTTCACAGTATGGAGGGGATCAAGAAAGTTTAGGCTTTTACAGCCTCTATGTTAACTGAATCATAGATTGAAATTCATAGTAGCAGCTGCAAAAGTGTTAACTTTCTTGATCTGACTTTAAGAACAAACTCAAACCATAGCCGATATGGCTGCAGTGAGCTTGTATGAGGGCTGCCACCGACAGTGAATAAGTGCCGCCAAACATGTGTGAATGCCACACGTAAGATGGCAGCACCAACAGAATTATGCATGTGACATAGTCATGTATACATAGTTCTTTTGAATGGCATATGCCATTCCCAAGATGGTGTCACTGGCAAAACTGCGCATGCACAGTACATCGCTGAATGCAGAAGTGCCACAGCAATAGTGAAATAGTGCAGCCATGGTGGACTGTTACCGATCAATTTGCTCTTTCAGAAAGATCATTCCGAAAGTCCAAAACAGAAGATTTCCAAGGCCTGATCCGGTAGCTCATTTTTCTGAGCTGTCACAAGATGGCTGCAAGCTCCACCTATGCAGCCATAAAAAATGAAACACTGGAAGTGGACACTGACCTCTATAGAAAGCTGACAGATCAGAATACAATTTTACTGGCACGTGCTTGTCATGCCCACCAGGAAAGAAGTAACCAGGAGAGAATTATGATTGACATATTTAAAGACTGAGGTTACAGCAGTGTTGCTATAGAAAAGAGGGGAGAGAGAGAGAGATAGAGAGAGAGATAATAATGTGACAAGGGAACAGTTACTTACTAAAGCTGATGTACCAAAACCTAACATCCACAGAGGGAAATTTGTCACTTCTTCTTCCAAAGATACAAAAGATTTGGAATCTATCCTAAGACATAACTGGTTTATTTTAGACACTGATCCAGTTGTCACAGAATTTTGTGGGAGTTTCCCATTATAGTGTACAGAAATGGAAAGACTTTAAAGGACCAGTTAATGCATAGTTTGAAACCCCACATTATAACTACTATAAATTAGCTCTGGCAGATGCCATAACAGCTGCAGTTGAGCACAATAAATGACAGCTGTCACATTCATGAGTCACAGTAAAGAAATGGCTACGTTGAAAATTTGGGGTAAAAATATTGAAAATTACCAAAGTTATGAGTCTGCGTTCGCAAAATTCAATGTAGGCTTATTACATTGTTGTTTTTTAATATTTTTATGCCAAATGTTCAACATAACTGTCTTATGACCCTGCCTCATGAACAAGAGCACAGAAATTTTTGAACTCCTGCCCAAAAGTTGATTTAGCGCAGTGACAGTGAAATCACCTTTCGGGATGTAAAAACACAGTTTGACCAGTATTTGAAAACTGACAGCTATCACATTAATAAGGTGTCATAAGGAAATGGCTATGCTGTAAATTTGGGGAAAGTATTGCAACTTGCCAAAGTTATGAGCCTACATTCACAAAATTCAATGTAGGCATCATAACTTTGTTGTTTTTTAATATTTTTACACCAAATGTTCAACATAGCATTCTTATGACCCCGCCTCATGGACAGGTGCAGAGAAAATTTTCAAATCCTTCCCGAAAGTTGATTTCATGCAGGGACCACAAAATCACATTTTGAGACAGATTTGCCTAATGTCAATGCAATTGTTCATGAGGTGGGGTCCCAAAGATGGGCATGTTGAAAATCTGGGGCAACAGAATATGCAAAAATGGCCAAGTTATGCCATTCAGTTCAAAACCCCACTGAAATACATTGTATCACACACCTGTTTCCTCAATTTGTAGTCTGGCTTTGAAGAGTGAAGACATGTTTGCAGTCCACAGAAGATTATGCTGCCGGACCCCCAGTGGGTAAGTAAGGGCTTGAGTGTGTGTGTGCTGAGTGGGAGGGTTGGGTGGGGGACAGTAATGGCTTTAATAGACATCAATAAACAGTTTCTCTTTGCAGGGTTTATTAAAGAAAAACTATGAGGAAAGGTTTTCTTTATTTCAGGTTGTGACACTGTGGGATTGGGCACCCCAATGTCAGTGTTAAGTTTGAGGGGAAGGTGGGGTGGTGGGTGCTGAGAGGGAGGGTAGGGTGGGTGGGACAGTTTCAGGGGCACTAACAGCAGAGAGAGAGAGAGAGAGAGAGACAGTGACACTGGGGGACTGGCACACCTAGTCTCAGTGTTATGTTTGTGAGGTGGGGTTGAGAGGGAAGGTCAGGTGTGGTGGTCAGGCTTGTCAGTTGGGGTCTGGAGACAAGGGGGGGTGCAGTGGAGAAACCATGAAAATATGTATTTAAAGAGTGCCAATGAGTGGTATGAAACTTCATTTATACATAATAATGACCTGCTCATAAATATTAATGAACTCTGCCAATGAGCGCCAATAAACAGAAGGTAGGCAGGGTTCATTAATATTCATGAACAGGTCATTATTATGTATAACTTCAGTTTCATACTGCTCATTTGTACTCTTAAAATACATATTTCTGTGGCTTCTCCACAGCAGCCCTTGTTTCTCTGGACCCTAACTAACTGATCTCGGGGTTCAGGACCCCCAGGGAAGCTCTTGATGCTCTTCTATCATGGTGAGAAAATGAATGCAAGCTACTGTGCATGTGCAGACAGCCAGCTTGCACATTCTCAGTGCGGCTGCAAGTGGTTCCGCATCTCTTATCCTATGGCCCCTCCTATGTGGGGCCAGACTGAGACTCAGCCAGCATCAGGGACTTGGGCCAAAGTGGCAGTGAGAAAATGGGGCAAAGGGGACCTCCACCATGCATGCACATGCATGCAGAACTGATGGGATAAAAATAGTGCTGTGGGAAGAGTGCATTGACAAAGCAGAGTGCTTCATGGATGCACAGATGTGATGCAACTGATAAATTGTTCTTTGGTAGGAAAAATCTCCTTTTTGATCTCAAGATGTCTGCAGGGCCCTGCCCACCACAGCCGTTAAAATGGTAACTGGCTTCCACTTTCACCTAAGAGATGCTTTCACTGTGGCAATTGTAAGTATTGCCAAGTTGTTCAGAACACAAAAACATTTTTGAATCTGACTGATGGTCATGTCCTGGATATAAGACAGTTTATCAATTGTAGTACTACCCACATGGTGTACCTGGCAACATGTTCTTGTGGGGTATACTATGTGGGTAAAACAAAACAGATGTTCAAGATATGGGTGGAAGAACATATGAGAGCAACTGTGCAGGAGAATTAGGATTGTGTTTTGGCAACACGCATTATGAACTTCAGAAATCCAGTAGAACATATAATTAATGTTTGTGGGTATTGTAAGGGTTATTCCAACAGTTCGGGGTTGCACAATAATAAGTTGTTACAACGGGAAGGTTTGGGATAACTAAATTAGGAGCCAGGAATTTTCCAGGATTAAATGATTGTTTTGACATACTGTAGGTCCTTTTTATGTTTGACCTTGTGCTTGTGCAAAGTGAACATGTGCTGTGAAAAAGGATTTTAAAGGTGTGCCAGTGTCAGGTCCAATGCCCATTCACACGTTATCAATCTGGCTATCAAAAGGGTTTTTCAACTGCGTCGGCTTTCGCTGAATTTAACGATCTGATTTGTATATCACTGAATAAAGGAAAGGAGACTGCAGTGGTCTTTTTAGACCTTTCAAAGGTTTTTGACCTGGTGAACCACTCTACCCTATATAAGAGGTTGGTAAGCCTGGGTTTCTGTGGGGATCCCCTGTCCTGGTTTATGTCGTAATTAACAGGGTGTTTTCAGAGGGTTCAAGTACAACATCATCTCTCTGAACCTTGGGCTGTTCAAAGAGGTGTCCCACAGGGGTCCATTTAAGGACCCCTATTGTTTTTGATCTTTAATAATGACTTGCCATCAGTAGTTCAGCATGCATCCATTAGGTTGTATGCTGACGACACAGCCCTAGTGGCACCTGAATATAACTTTGAGGACCTCCAGGGAAAACTCCAGGCAGACTTTACTAGGGTTTAAGAGTGGTTCACCAGGTCACAGCTAATAATGAATGTAAACGAGATGAAAATAATACATTTTGTGGCAAACAAGCACAAAACGTTTCCAAAATTGCAAATACAGTATATGCATTAAATCAAACTTTAATAGAACACGTAGCCACTTATTGGTATCTAGGGGTAATTTTTGACCCCTTACTGACCTTAAGTGGACATATTGAAATGACCATTAATAAACTAAACAAGAAATTAGGATCCTTAAAAAAGGACAAGATGTTTAAAATTTGGGGACAGGAAAAAGATTGTGGAACAACTTGTATTACCAGTCCTTAAATATGGCAAATTTATTTATAGATTAGCGAACAAACAATTGTTGAACAAACTTGATAAACTCTATTATAGGGTAGCTAGGTACATTCTTTGTAATGATTTTAGAACCCACACTGTACCCTCTTGGCTAGATTGGACTGGCTGCCCCTTGAATCGGACCACAAGAAAAATTGGTTAACTTTTATTCACAAATATAAAATAAATTACCCTGAACATTATATTTTTAAGTTGCTGTTTTCTAGTGTTTCAGACACTAGCAAGTGTTTGGCTAGGACTGTACATCAAAATAAAATCTATCAGGATAAAAGAACTAACACATTTGAAAATAGAACTGTAAAGTCTCAGGCAGCCTTACACTGAAACACCTTCCATATGGGCCGTAACTAAATCATAGGACATTTGTTAGTGCATTAAGAAATTGTTGTGCATATACCTGTACATATTTGAGGTAATTTTTGTGATACTGCCTTACCCCCCTCCTTCCATTATGGTCTGCTCCTGTTTGTCTTTTAACATATTTTTATTTGTCTATGTTTTAAGTCTATTTGTAATTTTGTATATTATTTTATTTAGTGGAACTTAGTTATTGTACAGGACTGTCTTGCAAACTGGATTGATAAAGTCCAAATGACATGTTTCTTTCTTGTATAAAAATAAAGTTTTACCATACCATACCATACCAATGGAGCTCAAGCTGCAGTGGACTCAACCATGAGTGTCTAATGATCAGTAAGGCTGATCGTGATGCTGCTTTGCCAGTTGATGGGTGGAAACATCATGTAGTTTAAAAGAGGCAGCCATTCCTATTAGACAGTGACTGCTTTCCTTCATCTGCATGACACTGCCCACCAACCAGCTGACTGGTGTTTCTGCAGGTCACAGGATAGTTTTGTATTCCTACTGATTCAGAAGTGACAGCAATTTCAAATGTAGGAGGGATGAGGAAATTCCTGATGTAAATTCGGTGGCATGTTGCCGGAAAACCAGGCACAGTTGACAGGTATATGCATACTATAGCCTCAGCTGTACAGTAGAGTAACCCCTCCATAAAACATCCCACACCCTCAGGTAAGCATGAGTAGCAGTGCCCATCTCTGTCTCCCACATCAGCATCACAGGATGTGAGTAGCCACTTTCATAACAGTCCTCCTGGAGCATCTGGCAGAGGTGTGCAATGTAGCTAGAGGCCAGCCACAGGGTGTCCAGTTTGGAGAGTTTCATGTCTGGCAGCATCCATGGCAGGCTTGTCTTGAGCCAGGAAAAAGCTTTGCTCAGCAGCTTCATGCAAGACCTTTCTTACGTGTTGGTGGCATTCCTCTGTGACTGCTTTCCCTCATTTGGGCTACGGGTGAGCCCCACTGGTGCCTTAACTGCCCTTCTTCATCATTTTCTCTTCATGCAGCAGCAGCACCCTTTGATGGACTGGTCCTCCTCCTCCTCCTTCTCCTCTTCCAAGTTCTCAGCCAAGATATAGAGCTTGCTGTCTTGGCCCTTTGCTGTGGGGCCATAATATCTGAGCTATAGTACCTGCATCTCCAGCTCCTGCATGTCATCAGTGTCACTGAGCCACCTTATTGACATAGTGTGAAAGAGAACCCCACACACCACACTGCTCAAGATGCTGCCTACTTGCCTGTCTTCCCAAAAATCTAACTTGTGGTTCAGATGAAAAAACAAAATCAATAGTGAATTAAAACTGTTACAGAGTTAAGCTTTCAGCAATTAAGCTGGCAATGAGTATCTTCTTATGATAACACTGTTTATCATATTGCAGTGGGTGACACCATCTCCCAGGAGGGGAAGGGTCAGAAAAGCTCAACAAATTCATTTGCGAATGCTAGGAGTTCTTCAACCACAGATATCTGTGACCCTTTTGCAAATGGTTTCATAATATTATGTTCCCCATAAGAGTAATTTTAAGCATTGATTGTCAGTAACTACTTTACTAAAGAAGATAGTATTTAAACAAGCATTTGTCAATGCCAAACGTTCGCTTACAGGTATTTGCATTGGTGTTTGGCATTTATGCAGACCCCCCTGTTGTATCCATGTCCCTTTAGCATCCATATCCCAACAGAGTACCTCTCTGCAACTCCTCTTGCATTGGATCAACATTTCACCCTCATGTATCTTAAGTGTCTGTCTTAGGAACCCTAACACTGTGCTCAAGGGTACGAGCCTGCATGGTAACTGCACAACCCGTGCTCGTAACAGTCATTCAGTGAAATTATTTCACCAGATTTTTAACATAGGCATTTTGTCACCTGTGGTCATGAACACTGTCACTATGATTTTCTTACTGTGCACCAAACACTGATTTCCCACAGCAATCGCATTATTCTGTGCTGGAAGTGTGAAAACACATTTCAGCCAGGATGTGCAAAATGACAGCTGTACTGTTCATAAGGAGGTGTGGGAAAATGCAAATGTTGAAAATCTGGAGTGAAAATATGACCAATTTGTGAAGTTACGAGTGCGCGTGGAAACTATGCAAGACACGCTCGTAAAACAGCCATGTTTTGGAATTTCACACTGAATTTTCAACATAAGCATTTTAGGATGTCTGCTCATGAACAGTGTCACTGTGGTTTTCTTACTCTGAACCGAACATGATTTCCCACAGCGGCCATGGTATTGTATGCCAGAAGTAAGAAAACACATTTCAGCAAGGATGTGAAAAATGACACCTGTACTGGTCATAAGGAGTTCTGGGAAAATGGCAACATTGAAAATCTGGAGTGGAAATATTAGAAATTCATGAAGTTACGAGTGTGTGTAGAAACTGTGCAATGTATGCTTGAAACACAGCCATTTTGTGGACTTTTGCCACCAAATTTTTTACATAGGCATTTTAGGACATCTGCTCATGAACAGTGTCACTGTGATTGTCTTACTCTGTAGCGAACACTGAATTCCAACAGCGACCATGCTGTTTTGCACCAGAAGCATGAAAACACATTTTGGGCAGTATGTGAAAAATGACAGCTGCACTGTTTATAAGGAGGTGTGGAAATATGCCTATGTTGAAAATCTGGAGTGAAAATATTACAAATTCATAAAGGTACGAGCCTGCATGGAAACTGGGCAATGCATGCTCGTAAAACAGTCATTTTTTTGATTTTTTCCACCAAATTTGCAACATAGGCTTTTTGAGAGCCCACCTCATGAACACCAACACTGTCATTTCATTAATCAGTCCCAAAAGGTGATTCCATGCAGCGACTGCGAAATCACCTTTTGGGACTGAACAACACCATGACAGTGACTGAATTCATGAGGAGGGGTCACAATAACCCCATGTTAAAAATTTGGTGCCAAAATTCCCAAAATGGCCGAGATATGCACCAATGTTGAAAAACCCTACTTATGCCATTATTCAGCTTACCGGCATTTCTTCAGTTTGTGGTTGGCTTTGAAGAGTGCAGACGTGTTCCTGGTCCACTGAAGATCATCGCTCTGGGGTGGGGGTGGGGGAGGAGAGTGCAGAGGGTGAGCGTGGGGTGGGGGGCCCAAGGACTAACCGAGGGACCATTTTCTTGTTTTACAGGATTTTAAAAAAAATGGAGGCTTTTGGTACACTGGGGTGGGCTCCCAGCATGCCACCTGGGTGAGGGTGTGTGTGTGGGGAGGTGGAAGCACAGATAATGGGCATGGGTTGGTGGGCAGTGGCGAGGGAGAAAAAAAGTATGCTGCTAGCACGCTGGGGTGGGCTCCCAGCATGCCACCTATGTGTTTGCTGAGGGGGGAGACTGGAGCTGGTGGGGAATGGGCACCCCTGCCAGCCATACAGTGTGTGTGTGTGTGTGTGTGTGTGTGTGTGGAAGCCTGAGAACGCTGGGGTGGGCTCTCAGCATGCCAATTGGTTGTTTGTTTTTTTGGGGTGGGGGACTACAGCTGACGGGGGATTGGGCACCCTGTCAGCCACACAGTGTGCTGAAGGGTGCATGAGCAGAGGGGGATTGGGCACCCCCCTCAGCACACAAGGTGGGGGCCGGGGAGAACAGGGAGGGGGAGGACTTTAGCAGAGGGAGGAAGCGGGAGGGCTTTGAAGCCGAGCTGTGCATGACAACAGTTTAGCTGATGTGTATGTTAATTGCATACATGCTACCACTGCTCATTGCAGCAGACCTTTTGTTAGAAGTGAAGACCAACACAGCCGAACTGCTGTCATACACAGCTCGGCATGTATTAGTCCCTAGTGGCCACCTGCTACACTGGGCACTGCATTGGGGAGGAGGGTCACACACCTCCAAAAGGCACACAGTTGCAAGACGTTTCTTGTGCATGTGTGCAAGCAAATGTAAAAAGTAGGTAAAAACATTAAAATACACAAAAGTTAGGAACTAAAGAAAAAAACTATACAAATGAATGGGATCACACTTCCCATTCTTTTTAAAGTGTTTTTTTTTCATTAGTTGATAACCTTTTTTGCTTGTTAATATTTTACCTAGTTTTTTTCTGCCTTTTTTAGCCCATCTCTGATGAACTCCATGCATGTCAATATTCCCATATTGATGACATAAGTGGATACCAGTCAGAAAGTTATAGGTCTTGTCTCCCCCGATGAGTGGCAGCTCAGCAGCTATCCCCTCTATATATTTTCAAGTGAATGAACGCTTGACAAACCCCACCAAAAAGGAGATGTTGCATCTAAAATAACCTGTCCTAGAAAAACACATTATAGTTATAAAAACAGGACTACAATAAAAATGAGAGTGCGCTTCTCACATCTACTTAGGGGGAAATTCAGTATAAAACTGTAAAATCAGGACCCCATTGCAAATGACATATTACTTCCATCTGGTCTACCCTGGGTTAATATATAGTAAAAATGTGTACAATCAGGCCTGGTACAACAGCAATGCATGTGGCGAACATTCGACATTGACAAATGCTTGTTTACAACAGGTTTTGTATCATCTGGAAGTGAAGACTTAACAGGACCTAGTATCAGGAAGTTCTAGGCAGTTAAGGTTAATTAAGGTCCTGGTGATTAATGGGAATATGCTGTATACTACAGGTATGTGTGAATAATGAGTTTAGGGAATGTGTTCAGTAGTATTTTCCCTTGTGTGATGTGTGTTTTACTGTTTGTGGGCTATTTTGTGATTTTGCTGCTCTTGAATTTGAGTGTCAGGTCATGCAACTCTGAGCTATAAAACAGCTGGCTCATCAGCTAGTCATTAGTCAGCTACAGGACTGCAAGAGAAAAAGATCACTTTTGGCATCAAAAGAAAACAAACTCTGGCTAGTGCTGATAGGGCTGCAGGTGAGTAATTTGGGCCAGATTGGTTCCATTGTAGGATGGTGGTCCCTTGTGAAGCACCACAACAAACAAGTTGTCAAACCCAAGCAACAGGAAAGAGAACAAAGCCAGAGATCAAGTAGGGTCTGTACTTTCTGCAGCAGGTAGAGGAAATGGGCAGACTGGGCGGGCCTAGCAGTCCTTATCTGCCGTAAATATCTATGTTTAATGTGTGGCTCTTGTGATATGCAAAATGCAAGGATCCCTTATAAAAAAGTGAGATGCAATCATGTGGATAAGTCTGCTTGTGTGACTATAACTGAAAGCAAACTTAATGCATAACAACCTGATTAAACAGTTCTATCCAATAGCCTCCTTTGTAAAGCAAAGCAAAATAATAAAGAACTTTTTCTCAGAATGCTCCTTACTCATATTTGGGCTATGTTTTAAGGGTCTTAAGGGATCCTCTTTTGTGCAGTCCTCAGGATGGATGGATTGTTTATAGCCTAAACTCCCTTCCACAAGGGAAGTGTGAGGTGGGAACGCAGCAGTTGGTGTTCACCATCTTCAGATATTTTCTATGGCAAGCACAGTGCCAAATATCTCTTATACTAACCAGAAGGTGGCACCAGGTGGCACTTGAAATCATGGTTGGACAATTTTAAGTCTTAATTAGATTGCTATATTAGGAGGAATTGCTAATAATGGATACTGAAGCTTTCCATAACTAATGGGGAAACCTTTTGATACCCCCATAATGCTGTCACTAGAAATACTGCGTAGCAGAAATTGTGTAAAAGAAGTGCATATAATAAGGGGGTGGGTCCTAGGGGTAAGGAATAATGACATGATATATTTATGAATATTGTATTATAATTTGCTAACTGATTTTAAAATAAATAAAAAGTTCTTTGACTTTTGCATTAAGTTCCATGGGATCTTTAACTTCCACCTGGACAACCAGAAAAGATGGACAGAAGGGACCTTGGTTTAACATCTCATACAGTACAAAGGCAAGCACCTCAACATCTGTGTAGTACATCCCATAATGAGGTGCTACATTACAGTATCAATACTGGGCATTAGCTCAGTTTCCTGGTGTGGGGCACCAGCCTATGTCCTTCTTGCCCAAGAGGCAAGCATGCATCCTATTGAGTCAATAACACTAAATATCTAACATGTTCACAGAAACAAAGAATTGGATATTGATGAGGATTGGATGGCCTCTCAAGGCCCTCCCCTTTCACTAATCCAAAGCCAGTGTTCATTATCTCTTCATAGGTGAGAGTAATGACTATTAACCATTCGTTCCAGAGCAAGAAACAAATTCAAGTTACAAAAGAGCAGTTTCATTGTTCCTCAATTAAGGGTCTTGATCACAGCCATGAAAGAAAATGGAGGAGTGGAGGCACCGAAGTTTGGCGTTAGGTTTCAGAGCTATGATTTGAATCTGCCTCAAGTTAGTAAGTGTCTAAAATGTGTATTATCTAGATTTTTATTATGAATGCAATGTCTATGAAAGAGATCAGATTGACAGCACCCAAGCATTGAATGGTCATTGAGTATGAATGACCCCCCCAACCACTAGAGGTGGTATCTCTCACAAAAGATTAAATGCTGGCACCAGATGCTGGGCTGCTGTAGGCATCTGACTAGATGGCAGCTGGTGATGGCTACAGGCTGGTGGGTGGTGGCTATGTACTGCAAGCTTCTAGTACATGGATCTTTGATCCTCCCTCACCAGCTAGCCCCCAGGCAACCTGAGTCTATTACCGACCCCGGGTCACCAGTGTGGCAGGAGGAAGGTGCCCAGTGCCTCAGCCCCTTTATGTATGTGCAAGGTTTCCCAGGGTTAAATTTTTATTAAGTGTAATTTACTTAAACTTCTCAGTGGGGAGTGTCCCAGTAACCAGAATCCTGAAGAAAGTTGTATTTGGGGGGGATACTGTTACCCACAGATACAGCTGTTTATAATGAAGCAATGAAATCTCTTGTTACTTTGTCTTTGTTTTTATTTCTGCTTCTTTTATAAACATCTCTTTGCTCCCTTTAAGTGTTTATGTACGTTTCGGGACTTCTTGTCCTTTCATCAGAACACACTTGGGGCTCTAAAATAAACACAGAAACAAAATAAACAATGTTTCATTTAAATATATTAAATATAATAATATTCACAATATGTCACAATCAACGTGAAGACATAATTCATTCAATCATTATGCAGGGGGAACATACCTGCTGCTTTAAATAGTACCCTCTCAAACGCTGCACGTTTTTATTTCTTTCTATCTTTATATTAGTTATGTGGGACCATCTGTAATGAGCAAAAAGGGGGAGAGAAAAATGTGAATGGCAAATAATTTGAATGAAGAGTTCCTTTTTTGTTTCACTTTATATGTCTCAGTTTCACTTCTGTTCATTTTTATGTCCTTTTAAAAGGCCCTTACCAAGAGCAAATATTTTTTATACTTGCTTTAAAGTATGATTACATGGTATTGGACGTCCCATGTTTAGGAGAAAACAGTTCATAGTTCTTCTCTTATTCTCTTCATTTTAAATTTATAAAAACACTTTAGAGTTTCAAAAGCCTTCATAATTCCTGTTACCCACCTTGAGTAGTTGTGTGCAATCTGCTGTTGCTAAATGTCCCCTTCTTTTCATTCAGTCTTAACCTGTTGTAAAAAGACCACAGTGCCCTGTTATTCTATGGTCCTTTTAAGAAGGTCGTTTTGTCTCGGCCTGCTACTGTTTGAAAAGGCCTGTTTTATGTCCTGATTTCATATTGGATTTATATTTGGATTACTCTGGATTTCCTATTGATTGTTGGAGGTTTTGAATATCCAGAAGCGCTCTAAAGATGTGATGAACTGTTGGGGAATTTAACTTGGAAGTTGATCGGATTATTGTTTGAGGACTTTTGATCTCTGCTGCTGATTAACTCAATAATCCTCTGGGACTAAGTTATCTGGTGAAGTTTTCGACCCCAACAACAACGTACTGGTAGGAGTAGGAGGTCTAATACAACTTACTATTGCTGCTCAATCGGTGGTCCCGATCCTGTGAGGGGCCTACCTGCTGAAGTCAATAGCTACATGGGGACAGGGCCTTGCTAGCCGGGTAGCTGGCAGGTAAGGCTGTCGCTCTCTGGGTTTCTTCGGGGGGCCGACTGGTGGGTTGGTCTTGGCGGAGACCCATAGTAGTGGTTGCAGGCTTTGGCAGTGTTGGTTTCCCTCTTTGGTTTCTTTGGGGCCCCGCTCCTGTATTAACCTAATCATTGTGGAAGTGACATCTCTCCTACAAATTTCAGTGCCTAATTTTGCCTGACTACAAATTCTGTGAAGGCAGTGAGAGTGCCGTGCTGTTTCAGTCTCCCTTGCAGTGAGAGGGTTTGGGGGCTGATTAGCTGTTCATGGACATTGAGAAGTGATATCTCCTTTACAAATCACTTTTGCTTAATTTTTGTCTGACTACAAACTCTGTGAAGGCAGTGAGAGTGCCGTACTGTTTCAGTCTCCCCACAGTGAAAGGGTTTGGGGGCTGATCAACTGTTTATGGACATTAAAGAAGAGACATTATTTTCCATTTTAATTCTCTGCTTAACCTTATTTTGATTATAATTGTAACCTGAAGGCAGTGAGTGTGCCTTGGTGGTTGAAATAACAACTGTTTGGTGATAAACTTTCTTACAGTATTAGTGTGTTCATGACATTAACATGTTGGAAAGAGTATTGTGTATCATCACTGCCTGGTGAGGATTACGGTGTGGGTATGAGACTGGATTTTAGTTTATTATGTTTTTAATTCAAATTGTGAGTGATAGTATGTGGACTTATATGTGTTGACCTTTTCCTCTAGTTCTGATGCTATGTGAGAAATAGCAGCAGAAGAAACTAATTATCATTTTAGAGTGGTATGGTCTTGTTTTTATTTGTTTATTTTATTACCGTATATTATTTTATTTTATTTTTAATTTTGTTATTATATTAAGATTGACTCATTTTTTAGCTGAATTGGTTGTTTTTTGAGATTTAATTGCATAAGGATTTGTGTGTTACTATATTATTTTGTTTTAAACTGTTTATAGTGGAGGATTTGTATTTGATGTGATGTGTTTACCTATTGCCCCCCAGTCGTGCGCTACTCAGCCTCTACTCTCCACTCCCTCCGCCCCTTTTATACCCCCCCTCTGGCTTTTTCTACTTACCAATGTTGTCAGGATTTAGGCAATGTCCGTAGGAGGGTGGGTTGGGGCGTGAACAGTGGAGGCGAGTGGAGCGCTCCCATTAGGGTGATTAAGCCCAGGAGATACCTTGGGGCAAAGTGGAGCTTGGAGCATGGACCACTTTGTTTGGTTCCCATACCCAAGGGCATCATCATTAGTAATGGGCAGGTAGTCGGTACAGCCCAGGAATTTTGTCCAACCCAGGCGATGTTGTGCAATGTTAGATCTGTCCAGAACAAGACTGCTGTAATTTCAGATCTTTTTGCCTCGACAGATCTGGCTTGCATCACCGAGACCTGGCTGGATAATAATGCGGGACCAATTCTGGAGGCCGCAATTCCAGCAGGGTATACGGTGATACATCACCCGAGGTTGGACGGTGGGCGGGGAGTTGCGGTCTGTTTTAAGACCGAATTAGCTCTCACTAGTGATCCAGTTGAGGAGACCATTTCCTTTGAATGTGCTATTGTAGCAGGTGTGGGCTACTGAATTGCTCTCATCTACCATCCACCAGGAGACGAGAAGCAATTCCTTAAGGAAGTAGCGGACTTCGTTGTCGACCTGGCCTTTGAGTCTCCCAGGCTGATGGTCCTGGGTGACTTTAATGCATGGGTCGACGACGAACTCTCGCAATTTGGACAACACTTCCTCCAGTTAATGGACTCACTGGGCTTAACACAGGTGGTTACCACTGCTACACATAAAGGTGGCCAGTCTCTTGACTTGATCTTCCTCCTGGAGATTGAGGCCTCTGATGTGGGGGTGGAACCAGTCAGTTGGTCAGATCACTACACTGTGAGATTCAATTTTGGCACCCCTTCTTGTAGGCTGACCCCTGTGGAGATGGTCAAGTACCGCCCTTTGCGGAATATTTCCTCTAATAGCCTAGTGGCGGCTCTTGTCCTATTACAACTTACTGTGAATTGCAATGATCCAGAGGCACTGGTTATGGCTTATAATACCACCATTACTTCTGCCCTATATTCTATTGCTCCAGTTTGTGTGCGTCCTCTCTCCCTGCCACCTCGGGCCCCATGGTTTGATGGGTCTTGAGGAGTTACACTTGGACACAGGTTAGAACATTGTTGGCAGAGGTCTGGCCTGGATGCGGACCACCTTAGACTGTTAGAACATTATCAATTCTATCAGTCAGAAATCTCCCGTAAGAAGGCAGAATTCCTGTCCGGGGAAATTTCTGCTGCTCAGAACCGACCTGCTCAGCTGTTCAGAACTGTGGACAGATTGTGCAACCCAACCTGTCTACAGCTCCGTAGAGCGTTTTTACAATCACAGTGTGATGAGATTGCTCGGTTCTTTGCTGATAAGGTGACTGACATTAGGGAAGACATCTGTTTGACACATTCTATCCTAGTTGCAAGTGGCCAGGATTGGGTCACTACCCCATCGTTTTCCTGGAGTACCTTCGACCGCCCAGAAATTGTGGATGTTATGCGGATTATCCAGGGGCTGCATCCTACCTCCTGTGGTTTAGATCCAGGTCCCACTCCCCTAATTTTAGGGTGTGGAGAGCCCATTCTTCTGGCTCTAGCACAGATAGTCTGGTCTTCCCTTGACTCGGGTGAATATCCCTGTTCCTTGAAAGAGGCAGTGGTGACACCCTTGTTGAAGAAATCATCTTTGGACCCAGACTGTCTTGTTAACTACAGACCTATCTCGAACCTTTCCTTTGCAGGGAAGGTGATCAAGAAGGTGGTAGCAGCCCAGCTGGAGAACCATTTGACCATCCATAGCATCTACGAACCTCTCCAATCAAGTTTCCATAAGAGGCATAGTACCGAGACTGCGCTGGTTCGGGTGCTCAATGATCTTCTGATGGTGAGAGACCAGAGAAAATGGTCCATTTTGGTTCTATTGGATCTGTCATCAGCATTTGACACCATCAACCATGGGGTACTATTGGAGCACCTGAGATGTATTTGTGGACTCTCTGGGATTGTGCTCAGATGGTTCACATCATACCTCACCGGAAGAACTCAGAGGGTGGTGTCAGGGTTTTTTTCCTCTGATCCCATCTCTCTATTTTGTGGGGTTCCTCAGGGCTCTATATTGTCCCCCATGTTGTTTGCAGTGTACATGCGTCCCCTCAGAGACATTGTGAGATGGTATGGGTTGAGATTTCACTGTTATGCAGATGATACCCAACTATACCTGTCTTTTGCACCGGACCAGGAAGGAGCTATTTTGGTATTTAATAGCTGCCTAAATGAAATCCAGGATTGGATGAGGTCCAGTTGGTTGAAGTTGAACTCTGGGAAGACAGAAGCATTGGTATTGGATCCGGATCGCCGGATAGGGGGACCTGTGGCTGGCTCCCCATCTGGGGTATTTTTTGGGGATGTCGAGCTACGAGTCTCTGAACAGGTGCGAGATCTGGGGGTGATCTTGGATGTGGGGCTGACTCTTCGATCCCAGGTGTCAGCAGTGGTAAAATCTTTCTTTCATCATCTAAGAAACAACACCAGAATCAAGCACCTCGTTCCGTCCGGCGATCTGCCAACTCTGATCCATACCTTTGTGACCTCATGCCTGGACTATTGTAACTCGCTTTACCTTGGGCTTCCAGGGGTTGATATCCACCACCTGAAGCTACTGCAGAATTCCGCAGCCCGAGTACTTACAGGTACTCCTAGATCTTCTCATATTACTCCGGTGCTGCAGGAACTGCACTGGCTGCCAGTTCAGTGGCAGATCAACTTCAAAGTCAGATTACTGACTTTAAAGCCCTGCATGATCTGGGCCCTGACTACCTGAAAGAACTCCTGATTCCTTACCGCCCAGTGAGGTCGCTCCGGCAGCTGATGAAGGGTTGCTAGAGATTCCTAGGGTTATATTAAAATCAGTTGGGGCCCAGGCTTTTATGTTTGTGGCCCCCTCCCTTTGGAATTCTCTACCCCATTGGACAAGGGAGTGTACGACCGTGGGGAGTTTTAAACAGGCTCTCAAATCCTTTTTATGGGAAAAAGCCTATGGTGGTACTGATTAATTGTTGTATCTGTTTTTAATAGCCCTTTGTATTACTGTTTGTGTATCTTGTTTGTATCATATTTTACTGGAATGTGCCTTGGTATTTGAAAGACGTAATACAAATAAAAATATTATTGTTATTATTATTATAAGAAAAAGTTTTTAATTTAACTGCCCCAACAAGGGATGCTTTCAAAGGGTTCTACGGTACCCACCTTATTGGGATACTCTCTTTTACATTACCTTCTTTCCAAATGTAGCAGATTATAATAAAATTCCTGTGGATGCACCCACCATTAACTAGAACACCACCGACATCTTTCCTTCTTGGCTGCTTCTCTGTGCAGCTAGGAAGGGGCCGAGCTATGGATATTCTCGCTCACCCCATTTTTGCTCATTATAGATGGTCCCACACAACTAATATAAAAGCTAGAAAGAAATAAAAACATGCAGCATTTGAGAGGGTACTATTTAAAACAGCAGCTATGTTCCCCCTGCATAATGACTGAATGAATTACGTCTTCACGTTGATTGTGACATATTGTAAATATTATTATATTTAATATATTTAAATGAAACATTGTTTATTTTGTTTCTGTGTTTATTGTAGAGCCCCAAGTGTGTTCAGATGAAGGGACAAGAAGTCCTGAAACATACATAAACACTTAAAGGGAGCAAAGAGATGTTAATAAAAGAAGCAGAAATAAAGACAAAGACAAAGTAACAAGAGACTTCATTGCTTCATTATAGACAGCTGTATCTGTGAGTAGCAGTATCTCCCAAAATACAACAGTGCCTCAGCTCTCCATGCTACTGGGCTAGCATGCTAGGTGCACCTTGAGGATCTTCAACCTTAGGCATGATTGAGAGATGGACCACATGTAATCCAGGATGCTAGCCACAGGGCAAGAGAGAGGGTTGAGCTCCCTTCCCTGGCACCAAATGGAAAAAACACTCCCATTTGAAGGCATAGCACTGACAATTTGACTCCTTTTGAGAGGCCTCTACATCATGGAGGACCTTGTCAGAGAGACCCAAAGGTTGGAACTCTAGCCACTCAGAAACCAGTACAAATGGCAAAAATGGCAGACTGCAGGTAAATGCAAAAGATGCAAATCATGTGATATACTCTTATCATCACTGTTGTGTTCCTTTGTTGTCAATAACAAGAAAAACTAATGATATTTGGTGTGTGTGTTCCTTTTAACTAAATTAGCTCAGTTTTAATGTGGCTCTATAATTTGCTAGCCATAGTAAATCGTAGCACTCACAATCAGAACAAAAGGGGTTACAAACACTTATATCTTCTGTTGTTGCAAATCCCAGAACTCCTGCAGCTGGCCTTAGAACAGTATGCAACAGTGAGAGGTTCAGTAGCCTGCGTTGTATGTTAGAGGTTATATAAGTTCATGGAGTGAGTCCAGCCCAACCAATCTAGGTATAAAGGAAATGTAGTTTAAATGGGAGAAGCCCAGTACCAGTCAAGACAACCTGGAGATGGATCCAGAATTAAAGGGGTGTGCACTTAATGTGGGTCAGGCACTCCTCATAGGAGTATGGGGGAAGGGTGAAAGTTACACCGCAGTTCATATATGAAAACAAGGCTAACCAATGATGCTTAGTAAAATAAAATGTATAAAAATTGCAGGCAAGGGTGTTACCAGGGTATATGTTCTGTACCAGGTACATTGGGGCTTCTGCCTAGGAAAAGTGCACAATCCTATATGAGATGAGTTGCCTATCTATTCCTCCTCTGTTGCTTGCACTGTACTGTATGATAGTTGGTGTGTATGTTCCCTTCAACTGAATTAGCTGTTTTAATGTGGCTCTGTATTTTGCAAGCTGTAGTAAATCATAGCAATCACCATCAGAACAAAAGGGGTTATTAACACTTTTTACATCTTCTGTTACTACAAATCCCAGAATCTCCTGCAACTGGCCCTAGAACAGTATGCAGCAGTGAGAGATTCAGTAGCCTGCACTGTATGTTATAGTTTATGTAAGTTCTGATATTTTGTTTGCTGGTCCTGTCATCCTCCCTGGACCAAGTACAGTCACACAGGTATGATCTAACTGGAGATAAACAAAAGCTCTATCATGCTCTATGAGCTATTGAATCTCCCACTGCTGCCTACTGTTCTGATGTAACTGATAATCCAAACCTCCCCCCACACACACACAGACACATCACAAAGCCATTCACAGCTGTTGTTTTATGATCAGTATACTTGTTGGAGTTACTTCAAAGAAACATGACTTGATTCTGTGTTTTCCCCCCACTTTCTACTTGAAATGCATGGTAAAAAAAGTCACAATTCAAGCAAGGCAGTCAGACACAGTGGACTGAACAGTGGGTGGAAACTTAGGAAGGAATGTGGAGTCCTTTTACTTATCCCAAAAGGCAGTCAGGCACAGTGCACGGAACAGTGGGTGGCAACTTAGAAGGGAATGTGGAGTCCCTTTACTCATCCCAAATGGTCTGCAGGGCTACGCCCACTGCAGCCATAAAAATGTTATTTATTTATTTTATTTTATGTTGTTGGCTTTACTGGGAAGATGGGCTGTATCCTAAGATCCATTTTCAGACGTGCAACATACTGAAAGTACTCTACACAAAGATTCCTAAGTACAAACTTTATAAACTAAGATAAATGGTAGCAGAAGGCGAGGATCGTTTATATGGTTCCAGGACCACAGATGATCAAGGCTAAAACTAAAGGCGTGCTAGTACAGTTTCTATGTGAAAGTAGTTACTAAAGAGAGTGAATATGTTCATTGTCCAGTAGAAATTTTGAACCTTACTAATGCTAATTGAAATGGAATGGGGATCCTTGTACAATCCTCATTAAACTCAGACACCTGGCTAACTCAGGCAAAACAAAAACTGTATAATTCTGTCTGATAAGCATACACCCTCCTTCCTGCATGGCTAGAATAAGTGCAGTGCTGGTGGTCAACTGCACAGCCAGTCCCCCAAATGGTGGGACTGACCCCAGGCCAAGGGTAATCTGGGGTTAGGCCCAGAATTAAATCAGTTTCCTTTTCAAGTCCTACAGCAGTCATCAAGGGTGTTAGTCCTACTAAGTATACTCTCCCAGGGCTTGTTTCTCTAAAGGTTATGAGTGTCTGTTGGTTTCCCATTCAGGTGGAGACAGAGTCCTCTGGTACAGTGCTTGTGGTGGCTCCTATCACAGTTTTGTGAGCTGGCGGTGTGCACCACCCCCTGAGCAGGACAGGCCAGATAATCAGTAGATGGTTATAGCCTTTGTCTCTTGTACAGTGGGGACTGGTCACAATCACAGTACCACCACCCCCGGCTGTAGATGACCACCACACACCCAGGGTGTCCTAGTGGTGTCATGCTTATTATGAATCACAAGTCTGTTCATATCAGCACAGTGTCAGGGAAGGGGGCAGTTTGACAAATCATTATGTTTATTAAACATTAGCTAAATCATAATAATGGTAAGTATGAGATGAGCACCAAAGGAATCCAGCAGCCTGGCCTACCTCCGAGGTGTTTGCCATGTGGCTACATGTTGTACTATCAGCTCCCCATCCACACATTGTAAGCTAATATGAGGAGAAGGTGTGGGCACAGATACCAAACATACAAAATTAAATATAAAGCAAAAACAGGGATGAGAGTCTGCACTAAAATGTACTAGAGGAATCAGTCTGTTGAACAGCTGGGAACTGCATGTGCACTGTAAAGCTTGATTTAATTTGGTGCAAGTTTGGCTAAGCAGTTGTCAATGGTAGCCATTAGTCAGTCAGTGTGCATGAAGGGTGTTTTAAGGTTCATTTGAGCAACAATCAACAATGAGACATGTCCCAGTCTCTTCCTTGGCCTTTCTTGGGACATATTTTCTGCTGCAGCAGGTGGGCAATCGAGGTCTCATTAAGACGTGGTTCAGGGGGCTGTCACATATAGCAGTGACAGAGTAAAGACAGGAACAAGTACTGCCTTATCAGAGAGGGAAATAAAATAAGTAAACAAAAAAAAAACAATCTCACAAAAGGAGCAGTAGATGACAACAGAAGCCAATATTAGGAGTTGCTGCCCCAGATGGGTTCTTTTGGAAATGGTGTGCAGTGGGCCGCCAAAACTAGTTGGGCATAATGTGCAGCTGCCACTGCTTGGTGGTTAGATGCATGGAGAGACCTGGCCTTTCAAAAGAGACAGGCTAGATAGGTAGCAACTGAGGATGGTGATGCATAGGCAAAGGAATAAAGAGATACATAGACAAAATGAAACAGAGGCAACAAGACTGCGCTAGAAGTCTACCCAGCTACCAGGCTTTCAGTTTTGGAAATTTCCAGGCCTGATTAAGGATCCCAAAGACTGTAGTCATACCACCTTGTTTCCTGCATAGATTACCTAGAGCGAGACGGGGCTCTGCCTTTTTCGAGTATCCTGCTTTATCCCAGAATATACACAGGCTTGGGCACATGCCCAGGGAGCCCTTACAACTTTGTAGAATGTGGTTGGATGTGTCCTACAATTTGCTAACGCGAAGGTCCAGGGATTGAAAAGGTGGGACCTAGTGGTTTGCAACTTAAGTGCTGTAAATGCTGGTCATATGGTAACATGCTCATGAGCAGTCTATAATGTTAAAAAATATGTAATATATGGATTTTAAAAATAATACCCCCAAAAAGCATACAAAAAAAACCCTGTAATACCTTAGTCAGTGCCATAATACTATACTTCCGGTCCCCGTAATACTATACTTCCGGTCCAATAATACTATACTTCCGGTCCTCGTAATACTATCATTGGGATCACCAACTTTTCTAGTGTCCAAAGCATAGTTTTTTTTTTGTTTCTTTTCTTTTTATTCCTGAGAGAGAGAAGCAGGACTGCACGTGGGAAGGGGGGATGTGAGTTAGGAGCGAGAACAAGTAGCACCGAACTGTCCCACAAGGAATCCAGAGGTAAGACCTCGTAAGCATCTCGCATCCATATATTACAAAAAATAACAGTTAGGTTTCAGTGAATCACTCGGCTATAATTCCGTCTCGAGGTTCTGGGGACATGGGAACCTCTCGAGCTTCACTCTCGAGGTTACCTATGTCCCCAGAACCTCTCGACGGAATTACAACCTTGTAATTCACTGGAACCTATCTATTATTCTATTTGTAAGTAAATAATATTGATAAGCTGGCAGCACAGAGGGACTTGAGAGGATTGCCAATTTAAGCAGCATGGCCCTTGAGAAGTACATAGTCATGCGGTTTCAAGTTCACATGGAACGTATGGTGGTGCATAACTATGGCTGCTGTAGAAAGCCTCCCCCCAGCCAGTAGAGGCTGGTGTAGGACAATGCATAGAGCACCCACTTGGTCATCCATGGTCCTCCAGGCTCTGGTCCCTGTATAGAATAAACACTAATAAAAAAAAAAATAAGTTACAGCATATTTACAAAACGTCCCCTCTAATGCGTGAAAGAAAAATGATGGGGAGCCCAGAGGGAGAATTAGTGAGAAGCCAGAAGCTGTAGCAAGGCCCTCCCCCATGGGCCCAAATGAGGCAACAAAGCAAGACTATTGTTTCTGCCTGGGCAATAGGTCTGGGCTTCCATGCCAACTGAGTGGCTGCCCCTGCAAGACTTCTTCCAGCTGTGATGCAGGAGGTGGTGGCACAATGCATGGCAGGGGAGTGGCAAGGATAGCAGCATTCAACAGAGGAGGTTGGAGGCCCACCTCCCACTTGCCATGGGGTGTCCATTGGCATGTCTCCTAGGCTCCAGTGCTTTCTCCACCCCAGGGTAATCAGGAGGATGGGAACCACCAATAATTAACTGCATTATAAAAAACTTATAGGAAGACAGGGGAGAGTTAGTGAGAAGCCAGACCACCATGGCTAAGCCCTCCCCTGTGGGCCTAATTTTGGCAATAAAGCACAACTATAACTAAGAGCTCCCACAATACCATTACTAATGCAATCTTTCCGATTGTTCACAGCAGCCTCTATTTCATTTCAGCAGTTCCAGTGGTATGATGGCCAGCAAGAGACAGGCATCTCGGAAGCTTTGACTGGAGGCAGCACTTGTGGAAGAGTTGCAAGCATTGTACAAGTTTTTTGAGTTAATAGTTTTTATTGAGTGAACATGAACATGAGCATGACATATGCAAACAACAGAAACTAAAGAACAGAAAAAACAACAACAATGCAATCAAGTTCCATGGCAGAAAACATAAAGATTACACCTTGACCTATGCTTATAGTCCCATACATGCAGGCATCAGTATTACTTGGATGTACACTGTGTACCTTGTTTGTCTGAATCACTGGGGCCCTGTGCTATAGGAGGGCTCCTGGGCTCACCCTTTTCATACCATTCACATTTTGTCTCATCATTAAGTGGGGCCCCAGGCCTATACCTCATATTCCGCCTGGGAGAATGCTCCATTTGTATTCTTTCAGCTCCAAGCTCTGTCTCTAGCATGCCAGGTGATCTTGGTATAAGACTGCCCCATCCTATGGGTAAACCAACTGTTTACAACTCTAGGTAACCATAGCCCAGGTTGGTCATATGTATGTGCGTGTGTGTGTGTGTGTGTGTGTGTATATATATATATTTATATACACACACACATATATATATATTCATATTCATTACAAAATACTTCATTAATGCATCAATTAGGGTTGAAGTGACAAAAGTAGGGAAATGAGATGTTAGGGTTGAGCCCTAACCCCCCCCCTACCACCCCACCCTCCATCCTCCACACATCAACAGGCATTGGGGTGTGCCATGGGGTCATTAGGCCCAACTCTCATCCCATTCCATGTGTAAAGAGACTGACATGGTACAGCATATGAGAATGGGGTGAGAGTTAGGCCTAACAACCCCATGGTACACCCCGATGCCTGTTGGTGTGTGAAGGATAGGGGGTAGGGAGGTAGGATGGGGGGATTAGGGGCTCAAACCTAATGTCTCATTTCCCTACTTTTGTCACTTCACCCCTAACTGATGCATTAATGAAGTCCTTTGCAATGAATTTCCTTACTTTTTGAGAAAGTGTAATGTAACTGGTAAGTGGTATGTGTTGGTGGAAGTGCGGGCCCTCCGGGCCCAGTGCTCCCACCAAGCTGCCCATTTGTGCATAATGACATGCATCTGTGGGACTGTGGGCCCTATGGGCCCTGCATTCCCACTTACACATAACAACAGAGCCATACGGTAGCCATATAGGGCTGAAAAGGAACCCTTGTAACACTATTTTGCCAATATCTCAGTAACCATATAAGCTATGAAAAAAATTCCACCACAGTTCTAATCATGACTTCGAAATCATCACATGTGCTTAGTCCTGTGGGTAGTGAAAAATCCGTATCTCACATCTTTTCCAAGATACGGGCATCAAAAGTCACTGTGGGCACTGCAGTGTTATCCTATGGCAAAAATCTCAACTTCGTGATGGCATATCTATGGAACCGATTAACTTTTTTACACCTAAATAGCATAATTCACATCTCTGGGACACCCCCTTTATACCCTGCAAATTTCAAGCACTGGCAAAGTTTTTAAATTCCTAGTTCATGAGGTGGAATAATCCCCGTTCACGATGTCAATCCCCGTTCGTGAGCTCTGGAACTCGCCATTCGCAAGAAATCCTTGATCGTCAGATTTTGTCCATCTAGTCTGGAAGTCTTAATCAAGGATTTTTTCAGCTCATGAAAGGGGATTAGCTCTCAAAAGGGAATTCTGACAGCTCACGAACAGGGATTTTGTCAGCTCGCAAATGAGAAATTAAAAAAAAAATCCCCTTTCGAGAGCTGTCAAAATCCCTTTTCGCGTGCCAATCCTTGTTCGCAAAAAGGACCATCTGGTCAGGAAATGACAATCAAGGATTTTGTCAGGTCACAAAAGGGGATCGGCTCACAAAAGGGGATTCTGTCAGCTCGTGAAAGGGGAGTTTGTCAGCTCACGAAAGGGGATTCAAAACCCAATCCCCTTTCGTGAGCTGACAAAATCCCCTTCTCAAGCCAATCATACCTCTCAACCTTTTGTCACTGAAATGAGGGACATGGACATTTTTGGACACTCAAAATGAGGGACAATGAGGGACACAGACACTCGGAATGAGGGACACATCCTCAAACATGGAGATACAAGTTCAGAACACTGTGAAAACCATAGTGTTTACTTGTACAAGGTTTATTTTGGATTTAGTATTTCAGAATATTTAGAGTTTCTGCTTTAAAATCTGAATATACAGCACATTTTCTCTGTGGGCAGCACCTTTTCCATGAGGGACGGATGAGGACAGAGCAATTTTAAAGGCAAAATGAGGATGTCCCTCATAATGAGGGACACTCTGAGGTATGGGTCGATCCCCTTTCATCAGAGTTGGACAAAACTTTTTGTGTTTTCCGATCCTTGTTCATGAGATAAGGCCATCTGGTCCCTAAATCATGATCAAGGATTTTATTACCTCGCGGAAGGAGATCAGCTCGCGAAAGGGGATTTTGCCATCTTGCGAAAGAGGATCGGAAGCGAGTCACAAATGAAGAATTTCAGAGTTTAAAATGGCCATTGTTTGACCAAAATGAAGGAAACCAAAGGTATGGGTTTGAAGAGAGTGTCACCCTGAACAAAACCCATGCTTCATTTGCAAAAGAAGTCAGCCATGGGGCAAGCTACAACATTTTGTTTGGAGGAAAAAATGAAAATAAGATGGTGGCTCGCGAAAGTGGAATTTTTCCTCACTAATGGGGATTTTAAAAATTCCCTTTTGCAAGGTGACAAAATCCTTGATCATGAGCCCAGTCCCCCTTCACAAAAGATAACATAAATCTTAGACTGAATTGAGCATGCTCAGAACCTGAGCATTCAAAATTAAATAACTTTGGAGCAAATTAACATTTTTTTCACCAAACCAATGCTGGATTGTTCTGTGACCAAACCTCTTTCTACCTGAAAACTTCAGACAAAAATACCAAATGGTGTGGCCACAGCACGATGGCCAAAAATCAGCCAAAAAGGACAAAAAAAAGTGAAAAACATGTTTTCGGGTGATTTGCTGCACAAAAACCGCATGTCCAATCAAAACACACCTTGACAAATCAAGAGAACTACCATACAAGACTGCATTCCAAATGTTGTGTAAATCCATTGAACGGTTGCAAAGTTATTAAGGTGCAAAATTTAGGGTTTAACATTAAGCTGCTTACTCAACCCTAACTATACTGCCACGACGACGCCAGTATTTATATATATATATATATATATATATATATATATATATACATATATATTATACTGGTGCAGTCGCCAGTATACTTAGGGTAAAAGTGCACTTCTATGTTAAAGTCAAACTTTGAAGCTTAATAATTTTGGAGCTGTTCAATGGATTTGCATGACATCTGGCATGCATAATCTCTTTTGGGTCGGTCTCTTGACCTGCCCAATTTCATGGGAATCCGTTGAGTGGTTTCTGAAACATAAAGTGTTGGAAAAACAGAAAAATCTTTTTTTGTTTGTTTGTTTTTTTAAATTTCTTTCTACAGCTGGATCTCAGAAACAGCTTTATGTTGTGGTCTGAAATTTCCAGGGTAGAAAGCCTTTGGATCACAGATGTGCCTTTTGAAGGTTTGGTGAAAAAAATATTTATCCATTCCAAAGTTACTAAATTTTTAATTTCCCATTAATTCCTATGGGAAAATGTATATGTATAATGAAAATGAAAGTACTTTTTGCGCACTTGCACCTTAATATCTTTGCAACTCTTCAATGGATTTGCATGACATTTGACATACATAATCACTGGGGTAAGTCTCCTGGCATTCCAAATTTTGTTTGAATCAGGTTTGTGGTTTTTGAGATACAGAGCATCATAAATCCTTCACTGACCAGATTTTTTTTTAATTTCTTTGTCCAGCTGTATCTAAGAAACGGCTTTAGGTAGTGATATGAAATTTTCAGGGTAGAAAGCCTTTGCCACACAGATGTGTTTTTTGAAACTTTGGTGAAAAAATATTAATACTTTCAAAAGTTATGACATTTTAAATTTCCCATTATTTCCTATGGGAAAATTTATATGTCAGGCATGAAAATTAAAATTTTTTCACATAACCCAAGCATTGTGCAAAATACCAGCTACTTTCACAGACAAGGCTGGTATCGTGTGCATTAATATGTAGAGTAGCAATATTACAGCTTCTTTTCACAAAGAAGGCTGGTATTGTGTGCACAGTTCACAGAGGTTCAATCTATTGAACTATGTTGCATCTCCCATCTTGTTTGCCATCTTAGCGAGGATGCTGAAGTACTGAACATTTAAAAAAAAATCAGAACACAGCTAAACAGGTATATTCTGATGTGTTTTTTTTTTCAGCTGGACCCAAACATGTCATTTTGTTGGGTACCAGCTTATACAAAGAATGGCTTGTAGGCCATTCTCTGTATGAGAAGCGCGGTATTTTCTTGACTTCTGCAGCTGCAGCTGGCACTTGTGCTGCCAGCTGCAGAGTCATGGAAGACCAGCTTTGTTCACACTGACATGGGGTGCCCAATCCCCATGTCAGTATGTATCCCCCGCAGACACACAAACTTATCTGGCACACTGAAAGCACACCCAAATGTGCCCTACATAATTTAAAAGCCTTTGAAAAAAAAGAAAACTGTCCCCCGATGTCTTTTCTTTGGTAAAGAACCCTGCATCAAAAATTACGATCATCTTGATGCAGGATCCTGCATCAAACTAGTCTTCCCCCTCTCCAAATTCCTATGTTTCGCACTGACATCGGGGTGCCCAATCCCCATGCCGGTGTGTATCCCCCCCAGTACTGTGGCACACTTGGAGCCCACCCCAGTGTGCTGAGATTTCATTTCTTTTTTTTTAAACTTTCTGACACCGGGATGCCCACTCTCTGTGTTGGATGCCTCCCAGCCCACTTTTATTGCTGACGGGGGTGCCCAATCCCCGTGTCATCATCATGACCCACCCCAATCTATGTGGCACACTGGGAGCCCACCCCAGTGCGCCCATATTAATTTTTTTTAAATATGTGAATAAAGAAAACTGTCCCTGATGTATTTTTTTTAACAAACCTGTAAAAAAGAAAATGGTCCCTCATCATCTCCCCAGTCTCCCTCCCTATCCCCCCTCCCTCAGCACACCCACCTCCCCATACCACCCCCTTATCCTATACTTACCTCTGGAGGTAGGCACTGTCATTTTCTTCAGACTGGGAACATGTCTGCACTCTTCAAAGCCCAACCGCAAACTGAAGAATTAAAGGTAAGCCGTATAATAGGAGTCAATGGGGAGTTTAAACTTATGTTGATATCTCAGCCAATTTAGCATAGAAACCTATGTAGAGAAAAAAATACAACAAATATGTTGCCTGTGATACCTTTTATTGGACTAACAAAATTATTCCTCAGGTCAAAAGTGAAAACAGCTGAGCAGTGTTACAGATATAAAGGTTGGATGTGGATTCAAAGCCTAGACTAGCAGGTTACAGATCAAAGCATTGCAGTCAATTTGCACTTCTTACAAGCAGGAAGACTAATTTTCACTGGAGTATGTCTGTTGGAGTGATCAACTTGTAAGATCAAAAGGCTGCCTAATTTTGCTCTGACTCTGGACCATTAATTAACATTTCTAAAAAGTCAAAGCATAAAGAAAATACATACCATTGTCTGAAGAAGGTACCTGTTAAAACAGCCAGAGGGTGCTGATGTGAGGGTTTAAAAATAAACTCAGAAGCACTGCTTTAACAGGACAGGAAATGATTTCTAACTGGTAGCTGTTTGTAGTGTTCCCATTTACAGAAATTATATCCATAAGCCTAAATGATCCACATGTAACTGTACCTGAATAAAAAGTGATGTGAAAAACTGTATTCTGCATTGTTTTGTTTTTATGGGCAGCATTCTGTTGCAGTTCTCGTCATGGAACCAGTGATCTGGAGTTTTAACTGTGTCACGGTTTGATGAAAGAACTCTAAGCATGATTCTGATAGGACAATAGCTCATATATAGCATTCTGTACTCAAACCGTGACATAGTAAACACTCCAATTTATTGGTTCCAGGAATAAAACTGTTCAGAATGTTGTTCATAAAAAGAAAACAATTGAAAATAAAGTTTTTCACATCAATGTTTATTAAGGTACAGTTAAATATGGCTCATTTGGAGGCAAGTTTATCATTTCTCTTACTTGAAACATTACTAACTGCTGCCAATTATCACAGATTTCCTGTCCCCTTTAAGCATAATTACTGGCAGTGTATTAAAAAACCAACATCTGTATTAAGTCCTTTTTCTTTAGTGTCAAAATATTGTATCATTTTTATTTCAAATGTTTGCTGATCCTGGCTGTTTTTGAAGTTCCCTTTTAACACTCTGACAGTAAAATCACTGGTGGAGTGATCTGGTCTAGAAAAATATTCTCCTACTGGTGTATTTTCATTTTCATGGGTACCTGTGAATCTGTGGTGATTCATTCTTGTTTTGAGTTCCTGTCCGGTTTCACCAGTATAGCAGCCTTCCTCACATTTTCTGCATTGTATCATGTATACTACATTGCTAGAAGAACAGGTATACGAGTTTTGGATTGTAAATGTTTAAGACCTCTGCTCATGAACAGTGTCACTGTGATTTTCTTAATCTGTCCCGAACATTGATTTCGCACACTGACCGTGCCAAATGAAAACACATTTCAGGCAAAATGTGAAAAATGGCAGCTATACTGTTCATAAGGAGGTGTGGTAAAATGGTAATGATGAAAATCTGGAGTGAAAATATTAAAAATGCTCGAAGTTATGAATGTGTGTAGGAACTGTGCAATGCACACTCATAAAACAGTCATTTTGGGGAATTTTTTCACCAAATTTTCAACATAGGGTTTTGAGGGGACTACCTCATGAACTGTGACACTGTTGTTTCATTAATCAGTCCCAAAAGGTGGTTCCACGCAGTGACCACAAAATCACCTTTCGGGACCAAATAACAAAATGACAGTGATTGAGTTCATGAGGTGGGGTCCCAAGAACCCCATGTTGAAAATTTGGTGAAAAAATTCCTAGAAATGGCCAGGATATGCACCAAAGTTGAAAAAACCCTATTTATGCCATTATACATCTTACCGGCATTTCTTCAGTTCGCGGTCAGCTTTGAAGAGTGCAGACGTGTTCCTGGTCCACAGAAGATCATCGCACCAGCCTCCGGAGGTAAGTATGGGGTAAGGTGGGGGTGTGGGGTGGTGGAGTATGCAGAAGGTTGGCACGGGTTGGGGAGGGGAACAAGAGAATCGAGGGACCTATTTTTTCTTCTAGGTTTTTTTTTTTTTTTAAAGACGATGGGGGACTTTTGCCACGCTGGGGTAGGCTCCCACTGTGGCACCAGGAAGTTTGTTTGAGGAGGCAGTGGAGCTGATGGGGGACTGGGCACCCCCGTAGGCCAAGGAGACTTTTGCCACACTTTGGTTGGCTCCCAGCATGGCATATGGAAGTTTGTTGGGGGGCAGTGAAGCTGACAGGGGATTGGGCACCCCCGTTGGCTAAAGAGACTTTTGCCATGCTGGGGTGGGCTCCCAGTGTGGCAGATGGAAGTTTGTTTGGGAGGCAGTGGAGCCGACGGGGGATTGGGCACCCCCATCGGCCATACAGTGTGCTGGGGGGACGCATGAGCCAGGGGGGGCACAAGTGCCAAGGGGGGATTAGGCACCCCCTCTGTAAACAACAAATGGGGAGGTGCATTATGCTGACAGGGATTGATCTACCCTGTCAGCAAATGAACTGGGGAGGGGGTCATGCTGATAGGGGGATTGGGCACCCCTGTTTTTTTTTTTTACTTAATGAAATGTTTCACCAGGAAGGCACACTGAACAGTGGGTGGCGGCTTTCCGTCAGCTTCATGGGGACTGTGAGAAGCTGGCAGAGAAGCTGTCACCATGGGGACACCACACAATCAGCTGTTTTGGTAGCTTGTAATATGTTCATATGTCAGGACCACGCGCTCGCATCCCTCCACAGATGCACATATGTATGTAGCTGTGGAAACACGGGTCTCCGGCCCCTGTGGTTCCACACATTAAGTTATGAGCAGGCATAGCAAAATTGCAACAAATAGTCATAACTGTGCCATCTTAAATAATTGTCACCCCAACTGTTCAACATAACCTTCTTATCACCTCACCGCATGTACCCAGTACAGAAAACTTTCAAATCCCTGTCGAAATGTAATTCCGTGCAACTGTAACTCTGTTTTTGTGCCACATGTGCAGACATTTTTTTGACAGGATTTGAAAAATGATAGCTGTACTATTCATGAGGTGGTGTGTAAAAATGGAAACATTAAAAATCTGGAGTGAAACTATGAAAAACTGGCAAAGCTACAAGTGTGCACAGAAATTGCACAATACACATTCGTAACGTGGTCATTTTTGTGTTGCTTGCAAGCATGTGCAAGAAACACATTGTGTCAGCTTCCTGCAAAAGTGAGTTATGGAGGCGTGTCAGTGTTCTGCCGAATGGCAGCAGTACATTCAAGGGCTGGTCTCTGCTGCAGCCAATAGAGGAGCATGCTGTCAATCACAGCAGTTAATGAGCATGCCACAATGCATAAAGAAATTCG
The DNA here is from genome assembly GCA_016271365.2 of Neoceratodus forsteri. Lineage (NCBI taxonomy): Eukaryota > Metazoa > Chordata > Ceratodontiformes > Ceratodontidae > Neoceratodus > Neoceratodus forsteri. The sequence goes on along the minus strand of CM057456.1, from coordinate 731,298,636 downwards.
GCCACGTCACCACGCAATCAGCTGTTTTGGTGCATTACAAGCTACCAAAACAGCTGATTGTGTGGTGTCCCCATGGTGACAGCTTCTCTGCCAGCTATTGTTCTGGTTTTCACATTGTTCTTTGTGCTTTTCAGGTCCCCTTGTTGGAGCCCAGAATGGAGAGTTGGGGGAAACTCCATGGTCTGGGGTAACAGGTGAGTGGCATGCACATGGCATGCTGGTAATAGCAATCTGGTGGGCAGACTGGGTGCCATGGCTCGATGGTGTGTCCTAGCACCTGAAGTGTGTGTCCCTCATTGGAATTGGGGACCTACATTGAGTATGAAGACTGCCAGGCAATCAGATATGGACTCTGGGCAGTGGGTGGGGGGCAGAGGGTTGCAGTATTTGACACTGCCTCTCTTTAACCATATTCTTTGTGTCTTCAAGGTCCCCCATATGGGTACAGTGGTTGGAATGATGGAAACTCTTTCATTGACTGGGAGATGGGGAATGGGATGATGTCTGGAGGGGAGGAACCTACAGTTTTCACAAGGAAGCACACACATGATGGTTGGATCTGCAAAGCAGGAACTTCCTTCTAGATAGGAGACTGAGGTACACTGGTGAAGTTCTCCAGATCATCGGGTGAAATGTCCAGGGACTTGGACAGGCTATGACCCACCACTTTGACACAAGGGAGGGCCCTGATTAATCCATTGAATGTGGCCCAAGATTGCCATGGAGGTGCACTGTCTAGTGTCCATTCGGGATCTGCAATAGTCATGACATTATCATCATCCCTGGTGTAACCAAAGTGGGACACCAGCATCATAGTTCAACTGATGGACAATGGTTGTGACTTACAATGGACTCAGTATGTTACATCTTGGAGTCAATATACTATGTCTTAGTGGTACCTAGAGTGAGCGGCTTGAGGGAAGATCAGACTGCATCCATCCTTTGGTAGCTTTGGTGTCTCTCAGAAAGATGGTACAAGGGGAAACGGGAGGCAGTCAATGTCCATTAAAGTACTTCCCTCCCTGTTAGGCATGAGGCAGGGGTCCGCAGGACCTGGTTACAGGTTACAGGTTGGAGCCTGTGGGTGCAGTGTCAGCAGACGGGGGTAGTCACTTGCCACCTGCCCATATGTACCACCCTACTCTCTGTGGTCTCGGTTCTAACTCAGGGAAGTACATCATTCCTTGGTCTACACAAGGGTATGACCAGAGCTCCAGATAAGGTGAGTATTGACCTATTTTACTCACCTCATTTTAGGAATTACTCTTCAGAAAACCTTTTTATTGAGTACTGATACTCACCCAACATTTGTAAATGCACCGCACTCCATAGAATAGTGATTCATAACATAACTGATGATTCAAAAGAAGCCATTTATTCCAGATTTACAGCACTTGTTCACATCCTAAATTTTGTTTTACTCACTATATTTTAAAACTGATGAGCAAATTACTCCTACCTGCCAACATTATCTGGAGCACTGGGTATGGCCCTTTGCAGGAAGGGATGTGATGGTTCTAAGGTTGACTTGGTGAGACTTCAGGCTGCACACTTCACTCAGATACATATCATATTAATAATTTAATAAATGCATGGTTGCCATCATTTCCCCCAAGACTGGTGTGGTGAGTGGTTTCTCCAGGGTAGAGGATATAAGGGCCTATCAAGACAATGGCCATTGTGGTCACATAGTGTATTTTAAAAATGAACTAGAGTATGTGCCTTGCTTTCTACTGCTCTGTCATGCTTCCTGCTAGATTACAATTACAGAATGTGAAGCCCCCATCCACTGACTTATTACAAAGTTGGTTTATGAATGCAATTTCAGCTCAAGGAGAAGGCTATTGCAGCATACCTGAATAAGTTACCTGAATGTGCGGCTGTTCTTATGTGTTTGTATTTATTAACACTGTGCATTTTTTAGAAAAAGGGGTTAGAGAAACTCTGCTCTCTGACTGGTCGAGAGCACCTTCTACCCAGATGGATGCCTGGCAATAGAGATCAGTAAATAACTAGTCCCTCTGCAAACCTGACCTTTTACCAAAGACATCAGTGTGTCCCATAGAAATTTCAAATCTAATAGCCGCCATTTTATTTCCCACTTAACAAGTGAGAGACTGCCAGCCAGAAGGAAACATATCTGCAGAGCTGTTCATGTTAAAACCACAATTCCAAGTGATATTTTTTTAAATGAGTACCTTCATCTATCCCTTATTAGTGCTCTCTGCTACAGTTGACATTTATGGTGCTGTCTGATAATGCTCCCAACATCTGTCCCTCTTTTAAACTGCAGTTTCATAAATGCAGTGCCGTTACACTTGCTCCCAACCACATTCACTGCCATCTTGGATCTGTAACCACTGCCATTAGCTACCAACCACACTTTCTGCTGTCAACTCCAGGGCAGACTCTCTGCCAATCAATGATGCTGCCAGATTTCTCTTAATGGTAACGCTCTGCTTACAGTATCAAATGGAAAAAAAAAATGAACACTGATGACTGCACCTTTCCTGAGTGGTCACTAATTCCTTTGCCAGCCGGACTCAGTAATGCCCCACCAGTCCCAAGTGACCGTGCATCACTGAAATGAAAATACATATGGCAAGCAGTTGCCAGAATTCAGTCCAGAGTAAACAATTAGTGGCATTCAAAACAGGCTGGTTCGGGTTGGGGTTGGGGAAGTTGATGTGGGAACAATGAGCAAACAAAATACAACATAGTCCTACATAAAAAAAAATGGCATACGACAGTGCCCTCTACTGCCAGTTGCAGCAGTGGAGGTACTACTTTGCAGAAACATGCTTTAGTCTTTCACATTTACTTTTCACATTTTTTTAATAGTGGTCTAAACATTTTATTTACAATGTGAAATATGAACAACAAAGCTATTTTCTAAATGCAATAATACCCTCCAGGATTTGGTGGTATTGGGCTATACTGCACCATCTAGGGGTTATAAGACCTTCTACCTGTGGTATCAGGCCTCATGATGCCAATGTATAGTCCAATATAGCCCCAAACTGCTCACCTTCTTGGGTATTATTGCTTTCATATTTATATATAACTAGAAAATTATTTTGTATTTGCAGTATGCTGTGCAGCAAATGGGTCATCACTAAAATGAGCACAAGCTTAATGGTTATAACCCTAAAAAAATTAAATGAGAAATGAAAATGACAGGGTACATTTGACCTCTATGCTTACAAATGTTGCATTGTCACTTTTCAAATATACGTACTGACACAACCACAAAACACTTCGTGAACACAAAACTGACTTTCCAAGAGGGTTTGTTAGTGCTTCCAACATGCCTGCACAGATGTCTGTTCTAATAATTAAACCCTTAACTCCCTATTTACCCATGGCTTTTCCATTTCTAATTTCTTTACCTCAACCAGGGTAGTAATCATTTTAAAGGCTTCATTAATTTCATTCTACATGGAAATGGCTTCCATGAGCCCCCTGGAGCATTACTAGCCATTGCAAATATTGCAAAGTCTGATGATGTCCCTAGAAATTCCAGGTTAGCGTGATTCCTAAAAAAAACATGTTTTAATATCTGTAGAAGCAGACAAGTTACTTGTGTCAATGTTTTGAATATCTATCTCTCTTTATACTGTATACATATGGTTCTCTACTTGTTGTTTGTGAATGTGTGTATTGCATAAACTATTTAAAGAAGTTTCATTTCTGACCAACTTGGTTTATTACACAAACAAAAAGAGGAATATATGTAAATTCCCTCCTCTAGCTAAGAGACATGTCACACCCACTGAGACTACATTCTTTTGTCTTGATTCATCCACTTGAAAATGGAATATCCTCCTTCTAATCTAACCTCAAAGACTGCATAGAGACATAATATTATCAAACATTCCTTAGTAATAAAAAATACTGTGATTCTTCACTAAGTGTGTTGGAGCAGCCTAAACTATAACCAGCAGCTCTGTTTACTAACACCTTAAGGAAAGAAGTACCTCTAAGTGCAAGAAATATTGGTTCCTTTTTTTCAACTTAATAGCTGACTTAGCTTTAGTACAACTGAGCCTACTATAGCAATGTAGAGTGAACAAAACAGATTATTTTGCCTATAACATGGAACATAACTCCTTTCACTATGAGATATGCAATTTTGCAATATGTATATATATATATTAGCACACGGTAGTGCCCTATATGTAGTTAAGGTTGCATAGCCACTTCTATGTTAAACTCAAACTTTTGCACTTTAACAGCTTTGCAACTGATTGTCCAATTTGCCTGAAAATTTGCATGCACCATTTGGAGCCATAGATCTCTGGATGTGGTAAGTTTTGTTCTGGTCGGATGAACAGTTGCGGACCTAGGGAGTGGCAAAAATGTGAAATTTACCATTTTTGTGCAAATTCTTTGCTCGTCTGTAAGTCTGAAATGGTTTGGGGGGTGTTGTCTGAAATTGTTAAGGTAGATGGGGTCTGGGTCACTGATGTGCCTTTTGAAGATTTGGTGAAAAAATATTAATCTGTTCAAAAGTTTTTAAAGTTTAAAGTTTCCCATTGTAGCCTATGGGAAAAATTAAATGTCTGGTGTGAAAACACTTTGACTTTTGTGAAAGCACTTTTGACTTTGGCAATGGGTTCTGTTCTGTAGTATCGCAAATCTGTCATCTTGTTTTCAGTTAGCGACGTGGAAAAAATGCCTGAATTCAAAAAATACTGCCCCTTGGTAAACACCAACAGTTGTGTTTACCTAACTGGAACCCAAGGAACATGATCCTGACATTAGTTTGTAAACACAATGCTCAGAAATATGCTTTTTCAATTTTTCCGTTGAAGGTGTCGAAATTTTTCAAAAGTATGTTTGCAAAATTTTCACACAATTTATTTAAAGTTAAGAATATACTTTGCAAAAATTTGCAAAAGTTTCGTAAATTTGCAAGTAAAGTGAAAATTGCTGTTTCTTTGCCACTTCACTGCAATTTGTAGGGTAGAAAGGGCTTGCTCCATAGACGTGCCTTTTTCTTGTTTGGTGATAAAATTTACATTGGTTCCATAGTTATAACATTCTGAAGTTTAGAAATTTCCCTTAGGATAACATTGTGGCGGCCGAGGTACCTTTCAGCACCTATATCTCAAAAACGGTTTGAGAAGTGCAGTGTCAGTGGCTCAGTAGGTAGCACACTCACCTCTGAGGCTGGGAGATCAGAGGACTGTGGGTTCAGTTCCCACATCTGGCACTTGAGTTAATATCCCACTACTGACACTGTAGTGCAGCATGAGAGGGTGCTGCACTTCTGAGGTGCCGTCTTTCGCATGAGACATTAAACTGAGGTCCCATCTGCCTGGATTGGTGGTAGTTCAGGTGGATGTTAAAGATCCCATGGCACTTATCGAAAAGAGTACAGGAATTTTTTATTAAGTAAACAAAAACCATAATACAAGGAAATAAAGGGAAACAAAGTCTCACAGAGGTATAAAGCATACAACAAAGAAATTCATATACATATTCAACATAATACACATCAAATCAAAAAGAAAAATAAGAAAAAAACAGGAAATAGTTTAACCTACCCAATCCACATGTTTCCACAGTAAAGTATCTACTTTGTTCCCCAAAGTATTAAATTCATAAGAATGTAGTGCATCCAAGTCATCCTGTATGCAGAAAAAAACTTCTTGCCTAGAGATAAATTTGTTTTGTAAAATTCGTAAGCAACGTGCTAGCCAAATATGCCATTTAAGACATGCCATAATGACATACAGAGTACTTTTATGCCATTTACGCCAAGTCCTTGGTATTTGCCCTAATATTAAAAAATCATATTGAATATGTTCCAAAAGCGATTCACCCCACTAAAGTGCCAAATCAGACCAAAAGGATTTTGTATGTGTACATTCAAAATATAAATGCTGTATTGTCTCAGGCTTTCCCTGACAAGCCGATTCCGGACACAATCTCTCACTTAATTGTTTGTGCTTATGATTCGCTCTCACATTTAATTTCTGGTTAGCACATAACCAAACTACATCCCTCATCTTTTCATTTCCTAGGTTCCCAGATTCAGTCATGCTGGCCAGCAGGAAAGACTCATGGATCCTCATAGTAACATACCGAAACAATCTGATTATAAACAGCCTTTCGTTCATGTGCCACAAACCAAATTAATTCAATTCTCCATAATCTAATGTATTTAAGCGTATATTGGACGTAAAAAGGAAGGGTTTTTTCTACCGGGTGCCATTTCCCCCTTCCCCAAGCTGCTAAAAAAGGGGCTCCCCACAGAGACATGCACATATTTCCCATATTTGTTTGTTTGATCAAAAGAGGCCGAATAGAAGCATAAAAAATATTTCCAAAAAAATTAACAATAGGATGCATCATACCCAAGCCTCCCTCTTTCCAGGGCCTGTAGGTGTGCGCTCTCTTCACTGGGTTCAATCAACTACCCCACAAAAGCTGAAAAAAAAGACCCAAAATTTTAGAATGCATGTCAAAAGGTAAGGGAAAAATACGTGACAGAAAAAGAAAAAGTGGAGCAATGTATGATTTTAGCATATAAACACGCTTTTTCCTTGTCATCTTCCAAGATTGCCATTTTTTAACTTTCAAAAGAGCAGTGTCATATATCTTATCCCAGTTACTATGCACAGAGTTGTGGGAACCAAAATAAACACCAAGAATCTTCACTGTAGTACTACAGATTGGAATATTAAACAAAGAAACACTAGACTCATGCCTCAAAGGCATCAAAGAGCATTTTGATACATTAATTTTTATACAAGTGCCCAATTGTACAGTACTAAAGAAGTCCAAAATACCTTTCCCAGAATCAATATCTGCAATTGAGCAGATGCAATCATCAGCATACGCTACTATTTTAGGAAAACTAAAATCTCCTGAGGAAGTAATGGCCCGAATATTTGCATCCTTATCAATAAAACGCAGTAAAGGGTCCAAACCAAAAACAAATAAAAGGGGACTCAGCGGACAGCCTTGCCTAACTCCAATCTTGTATGGGACTGAGATCCCTAAATGTCCGTTAATTAAGGGAGTTACTTTTGCAGAGCAATAAAGAGTTTTAATAATGTCCAAAAAGGGTAACGGTATGCCATAATGTTCTAAGATAGACCACAGATAGTCATGACGCAATTTGTCAAACACTTTTTCTAAACCTAAGGTTAAAAGATAACCAGTCACCTTGTTTTGTAAACTTTGCTCAATTAATTCTCTAATAAAAATCAAATTCTGCGAAATATTCCTACCAGGAACTGCATACGTTTGAGTGGAGATTAACAATTTTTGTGAAATATCTGAAAGTCAGTAATTAAGAATTATAGCCAGAATCTTATCATCTGTCGTCAGGAGACTTAAAGGTCTCCAATTCTGCAAAAAGGCAGTATCTCCTTTTTTATAAATAAAAAACATTACCCCATTTCCCATACTAGGAGTGAGTCTGTGTTCCTTCCAAATTTAATGAAAAACGACCACCAGCCATGGTGCAAGAATATCTACATATTTTTTATACAAAGCATTCAGCAATCCATCCATACCGGGCTTTGTATGCATTGATAAATGACCAATAGCTTTCTGGACTTCAACCAAAGAAAATGGGAAAATCAACTGTGAAATTTCAAGTTCAGAAAGTGTCGGAATCTCTAGAGTATGAAAAAAGGAAGGAAGACATTCTGAAGTAAGTTTCGAGAAATTCTCTACAACATATTCCTGCACAAAATTTCGGATACTTCGTGTATCAGTTGCTACAGAATAATCAGAACATTTTAAAGTAGTTATACATAAAGGTGGAGAATCCTGGTCAGAAACATCTAACGGGTTTACCTGTTTTCGTGTGCCAGAAACCAAACATTGTTGCTGATTTCTATATCTTTTTTCCCTCGTGAGGAGAAAGGTTACCATTTTATCCTTAAGATTCAAAAACTCCTGCCTCTTAACCCCTGTCGTAGAGACTGCCTGTGACAATAAAGCCATATATTTTGCTCTATATCCCAGATATGTGAGATATGAGTTTTGGGCCTTCCTCCATGAGATTTGTAAAAAAAGCAACTTTAGGTCCTGTTTTGTATCCTCCCACCAGTCTATGGGACTTTCATATAGGAAGGTAATATCTGACCTTATGGAAAAAGAGATTTATTTGAGTGTCAATTGTCATATCTAATAATAGGGACGTATTTAGTGTCCAAAAACCACGACCCAAGATAAGTTTTTAATAATTTCCAAGAATTATTTTCACAATAAAATGGTCAGAAGTTTCTAAGGGCAAAGTAGAAACAGAACAACAAGAAATCCGTTTTGGAAAAAAAACAAAAATCTATTCTAGTAGAAATAGAACCTTTATGAAAGGTATGATCCGGCTTTTGGTGTAATGAGTCGTACACATCAATCAACTGATTAATTCTTAAAACATACAGTAAAGCATTCGTGTCACAAAATAGTTTTTGAGTTTGTCGTCCCCAATCCCTGGCAGCCAGACCACAGTTGAAATCACCCCCCCCCCATACGACCAACTTTGAAGTGTGTAAATATGGGGAAATATAATGAAATAAAGCTGCTCTAGCTGCTTTAGTCTGAGGGGCATAAATATTTATAAGGCGATAAGCACATTGAGAGACAACTATATCCATTAACATTACTCTACCAGGGATTAAATCCAAAAGTTGTAACACCTTAATATGCTGACTGGAAAAAAACAAAATCCCCAGTCCATCACATACTTCCTCCCCGGCAGACCAAAAGGAAGCACCCCAACGCCAATCCTGACCTGCTATTTTAATATCTGCCAGTGAACTTAGTCTGGTATTTTGTAACAAGATAATAGATCCAGGATGTGTACTAAGACTGGCAAAGGTGAGGCATCTACGTTCTTGAGATTTAATACTGTTCACATTAACAGTAAGAAAAGAAAGAGCAGTAGCCAGGAAAAAAATTAGGTAGGAAAGTAACCCCAAATTTGAAAAAAAGGCACTTCACTTCCTTTTTTTCATTTTTTTTGCTTTGGGTTTTTCCTTAACTTCAAAGTCCAAAACATGGTCAGGAAGAGAGGATGTAACTGAAGAAAAATCAGATTCAACCTCATCTCCCTCTCCCTCATGATCCTGTAGAGGGGCCAAAGGATTCGTAACCTGAGTGAAATCAACCTCAGAAAAAGGAGTAGAAACCCCAGAATTAGATTTACTAGTTTTAGATCTAGTAACACATTGAAAGGGAGTTTCAATCAAAGCCTCCGGTGGAGGCATGCAAGAGACATCATGCACCACTATAGGGGTAGTGACTACAAAAGGATCAGGAAAGGAAGCTGACAGAGATTCCTGATCAGGGGCCTCTACATTAGACCCGTGGCCTACAACCTGGGATGAGACATTGTTTAAAACAATGGCTGATGTAGAGGCCAAAGCACTCGCATCATTAACATCCAAGCTCTGTTTTTGAGAAACTTCCTACAGTAGAACTAGAAGGATGCTGAGGTTCCGCAACTGGATCTGTAGCATTCTCTAGTAACTCCTGTAATCTCTGATGTTCTTTCTGTGCATTAGCTACATAAACATCCTGTTCTGCCCTAAGGTTAGCATCCGCTTTATTGCGGGAAGCCCATGAACAAGAACGAAAAGTGTGCCCCTCTCCTCACATAAATTGCACTTCATGGGGTTTCTGCAATGTGCCCCTATATGGCCTAATTCCCCACATACACCACATTTCTGCTGCTCACAGACATTACTGAGATGGCCTAAAGCCCCACATTTGTAACATACTCTTGGCTGTCCCGGGTAAAACAGCACCCCTCTGTCCCGTCCCAAAAAAACACAATTAGGCAAATGTTTAGCATAACCATTTTCTAAATGTAAGTCAATTAAATATCTCCATCCCCCTGTCCAGAGATGTTCATCATCAAGTATAGGATCCGGGGGACCTTTTATAGAGCAATGTTTCTGTAACCAATAGGTTATGTCAGCCACGTTCACCCCCTCATTGCGAAATAAAATCATAATTTGTTTTGAAACAGGTTTGGTCAAAGGGATAGCTAGAAAAGGTTTCCATAAAGGTGTGTGCTTTAAGGTTTGATATTGTTTCCAAAATCTATCCAGACCTACTGGGTGTTTAAAACTAACATCAAAAACTGAGTCCCCAGGCACATGAATCAATGCATAAATCTCATAGGTATAAAACCTCATACTGTTTTTCAATAATTCCCGTCCGACAAAAAGTCTATTAGGAACCTCATCCTGAGATCCCCGAAACTTCAAACAAACTGCATTCCGTCTAGCTGCAAGTTCATTTCCCAAACCAGAAGTAGCAGGAAATAATTGTTCAGCAATTCTGTCATGCCATACAGTGGATCTTTGGTCTTTTCCAGGCTCTGACACCACAATTGGTTGTTGTGCTATGCCAGTATCAACAGAGGCTTCAGAGAGGGAAAGGGGGGGCAGGTGGTCACAAAACACCCTCCTCCATAATTCTAATATTCTCCAAAATATCTGAACTTGGATTAGTGGGGGGAGGGATAAATTCAAATTAGGCTGACCTGGAGGAAAACTTACATCCATAGATTTTTGTAAGGTTGGAGTAACCTCCAGGGCCTGTACATTCGCATCCCAAGATTTGCCATCTGGTGATTTGACCCATCCTGCAGCTTCTAGGGCTGAGGATACCCATGCAGCTGAAGCTGAAACATTTGAAGAGGTATTGGGAACAAGATTGTCATCCATGGGGGGGGGTTCCAAAACAGGTACAGGAGGCATTTGTTGAAAGTCTGCACTGGAGAACTTCCATGGAGCCCTCAAAGTCACTCTCAAGAACCTTAAGGCCCAAATCTGTATGTGAAGGCCGACTATTAGGTCCCGACATAAAGCCTAAAACACCCGTAGTGGCTGCTGAGGTAGATGATAAATCAAAAGCCGACTGCAATTCCTCGGACATTAGAAAGCGTTCTGACTCACCCAAAGCTTGAGGGTGCTGAAGATCCGGATCTGAAGATGCCAAAAAAAGAGAAGTGCCTTCATCATTTTCTGTAGCCTGCAAACCCACCTCAGTAAGCAGCGTCAACTCTGTACATGCAATTTCCTTTTCCTGTCCCTGTCCATCATTGTAAACCAGTCGATGTTGCTCCAGTTCCTGTAAAAAAGCGTTCCGCGTCTGACAGTAGTGGGATTCCGTATCTCGTAGTCGTCATTCAGGCTCTTCTACCATTTTCCTTTTGTTGTCGTCTGATGAAACTTCCTAATGAACACAAAGAGGTAAAGAAACCGCTGCCGATGCAGCACTTCATTGCGAAGTAGGTTCCATAGTGCAAAAGTAATGCAAGTGAGAGCTGAGGAGGAGACCAGCTCCCCAGCTCTCCACACGTCCTTCCTTGCTGACGACTGTAAACACACTGACAAAAATTCACCAGCAGCGCCCTCCAGAGTAGGGGAATTTCCCCGGTGTCATGGCCAAATTTCCCTCATTCACTAAAAATACCACCAACAGCTTAATCTGGTTCAAGGTCACTTGGCATTCATCTGTATCCCCCTTCCCTGGGTTGTGCCTGAAAATAGGCAGGATTTGTCTAGTGCACTTACCCGGTCAACAAAAACTAAATAAATAAATAAAATGGATTTTTCACTAAACGCAGCTAAGCATGTGTGTAGGTTGCCAGGCCATGATTACAACTGTGGTGGAATTGTTTCCAATGTTCCTATGGTTACTGAGATATTGTGACATTTGCAGCACAAGGGTTACTTGGAATGTCTCTAGGCCTGCGCTGTGTCTCTATACATATGGGTAAATGGGAGCATAGGGCCCTATGGGTCCTGTGCTCCCACAAATGGATACCAATATGAAATGATGGGAGTGTGATGAAAGTGCAGGTCCCTCTGGGCCCTGCGCACCCATAGAGAGATGAGGGTTACTTACAATATCGCTAGAGTTATGGTTATATAGGAGCACAGGGCTCAGAGGGCCCTGCACTCCCATATGAAAATCAAAGACAATTACAATATGCTGGAATGGGAGCACAGGGCCCTCCACAACACACTACAGACTGATAGGTCCCACTACCACATATGGGTTAGAATACACTTTCTCAAAAAGAAGGGAAATTCATGGCAAAAACTCCATTAATGCACACGTTAGGGTTTCTATTACAGCGGCAAATGTTTGGAAATTTGGTGTTAGGGTTACCAACCATACCACCCCACCCCACCCATCCTCCATAAACCAACAGGCATCAGGGTGTGCTTTGGGTTCATCGGACCTAACTTTCACCCCATTCTCCTATAATGTACTATCTCAGCTTGCTTAAACATGAAATGGAGTGAGAGTTAGGTCCGATGAACCCAAGGCACATCCCGACACCTGTTAGTGTGTGGAGGGTGGGGGGCTGGGTGGGGTTGTAGGGTTGGTAACCCTAACACCAAATTTCCAAACATTTGTCACTGTAATAGAAACCCTAACTGATACATTAACTGAGTTTTTGCTATATATGTATGTATATATATATATATTTATTTTATGTTATTGAAATTTCGGAATTACAATCCTTTGAGTCAAAGACTCCTTTGCAAAGGCTCCATGTCAATACAAACAGAACAACACTCAAGGACAAATTGTACATAGTGTACTAGGCAAACACTACATTAAGACAAATATTACATGGTTACTCTGTTCAGAATATTTTACTTTGCTAGGTTAGCTTCTTCTAGGTTTCTTTAGGGTTATTTAAGGACCCTGGGTCATTGCGGTGAAGTGGAATTGGTTACCAAATTCAAATGCCAGCACCTAGCCAAGAAAATGTGTTTTAGGTACCGATGGCTATGTTGGCCATGTTTGGAGTTAAGGGAGACGTTGGGTTACTATCTCCTACCGAGTAAGGGAGGACCGGTTGTAGCAGCCACAAGTCTCTGAGTCAAGGAGAAGTCTCTTGATGCCTTTTTTAAATAGGCTAAGGCTGGGGGCCTGGGAGATGGAGGAAGGAAGTTGATTTAGCCAGAGTGGAACTCGATATCTGAAAGCCTTTTACCCCAGTGTGGTCCTACAGTGGGGGACCAGAAGTGTGGTGTTAGCCAGATGTCTAGGGGTGCTCCTGTGAGGGGTTGGTTGGATGAGGGGGAGAAGGCCCATGGGTGCAAGCTGCATCAGGATATTTTTTGCTTGGAGGAAGGTGTGGTACCTTAGTCTCCCTTCAAAGGTCAGCCAGTCAGCTTGTTTATAGAGCTCACATGTATGGGTTAATCCATCACTGCTTGTAACCAATCAGCAGGCTTTGTTGAGAGCTAGTTTGATGTTGTTTAGGGCTAAGTTATCAGCCATGCCATAAATTGTAATCCCATAATCGACCACAGATTGGACTGAGCAGGTTACAGCCAGTCTAAGTGCCTGTGGAGGGAGGCAGTGTTTGTGTCTATATAGAATCCCAAGCTGAGTATTTGCAGAGGTGTAGAGGTGTTTAATATGTTGGTGGTAGGTGAGGGATGTGTCCAGAGTGATGCCCAGATACTTAAAGTTAGTGACCTGTTCAATTTGGATGCCCTGTGGATTTGAGATAGACAGCAGGGCATTACTGTTGGGGTTTTGGTGGTGAGCAAAGATCATAGATTTAGTCTTGTTGTAATTAAGTAGTAATCTATGATCAGTGAACCAGGATTCTAGTTCACTAAAGCAGCCTTTCAGGGTATTTTGAAGAGAGTTTGGATTGGAGTGTTTCCAGCATACTGCGGCATCATCTGCATAGAGTAATAGTTTGCCACTGCAGGCCTGAGGGAGGGAGTTTAGAAAGAGAGTGAATAGTAGAGGGCCTAAGATCGACCCTTGGGGGACACCTGAACATACAGGTAGCTTAGCAGAGAGGGTGGTGTTGATTTTGACTTGTTGAGTCCGATCAGTGAGATAATTTTTGAACCAGGAGATTGCTTCAGGGGCGAGATGGAGGGAGGGGAGAGAGTGGATAAGTAGTGCATGATTGATAGTGTCAAACACTTTGGTCAAATCTACAAAGATTGCTCCTGCTAATGACCCTTGTTCCAATGCTTCAAGTATGTGAGACGTGAATTCGATGAGAGCCGTGGTAGTGCTGTGTCCTGCTCTGGACCCATGCTGTTCATGACACAGCAGATTGTATTTGTTCAAGTATTCAGTGAGCTGGTCTGACACAATTCTTTCGAGCACTTTAGAGGGGGGAAGGATTTTGATGGGCCTATAGTTACCAGGGTCTGTTGGATCACCCTTTTTCAGGATAGGTGTGATAATTCCCCTTTTCCAGAGTGTAGGAAATTGACCAAGGCTCAGGGAGTGGTTTAATATTTTGATGAGGTGTATGTATATATAGTGGCATGATAGCACCACTATAGTTAGGGTTAAGTATATTGTTAAACTCAATTTTTTGCACCTTAATAACTTTTCAGTCATCTAAAGAATTTGCATAAGATTCGGCATGTGTAGTCAGGATGTAAGAGTCTCATAATGTAGAAAGTTTTGTGAGGACATCTTGTATGGTTTTCAAGATATCGAGGGTCAAAAAAGTGAAAAAATCTCCTTTTTTGTTTCCCTTAACATGCGGATTTTTGCTCTTACCTACAGCCTACACAGTGTGGAATCTTTCCATTAATTTTTCAGAGATGATTGGTTGTATGCCAAGGCTGTGCCTTTGGTTGGTTTGGTTAAAATATATTGTGTAGTTTTTGAATTGTTTTAATGTGTTTTGCGATATCGTTGAAATGCGGCTGCTAAATAAAACAGATCAACTGATACAATAAACATTGATTTATAATGAATAGATCAATTGCATCCCCATCATAAATTCTGATCCATTCATGCAAAATAGGTTGCCTATTCAGTTGGTAAATTCATGGAATGGTGGAATCTTTGAGTTGTAAGCCCCCCTCCACACATTCAAAGCCAAAGAAAGCTTCAATCTACCACTGACAATGGTGGTATCCTATCTGTGTAGTGGCCATGGGCAGGTTTCTGCTTAGTAGCACTATTCAAAACAAACATTAACATAAAAAAAATGTGTTTGAGTTGCTGATTTGCTCACTTGCAGACTCTGTACATCTGAGTAGAAATGCCAGAATCACCATAACCCTGAGCAATTGAATTGACCTCCAGCCATGATCATCCATATAAACAGTACTTGTTGCTTATCAGTTTTCCCACCTCAATCCCTGATGTCCCAAAACAGAATGTGTCTATATATTAATTAAAACTGGTGGTCTACTGTGACCCCACTTACTGATGACTGATGTACATAATACAAATTTTTATTTAATAGTCCCTCTCCCCTGCAGCTCATTGTTTGATTTATAGTGCCGATATCGGGCTGCCCAATCCCAGTGTCGGCATTACAAGCCCCCCTCCAGCAATGTGTGAAACTGGGAAGCCCACCCCCAGTGTCCCTAAATATCTATTTTAATTGTCCCTGTAAAAAGAAAACAGCACCCAGGAGCTTCCACAGGAGGGAGGAGCCTGATGTGGGATCCAAGATGGCAGTCTAACGGCCAACGCCAAGAGAAGCACATGAACACAGCCCTGCTCTCTTGGTCTATTGAGTAAGCTGAGCAAAATATAATGAGTAGACCAAGAACCAAATGTGGATGCCATTTTCTTGAAATGGCTGATACCTTCCTGTAGTTTAAAAAGAAATGCTAATCTTCGCTCCCTCTTTTTATGGAGTATGTCAGCCATTAACTTTCGCTTGAGCAAATTACCAAATGTAATTGTTAGATCACTTACAGAACACTGACTCTTTTACATAGAAGATGCTGATATCCCCACCCCATTTGAAATAAATAAAAAAAAATGCCTAACTGATTTCATGCAGTGAAAAATGCTAAACAGTATATCCAAACTGGTCCGACAGACTTGCAAGCTTCCAGAGTGGTCAGATGCTGCAGGTGCAGAAAAAGGAGGTAAACGTCTCAAAGTTAAAAACAAATGTTCAAAGCTCCATAATTTACAGTCTGTGGACAACATTCCATGAACACGGCTACAACAACAAAAACTCAACTTCGGCAAATTGCAACTAAAACCCTTGCTCTGGAACTTCCGGTGACATCAGCAATCCGCATGGAAGCCTAGACGAGAGCTCCACTCCCCGGGTGATTAATCTGCAGTAATCTGTCGTCCGGCAACAATATTTTTATTATTTACCTAGCTGGCTTGGTGACGGGACCTTTATAGACGATGGAACGCATGAAAAAAAAAGCCTCGGTGGGCTCCCAAACACCAAAACAAGGCTCTCAGCATCAGCAGACTTTGAGCCTAAGCCCAGCTCCATCCTGATCCTCGCTTACAGTGGGATCTGAAGAAGAGGACTCCGGCTCTGAACACAGCCACATCTCGAATGGATAGTAATAAAATAACAAAGTTACTGCACAAAATTGATAGTAAGGTATCACACATCCAGAAAGACTTCCGAAAATTAGAAGCCCGCACCTCCTCTGCTGAAAACCAACTGGAAGCTGTGGAAGAGGAGCATATGGCCTTTGGCAGGTCGCTGGCATTTCTGCACCGCAGGGAAAGAGCAATAACCCTTAGAGCCGAGGATGCAGAGACCAGGGCCCGCCAAAATAATATCAGGGTATTTGGTATCCCTGAGGGTGAAGAGCAGGTTGACACCACTCAATTTATGGACTGTTGGCTTAAAAAAGAGCTGGGCTTGGATGATGACTACAAGCTAGACAAAGAAAGAGCCCTTAAGTCTGTGGCCCTAACCCTGGACCAGGAGCACCCCCAAGGTCTATTATTATTAAATTCCTGAAATTCCATGTCAAAGATCAGATCCTTAAGCTGGCATAGAAAAAGTGTGATCTTAATTTGGATGGCACTAGAATTTACATTGACCAGGACTTTCCACCCTTAATGATGGCAAAATAGAAGAAAGTATTGTTTGTGATTAAACAGCTATGTGAGAAGGGCATGAGTGCTCAACTCAGATATCCCACTAAGCTCTGGATTGATGGAGAAGATGGCGCTAAATCCTTTGATACCTTACTGGGCGCTGTCCCTTTCCTGGAATCTAAGGACATTTCTCTCCCAGATTTGAAGGAGGATAAGGCTGAGCATGAAACAGAGGAACTCCTCTGGTCAGTGGCTCTGGGTGGGAGAAGAACTGGTGCTACAAGAGCTGATTCCCTCTTCCCACTTCATGCTGACTTGTCCAGATGGCTGCAAAAAAATAATTCAACCTGACTCTAGGACGGACATTACAATCTGATTCTATTACAAGTTGAAAACCTGCTCATCAACGAGGTGTCTTGTTAACTTGGAGAGCATGGTTTTGTATGGTGGTCGAGGACTTTGCATTGTGTTTCCTGGAGCTGTGGGAGCCTTCGGCTAGAGTCTGTTGTCCTGATTCAGACTTTCGTTTTGACAGAGCACAAGCGGTGCCCACAGTTGTGCTCCCCACTTCTGTGGCCTGTTTACTCACTTCCTTGTGGGAGAAATTTCCATTTGGATCAGCACGGGGGTTTGTGGCACAGACGGTTAAATATCCAGGCCTCATTTCTGTTTACAACACGCAAGTACTCTGCCCTTGTCATTATTTGACTGTTTCAAATGTCTGGGCCTTGTTTAAGAACGAACATAATTTCTGAGAAAATCCCTAAGAGACATGGACAAATGAAAAAGGTGTTTTTGTTGTTTTGTTTTTTTGATGGGTCTGGGGGGGGGGGGTACAGACCTGCACGGAATTTTGTGTATGCATCCACAGGTTTCTGAACCCATGAGACATCGTCTATCTGCCTGACTTGACCAGACCTTTGTTACTACTTCTATCTGCCTAATTAAAATGGCGCAAAATCATTTTGTTTTATTTCAGGGGTACCATCAATTGGGGATTTGCTTAGCAGCTGCATATACCACAATTATAGATATATGCTCTCATGATATGTTGTCTTGAAGTTGTTAGGGTTCATATGTAATGACAGGGTTTGGATGTAACACATAGCCCAGGTTAAAGAAATGAAGTTTTGTAATTTTCTAATTCGGCCTTGTTCTTAAAGGTCACCGGTTCCACAATATAAGTGAGGAGCTAGAGCCTCTATTTCCCACTGGTTGTAGTGGTGACCTGAGGTCCAGCAGTTTAGATGACTATATAACCCTGGGCAGTACTCATTTGGGTGGTCTCACTGGAATACTTGAAGAGGGAACAGGTGTGGTGCTTCCTGCGCAGGCAGGAACCACCATCCCTTGCCCCAGATAGTGTGGACTTTTCTCTCAGGAGGAATTTTACCTCCCTTCTGCCCTAGGGAGGGCAGGGTTGTGATTTAGCAGCCTTTGTTGTTATGGGGCTTTTACCCCATTCATTAGTTGTTGTTATATTTAGGACTCCCAGTGGGTTTGGAGTCTACTTCATTGCTTACATCCCAGAAGGGTTTCCTGTCCTGATGTTCTTAATGTTTCCACCCTTCCCCCCATAAGGTTGACCAAGCACTTTCTGTAAAAATGGAAAACAGTTCAAAAGTTGTAAACACTGAAGTACTGGTTTTCTGAAGGTTTCTTAATGTCTCTCCTCGATGCCACACCTTACCATGGCTTCCCTGAAAATCTGTTCTATTAATGTAAAGGGAATCAATAGCCCCATAAAATGAATGAGGATTTTATTAGAACTCCATTGAGTGAAATGTGATATAGCCTGTCTCCAAGAGATAAAATTTTCCAATATAGAACATTCAAAATTAAGGAGATCTTGGGTGGGTTCTGTCATTGCGGACTCCCATCCCCAAGCTAACAAAGCAGGCTCGGCCATTTTGATCAGACTTGGTCTACCTTTTCAGGTTCAGAAGACCAGTACAAGTGGTTCTGGTAGGTGGGTGGTGGTATCTGGTGTATACAATGGGAAGGAAAATACATATTATCTCAGTCTACGCCCCTACTCCTCCCCCTCCCTCAGGGGAATTTTTGAGGTTTCTGTTCAAGGTTATTTCAGGTCTTCCAGAGGGTAAAGGTGGTCTGTGTCAGAGACTGGAACTGTGTGGAAGACTTGTGATTAGATAAGAGTAAGATGGTTGTGGGAGGGTCGAGAGCCTGTTCCAGGTTACTGAGAACCTTGATAACGGAAGGTGGTCTAGTGGACCCATGGCACCTACAAAATCCATTAAAATCAGACTGTACCTTTTAGTCTGCAGCCTCAGGCTCTTATTCCAGGTTGGACTGCTTTTATACTCAAAAGAATATGGCCCACTACTTCAAGGATGTGGAGATCCATCCTGTGGCATTCTCTGACCATGCTATGGTTTCGGCCTGTCTCAGGTGGGACTCTACATGAAAAGAGGGGCTTTGGAGGTTTGACCCGGAGCTTATAAATGATAAACTGTATGTAGAATCTACTAAAGAAGTGATAAAACACTATATTCAGGAAAACTCTGGAGAAGAAATTAAAGTAAAATCTGTATGGAATGGGTTTAAGGTGGTGATCAGGGGGCACACAATTGCTCACTCATCTTATAAAAATAAACAGCACCAAGCTGCTCTTAAGAAAGCATTAGACAGGATAGCTGCATTGGAACAGGAGCACAAGAGCCTTGGCAAAAAATCACTCTTGCCGCAGTTGAGGGCAGCTAGGGACGAATATAATAAGTTAATGCAACGGTGCACAGAGAATGTCCTTAGGTTCACAGAGCAGAAGTACTATGAATGGTGGGAGAGAGCAGGCAGACTTCTAGCCCTATGCCTCCGCAAACAAGAGGAAGATAGATATATTCTCTTAATTAGATCAAATGGCCCCTCCCACCCTCTGCGTACTCAACCCACAGAGATAGCCAACGAATTCCAGAGATTCTATAGGGACCTATATACTGAGGAGAGGGGGCCGGATCATGCCTCCAAGATTAAGGATTTCCTGGATGGAGTGGATTTGCCAAAACTGTCGGCAGAGCAGGGGAAGGACTTGGAATTGGGTTTCACCAAAGCCGAGATTATAATGGTGATAACAACCCTTAAAAACAGGCAAGGCACCTGGCCCGGATGGCTTCTCAGCCGAGTTCTATAATATTTTATGGTTGACCTGGTCCCCCTCCTCATTAGGGTCTGTAATGTGGCGCAGGAGTTTGGGGCGACCCCTGATTCTAGGGGGGAAGCTCTTGTGACAGTGCTACAAAAACTGGTGAAGGACCCTTCACTTTTCCCCAGTTTCAGACCCATCTCCCTGTTAAATCAGGATGCCAAGATTTTTGCTAAGGTAGTCGGTTCCCGTCTCCAAAAAGTTATACCCTTTCTAGTTCATACAGATCAGACTGGTTTTATTCCAGGAAGGCACATTAGTGATAACATTCGCCTTCTCCTGAATGCCCTCTCCTCCCTAATCAGGACTACACAAGCAGTGGTATCTCTGGATGCAGAAAAAGCCTTTGATTGGTTAGACTGTGCTTATCTAGATCAAACACTGCCCAAATTTTGAATTGGAGAGGAGTTCAGGGGATGGATCAACAACTTATACAGGGAGCCAAGGGTGAGGGTGAGAACGAATGGGGTCATCTCACCTTCCTTTAAAATTGGCAGAGGAATGATACAGGGATGCCTACTCTCTCCCCTCCTGTTTGCTCTGAGCATTGAGCCTATGGCAGCAGCCCTTTGGCAGTCCCCACTATTTGAGGGTATCAGGGTGGGAGAATTGGAACTACAGGTCTCTTTATATGCTGACGACACACTGCTGTATGTGTCCAACCCAGTACAGGCTCTACCTAGAATTTCTGACCTATTAAGATCATTTTGGTCAGTTTCTGGATATAAAATCAATGAATGTAAAATGGAGATCATCACAGTGGGTCATATCGTGGGTCGCCCTCTTCTGGATCTGGGCCAACTTAAATGGGTGAAGACTGGTTTCAGATATCTCGAGGTGTGGATCCCAAGAGACGTGAGCAAATTGTATTCCACTAACCACTTCAAACTTCTTCAGGAAATCCAGGCTGATTGCAATAGGTGGGAAGAACTACCTCTTACCATATCCAGACAAATTGAGACCCTCAGAATGAATGTGCTCCCGAGGTTTTTGTTTCTTTTCTCCACCCTCCCATTGAGACCCCCCAGAGATCTTTGGAAGCAATTAAAAAAAACTTGACTAGATTTATATGGAAGGGCAAGGCCCCCGAGGGTTAGATTTAAGGTTCTGATGGCCCCGAAGGACAGAGGAGAGTTGGGCCTCCCTGACTTTCATAAATATTACTGGGCAGCCCAATTCAAGCTCTAATACCCTTGATGAGAGGAGGTAGGTCCCCCACATGGGTAGAAATAGAGACACACTCCCTACAATTGGCTAGTTTAGGAGACCTTTTAGTTTTGGATGCACCCAGAATGGCCAAGGTAGTACTGGACAACCCATAGACGTCCATCTTGAAGCCCATCTTGAGAGAGGTTTTCCGAGCTTACCAGCTCACAATGAACTTACATGCCCAAACTCCTCTCCAGAGCTGTCTGGATTTTATCCCATATAAACTGGATGGCTCCTTTAGGGCCTAGCACAGATCTGACCTTTCCACTTTGGGACAGTTTTACTCTGGAGAAAGATGTAAATCTTTCCAACAGTTGAGATCAGAATTTGAATTACCCCAAACAGACTTTTTCCGCTATCTTCAGCTGCTGCACTATTTAGTCAAAGAAAATATTGGTATACAAATGACAGTGCCCCTTGGTCATCTGCAAAGTTGTCTGATGGGGCTGCCCAAGCTTCGGAGGAAGGACTGTTTCCAGAATAGTGGCGGCTCTGTCCTCATTAGAATCAGATCAGCTAATCCATGTAAAAGAGAACTGGGAACTGGAAACGGGTGTCAGGATAAATGACCAGCAATGGCAGGGGATTTGGAAAGGGGTCCACAGTACTTCTTCAGCCCCCTTCTGCAGGGAATTTCAATGGAGGATTATTGTCAGATATTTTAGGCCTCCAGTAGCTACTAAACATTTGGGCAACCATTCCTCAGATCTTTGTTGGAGGGGGTGTCAAAGCAGGGGAACAATCTCCCATATTTTCTTGGATTGCCCAGTGTTGACAAGATACTGGGACTCGATGAGTGAAGTGGTTGGAAAGATTTTTGAAATCCTTCCTCCCTCGGCAGTTCAGAACTGGCTATTTGGTCTTCCACTGGATCACCTGAGATCCTGATCACAGAGATACTTATACCATATAGTAAATGATGCGGCCCTTAAGTCCATTACTAGATATTGGCTAACACAAAAGTCTCCCTCTATTGATGATTGGTATTCCATCTGCTGTAGAATTTTGGTAATGGAGGAACTCACTGCCAAGCTCCAGTTTCAATTAGATAAGTTCAAGAGCAGATGGCTACCTTTTCTTCATTACAAGGCATCAAGGGAGTCTAGAGATATATTGGAGGTGATGGCCGATTTGACTTAAGTGGAGGTCTGGTGTCCAGGGGCTTTAATGTCTGCTTTTTCTGGGTTTGTCTTGAATCCCAGGCTTCAGACTATGACCTAGGGCACTTTTAGCTCTCTAGGAGAGCTTAGTGGACAACATTGATTTAAACATGAACTCACTCACGTTACGTGGTACTTTAATGGACTGTATCTAAATGTAAGAGTCAACCTCCCCCCTTTCCCCCTTGTGTTCCATGATCCTATTGTTGATTATCTATGTTTGGTACCAATGTCTTTGAGTTTCTGTCTGTTTTATTTCTGGAAGTTAATGAGTTGCTGTCAAAAATTTTAAAGTTATTAAGCATGTCTTTTTTGTATGGTATGTACTGTCTATTTAATTTTCTCCTTATGTATCTCCTTGGTATTAGAAGTTTAAAAAAATTGAATAAAGTATGATTTAAAAAAAAAACAACCTTGCTCTTACCTGTTCCGGAATCTCTGAATGTGGTTGGGATGGTGAATACCGTGAAACATGAAGTCAAACAAGAACCTGAGCTGGAACCAGACTCTAATGAAACTATTGACTCCATAACTAGTCAAAAAGCAGAGATGGATGACCCACAATATACCATGGCAGATGAAGAGGAAGAAATATTTCTGGACAATGAGTGCCTAATGGCAACTGAAGCAAGTGAACATTGCTTATTTGTATCAATGCCTGGGACAGATCAGGCTAATACTGAATTTAATGGGGATATGGCACAGGGGCAGGAAAAGAGCAGCAAGGTGGAATCAGACAGCATAGCCTCTCAGCAGGAACAGAATCCAACAGAAACTAACCATGTAAATGCTATTGCCTCTAAAACACAGGTAAATGGCAGCTCTGAAGTCAGCATAGAGATGTTTACTCAGTTACAACTTGAAATTAAAAAGGGTTGGCTTTGCCTCCATCACAGCAGCTCTTAGATCTTAGTGAGAAACTGCAACAACTCAGTATCAGAACTAACACTGTATAAAAAAGAGTGGGTGAGCTAGAGGATAAGGTGAACCCTGTCACCATGAAAATAACAGCACAATCTCAGTTAGTTCAGGAATTACAACTGAAAATAAACAAACTGTAAGATCAAGACAGAAGATAGAATGCAAAGTTAATAGGGATTCTTGAAGGTCTGAAAGGTAATACAGACCCAGTGACTTTTTTTGGAAAAATTATATCCTCAGCCCTAAATAAAAAATACCCAGAAGAAAGGATTGTTCTCGATTGAGCTTATCATGGGGGGTGGGGGGAGAGGGGATGGAAGGACAATGGAGGACACAATAATAGAAGACCCAGGCTGGTGTATTTGAAACCACATTACTATACTGGCAGAGAGATGATACTGAGATATGCTAGAGTTAATAAAGGTCTAGCAACAGATGGGGTGAAGTTCTCTGCCTATCCTGACTTCAGCATAGCAACCATGCAATCTCGCAGAGCATTTCATGCGGTGCGAAACATTTTAAAACAAAAGGGTATCAGATTTGCTCTGCTGCATTCTGTGAAAATCAGATTCTTTTCTCATGGCAGGATTCATATATTTGATGACCCTAAAAAAGCAGAAGCCTTATTAAAGAACATGGAAGAGAAATGAGGTTAAGGCCTGATGGCCGGAATGTCCCCCCACCCCATATTTATATATACAAAGAATGGAAACTTTAACTACATTTGAGAGGATGAACAAGAAGACAGAGAGAAGATGGAGAGAAAAACTGCAGATTCATTGACTTTAATATATAAAGAGATCCCCTCCCCCATTTTTCTACCACATTTTTTAATCTCATGATTTAAAAACTAGTCTTTCTTTGGGGGTATTTTATTTAAAACATGATATACTGCTAACCTATGGGCTTATTAAATATGAAGATGAAATCTACTACAATGAGTGAAACCATACCCCTTTTTTTTGGGGGTTGTGGTAGTTGTCTTGCTGATGTGGGTCAGTGGGTTGTTTGTGGGGGCATGTGAATGGGAGTGTAAGGAGAATCTATGGGGTATTTATCACTTGATAGTGTTTCAGAGGAAGAAGAAAGGAAGTTTATTTTCCTGTTATATTGCTCAAAAAAAATTTTGAGTGCATTAGAGATTGGGGTTTGGGGACGCTAGTAGGTGCCAACTCAGGAAGGCCTAAGTGAAACTGCTGCAATGGTTGATGAATGTGGATGCAGTAAGGCATGCCCACAGCATAAAAACCAAGTATATGCATTACTGTTAATGAATATTACATGCTGGGCTCCAAGGGTAATGGGGAGGGGGGAGCACAGTAAGTGATGAAATAAGGGTGCACTTAAAGGGTTTTATTATGGGATGGGATGGGGTGGGGGGATGGACGCCTCCATATTATATAAAGGTTTATTTTTTTGAATTTCTACAGATTTTGATGATGAAGAGAAGAAGCAGTATGTATCGTACAACATTATAATAATTAGTGGCAATGGATTACAGCAAAGTAAAGATATAGACTCATGGAAGGATTTGAAACAAATATTAGAATGGCAGTTATCTAAGGAATAGCTAATAGGAATGCATTTTGATAAAATGACTACTGGATAGTGTTATAAAGTTCATGACATGGAATGTCAAGGGATTACAAGATTGTATTAAAGCAAAAAAGGTTTTTAATTACCTAGATAAAAATAATGTTAAATGCATACTGGTGCAAGAAACCCATTTCTCTAATGATCTATTTAATTTTTACAGCAGGAAGTGGGATATAGAAATCAGTGCCTCATATAAAAACAACTTATGGGGTGGCCATCGTGCTGAAAAGAGGTTCTGGTATCACTTTCGGCAGATCAGCTGTCGACAAAAATGGGAGATACATAACTGAATTAAAAATAATGGAAAAAATCTACACAATAATAAATGTATATGGCCCGTATGAAAACTCTTCTGGCTTTTATAACGATTTACTTTCAGAATTAGCATCCTTTCCTACTCCTTGCATAATGTGCGGGGATCTGAACTTGGTTTTAAATCCTAATTTAGATAAATCAACCATTTCATTTGAAAAATTAACCTCTGCCACAACAAAAGTGATTCAGTTCTGTGTAGATTATAATATGGTTGATATATGGAGAAAGAAAAATGCTTGGACTAGACAATATTCATTTTTTTCACAGGTCCATCAAGACTAGATTACTTTTTATATTCTGAATCCACAACATTCACTGCACATGACTGAGAAAATTGAATATAAAAATATAATCATTTCAGACCATGCACTCCATATTTTGGAAGTTCAGTTTTCTCCCCGCTCACCAAACAATTACTTTAGATTTCATCCTTTGTTTCTGAGGGACATTAACTTTGTGACTGAAATGCAAGAGCAAATTATACAATATGTTCAAAGTAATAACACCACAGACACGTCAAGTATTATCATATGGGAAGCCTTTAAAGCATATGTTAGGGAGGCCACAATAGCTTATACTGCCAAATGAAAAAAAAAAAAACTAGAGATCATAAAATGAAAGATCTAGAAGCCTTAATATCTCAAATGGAGACATTACATAGCCATACATTAGATCCAACTCATTACCAACAATTATTGGAATACAAAAATGAATTTAATAAATTATCAACCGAAGAAGCAGAGTGCCAGCTGTTATTTACTAAAAGCAGGTATTATAGTATGGGGGATAAGACAGATAAAATTTTGGTATGGCAACTTAAAAAGGAGCAGGAGGGAAATAATATACCCGCTATAATGTCCCAGGATGGTAATATAACCAATGATCCAATAAAAATCAATAATACTTTTAAGGAATATTATAGATAACTTTATACATCTGAACATAATGGAAATAACCAGGAATTGAAAACATATCTGTATAATCTGACTACCCCTAAAATCAACCCAGAGAATGATGCCCTGCTGGAGGTGGACTTTACCATACAGGAAATTATTTTTTCAATAAAATTATTAGCATCAGGTAAATCTCCTAGACCAAGTGGCATTCCAATAGATTTCTATAAACAATATGATGCAATGGTAGCAGTGCAAGTGGAGGCATTATTTGAAAACATTAATGAAACAAAATATTTGACACAATCTTTTAAAGAGGCTAGAATGCTTTTATTCAAGAAAAAAGATAAAAATTCAGAGCTATCAGGATCATGAAGACCTATATCCTTGATAAATGCTGATGCCAAAATATTGGTGAAGGTTTCTCACCACCATGTTAGAGAAGAAGAAGAATCAGCATTTATATAGCGCTTTTCATACATCCAAAGTGCTTTACAAGCAATGCTAGACTGGTAGTGAACTGACTGAATGTGTGGTGGCGGGCATATTGCACATCATCACCCACACACAGCCTGGATAATTGCATGAACCGGTTTATGGGAAGGGGAATGTTGGCCAGGACACCGGGAATGTTCCCTACTCTTTGCGAAAAGTGCCTTGGGTTCTTTTACTTCCACCTGGACACCCACCAGAACGAGCAGAAGGGACCTCGGTTTAAAGTCTCATCCGAAGGACGGCACACCCCAGCAGTACAGCACCCCCCAATACTGCACTTGGATGCCAGCGAATTTTAGGTTCAAGTCCAATCCCGGTGTGGGATGAGAACCCATGACCTTCTGGTCCAGAGGCGGATGTGCTACCAACTGAGCCACGATGACACCTAGAGGGAGTGCTTCTGGACCTGATTCATGAGGACTAGAATGGATTCATTAAAGGCTGTATGATCAAAATGAATATTAGAAGAAATAGTAACATCGTAGATAAACTCAAGAATTCAGATTTTTCCCTTATGTCAATCGACTCAGAAAAAACCTTAGCTAGGCTAGAATGGGGCTATTTGAAATGTACATTGATTAAATTTGAATTTGGCCCAAAGTTTAGGGCCTGGATCAGTATTTTATATTCTGACCTGGTGGTGATGATCTGAACCAATAAGACTATTTCTAGGGAGGTCCGCCTCCAGTGGGGCACCAGGCAGGGATGCCCACTCTCCCTGTTAATGTTTGCACTGGCAATCGAGCCCCTGGCTATTAACATTAGAAATAATAACCATATAATGGGTATTAAAATTGGTAATACTGAACATTGAATTAGCCTGTATGCAGATGATGCACTATTATATACCAGTAATATGAATAACAGCTACCAACATATTATCAAAATAACAAAGGAGTTTGGCAGAGTATCAGGGTACAAAGTGAACTGGGAGAAAACCAAATTAATGGAATCAACCCTACATTCAGATCCTTTTATTCTACCTCCAGGATGTCTAATGAAAGGAGTAAAACAGATTAAATACCTGGGGGTCTTGTTAGATCAAGATTTATCTACTCTATATGATATTAATTTCTCCCCGTTATTTGATAAAGTGCAAGCAGAATTAAAACACTGGGAAATGCTCCCTATTACACTGATTGATAGAACCAATGTTATTAAGATGAACATACTCATTAGAGTTTTGTATTTGTTCCAAACCATTCCTGTAGTGCTACCAAAGCCATTTCTAAATAAAAATTTGATACAAGTCTTAAAATATTTTAATGGAAAGGGAAATTCCCATGATCTAAAATGAAGATACTGTATCTCACAATGGAAGATGGGGGCCTGGCATTGTCAAATTTTAAGATATACTACTATGACACCAATCTTCCTTTTTTTGAACAATATATGCCAGTGGGATAAAAAGGACTTGGTGGTGGAGTTAGAAATAAAATTGGACGCCTTTGTTAATTTGAAACATTGGATACTGAGTGGTCCACAGAGACCTCGTATGGCCACTGCTATGTTACCAACCAAAACATTATGCAGGATATGGGATCAAATGAGTAAATTCACTAAAATGAGTGTATCCTGTACAAGACAATCTTCTATTTATTTTAATGGATTCTTTCCCCCATCTTTAAAGGACAGAGTCTTTGAAATTTGGTATAAATTAGGATTTAGTGACATTGTACAATTTTTGGATCAAAACCAAATAATTAAATTCAGTCAACTTAAAGCAATTTATAATCTGTCCCAAAAACATTTTTATCATTATTTGCGAATTTGACATTATATTTCAATTAATAACAATGTCCTTGATAACCAAAAAATTTGAAGAATTTGATAATGTAAGTTCTTGTCCCTCCGGGAAAAAAAGGATTACTAATACTTACAAAAACATGATGAATAATTTGGGATATCACTTAGTAACACTCAAGAATAAATGGGAGAATAAATAACAAAGGAAATTTAATGACAGACAATGAGCACAGATTATTAATGTTAAGAAAACTGGGATTAAATCTACAAAAAATGCAACAGATCTATTATAATATTTTGCATTGGGTTTATTATACCCCTCATAGATTAAATTTATTTCATTCTCAGTGCTCTAACATATGTCCTAGAGGATGCGTGGGAAGTGATACCCTAGAACATGTGATGGTCTCATGTCCTGTATTAAATAATTGATGGAATAAAATTCTAACAGCCCTCAATAAAATAGATGGGGTGCAATTTAATAACTATCCATCATGGATGCTATTGTGTAATGGAGGCCCAATGGATTGTCTTGCTATGCACAGGCAGAAATTTGTTAGACTAAGTTTGTTGCTAGCTCATAAGAATATTTTGATGTGGTAGAAAGACAAGGACCCGCCAGAATACAAATCGTGGCTAAATTTTCTGGTTTCTAGTCACAGATTAAAAAAAGCACATTATTGCTATAACAATCAAATTAAGTTATATAACAATATTTGGGCCCCATTCACAGACTTTATTAAATCAGCTGAGTTTCAAGGAATTGCTTTAAACTAAAGATCAAATAGGCTGGGAGAGGACATTTTGCACAAAACATTAACAATGGTCAGACTGGTTAATAGCAAGGAACAGAAACAAAAAGGAAATGTTAACAAAGTATGCTCTTAACTGTTAAAAGATAAATTCCAACAGCAATATGAAATGAAAAATCTTAATTTTACCTGAATGAAATCAGGATAAGGAATTTATGTGTCTCTCACCTTATATGCTGAAATTCTCTTTTTTGTACTATTGAATATGATAGATAAAAAATAAGAAAACAGTACGCCAATGTCTTTTTTTAACCTGAAAACAGAAAATGGTTCCTCGTCGTTCCTGCTGTCCCCCTCCCCATCCTGACCCTGCCACTGAGCACACAACCACCCTTACCATATATTTACCATCACAGGTCATAGGCTGTCATCTTCTGTGGACTGAGACACGTCTGCACTCTTCAAAGTGGAACTGTGAACTGAGAAATCAAGGTAAGTGCCGTATAATGTATTTCAATGACGTTTTGAACTTATGTTCATAACTTTGCCATTTTTAAGAATGTTTTACCAAATTTTCAGCATGGCCTTTTTGGGACCCCACCTCATGAGCACTGGCACTGTCATTTCATTATTCGGGTCAGGAAGGTGATTTTGTGGTCACTGCACAAAATCGCCTTTCGGGACCGAATGATGAAACTTCACAATCAGTGTTCACAAGGTAGGTCCCAAAAAGGCCATGTTGAAAATTTGATGAAAAAATTCCTAAAACTGGATGAGTTATATGCCTTTGTTGAAATATTTCTATGCATGTGCATAACTTTGGTAATTTTCAATATTTTGACTACAAATTTTCAACATAGTCAATTTTTCACACCACCCCATGAACAGTACAGCTCTCATTTTTCACATCCTGTCCAAAACATGTTTTCACACTTGTGGCATGGAATGGCATTTTGGCATGGATTTGAACATTTTAGCTACTGGATTTATAAGGTGAGGTCATAAGAAGATTATTTTGAAAATCATTGTGAAAATATGAAAAAATGCCAAAGTTACGACCATTCATTGCAATTTCACTACACTCGCTCATAACTTTGGAAATTTTAAATATTTTAACTCCATATTTTCAAAATAATCTTCTTATTACCCCACCTCATGTACAGCATGTCATAGCTGTCATTTTTTTCAAATCCTGGCCAAAATGCATTTTCTCACCATTGGTGCAGAATGGCATTCCAGTTGTGCAGAATTTCATTTTGATGGTGACTCAAAAATTTTCTGGACTGGGTATATGAGGTGGGGTAATAAGATAGCTATGCTGACAATTTGGTCACTGTTGTCTTATAAATGGAAGCACATGGCCTCTAGCTACATACATATACACATCTATGGAGGGATGGGCATGCAGGGCCCAGAGGGCCTTGCACTCCCACAGGCAAATAAGAATACAGGTGTCAGGGGGGTGAGTTGGGGTTGTTAGCCCTAACACTCACCCTTTCTCCTATACTGTACCCATCTCAGCTTATTTAATTATGGAATGAGCTGAGCATTAGGACTGATGACCCTGTAGAACACCCCTGATACCTGTTGATGTGTGCAGAGTGGGTGTGGGTGTTAGCTTTGGAAACCCTAACACCACATTTCCCTACTGTTGTGGCTTTATCCCTAACTAGATCATTCAGACCCTGCTATACAAAGACTTAAAGTGTGGGAGTTCAGGGTCCTTCAGACCCTGTGCACCCACACTATGTCAGGCAGCAGCTCGGTGCCCCACAGACCCTGCACTACAACGTCTTTAGGGGTGGGAGCACAGGGTCCTTCAGACCATGCACTCCCATAGTATATCAAGAAGCAGCACAGAGCCCCACAGAACTTGGGCTACAACATCTTTAGGGGTGAGACTGCAGAGTCCTTTGGATCTGCACTCCAACAGTATCTCAAGCACCAACACAATGCCCCAGAGTCCTAATCCATTTTCATGATGATGACAAAGGATTTTGTTGTCTCACGAAACAGGAATTTGATGACAAAAAAGGATAAGAACAGCTCACGAAAGAGGATTTAAAAAAATATCCTTTTGTATGAGCTGTCCTAATCCTTTTTCATTAGATGATTCCTATTTTGTGAGATGACAAAATCCTTTGTCATCATCAGGAAAGAGGATTAGGGTTCTCCTGTCAGATGGCCCTGCCACTTATCCTCTTTTGTGATGATGACAAAGGATTTTATCATCTCACAAAATAAGAATCATCTGATGAAAAAGGATTAGGACAGCTCATGAAAAAAGATAATTTTTTTCAGTCCTCTTTCATGAGCTGTCCTAATCCTTTTTCATCAGATGATTCCTATTTCGTGAGATGAAAAATTCCTTTGTCATCATCATGAAAGAGGATTAGGGTTCTCCGACCAGATGGCCCTGCCGCTAATCCTCTTTCATCATACCAGTTCCTTTTTCGTGAACTGTCCAAATCCTTTTTCATCATGACAAAAAGGAACGGAAGCGAGTCACAAAAAACTATTTTTAAAAATAAAATAAGCATTGTAAGACCACCTAAAATTAAACTAAAGGCACACTACAATAAAGGATGTCCTGATGAACAAGATACATACTTGTATGTCTGCAGAAGACATCCCTGGGCAGAGTTATGACAGTTTCTTTGGACTGAAATAAAAAAAAAAGATGGTGGCTGATGAAAAAGAAATTCAGAGCAAAATCCTTTTTCATTCCATACAGTTATCCAAAATACTGAACTGAGCATATCCAGAACACAAAATTTCAAAATTGAATAACTTTGGAACAGTTTAATATTTTTTTCACCAAACCAATGCTAGCTTATTCTTTTGGGCAAGCTATTTATACCCTGAAAATTGCAGACCAACATTCTAAATGGTTTGGCCACAGCATGACGAGGAAAGAAACTGCCAAAAAGGTGAATTTTAGCATTTTTTCATTATGCACAGCATGAAATCTGCCAATCTGATCAAAGCAAAACTTGATATGTCAAGAGACCTACCCCCATGGGGCAGAGCATACCAAATTTCATACAAATCTGCTGAATGGTTGCAAAGTTATTCATCAAGTACAAAATTTAAGGTTTAACATTAAAGTACCTACTCAACCCTAACTATAATGGTGCAATCGCACCTCTCTCTCTCTATATATATATATATACATACATATATATATATATATATATATATATATATATATACACACACACACACGCACACACACACACACACACACACATATATATATAGCTTATTTGCCAAAAAATGCATTAATGCACCAGTTATGGTTCAACTTAATGCAAAACTAGGAAAATGTGGTGCTAGGGTTTCCAACCCTAACTCCTGACCCCCCCAAAGCAGCAAAAGGACACCACTACACAAGCAACCACAGACGGCCATCATCAGATAAGACAAACAACATACAACTGTTTCTAGAGGACAAAAATGCAGCAACACTAATGTGCTACCTTCGAGGATTTGTATCTGTAGCATGCACACTTCAACACATACGCACTCACTTGTTACTGCAGATACAAATCCACGATAATCAAATCACAACACTGCTACTGTGTGCAGAAGCACAGACTCCTGCAACCACAGATACAAATCTATGCTACTCAAATTACAAGAGTTCTTTTGTCTGCAAAAGTATATCCCCTGTGGGGACAGCACAGCACTTCTGTAGCCTCAGGTACTCATGCAGACTGTAAGACATATACACACTTGATAGGCTTGCACTTCTGCAGCCATAAGACTAAGTCATACTTATTGATTTCTGGCTGCAGAAGTACAGGGGCCACAAAATCCATGATACCAAAATTGTAATAATACTTCTATCTGCAGAAGCGCAGACCCCGGAGAGGCCTGTGCCTCTTCAGCCATAGGTGTAAAACATGCACACTGACCTCTGGCTTCAAAAGGGCAGGCCTCTTTGGGGTCTGCAGTTATGTAGATGGAAGTGCTGTTGTAATGCTGGTATAATGATTTCAGCAGCAGATCTAGAAACTATTCAAAGGGGTAGCAGTTCATCAGTTACCTAGATGCATATAGAAAAGCATGCACTAACGGGTCATGCTATCTAGTGAGGTACATCATATAGCATATATGAGTTCAGAAGAGCCAGCCAAGATTTAGCACAGTAACTTATAGTAAATTACATGTCACAAAATACTACATTACAAAAAGGTTTAATTGTCATTGAATTACACTATTCCCTGAAGCATACTGAAACATTTTTGTGGTATATTGCAGCATTACTGTGTTGCATCATGACTGGTGCTGCTGTACCTCTGGTCTTCTGTCTACAGAAGGGCAGACCCCCATGATGCCTGTGCTTCTGCAGTCACACATACTCATTCATGCAGTATGACATGCATATACAGGTGTGGCTGCATAAGCACAGGCCCCACAGCAGTTGACGGTACAAATCCACAAAGGCAGCACATCAGTGCTACTGCATTTGTGTCACCTGGAAACAGCTGAATGTTGTTTGTCTTATGTGATGCTGGCTGTTTGTAGTTGCTTGTGTGGTGTTGTCCTTTTGCTACTTTGGGAGGGTGGGGGTTAGGGCTGGAAACCCTAATGCCACATTTCCTTAATTTTGTTGCATTAAATTGAACCCTAACTGGTGCATTACAGCAGTTTTTTGCAAACTTTATTTTTTCTTTTTGAGATAGTGGAATCGTATCCTCATTCAAACAGAGATGCAGACATTTATTTATTTATTTAGATTTTGTTAACTGGGTAGGTGCACTAGCCATAAAATGACTATTTTCAGGCATGACCCAGGAGAGTACAACAAAAAGAGAACAGTTGAACAACAACAACATGGGTACAATAATACAAATAGAGGAACAGTACAGCAGTGCTACAAAAATACAATGGGTAGAAACAACAAAAAATAATGGCAAGCATTATACAGATAATGGCAGTAAGATATATAATAAGTGCAGAAACCATGGACCCGACCTGTGGAGTGAAAGGGTTAACAAAATAGTAAGGTTATATAGAGAGAAATGTGAGGAATGTTCAAACATAACAAGAAAGACTGACAGAAGGAAGGTCAGGGGTGGTAATTGGCAAAACAACAGTGGATGGTCAGCAACAAGGTTCGAGAAGGAAGAGAGCTAGTAGTCAAGATGTTATGTAAATAGAGAAGGAAAAATATGGGGAGGGGAAGAGGAGACAGTCTTGGAGCTGGATTAGAGCAGGGGTGACATTACTGGTAAGTCTCAGGAGCTTCAGGCTGGGTCAATGCATGTACAAGCATCAGCTAAGGATAGATAACAACGATATTCACTTTTAAATCCAAAGTGAGACTGAGACAGCTGGAGGTTGAGTGGAAGAACATTCCATAGCCTGGGAGCAGAGAATTGGAAGGCCCCTGTGCCTTTAGTTGTCCGACATCTCAGAACATAGAGCAAGGATTTGTCAGCTGATCGCAGGCCATGGGAGGATGGTTGAGGGACCAGCAACGCCACCAACTGGGATGTTTTTTTTTCTGGATGATCAAGTCCATTAGTGATCCAAGATAGTATTGTCTACTGGCAGAGGGTGAGAGCCAATTCAGATCCTTATAAAGAAGGCAGGGCCCTCTGGGCCATGTGCCAAGGGAAGACTCCATCTGCCTATAGAACTGGAGCAACAGATGTCAAGAATTCATGGCACCATCTGGTGAGCTGAGAAGGCCCTCTGCTTATGTGTGACTGCAGATACAGATGCACAAGGCAAAGAGTCCATCTCTCAGCCAATGCACATGGCCCTCTGTAACTTACAGGTACAAATATGCAGGGCCCTATGCTAAGAGAAAAGCTGTCTTCACTCTATAGTACCTGGGCCCGTTTGAGCAATCTTCCACCTTTCCTTCATTGGCCATGGGGGAGTGTTGCATAACAGTGCCATCCCTCCACCTTCACCCCTAAGCTCATCACACTGACATGGGATCACAAAGCATTACCCACTGGGGTAAAGTCTGGCACTACGCACAATGTTTCTTAATAAATGCTTTTTTTTATTTTGACCCCAAATTTTAAAAATAGTAATTTTATGACTCTCCTTACAAACATGGCACTTAACATTTATAGTACATTGGCTGAAACATCATTTTGCACCACAGGTGCAATATCTTATCCAGGAATAAAAAACCAAAAATTGACACCTGTCATGTTTATGAGGTAGTGTGAAAAATGGCTATGTTGAAAGTTTACAGTCAAAATATTGAAAACGAGCAAAGTTAAGAGTGAACATTGACACCTTTCAATGTTTACTCATATCTTGATCATTTTACCATATTTGTACACCACATTTTCAACATAGCCTTCTTATGACCCCACCTAGTGAATCAGTAGGTGAACATTTTCAGATCCCCATCAAAACATCATTTCACACCAAAGGGGTGAAAACATATTTTGGCCAGGATTTGAAAACTGACAGCAGCCATGTTTGTGAGGTGGTGTGTAAAAATGTCTATGTTGAAAATCTGGTGTCAAAATGTTGAAAACTACTGAAGCTATGAATGAGTGTTGAAAAATTTCAATGTACGCTCATAACTTTTTTCCTTTTTCATATTTTATAACCACTCCTCATTAACATAGTAGGTGAAAATTGTAAAGTCTCACCCAAAAGCTGATTTTGCACAGCAACCACAAAATTGCTCTTTGGGCTGAATCTGAAGAATTACTCTGCCCTGAGGTGGTATCCCAAAAAGTCCATGTTGAAACTTTGGTGTAAAAATATTAAAAATGAAAAATAAAAGTTTAAACCTCATTGAAATAAATTAAACATGACTTACTTTATTTTCTCATATCAAAGTCTTTGAATTCCAGCAGCAAGATGTGTCTTTGATCGGAGAGTGGCTCTACACTGTGGAACATGTTCAGGTGAGTGAGAGTGTGTGAGTGGTGTGTAGTGGTGTATGCTGAGTTGGGGTTCACAGTGGGATGGGTGGAGGTCTGGGGCATCAGATTGATGAGAGTTCATTTTATTTTTTTATGGGTTGATTTCAAAGAAACAAGACATCAAGGAACTATCTTCTTTTTTTGCAGATTTACTGCATTTCTGAATCTGACACTGTGGATTTGGCACCCCTGTGTTAGCTTAACTGTACAGTGTCACAAGGGGTAAGCACCTTAGTATCACTACCTATTCATGGGGGTGCAGGAGACCTGGAGGGGAGGGAGGGAGGTTGGCAAGCAGTACCGGAAGTGGGTGCCCTGGTCCACTTTTTAATTTATTGTAAACAGCACTGGGAAAACAAGAGGGGGGACTGACTAGACAGATAGATCGAGACAGATAGAAACAGATTGTGATTGCTGGTTCACTGCTGCAACTGCAGCTGGCAGCATGACTCCAGCTGTGGCTTCACAAGGTAAGAAAGTCCCACTGTTCTCATACAGAGAATATGGGTAAACAACTCCTCTTGCTAACCTGGGAATCCTGGATTTTGGGGTGCCCAGAAAAGGTATTTCAGAACCATTTAAAAAAAAATAAACACAAGAATCTAGCTAAACAGGGCCTGTTTAGCTTGATTCATGTGTTTGTTTTTCTTCAGACATCAAGTTTACTGTTTTTTTTTATTTTTCAAAAACGAAAAACAAAATGGAGGCCATACAAAAGAAGACTTTCAGCTTATGAAAGAAGAATTTCAGCTCATGAAAAGAAATATTCTTTTGTGAGCTGGGAATTCTTCTTTATAGATACATAGATGTTGTC
Source organism: Neoceratodus forsteri (assembly GCA_016271365.2). Classification (NCBI taxonomy): domain Eukaryota; kingdom Metazoa; phylum Chordata; order Ceratodontiformes; family Ceratodontidae; genus Neoceratodus; species Neoceratodus forsteri. The sequence goes on along the minus strand of CM057456.1, from coordinate 731,261,861 downwards.
AGCAGATAAGGGCCGTGTGACCCATCCAGTCTGTCCTATTGCTCTTTCTAATGCTTAAGGTACCCTAGATGCTATGACAAATGCCCCCCCTTTTTGCCCTAGCTTGATAATTCCCATGTTTCCCTGATTTCCCATCAGGCATAAATGAAAAAACCCTACTGATCATGCTTAGACCCAACATTTCAAATCCTTATAACTCAAGAACAGATTAATATTTTTTCACCATTCAAAAAAGGGCATCTTTCTAGGACAAGCCCCTTCTACCCTGAACATGTCATAACAAAATTCCAAACCATTGGACTGTAGGTGAGAGCCAAAAATGGCCATAAAATGCAGTTTTTCCACTTTTTGCAGTATCCAACTCTTGGAATTGGGACACCTGACTGCCAAGAAACTTAGCAAATTAAGAGACCTTGCCCCCAGACTGCGCATGCAAATTCAAAATTTCATGCTAGTCTCCTGAAAAGGACAAAGGTTTTAAGGTGTAAAGTTAGGGGTTTAAACACCCTACTTAACTCTAAGTATAAGGATGCTACCCTGCCCCTATAGTGTGTGTGTGTGTGTGTGTGTGTGTGTGTGTGTGTGTGTGTGTGTGTGTGCACTTGTATGTAACAACCCCTACTTCCACTAAGGAGAGGAGACTGATTGCCAGAAAAGCCTGTGCTGACATTGGCACTTGAGTTGCAGTCTGGCAAGAGTTAGAGAAGGGTGGAGCTTAGATAGGAAGTAATAGGACAGAAGGTCTTCAATAGTCTGACTGGGGAGAAGAGCAAATAGAGAGGAGGGGAAGGGAGCCATATTCAGGACTCAGAGCCCCTTACACGCTTGCTAAGTTGTGACCAACCCAGTAGGGATCACAGGGTGGGTGGGTGTGGTAACCTGTAAGTTCACCCTAATGGGGAGCATGTTGATGGCTTACAGGCATAGATACAGTTCTCTCAAGGATCCATGGGAGACCCTGATATAGGGGGAGTGATTCTGCATGTGTTTTAGCACCATGGAAGATGCTAGAAGGATACAGAGAGGGTGAACTTTCAGAAGGCCATGTGAAGATAGGCAGCTACAAAATAGAAAGAAATCCAGTCTCTAGACTGAAGGACCAATGGGCAATTTATCACAGGTTGTACCATACTGGTGTTTGGGAAATGGCCAAGCAAGAATTGTTCTGAATAGCCACTATGACTATAAATCACTCCATGTGTAAGCAGGGCATTGTTGTGACTGAAGATATAACACCTGCGTTCTAAGACTTTCAATGTGTAGTTCAGGATTTTGTGGCCATTAAATCCCACAGGGATGCTCCAAAGTCAATGCAGACCTCTATGGTCTGTATAACCTGCATAGAAATAGAAGGATAGTCTTGGAGTAATTGTTGGGTTACATTTTTGACAAACATTTCAAGTGTGGTCACAGATAGGATGGGGTTATCATATTTTACATTTGAGCTCCTGAGTCTCATTCTCTCCAGGAGATTTTTCCATGATAAGTGTGTACATGAGGGAGTAGAGCTGTTGTAGTTGCCCTCATATTTTGTTGACAAAGGAACTGAGCTGTTTTTATTGCCCTCCCATATTGTGGTTTGAGGAGTTAAGTTGTTATACTCCCCCTGGCATTAAACAAATGGAGGAACTGATCCATTATAGTCACCCTCACATACTGTAGATGGAGAAGCAGAGCTGTTATAGTCACTCTCACATATTGTAGATATAGGAGATGAGCTGGCATAGTTACCCTCACAAATTGTAGATGAGGAGCTAAGCTTCTATAGTTGTGTTCACATTTTATAGGTGAGGAACAGTGCTGGTGGAGTCATCTATGCATATTGTAGAACTGGCCTGCCCAGATGGAGTTACTGCAAGACCATGAACTGGGTGTCTGGACCTAGTTGTGAATATGTGATGAACTTCAACAGTTTAAGTAAAGTTGTAGGTGTGCTGCTCTACTGTCTTCAGACTATGTCATTTATTTGAGTTTCGAGATGCCCACTTTCATTCCTAAAATTTAAAGCCAGAATCCAGGAACAAAATACAAATGTAAGGGATGCCTGCCATTGAGTGCAACCTCTAGGCAGGGAGGATCCGGGGGCATCATCCAAGGACTAACAGGGCTTCCCATCTACCTGCAGGGGCTCTCAACAGGGCAGCCAGAAATGGTTAGCTCAGGTTATATAAAATTATCTGTCTGTCTGTCTATCTATCTACCCATCTGTCTGTCTGTCTGTCTATCTATCTACCCATCTGTCTGTCTGTCTATCTATCCACCTACATACCTACCTGTCTGTCTATCTATCTATCTATCTATTAAAAAAAAGCTGGCAGTTTGACTTTGGCAATTATTGTCCACTGGCAGTCCGGTTTTACCATAGGGGGAATAGGTTTCCACTATTACTTTCACTGAGAACTGCAGTTTCTATTTATAAACCTTATTTTTTAAACTGGAAGCACCAGCAAACCTTTGAAAAACATATATTTCAAGGTTTGACTCCAACTGTACACAGCTCTACCTCCATGTTATTTCAGACTTTCTTTCTGCTCTTCTACAAATAATTATGGATGCACTGATCAATCAGTACAGTGGTAGGGTTACTAATTGCAATGGTGACAACCCAAGTCATGAACAAGCCTGAGTCATTGGACTGCAGGCCAGGGGGAAGATGACTGATCATCCCAGAGGATATACACCTTCTCTGGTGAAAGAGGGCCACTGCCTTTGCTGCTGTGATGCTCCCTGGGTGATCACAACATTAGACAGAGTGGGAGGGTGGACATTAGCCTGGTGCGTGTCCAGCACAGCATCATGTGTGCCCGTGTACTGTGACTCTATTGTGGTGAAATCCTAGAAGTCTTAGAGAAACATGGTAAATGGCCCCAACTCCTGGAGTGATGAACACTGATATTTTCAGGCTCTGCACCCCTGCCAGTGGTGCCTCCTGATGAGACATCTGAATCAGGGGTCAGTTCTCCTTACCTCATTCCTGCCTGATGGAAAGCCATGGCTCCATGGAGGATGGTGGCTATGGGTTAGAGTACAAGGGGTTCGGCACACCTTAGGAGCTCTTGAGGGAGGGAAGGAGGGAGGGAGGGAGGGACTGGAGACAGGGAGGTGGCATAAAGGAAAAGTTGAATAAAATGATTACAGACTGCATTAATCATGCTCAGAATACCAGTGCCCTACAAAAGAGCAACAGTCTACACTATGAAATGTGCTCTAACTTAAATGTGTCTGATAGATAGATAGACAGACATATAGATAGATAGATGAGTGAGTGAGTGAGTGAGTGAATGAGTGGGTGGGTGGATGGATGGATAGATAGATAGATAGATAGATAGATAGATAGATAGATAGATAGATAGATAGATAGATAGATAGATAGATAGATAGATAGACAGACAGACAGACAGACAGACATCCCTTTGAGTTAAATTTGCAATCTGATTGGCTACAACATAGTAACATAACATTCATGTTTTATACTAGGGGAGTGCAAGCCAAAATATTAATTCCCAATCAAAAAAATGGGCCATGAAAATCATATAACCTCATATAACCCCCTCATTTGCTCCTGATGCCCTTCTTCTTCTTCCAGGAGGATTCTGGGAAACTCCACAAAGGAGACCCACAGGAGGGTGGCATGGGACCCCACAGGGGAAGGAAACAACTCCTGGTGCTGGACTCCATTGTTAGGAGGGTAGAACTGGGGGAGGGAGGGGAGAGGGTGGTAAGGTGCCTGCCTGGCACCATGGGCTTGGAGGGACAGGGAGCGAAACCTCAAGATCACAGGAGCAGCTGCACAGGGGAGGGAGCTGGATGTCCTTGTCCACCTAGGGACAAATGACCTGGCTGGGAAAGGGATCAGAGCAGTGCTGGAGGAGTTTGTGGAGTTGGGGAGGGGCCTTAGACAAGTAGCATGCATGGTAACCTTCTCGGAGGTGGTGCCTGTCTAGGGCATGGGTGAGGTTAGGGTGCTCTGCACCATGGGATTCAATCAGTGGTTGAAAAACTGGTGCAGAGCTCAGGGTTTTGCTTCATTGGGGACTGGGGGTCCACCTAGAGGGATGCAGGCCTATACTGGTGTGATGGTCTGCATCTGTCCAAGAGGGGAACCAGGATCCTAGGTGATAGGTTTAAATGCTTCATTGACAAGCATTTAAATTAGCCATTGGGGGAAGTACTGAAAAGGAGCAGTGAAATCCTAGCCCCTCCAAAAAAATCAGGGTAGTTAGTGAGGTAAACACCAAGATAGAGAAGTCGATAGGGAGAAGGGCAGGGGTAAATAGAGAAAAAGGCAAAGGCAGTAAGGACAGAGATGGAGCAAAAAGGGGTAAGGCCATCACAAAATGGAGGGTAATGAGTACCAATGCCTGTAGCCTAAATAACAAGCTCCCTGAACTGGTGGCCTTGATGAAAGAGGGATGCCTGGATATCGTGGCAGTCACAGAAACATGGTACACAGAGAACCATGACTGGAATGTCAACATACCAGGGTACACAATCTACAGAAGGGAGAGGGAGGGAAGGTAGAAGAGGAGGAAGAGGAGGAGTAGCTCTCTATGTAAGGGAAGGGATCAAAGCAATGGAACAAAAGAGTAAACAGGAAGGAGAAGAGGCAATGTGGGTCTCCCTGGAGACTGGAAATGGCATCACAATCCACACAAGGATTGTATACAGACCCCTGTCTCAGGAGGAAATGGACAAAGAAATTATCGAAGGCATCCTTAGGATGGTGGAGAAAGGGGAGATATTGTTGGGGGACTTGAATATGCCAGATGTTAACTGGAGCACCTTTGCTGCAGCCACATCCAAGAGCAGGATCATTCTTGATGCCCTACAGGGGGAATGCCTCAGACAGCTAGTGTTGGAACCCACTTAGGAGGGAGCAGTCTTAAGCCTGATATTCTCAAACAGGGACAGAGAGAGGATCTCAGATCTTGAAGTGGGTAGCCATCTGTGAACAAGTGACCACCAAACAGTGTGGTTCATGATAAACTCAGCCGCAGAGCCAAGCCATACAAAAGTGAAGGTCCTGGACTTTAGGATGGCTGACTTTGTCAAAATGGGAGAGTGCATCAGAAAAACATTAGCAAACAGGCAAGAAGGAGAAGTGGAGCAACAATGGGGAAACATCAAAACTGCCATCACAGAGGCAGCAAGCCTTTGTGTGAAGCAAATAAACAAATTAAAATGAAAGAAAAAAACACTATGGTTCTCAAAAGAGGTGGCAGGGAAAGTTAAGGAGAAAAAGATAGCATTCAGGAAGTATAAGGAAAAACAGAAGGAGCAGGACAGAGAACTGTACCAGTTAAAGTAGAAGGAAACAGAGAAGGCAGTCAGAATAGCAAAGGCTCAAACCAAGGCAAAGATAGCCAACTCAGTTAAGAAGGGGGATAAAACCTTTTATAGGTACATTAGGGAGCGAAGAAAGACAAAGGGAGGGATAATGAGGCTTAATAAAGAGTATGCTGGGTGAGCAGAGAGAGACAGTGAAAAAGGAGGGATACTGAATGAATACTTCTGCTCAGTATTCACAAAAGAAGAGGAGGGGGAAGTACCTTATCCAATCAATAGAAGCATTTTGGATAGGGATGTCGATTCCAGTCCTTTCACAGAAGAAAGGGTTCTGAAAGAACTCCTAAAACTGAAGGTGAACAAAACAATGGGGTCTGATGGGATTCACCCCAGAATTCTAAAAGAACTAAGGGGAGAACTAGTGACACCACTGATTGCCCTTTTTAACAAATCATGGGAGGATGGTATGGTACCTGAGGACTGGAGGAGGGTAGATGTGATCCCCCTTCAGAAAAGTGGGAGTAAGACAGAAGCAGGAAACTACAGACCTGTCAGTTTGACCTCAGTGGTAGGTAAAATGATGGAATCACTTCTGAAGGAAAGAATTGTTGAGTATCTAGAGGCCAGTGGGGCACAGGACCCAAGGCAGCATGGATTCACAGCAGAAAGATCATGTCTGATAAATCTAATAAATTTCTTTGACTGAGTGACCAAAGAAGCAGACCAGGGAGGGACTGTGGACATGGCCTACCTAGACTTTAGCGAGGCATTTGACACAGTCCAACACAAAAGATTAATAAACAAATTAGCCAGCCTGGGAGTGGGTCCCAGGGTGGTAGTCTGGGTAAAACATTGGCTGGACAACAGGGCACAGAGGGTAATAGTAAACTGAGACCACTCCAAAGAAAGGAGGATTACTAGTGGGGTACCGCAGGGTTCAGTACTAGGTCCAGTCCTTTTTAATGTCTTTATAAGTGACATTACAGAGGTACTGGAAGAAAAAGTATGCCTCTCTGCAGACGACACAAAGATCTGCAACAGGGTTGATACACAAGAGGGGTGGGAAGGATGAGAAGGGATTTGGCAAGGTTGGAGGAATTGTCAGAAGTATGGCAGCTGAGATTCAATGCAAAGAAGTGCAAAGTAATGCACCTGGGAAACAAAAACCCAGGGGAAGAGTACACAGTGGGGGGGGGTAGTAACAGCAACAAAAATGGAAAAAGACCCTGGGGGTAATCATATGAGATGACCTTAAGGTTAGCAAGCAATGTGAGAAGGCATTAGGGATGGCTGGGGGGATACTGGGATGTATAGAGACAGGCATCACCAGTACAAAACAGGAAGTTGTTATCCCTCTGTACAGACAGTTGGCGAGACCCCATCTGGAGTACTGCGTGGAGTTCTGGAGACCCAATCTCTGCAAGGACATAGACAGGACAGAGGCAGTACAGAGGAGGGCAACTAAAATGGTGCAGGGTCTGCAACAGAACAATGCTGAGTACCTGAAATAATGAAAATTGTTCCTTATGGTTTTTTTTTTATAAATCTGCAAAAGAAAAGTCCCTCGATGAGCCCTCCAGCCACCCCCACCACAACCATCCTCTCAGCATCCGCCACTACTCACTCTGCCCCCCACGCACCCCTCACTTACCTAAATGGTGGTTCCAGCACTGTCTTTCAAACATCCTCCTGCTTCCAAACAGCCGTGGCTGACTGAAAACAAAGTGAGTTTGGTTAATGGCTTTTCAGTACCTTTTCAATATTTACTCTTAACTTTGTCAATTTGTTTAATGTTTGCTCCAATTTTCAACATGTGTTTTTTTTAACTCCACCTTATGAACCATGTAGGTAAAATATTTTAAATCCTGCCCCCAAAATGGGTTTTCACAGCCACTTATCAAATCATGTTTTGCATTGGATTTAAAAAAAAAAATTCACCTGTCTTGACCATAAGGTAGGATCATAAAAAGTCTATGTTGAAAATTTGGGGTCAGAATGTCAAAAAACAATGAAGTTATGAAAAAACATTGAATTTTGTTTAAAGCTGACTTGTAACTTTATAATTGTTGAAGATTTTGGCCACAGATTTTCAGGATAGCCCTTTTGTTACCCCACCTCAAATCCTCTCTAAAACATGTTTTTGAATCGAACCATGAAATCATAAAACAACAACGTTATAAATAAAAGTTAAACGTTTCCAATGTTTTCTCATAACTTTGTAATTCGTGTATATTTTGGCTCCAAATATTCATCATAGCCATTTTGTTATCCTGTCTTATGAACATGACAGGTGTTATTTTTCAAATCCCCTCCAAAAAAATGTTTTTGCAGTTACTACACAAATTCTCCTTTTGGATGGGATTTAAAAAAAATACAGCTGTTATTATTTTTAGGTGGAGTCATAAAAAGACTATGTTGAGAATTTGGGATCAAAATGTGAAAAAACAACCAAGTTATAGGAATATGCATTCAATTTTTCCAGAGGTTAATCATAACTTTGCAATTTGTGTGGACTTTGGCCTCAGATTTTCAACATATTCTTTGTGTCACCACACCTCGTGAACATGACAGGTGTCATTTTTCAAATCCTCTCTGAAACATGTTTTCACAGTTGCACCACAAAATTACTATTTGGACAGGATTTAAAAAATTCCACCTGTCTTGATAATAAAGTAAGGTCATAAAAAGGCCATGTTGAAAAGTAGGCGTCACAATGTCAAAGCCTACCGAAAATGAGATGTTGCTTCTCAGCTGGCCTACCTTTGGTACATACATTGTAAAAATGGCTAAAACAGCCCCCTCCACACACACACAAACATACACACACCAAAAATGAGATACTGCATCTCTACTGTCCTATCCTGGGTACATACAGTCTAACAATGTGTAAAAACAGGACACCATTGAAAATGAGATTGCAGCCCACCTGAACTATCTTGGTTATATACATATATATATATATATATATATACACATATATATATATATATATAGTAAAAATGTGTAAAAGCAGGACCCAGTACAGCAGGTCACAACTGAAATGTGCATCTACACTGCTCTGTCCTGAGAAAAAAACTGTACCACACTGAAAATGAAAAATTGCCTCTCAGTTGTGCTATACTGGGTAGATAACATTATAAAAATGGGTAAACGCAGAGCTCCATTGGAAATGAGATAGTACATCTCTGCTGTGCTATCCTGGGTAAACACAGCGTAAAAATGTTTAAAAGCAGGACCCCACTGAAAAAGAGATATTGCATCTGAGCAGTGCAATCCTGGGTAACTACAGTGAAAAAATGTGTCAGATCAGGACCCCAGTACAATTATGTATACAGTACAACTACAAAGGTGAGGATGGATGTGATTTTTAAATAAAATTGCAAAAGTGACATAATACCTGCTTTACTAAAATATGTATATGCTGTACAATACTAAAAGAAATAATAAAAAAGCAACAAAGATTAAGAGACATAACAACGTGAAACGAATATGTCCAGCATTGTTGGTACCAGCCAAATCGTGTTTGCTTGGTTATGTTTCATTTTGCCCCAGGCAACGTATCAAGTAATGAATCTTCAAGTATCTGGAGTATGAAAACTCACTGAGTATTCAAAAGAGATCCTCGCTTACCTCTAGATATCATAGCACTGTTGTCACAGCAGCAGTCAATAGTCACTGAACTATTGCCCCCAAGCTAGTAAACAGTCATTCTGAGCCTAAGCAGCTCATATCTAAAGCATGCTGCTAATCTTCAAAATACACACTGCTAATTGTCACTGCTGCTTTAAAAGTGGCTGCAGCTTGTTAACAGTACCTGCTGACCATCAAAAGCTGCTGCTGCTGGCTAGCCTGTGGCACTGCGGTAAGGTTACCACTTGTGACGATGGTGACCTAGGTTTGGGAACAAGCATGGACCATTAGGGCCAGCCAAGTGAAGGAGGATCGAGCAACTCACAGGAGGCTCTCTTCTTCTAGGTAGGATGCATAGCGTTCTGCACTGCTGTACTGTCACCTGGGTGACCCCAAGTAGGCAATGCAGGTGGAGGAGTTTAAAGGAGGAAGGACACAGCCTTGCTCTTGAGTACAGTTCTACAAATGTATGTACACATGCACTATGGCGCCCTTGCCAGTTGTGTCCTACAGGCAGGGTGAAATCAGATGGAAATTAGGTGGAAAAACCCTTGAGCATGGCTGCATGCTGCTGGCCCATTCAGGCCCCGCCACTACAACTGGCCTCTGTCGTCCACATGTCATGGACCAGAAGGGGGCACTTCCCCACCAGTCCAGTAATGGAATCCACCATAAGGTGGAAGGTTCCATGGACCCCATGAGGAAAGGTAAATGCCAGAGGGGGATGAGTGGTCACTAGGCAGAGGTGGGCAACAGCAGTAAACAGGATAAACAGAATAAACAAAACTGCTGCTGGTGAACAAGACAGTATCTGAACCTTTAACAGTGACCTAGAAAAGTTTTAAAAGCTTATTTCAAGTTCGGTAGTTTAACTTGAAAAGCAACCCTCCTGTTGACAGGCATCTAGTAAAACTCATGCGCGTACCTCCTGAGCCAGTGTCTTTCAGTCACCTCTTTACACCTGCAGTAGCAGATCCTTAAATCAGAGGGACTTCGAGGTCAGAGCTCAAGAGGACCCTGATGTCATCTCAACCCCAAGAGAAAAACATGTCAAGTCAGGCATGGTTGCCTATTACTTTATTTTTTATAGCCTATGGTTTTTAAAAAATACTTTTGGACTCCTGGGCCCTTTGATTCACTGGCCATAAAAGGAAAGCTTCCTGTTTCATAGTTTGAGAGGTCGCAACAAACTAGACTGGATGGACCAAACCCTTTTTCTGACTGTAAAAATGTCTTGGTTTCTATGTGTCACATTTGCTTTTATTTACAAGACCCACCAAACACCCAGCTTTTAAGTACCCACCCACCTGCCACCCAGTTCAGTCAAAATAAACATGCTGTAGTATTTATTTTACTTTTTGCAGAAGCATTATGGTCTGCAACATCTCCTTAGCACTGTTTCCTGTTTACCTGCAGATTGCCGCCACCATTAACATGCATGCTAACAGGAAACGGTTCTGAATAGCTGCTGGAGATTAATAGACTTCTTCGAAAAACAAAACAATAATAAAAAGTATGTTTATTTTATCTATAATTGGGTGGGTACTTGAAAGCTGGCTGTGGGTGCGTGTTCTACATTAAAACATGACAGAGCCAGGGTGTATTGCTTACAAGACACACCACTTCAGGGCAAAGGAAATGCATGAGAATTTGGCCACTGAAATGCTACTGTATGATCACAGCAATGTCAGAACTATGGTACAATGACTTTCTGAATCTCGGCTCCCATATGCAGCAAGTCACATCTACTGCTAACTCCTATACCTCCTGCAGGCTAGTTTCCCCATACTTCCACTGGCACTGCCAGCACCACAGTCCTGTTCACCACTCCCAGCAGCACTGTTAGCTCAAAGACTATGACACATACCCCTACCTCTAGTATTCCTGATGTGAATACAGTACATCTTTTACAATAGCATTACCAGCAAGCCGAATGTGATCAAGTGTGCTGTGAAGCTCACACCAAATCATTATCTGGGTGCCTCACATGCCGCTATAATGTTCTGCATGTGTGCCTCCATGCGTATGCAGGTAACATGACAGCAGGGTTCAGGGGAAAATGAGAAAATGGTGTGGGGGGGGTTTAATGAAATCCTGCCCACCTGTCCCCAGATTCCATGCTGCTGCCCAAGTCCCCAGTGTGCTCCAGTTGGGTGTCACTGGAATGGACGGAATTACCTCCCTCCCTCCCCCAAACTCCACCATGGGGGGAAGCTATGGGAGAACCCTCAAGTGACCAGGTAAGACCCTGCAGAGGCAGTCACCAATCCGGGGTGGGGGAAGAGAGACGACAGAACAGCCGCCCTCCACCACAGGTGCAGAAAAAGCTTGACAGGAAAAAAAGAGGGAAGTTGAAAACCTGCACAGCATTTTACCTGAAGGAAAAGATTTCCTGTTCCCTGAAGAGCAGTGGATGTTAGTGGTGCCTGTTCAAATATGCAACATTGAACTCAAATTAGATTCAGTTCTTTAGGGTGAGACCACAGGCCAGTGACGAGAGTGTGAGTGACACTCTCCTCTGCATCCTGAAATGAAGGCTTCTGGCACATAGCTGTAAGGGTGTTTTTGATTTATTGTTCCAGGTTATTGTACCCCCAATGAAACCAGTCCTGCACAACACCATTAGGAGATGAAATTATGTGGTCAATTTCAGTGTTGGTCCTTTTGTGTACTCAAACACCTAATTTTCTTCACAAAGCCATTTTTATGTTGCTTGCACGCATGTGCAAGAAACATAGTGCCATCATCGGAGATTTCGGAGGTGTGTCACCTCCTCCTCCAATTCAGTCAGTGTGCTGGCAGGCGCGGCTCCTGTAAGCCAATGCATTCTGGAGCTGTCTATGACACGCTCCAAAATGCAGTGGCATACAGTTGAAAGGGGGAGCTATGCTTCAGTGAGCACCGATAAGATATCGGCTGCTCACGCGCAGCTCCCCCCCACAGACACCCACGCAGGCGTGCGCGCCCCCGTTCCCCGCACGCACTGTATAGCCGACGGGGTGCCCAATCCCCGTCGGCTGAGCTGCGTCCCCCCAGTAGTAAGTGCCACGCTGGGAGCCCACCCAGTGTGGCAAGCGATCCTTTGGCCGACGGGTGCCTAATCCTGTCGGCTGAACGCCTCTATCTCTGTGCCACGCTGGGAGCCCACCCCAGCGACAACAAATGCCATGGCCGACGGGGTGCCCAATCCCCATCAGCTGAACACCCCCATCGATTCTTGTGCCACGCTGGGAGCCCACCCCAGCGTGGCAAATGTCCCACGAGTCAATTTTAAAAAAATACCAGAAACAAAAGGGTCCGGCGGTGCGTTCCCAACCCCCTCCCACAACCCACACCCACCCACTGCGCACTCCAGCCTTCCTCCCACACCCCTCACCCCATACTTACCTCCGGACTCTGGCGCGACGACTCGTGGACCGGAACACGCCTGCACTCTTCAAAGCCGACCGCGAACTGAGGAAATGCCGGTAAGCTGTATAATGGGCTAGATATGGGGTTTCAACTTTGTTGCATATCTCAGGTATTTTGGGATTTTGCATCACTAATATGAAGCATTTTTCATGATGATGTCACTGTCATAGCAAGAGTTTGTTCCGGGGGTGATTTTGCAGTCACTGCGAAAATCACCCTTCGGCCTGAATAATGCCATGACAGTGACATCATTCATGAGAAGGGTCCCAAAACCCCATGTTGAAAACTTGGTGCCAAAATTCCAAAATGACTGTTTCACTTGAGCGCATGCTATGCGCAGTTCCTACGCGAGGCTCGTAAGTTCGTGAAATTTCAATATTTTCACCAGATTTTCAACATTGCCATTTTACCACACCTTCTTATGAGTAGTACAGCTGTCATTTTTCACATTTACCTAAAATGTGTTCCGCCCATGTAGCACACAATGGCGAGTCGGTGTGCAAAATCAATGTACGGGACAAATTAAGAAAATCACAGTGACACTGTTCATGAGCAGAGGTCTTAAAATGGCTATGTTGAAAATTTGTTGAAAAATTCCAAAAATGACTGTTTCACGAGCTGCGTTGCTAGCCAGTTCCTACGCACTTTCGTAAGTCGCGAATTTTCAATATTTTCACTCCAGATTTCCAACATTGCCATTTTATCACACCTTCTTATGAGTAGTACAGCTGCTATTTTTCTCATCTCACCCAAAACGTGTTTCTGCCCATGTAGCACACAATGGCGCAGTCGGTGTGCGAGATCAATGTATGGGACAAATTCAGAAAATCACAGTGACACTGTTCATGAGCAGAGGTCTTAAAATGGCTATGTTGAAAATTTGGTGAAAAATTCCTTCAGATGTTCTGCAATATTACTAATGAAGACATTGAACAGAACTGGCCCAGGACCGATCCCTCAGCACCCCACTGGTCGCCCCTCTCCCTAGACTGCATACCATTTACCACCACTCTCTGCCTCCTGTCTGTTAGCCAGTTTCTAACCCAGTTTACCACCCTTTCCCCCATGTCCAGCCTACCCAGCTAGTTTATCAGCCTCCTATATGGGATGGTGTCAAAGGCTTTGCTGAAATCAAGGTAAGCGTTGTCCACTGCCCCACCCTGATTCACTTCCTTTGTCACCCAGTCAGATAAATCAACCAGATTTATCTGACATGATGTCCCCACTGTGAATCCATGTTGTCTATGGTCCTGGGTTCCGATGGCATCTAGATGCCCCACTATCCTTTCTTTAAGCAATGTCTCCATGATCTTCCCCACTACTGAGGTGAGGCTGAATGGCCTATTGTTCCCTGCCTCCCTGCTGCCGGACTTGTGTAGAGGGACCATGTGCCCTCCTCCAATTCACTCATGTTGAATGACCCAGTGAACATGACTGCCAGAGTTACTGCTATCTCCCTTCGCAGTTCTGTTAATATCCTTGGGCGATGCCATCTGGTTCCATCGCTTTGTCTACCTTCAATTTAGTGAGCTCCTGCAGAACTCTTTTGCCTTTGAATGGACTATTGTCCACCTCTTCACCCCCTTGGCAACTGCTGTACTGCTGTGGCCCTTGCCCCTTCCACTCTTCTGTGAATACTGAACGGAAAGACACAGTGGATGTCTTGGGAGGAAGGCATGAAACTGTCACTTCCAAATACCTAAACAGCACATACAAGCAAGCAACATTTGGCATTGACAAATGCTTGTTTATTTCTAAATGATATGATTCCATGCTATTGTTTATACTTATCAACTGTCCCATATTTCAAGAGATGTCAATCATTTTACCCCTCAGAATTGTTCTACCCCTCTTCCATCCCAAATAGGAAAGACGCTGCACACACAAATATGGTACTGTTAAGTCCAGTTTCAAAGATGAAATTCAGAATACTCTAAAGCCCTGTTTACACTGCTGTCTTTGCAGTGCATCAACCCATGCACACCGGTTGATGCACTGCAAAGATAGCAGTGTAAACGCTTAAGCATTAAGAGTGTTCCGGATCCATTTTTTGATCCAACCTAGGAGTAGGTACCTCAATTGGCTCGAGCGCATTAAGCTGCTTTGTAAACTCTCTAATGCGCTCAATCCGCTTTGAAGCCGGTCTCCCTGATTCTGGCTTCCGGAATCTCCAGCCTCCTCCATGGCATGATCAGCAGTGTAGCAAGAGCCCAGCAGTGTAAACCCCAGCCCTGTTCTTGGAGCATCTTTTGCAGCTCAACAGGAGTGGCTGAAAATAGGGAGTGCTGTGGCCATGTAAACATGGCTTGAGATGCTTAAGTTAACTAAACTATGTAAATATAAAGGCACCAGTTTCAGCAGTGTTCTGAGTGCATAACTCCTTCTTTGGTGATATGCCCCTTATTACAGTATGAGAGCAAATGTCTCACATTTTCTCACATTTTAAGTGTCACTGAGGTGCTATTATTATTATTTATGTATGGGGATATACTGAATTCTGACATGTGAATTATATACATTTAACAAATATTTAATCAAATATTCTGTGCAATCAGTACATTTCAATGTTACATAAATTGTTTTTATTTGTAAATACGCCATTTGTTTATTTACTTGATACCAAATTTCTGTTAAGCTTAGGGCTTCACAAATTTTTTTGTTCACCAAAGTTCATGAGAAATTCACATGGCTAAGAAAATTAAGTTTGTCTACTAATGAATAATCACCAGTGTTCAAGAATTACTGAGGAGCATCTACCAGTGTTGAATAAAGATTCATCTACTGTTCCTCAGCAGGAGGTGTGAGCAATTGTTCAACCTTTAATGAACTTGAAATTCAATGCCAAAAAGAGCAAGGTGATGCACATAGGGAACAAGAACTCCAGCATGGATTTCTAGAGAGATAGGGTTAAACTGGGCACTAACTCAGAGGAAAGGGACCTAGCAGTCATCAGAAGCAACTCCCTAAAAATAACTAGCCAATGCAACAAGGCCTACAGCAAGGTAACCAGAATGCTGGGGTGTGTTCGGAGAGGCAGGAGGAAAAAGGTGTAGCCCTGGTGCCAGGTATCTGAAGGACCACACTATCCTTGCCTTGTAGGTCTAATCAAGGTTGAGGGGCCTGGGTTCCTAGAATATCTTTAAACTGGTTCTGTCCCAAGATATAACATATTGTGTAGTGCCTCCACCCAGAGTATACTATTAAAGTAGGCTAGCTTTAACCTGGTACAACCCTCTGGGATGCTATACCCACCCACATTACCTAGATGCCACCCCAGACTTGACCCATACTCATTTCCCCACAATTAAGCACATTATTGCAATTATTGACTCTCTCTAATAATATGCTTATGAGACAGAATTCTGCAAAACAACAAACAACAATTTATTTAAAGGGGGACGGCTAGGATGGGTGAATGGAATAGAGGTTAAGTTATTTGCATTATTCACATTTGATTTAGGCATATGGTTTGACTGGGTTTGAATAGCATAAATCACATGGCAGTTTTCCATTTAGCAAATAAACACTGTGGCTACCCACCATCCTCTGATTGTAGTCATCTCCCTGACTATCTAGCTAGCTGCATAAATCAGTTTACCCATTTACCATTATTGCCCACACTGGTACCAGTTCTACAAACTGTGTAAGACCCCACAATCGTACACGTTAACCTGGGTACCAAGTACTTAACAGTTCTTAAAGGTGCAGGCCTGTTGTTCGGAGTAGCTGTACATTGGCCAGATAATTGGAGCCCTTAAAGAAAGCAAGCAGATTAACATATGCAACACCTTGTCAAACACAAAGCCGTTGTATCCATAGCTGGATGGCCTAGTCTATTTAAACCCTTTAACTATGTACATGTCCTCTTTAGATTTGAGGCAGGGCATGGACCCTGTATACTCACAGATCAGAATGCCATCATCAGTTAGTCACAATCCAGTTGCAGAGGAAGAATTAAGGTGATTACAGCAGGTGGAACTCTGACTTTGGAGATCAATATGCAGACAAAGACTAAGAGCCAGGGTCCAAAACTGACTGCAGGGATCTTACAGCTTTGCAGATGGAGACCACATTTTAACTTCTGTAGGCAGTGTTCCTTTCTGGGCTAAAATCACTTTTCTGGATGACCAGGCTGGGACCTGGGCTGGCACATTTCAGACCTCAGGTTTAGGCTTTACCCCTCAGGGGAAACACATATGGCAGTGCCCAAGGTGGTACTCTACCAGGCTGTGTTCCAGGCCTAATCTGATGGTTGTGTTGCATTCGGCACATTTAAACATTAGCACATTTATATTTTATTCTCACAGTCCTTCAACCAGGGGCCAGCATGGCCACCCTGGTCCTTTTACTTATCAGGTATATGCTTTTACAAGGATAGGTGCTTTTCTCCCCAAGTTTAGAGCAACCCAAATGCGTACAGTCCTTGCAGAACAACTAGGAGTTTAGATGCATCTCTTGCACAACACCAGGCAACTTAAAACTTGGCTTATTACTACTTGAGACTCTTTCACCAGACTGAGCTTAAGGCACGGCTCACTACCATTTGAAACAACTTGAACTTGTCTGAGCTGAAGCATGGCTCACTACACTTTAGTAGGCTTTACTTGTTGGCAAAGCTGAAACTGCAGACCCTTTCAGACTTGGACACATTACCTGGAAACAACCAATTTCTGTAGCTCTCTAGGCTCACAACATGTTACTTGGTAGTAGAACAGTTCTTAGTAGCTTTCTCAGGCTCACAAATACACACACACAGTCTCTTGTGGCTCTCACTGACACTTGCAGCTCCCAACTGGACATACAGATGGTAACTGGCCCACTAGGCACTATCCAGAGAAATTCTGTGTGGTCAGAGAACTCCCCATTCAGTCCTGTGGCACTTTATACAGTCACTAACAGCATTTCACAGACAGGACCATCCACAGTCACTCAATCGGTAAGCGTCCACTCTCTCCTAGGCGCTGATCAGATGCAGGGTAAAGACAAACAGCTACAGTTTAATCATTTGGGCTTTGCTGCCCGTGCAGATTCTCTTAAGCTTGTACAGTCACACATTACATTCTAGGCTTCACTGCCCTTAAACACGTCTCACACTTGCTCTTGTCAGAATCAGTTTACTCACTCAGATTACTTGGAGAAATGGCTTTCTTTGTCTCTAATGTTGCAGGCTTTCTTCAGCACTTTCACTGCTGAGGCAGAATGTGTGTGCAGCTCTCTCACAGCTGAAGGTTCAGGATGCCCACATTTTTCCAAAATGTGGAAAGGTGCTAACCAACCCTGGAGGACGATCTCTGGCAACCTCCAAGCTACTGGCTTCTGTTGCCTGCAGCCACTTTGTCTCTTTGGCAGAAGTAAGCCCCCTTCCCTGTGGAGGGGCTTGCAATGGATCACTAGGCCCATTCTGGAGCAAAGAGCTTGAGCCCCCTCTCCTATGGAGGGCTCCCACTCAAACACACCCTCAGCCTGGAAAACATTGTTTTTTATGGATTCCTCTGTAGCTCCTGATTGGCTGAAACAACTTGTTGCTCCTATTGTAATTGGCTGAACCTGCTTGTCAGCCCACAAAATGAATATTCATTTGCCTCACTCAATGCACAATAGGCTCCCTGTTTTTGAGCCTGAATTAGGTCCCTGCAGTTTCCCCATAAGCCTTTTGCAAAATCCCATAAGCCTCTTGTAAAAGTCCCACAAATGTCCTGGCCAAAATACTGGCTTTCCGATTGGCTGTTGCTGTACACTGAAATGGCTGCTCAATACACTGCCCCTTGGCAGATTCTCACAGTCCACAAACATACAGTCCTGGTGCAGCCAGACTATTTACTTTATTTAGCTGCTTGCCCCACAGATTAATAGTCCATTTTGTGCCCTGTTAAACACTGCCTGACTTAAACATTATTGTTCAGTCCTTTGCCTGTCACTACTACCACAATCAAGTGCCCCTACGCAGAAGACAGGCAGGTGTCTCGGTCCCAATGTTAACTTTTGGTGCAGCCAGTTTATTGAATTATTTACATCATTTTCCCCCTTTTATGCATTTATCCCTGAAGTGTCTGTGGCAACTGCTGCTGCTGTTCTATATTTACAAATTATCCTTGCAGCAGCTGCTTAAACTTACAGCCCCCAGATATGGACCCACTCCTGAATATTAATGTCAGTCCTCATTAATATTCATCGAGCCAGGAACAGGACCTTCTGCGCATGTGGTGCTATTTATTTATTTAAATTTGTGGCTCCCTCCAGGCCACTATGAGTCACCAGCACCTGACCTGCACTTTAGGGGACCAGAACTACCACAGGAGCCACACCTTGACCGCAGTTGTGGTCTAAATTCAAAAGAGTACCTCTTTGCACACTGCAACCTCGCCAGCCAGCTCCAGAATGCCGGTGGCTTGCGATTCTGCTCCATGAGCCCAAAGAGGGCTGAATCAAGGAAAGGGGACAAACGGGGACTCTGGAGCACATTTTTGGGATGCAGGCTATGGCAGTGAGGCTGGAGATTACTTTGGGGGACCCTGCAGGCATCAGAAGGTGCTCCAGTGATGGGAGCAACATGGGAGATGGGCAATTAAAGTAAGCCCCCCATCTGGGGAGGTTACAGAGGTAATAGTGTCTCTCTATAGAGCACAGGTGACACCTCACCTGGAATACTGTTTCCAGTTCTGGAGTCCCCACCTGAAGAAAGACACAGAAAGGCTGGAGACAGCTTTAAATTAGATGAAGTGCGCACTAGGACACAGGTGCTCTAGAAACTAACTTTGAAATACTTAGAAAATGTTTGAGCACTCAGAAATGCATAAGAGGACATGACAGTCATTAAAATACTAAGAGTTTATTATAAAATTTTAAACAAATGAATAGGATGGCTGCCTGATATGCTCAGATTTTCTGACAGTCCTTTCTCAAAGGCTTTTTTTTTTTTAGGCCTTTGAGAAAGGACTGTCCAGAGGTCTGAAACATGTCAGGCTGCATCCTGTTCATTTGTTTGGAAAATGTTATAATAAACTCTTAGTATTTTTAATGACTGTTTGGGAGTCCCTCTTATGGGTTTCTGAGTACTCAAAATATTTTTCTAAGTATTTCAAGGTTGGAGACAGCTCAGCATAGGGTAACCAAAATGATTCAGGGACAACAGGGCAGATCCTATGAGGGACGGCTTAGGGCACTGAACATGTACTTGTTAGAGGCCAGAAGGCAGATGGGTGACATGATAAAGACCTGCAAGTTTCTGAAAGGAATAAAACAAGGTAAACTACGAGGAACCATTCTGAATGAAAGGTGAGTCAAAAAACAAGGGGGGGCATGAGTGGCAGCTAGTGGGCAAATTAAGGAGGAGTGAGACAAATTTTTACTTTACAGAGGGAGTAACTGAGCTATAGAACAGCTTACGGGCTGAATGGTCGGTGCAAAAACAATTGCAACTCCCCTTTCGGTTAGAGCATTAGATTAGTGTACTGGGTTTTACACTGGTTTTAATCTAGGGGCTTTGTGCCTGTGACCCTCTAAAGGTTTAATTATTTAGAGCCTCGTGGACCTAGTAGCTAGTTATGCTGGCTTCCTGGGAGGAGGGGCAGCTGCTTCTAGCTAAGAGGTTGAAAGAAGCTGCTTTCAGAGTTTACAAAGTGGAGAGAGGGAGTAACAGGTATCCACTGCCTGGCTCCTGCAAGCTAACCATTTTTCTCTGGAGGATGGCCTGAGATATCTCACAGCTGAAGTGGATGAGGCCTGAGTTACAAGACCCCAGGGTGGGGGGAATATGAAGCCATCGGGAGGAGAAGCTTAATGTGCCTTGCAATTAGCTGCTATGGGATTTGAACCAACACCTAGCTTGAGTGATTGAGTGAGCCCCTAAGGAGGAGGGACATGGAGGCAAGGCCAGAGGAAGAGCCAAGGTAAAGAGATCGCTATGGATCTCAGCTGTGAGAACTGAGCCCGAGTCCACGGCCTGATGTAGCACAGAGAGTAACATGAGAAAAAGAGTATGGACTTCACATCCACAGAGGGGGGAAATGTGCAGTCAGATGCCCCCATGAATTTCAATAGAGCAAGGATCGGAGGGGACCCCAGGCCTGAAGAAAACACGTAAGGCTAGAGATTTGAGAACTGAGCATGGGAAAATAGTATCTGAAGCATTGAAGGGGATGTGCTGCCCATAGTTTAGTGGGGCAGTCTCCCAAGAGTCTGCCAAGGGAGAAAGATGCCTTTGGGAGGATCAGTGGCTCCAAGGTGAGAGATCAGTGGGCCCATTGGAGCATAAGGATAGAAGCCTGCCTGAAATGTGAAATGTATGCTGCCTAGTTAATCAGGGTAGTGAATACCATGACACACAATATAGACATTGCTGCCAGGACTATGAACTTTGCTTGGATTTTGATCTAAAGGGACCCTGGACCCAGCGGACATTTTCCCAATGGGATGCTGTTTGTCAAGTTGTTGCTCCATGCAGAAATCAAGTTTCATTACAGGATCCAAGTTGTTTATAATTGCTGCTTGGACTTTATGTCAATGTCTCCCTGATTTTAAAGTGTTGCTAATCAAGTTTGCTTCCTAGCCCAGTGCCCCATGGATGGAGTCTGCACCCCAGGCCCGAGGTATCAGAAATGTAAGTCATCTTTTGCAGTTTCTGTTGTGGTCCCTAGACACCAGGGAGGAGGTGGGCTACACAATAATGGGTTCAAGCATGGCTGGGACAGAGTAAAGGGCTTAATAGATACTCAGTGGGGTAGAAGAAAGACAGGGAGTGGGGGGGAGTGAGGGCAAAACCCCCACCTAGACAATAGGTCATAGGGTAGGACATGTAACACCAGGCAAACTTGTTGAACTGATGATCTTGTTCTGCCAACATTTTCTATGCTTCATTTTTATAAACTGAGATGCAACTTCAGATTACTAAGCAGTGAATGAACTCTAAATAAAAAGAAGGGCCCACCTGGCCTCCTAATTTAGATCACTGTGACCCATGGCTTCACTCCTTAAAAGTAATGTTTTTTGAACAATTTGAATTAGGCATCTAAGGTAGAAGATATCCTATTTCAAATCAGAAATGAAACATAACCGTGACATATAGTAGCATCTGATCACTTTTTCAGCATCAACCAAGAACTGAGGATTCTGGCCTTTGTTTGCTTCTGTGCCCTTTCTCCTAACTTTGTCCAAAAAGGACATACTTAGAGCATCTTGGTAAACAATTAACAGTAACAGGTATAGGCAAGTAGAATGGTTTTGAGAAAACAATACTAGGTACTTTCTCCAGCATAATTTGCAGTGCACACTATATATATGCAGTCCTTAGAAAGATCAACAGTCTGAAGACTAAATTTACACACCTCCAGTTTTCTCAGGGAAACGGAGTCTGGTTTGCATGCTATATTCATGTCTCTCGTCTCGGCTCTCTGTTGCCTCAGAGTTCAGAAGATTTCATGACTTAAGACTTGTTTTACAGTAACCATATGCTTGGTCTAGTAAAGTTGGCAAAACTCAGGTCCAGTTTTCAAGAAACCATACCTCATCTTCTGCAAGGATCAGGAAGTATTGTGCTCTGGTCTTTTATTTATTTTACATGGGCCATCTGGATCTCACTTCAACCAAGATATAATCCTGCCTTTCTTGGTCTTAATCCAGCCAATGATAACAAATGTAAATTCCACATATGGGAGGTCAAAAGAGCCTTGATGTTCTATCCAAAAGAACTAGAGTTTATAAAGTCTGAAAATACTTTTCTTATCACCAGTAGACAACAAATGGTGTCAGACACCCTAAAAGTATAACATAAAGTAGCCTGATGAATCACACTACAACACAATACAATACAGTTTTATACAGTCCCTTTCTACACTATATCTGTGGTAGGGGTACTACCATGCTAAGTTTTGTTTAAAGTGGTGGCATATTAGTTAAAAAGCGTTGACACCCCAGCAAGACTCCCCTTTTAACACTGAAAAATAGCCTCATTGAGGTGAATAGAGATCACTGTTAAATTTAATGAAATCGACACTTAGTTGTAGAAAGTCCAGTGGCATAGGGAGCTGAGGCATTGAACAGCATATACTTCCAGTCATGCCAGCAATCCATGTTTGGCAATGAGCACAGGATTCCAGGGGTCATCCATGTTGGAAGAGAATAGAGCATCCCAGAGACTGCTCTGCTCTCTCAGGGAGGCTGTGGCCAACTGTCTTGGCCTACGACTACCATCGAGTGGAGGCCCAGTGATTGTGCAGGATGTGAGAGGCTCGAAAGGGCAGGGTGTGCATACCTCCTCACACACGTCCTGATGTGTCATCATGACAGGGAAAGGGAGAACGTGGAATATTGGGGAGTCACGTGATGCACTGCTCAGGGTAGCTGCCTGGTTATTCAACTCCATTGGATGAGCAGTAAATATTGCCCTCTTTATGTAATCCTTTCTACAATATAATGCATTTTTATTTGGCGATGAGAGATATTAATGACTACTCCTGGTTCAGAGTCTTTGGCTGCTGAAATTCAGAAATAAATGGAGGTAGGATCCCTTAACGCAACTGCATCCTCCGAGACTACTGCTGAGCATTCAGCTCTAGCAGAGTGGCAGAAGGCCCCAAAGCACCACAAAACAAACAAAATGTTTCCTCAGTCCCAGTCCCCATCTACAACAGCTGAGCTGCTCATTGCAGATTGTTTTTTTAAAAGAGATTGGTGGTTTGAAAGAGGCTTCACTTGAAATTGCTGCTGAGCTACATTCATTCCACCCAGCCTTGGAATACTTTTCTAGAGAGTCAGTGATGCCAAAGCTCAGGTGAGTTCTTTGGAGGACTGCTATGAGAAGCTGGACCCTGACAGTGTTACTTTGAAGAAAAAGATGGCCTGAATGGAAGACAGCCTTGAAGACCTTGAGGTTTGAAGCCAGTGCAATAACTTGGTGCTTCTGGGCCTCCCTGAAATAGAAGAAGGTACTGATATTTTAACTTTCATGCAGAACGTTATTTCAGAAGTAGCAGGGCCATCACTATTCAGCCCAGTGTACATTAAAAGAGCTCACTGTTCATTGTGGCTGCCACCACAGATTGGAGAATGGCTGCACCTCATTGTTTTTAAAATGCTTAATTACTTAGAAAAGATCCATATTTTAAAACGAGTGTGGTAACTTAAAGAGCTCACCTGGGAAGGTCACCATCTATGTCTTTTACAAGATTTGATGCCAGAGATGAGAGCCCAGAGAGCAGCATATAGAGACATAACAAAATGTTTGTATGCAGCTCACACTTCTTTTTGTTTATTGCACCCTGCCCACTTAACTGTAACCACATATCAGGGCCAGAATCAGTTTAATTCTGCAGATCAAGCCAAGTTAAAGCTTGCAATTTTATTCCCTGACTCATTTCTGGGGGCTATCAGGGAGGGAGGTCTTCTATCTGACAAAGTGCACATTGGAGTTTTTATTTCTTCTGCGCTTTAGTTTTCTCCTTGGCTCAAGCAGCATATCTTGATGGCTAGGTGCCTAGGACTTCATTTGCTCGCCATTTTTATTTTATTTTTTTTTTGAGGACATGCTGCATTTTACTGTATTCCCTTGCTGGAGTGGTCAGAATTCTACTGATACCAAAGCACATAAGGAGAGCAATATAACCCTTCTTTCATGTTACTTGTTGCAGTACCTGAAACCCTTTTTGATTCCTGATAGCTTCGAACAAGACTTTTCCCATATTAATTTGACTATGCTTGGAGGAGCCAGACTGGCTTTCTGCAAGAGCTTAGTTTCAGTCTGTATGGTTAAGGATAACATGTGAGCTGTCAAATCTCTCAGTGACTTCAGAAAGGAGTTGCATTATCGCCCCAAGGAACCAGACCCCCGCAATATCATCTCTCACTGAATACCTCTCCTCCCTCCCCCCATAAGGCTCAACAAGTCCTAGTAGGAGACCTCAATATAAACTGGCTCAGTCCCACTGCCTCACCGATAAGAGACACTTTCGCTGCATTGGACCTGACCCAACTTGTTGCACAACCCACCAGATGTAACCAAAAGTCAGGGACAAGCATCCTCCTAGACGTCATTGTCTCAAACCGACCCCAAAAGGTTCAAGATATTCAAGTCCTCCCAGATTCTTTAAATGACCACTCCCCTCTCCTATTCCTCTGGTCTACCCCCCCCCAAACCCGTAGCCCAAACCACTCACCGCAGGCGCCTTCACCCAGGAGGACTGCTAAAACTCAGGCAGTTCCTCGCTCACATTGACTGGTCTCCCATATGCCAGGCAACGAGTGTTGACACTGCCCTTGACCTATTCTCACAGGTTTTTATCAAGGCCTGTGATCTTTTTGCACCTTTCACCATGATCCACTCCAAAAAACAAAATGCACCCTGGATCACCCCTGCCCTACTCCAGCTACTCAAGGACAGGGATAACCTTTGGCATATTGCCACTGAGACTGGTCGGGCTGCCGACAGACAGGCATATAACGCTGCCCGGAACAGGTGCACATGGGCCATCTGCAAAGCCAAGGCAAACCACTGCCAGGCCACCCTCACTTCCTCATGGGGCTGCGCCCAGAACTTCTGGGACAATATAAAAGAAATAACTGGGAAATCACGCCCCCCCAGCACACCTTACAGTCAATGGCACCTCCATCACTGACCCCACTGACATTGCCAACTGCCTTAACTCCTCCTTTACTGATCTTAGCCCTGTCCTCCCAAGTAACTTTTTTGACCCTACTCACAACCTGCCACCTTCAGATTCACAGTGCTCCTGGTTCTACCTATGTACGGTATCCATTTGGGAAGCCAAACCACTCCTGCTCAAAGCACTAAAAGGCACCAGTCCTAGCAGTGACCCCCTTGATCCAAAAATTCTCCGGCTGTTCCTGGATGAGGTCCTGGTCCCACTTACAGAACAACCAAACTGATCCCTCTGTCTGGGGCAATTCCCCACAGCATGGCTAACTGCAACAGTCACACCTATCCACAATGGTGGTGACCAGTCCACCCCCAGCAACTATCGGCCAATTTCCATTCCCCCCAAAGCCTTAGAAAAAGTGGTGGCCACCTAACTCATGGAATATCTAGCAAAATATAACATCCTGTGTCCAGAACAGCATGGCTTCTGAGCTGGTCACAGTACAGGCACAGCTTTAATGGAGTTCTCCAACTTCCTACATGCCTCCCTGGACCACGGCTCCCTAGTTGGGGCAGTGTACATTGACCTCTCTAAGGCCTTTGACACTGTCTCCACCCACTCCTACTAAATGCCCTCAACCATACAGGTTTCTCTGCTGGCCCCCTC
This sequence comes from Neoceratodus forsteri, assembly GCA_016271365.2. Lineage (NCBI taxonomy): Eukaryota > Metazoa > Chordata > Ceratodontiformes > Ceratodontidae > Neoceratodus > Neoceratodus forsteri. The sequence continues at coordinate 731,236,278 of CM057456.1, read as the reverse complement.
TCCTGGTGTGTGAGCTACCTATCAGCCTGCTCCCAGCATGTCAAAATCAATGGGGTGCTCTCAGAAACCTGTCCCATCTGCTCAGGGGTTCCCCAGGGCTCTATCCTGGGCCCACTACTCTTTAGCCTGTACCTAAACACCCTGCCTAGCGCCTGTTCTGGCAATATTATACTATATGCTGATGGCGTGATTTATGCAGCTCACAAAAATCTCATCTCCCTCCAAGGTTCCCTCCAGCACTCTTTCAATGATGCTCAGAATTGGTTTAAGAAGAGCAGACTAGTAATTAACCTCAAAAAAACTAAGGCAATGCTCTTTGCCCACCCCCAGAACAAAGCCAGCAAAAGTCCCCTCTAAATCTTCCCGAGCACTTGTCAACCACTGGAACAAGTTTATTCGTACAAATACCTTGGAATCACATTTGACTCAGCCCTCACCTTTCATGCCCACATTACTGCCCTTGCTTCTGCCGCAAAAGTGCGCCTTGGCATCCTCTACTGGCACAAGGACAGCCTCCCACCTGATGCCCTCAGGCTTGCCATCACGTCCGCAGTAATGTCCCTTATTGATTACGGCCTCCCAGTATATGGTGCTGCTGACTCCACTGCCCTCAGCAAGATTAGACTCACACTAAATAAGGCTTGCAGGATACTGACCAGTGCCCCCAGACTCACCCACACCTGTCAACTCTATGGCATGGCCAAACTCCTAAACCTCGATGAATGCATCCGCTACCAAACCGGCCTGCTAACCAAGAAGATCCTACTTGGGCTCTCACACCCCCCGGGATGTCTGCCTCCATCCAATTTACACACCCCAGAGCCACCACCCAAACTTCAGACAAGGACACTCTACTAGTGCCCAGAACTAGGACTTCCCGGGCTCAGAGGTCATTCAGCTACAGAGTCCCTACCTGGTTCAACTCACTCCCCGCAGCCATTTCCAAAACCGCCAAAATTGCCCCCTTCAAAGCTGCCTTACGAGACCTGCTGTTCATCACCGCTGCACCTGTCACTAAAAGATACTCTGCTGTTCTTCTGGCACTACTGACATGGCCCACTGGGCTAAACACCCACTCACCCACCCCACCCCACCCCACCAATCCTCCCCGGGCCCCTCTCCTCTGCCAGTACCTGCTGGTACTACCTGAAATGTTTATTTAACTACACATGTGCTCAAGCAATTGTATGTAATACTATGCATCTCCCACCCGTTCCTAACTCAGCAGGTGAGGGAACCGACCAGGGAGGCACGGGTACTGGATGTGGTCCTGGCAGACAGTGACCAGATTGGGGGCCTGGAGGTAAGGGACCCATTGGCGGGGAGTGACCATGCCACGGTCTGGTTCTGCCTGGACCTAGGAAGGGTAGAAGGCTGCACAAAGATGGAAGTAACCGACTTCAGGGGTGGATTTTAAGGAAATGGGAAGGATCCTTATGAGAGCATTTGGATGGGATTGGGTCAGACATGGACACTGATAGTAGGTGGGAAATCATCAGGAGAGGGTGCAGGATGCTACCAGCACCTGTGCAAGAGTAAGGACGAAAATGCGGTGAGGGCCCAAAACTCTGTTGGTGGACCAGGGAGGTCCAGGAGGTGGTGTGGGGAAAGAAAGCAGCCTATAAGAAATTCAAGTGCTCAAGGAGTGAAAGGGATCAAGGGAGTATGAGCTGATGGCTAGAAGGGCCACTAGAGGGTGAGGGTGGCTAAGGCAAGGAAGGAGCAGAATCTGGCCAGGAAATTAGGGAGAGGGAAAAGGGGTTCTTTAGATACATTGGGGAAAGACGAAGGTGAAGGGGCAGATTAGCAGGATTAAATCAGGAAGAGATGGGCACAAGACCCAGAGGAGCAGGCTGAGGTACTAAATGAGTACTTCACCCCAGTTTTCACCAGGGAAATGGGGATGTTGCATCATACATGGGAGGAGACAGAGATAATGAGGAGGGGGCACCTACCAATCGGCAGGTCTGGGGAGGGGGCATCACTGGCAGGTGGGGGAGGGCTAAGCAGGAGAAGAGGTACTGAAGTGGAAATCACAGCGAGAGAGTGAGGAAGCCCTCAGCTCCCTTAAGATGAAGAAGAAGCTCAGGGCGGATAAATTACATCCTAGAGTGCTGAAGGAACTTGCAGATGTCCTGGGCGAAACCCCTGGCAGAGCTTTCACCATCTCTCTGAGGACAGGGTGGGTGCCCCAAGACTGGAAGGTGGCGCATGTAGTGCCTATCCACAAGGGGGATCAAGGGAGGTGGAGGAACTACAGGCCTGTCAGCCTGACATCAGTGGTGGGCAAGGTAATGGAGGGCATTGTCAAGGAGAGGCTAGGGGGACTTGACAAGTCAGGGTGCCTGGACGATAGACAGCATGGATTCATCCCGGGAAACGTGGGTCAGACAAACCTGGTGGAGTTCTATGACTGGGTGACAAGTGCCTTGGACCTGGGTAGACCAGTGGATGTCCTCTTTCTAGACTTCAGCAAGGCATTTGACTCTGTTCTCACGTGGGCCTGTTGGATAAACTAGGAGAAATGGGGTGGGAAACCAGATGATCCAATGGATAGGCAATTGGCTCCAGGACCGGACCCAGAGGGTTGTAGCTGGTGGGATAGTCTCTTCCCAAGGAGGGTCATTAGTGGGTCCCACAGGGATCAGTCCTTGGGCCCTTCTGTTCAACGCCTACGTATCTGACATAAGGACAGGAATCAGGAGTGAGATGAGTCTCTTTGCAGATGACTCGAAACTGGGAAGGTGGTGGATGGGGAGGAGGGAGGGTGGCCCTGCAGGGGGACCTGGAGGCTCTGGAAAGATGGTCTAGAAAGTGGAAGCTGAGGTTTAATGCAGGAAATGCAAGGTACTCCACCTGGGGCCAGAAACCCAGGCCAAGTGTACACCCTGGGGAAATACTACAAGTCTCAATGGCTGAGAGGGACCTGGGGTGGTGGTGGATGTCAAGATGAACAACTCTGAGACTTGTAGGAGGGCAGCAGCCAAGGCCAACAGGATGCTGGGATGCATCGCTGAGAGGTCACCTCCAGAGGAGGAAGTGATACTCCCTCTGTATAACTGCTTGGTGAGGCCGCACCTGGGTACTGCTGTGCAGTTTTGAGGCCGCTCAGAGGGGACATTAACCTCCTGGAGAGGGTCCAGAGGAGGGCAACCAAAATGATTTGGGGCTTGGGGACAGGACCTATGAGGAGAGGCTCGAAGAGCTAAATATGTACACTTTGAAGAGAGAAGGACCAGGGGACATGATAGAGGTTTTCAGGTACATGAAGAGGGTAAATAGGGAGGAACAGTGAGGGTGCTTGAAGGAAGGAGGAGGGGCCACTAGAGGCATGGGTGAAGCTGGAGGGGAAGATTCAGGGGAGAAAGGAGGAGGTGCTACTTCACTGAGAGGGTGGTAGAGCCATGGAATGCACTACCTATGGGGCTGGTGGAGGCAGAGACAGTGGAGGGGTTCAAGAGGGTGGGACAGGTACAGGGGAAGGGTTCAGGAAGCAAAATCCAATGCAGCAAGAATATCCGGAACTGGGAAGGGAGAAGCCAGAGAAGGCGAGGGGGACAGCAAGGTCAGCACCCAGGGTGGGGGCTGACCAAACGAGCAGACACGAAAGACCATTAGGCTTATTCTGCTGGCATTTTAGTATGTTAGTATGTTAGTATGTTCATGCAACCTATGTAAAACTATGTTGACTCTGTATGTCTGTATTCTGTAAACATGTAAAAATCTGTTACTCCATCTTGACTGTATGCTGTAAATTATGTTAACCATTTGTGTCCTCTCTGTGATGAGGTACCTTTGTAAATGAGCCGCTGGCTCAAAGGTTGTAAATCTGATTATAGAATAATTAAATAAAATAAAATTTCTGCTTGTTTGTTGAGCATTCAGGGACTCATTATAATTCATTTTTCTGCATTTACACTCCATATGACTTTAAGATGCATGTTGCTTAAGATCTATTTAGGGGGAGAAAGTCTTTGTTTTGGATCATTTTGGAGTTGTGCGAGTGGGAGAACAAGACCGTAGGTGATGTTAACCAGCCTCCCAGGCTATGATCATTGAGTAATAAGTTTGGATATTTGATGCTCTATAGAGCCTCAGTCATTATGAGGTTGGGGATTAAATGGGAGAGAGTATGCTGTGCAGGGGTTGGTATCCCCCTGGATCTCTTTTACATCTTCTTATACATGGGATGGTGTGTAATAATATAATTCTGGATTTATTTGACTATATGATGGCCCTTTTTCCATGGTCACATTATTTGTCACCTTTTCAGAAATATAGTTAAATTAGAGCCTGAGGACACCACCACCCCTTCCCATTTAAAATTTCTGATGGTGGAACAGTGATATATGAATTGCTTAAAATACATTTAGTTAATTTGGGCTGTCGGTGATTACTTTTCGCTTAATTCTATGATATGGCCAGAGATGCAGCAACACTCTCTCTCCATAGCTTTGGAATTTTGGTAGATGAGATAATATCCACACATCATACCAATAGGTTTATTTTAAATAAGATGATATTTTGGAGTTCTTTTTTTTTCTCTGCCCGTTAAGCCAATATGTCTATGTCCCTATGAAAACCACCCCAGAGCTTAACCAAAATGAGGACAATAGCTGGACTAGAAAAGGAATATGTACAGAAATATATATATATATATATAATAGTAATTATCAAAACACAACAAAAAACATGGAGTTGCCATATTCCTGATATAACATAAATAACAAAAGTCATCATGAACTGCGGACCATAGTCCAGGGCTAATGACACCAACTGACGTTTAAGAAAATGACACTGGGTTTTCAATTCGGTGATCTTATTCCTATGAAAGAAAGCAAGAACACACCAGCTCCTGAGAGCCTGTCCATACATAATGAGTAAAGCATGCAAAAGACTTCAAGAGAAAATCAAATATGCGAGTTGAAGAAACTACCAGAACTGGAATAAAGTCCTGAACCAGCAGTAGACCAGGGAGCTCTAACGGGAATCCTGTGTTGAATAAGATTTGTAAGTCTCATGTTGAGCCAGATCAAATTAAACAGTGCAGCCCAACTCTGCAAGCAGAGCCAAAATCCTTTTTTCTGCTCCTGGCTGACCCTTTACGGAGGATACATACCCAGGCCCCATACCTTTCAATACATCCTGGATTTGCAGTAGGCTTCAGCCAGTGGCCACCCTCCAAGGTCTGTCCTATGACCCATAACCCATCCAGCCCTTTAACGCCGGCATGCCAGGGCCTGCCCCTCCAAGTAGGACCCAAAAATGGGTGAAGGGCCCCTTGGCTCCAATTGCCTTCAGGCCGCCCTGCCACACTGGGTATGGGGAAGAGCCACTGCCACCTGCCTTCCCCCTGTGATAACCCCACCACTGTCACCACAGCCCTGGCAGCCTGAGCAAACTATCTCATGGGATCTCTCAGAGCTCCTGCCTATCCTGATGTCCACACTGCCACCTACACTTCCCTTACCCCAATGACACAGGACCTGGCTAACCATCCTCCCATTAGAGCTTCCCTCCCGGCTCCTCGACGCCATGTTGCTGCAAAGGACTTCCCTATCTGTCACTTCTGGGAGGGTTCGCCCCACTGGCCCACTCGGACCGCCAAGCACCCTTCCTGCCTGCCTTTCCTTGCTCCTCCAGCCCCCCCCCCAGTCCCAGGCCTACTGCCTGGGCTGGAAAAGACCCCAGATTTCCTGTTTCCAACCTTATTTATCTCCCAAAATCTACTTTCTGCTGCCACCTTAAGGCATCCAGCAGGTATTAACCCCCAGAGCACTAATCAATTCCCTAGTTCTTGGGGGATGGGGGGAAGGATACCTAAGTGGACATAAGCCCCTCCTTAAGGGGCTTACTCTTCCCTCACCCAGAAAATCAATCTCTCTTGGGAATGATGGCAAGGGTCCTGTGATAGTCTCCTCCGATCAAACTGGGTATACGCACTCCCCAGCCTTTCGAAAGGGACTCACCATACCTGGCCATAGGCACCACCCAACTTGCCTCTCTAAATGCAGTACACCCTATTATCTAAAACCTACCTGCGCCAGGAGAAAATTTTAACTATTTAGAACACCTTTATTGTTGCTTTATCAAAACAGATAACCTTAATCATTGTTTCATAATGACTGGACTTCAGTCTTAACTCATTGTACCCAATGGCTCCATATGAAGTCCGAACCATCCACTGATTCTCCTGATACAAAATGGCCACCCAGGATATAATGAGTTAAACAGCAAAACAGTATTGAAGATAGTTTTCTAACATTATAATTATACCCCAATATACCTCCCACCAATTAAAACAGGTTACTCTGTGTACAAACCCCAAATCATGCACTCACACATTCACTCACCAATCTCCATGCCAACTTCCATGCCAACATCTTTATAAAAAAATGTGTTAATGGCAGCATTATTGTAAATGTCAAAAACTTCCCCAGACGTTTTATTTTAGGAGCTAAAACTGTATACAGTCACTGTATCCTGCTCCATAGAACAATCGTCCTGGCGCAGTTCATAAGTCTGATGTTCAGGAGGCCCCAGCTCCTAGTACTGGCTACTCCCTGCGCTCTCGTGACCACTGCTCCATCTCTTTGATCACACCCCACTCACTCGCCGGTAAAATAGCCTTTGCCCAGCAGCTCCCTGCCCTCTGGAACTCTTTTTCCCTTACTGTACATAGCTTGCCCGATACACTATCCATCAAAAAGTATTTCAAGCATATACCAATCCCTCCTTGCCACTGTTTCCGCCCTCCTTGACTGCTAGATACTACCAGTACCCCCTATTTTCCCTGCCAGCCTCAGCTCAGTGCATATATTTCTGGCTGCACAATACTTGTACTCTTTCATCTGCTTCAGTGGAATAAGCCTGCTATATGAGCTTATGTACTGCCTCTTCCTTGTATTCAATAATAATAATAATAAAATTCATTTATTAAGCGCAATACCAAAAATATCAAAGCGCTATACAATCAACAAATTCTAAAATAAACAAATACAGATAGATAACAGCTAATAAGCACTATTAAATGTTCAGATATCCAATACTAAAAATCAGGGAAAGCACATGCAAATAAATATGTTTTTAAAGCAATTTTGAAGCTCTCCACTGTCTGGCATTCTCATACCCAATGAGGTAGAGAATTCCACAGGTTGAGAGTGGCAAAAGCAAAAGCCTGAGCTCCCGAGGTCTTCAAACACACCCTGGGAATCTCTAGCAATCCGTCATCGGTTGAGCAGAGTGGTCTGAGGAGGCAGTAGAGACTCAGAAGTGCTTGTAGGTAGCTCAGACCCAGACCATGTAGGGCTGTAAAAGTCAGCAAGTCAGCTTTAAAGGTGATCCACCACTGAACAGGCAGCCAGTGCAGAATGCGCAGCACAGATGAAATATGACTGGATCGAGTGGACCCAACAATAACTTGACTGCAGTATTCTGCTCTAGCTGCAAGCAGCAGATATCAACCTCTGGAAGCCCTAGGTATAGGGATATACAGTAGTCAAGGCGCGAGGTCACGAATGCATGGACCAGGGTTGGCAGATCGCCGAACAGAACAAGGTGCTTAATCTGGGCGATGTTCCTCAGGTGGTAAAAAGAGGACTTAACCACAGCTGACAACTGTGAACAAAGTGTCAGCCTGTCATCAAATATCACCCCCAGATTCTGCACCCATTCAGAGATCAAGAGCTGAGAGCCCCCCGAACCAAAGTCCAGAAGGCTGCCCAGCAGCTGGTCCCTCTATCCGGTGACCCGTTTCCATGACTAACACCTTGGTCTTTTCAGGGTTCAGTTTTAGCCAACTGGAATTCATTCAGTCTTGGATTTCTGTAAGACAGTTAGAAAAGACTGAGAGCGCACTATTCTGGTCGGGCACAAAAGACAGGTACAGCCGGGTATCATCTGTATAACTGAAAACTCAGCCCGTACTGTCTTACAATGTTTCCTAATGGGAGCATATACACTGCGAACAACACTGAACCCTGCGGGACCCCACATGGCAGGGAGCAGGAGTCAGAGAAAAAAATCCCTGATACTACCCTCTATGACCTGCCAGTGAGGAAAGAATGGAACCATCTGAGAACTGTACCAGACAGGCCACTAATGAACCACAGGCAATCAAGCAGTACTCCATGGTCCATGGTGTCAAAAGCTGAAGAGAGATCCAGAAGAACCAAGATGGAATGGCACTTCTGGTCTCTAGCCATCAGGAGACCATTGAGTACCTGAAGCGGTCTCAGTACTATGTCTCTTACAGAAACCAGACTGGAGAGGCTCGTAGATAGCTTGGATGGTAAGGTAGTTCTCCAACTGTTGTGCAACAACTTTCTCAATAACCTTCCCTATAAAGGGAAGGTTAGAGATTGGTCTGTAGTTTGCAGGAAAATCTGGGTCAAGAGATGACTTCTAGAGAAGGGGGGTAACCATAGCCTCCTTCAAGGAGCTGGGAAACTCCCCTGACTCCAATGAGCACCAGATTAATTCTGCTAGAACCAGGCTGATCACATCTACACACCAGTGGTGTCACCAGGCTGTTTTGGGGGAGGCTGAAGCCCCCCTAATGTAAGCTCAAGCCCCCCCAATCATTTTCCCTGTAAAATGTTAAGACTCACCACTTCACAGCTTGCTGAGGAAAAAAAGAAGCCATGGTTCAGAGTCAGCACTTTATAGGTCTACCACATGGAGCACACTTTCCTTTTTCTTTGCCTGGCCCAGGTCCACCAGATCCCACTGCGATTGTTGGTGGTGCTAGTGGTGGAGGTCAGGGAGCTCTGCTCTCACCCAGTGCTTTGGTTGCCCCTGCACAGTGGCAGGGAAGAACTTTAGTGGTCTAGGTGCTGGTTTCTGCCCAGATGCACTTTGCTGCTGCACTCATGGTCCATCTGCCCAAACTTGTCCCCTCTTTGTGAATGTCGATGGGTCTTGATCAGTTGGGTGCCTAGGTCTGCGACTGCAGTGGCACTAATTTACTGTGGAAGGGAGGTGGGGAAGAGAGCTGAGCAAGGGAACTCCATTACCAATGACCACCAAACCGGACGCCATCGCTTCATTCGGAGGGGGGGCTACAGAAGAAGGACCACAGTCAGGAGTCATCTCAGGGGACTGGATCAAGAAAGGGGTTCGAGGAGTCCACGAAACAGATGAACATAAAAACAAAATGGCAAAACTGAAGGCAGCAAATAAAGAGGCCCCAAAGGGCACCACACCCCGCAACCAGCCCAGAAGGCTAGGCAAAGGATGGAAGCAACCTGAGCCCCACAAAGGGAAGAGAAAGAAATTTAGCAAACAAAGAAAAGAAAAAATAAGCACTCCAGCAAAGCTGGGCAGGGCAACAGCCTGCCAACCAGCAAGTGGCACTAGAGGCAGTAAACAAAGGGGAAGGACAGGGACTGCAATGGCGTATTATGTATGGCAACACCCAATGTCAGTGCCAGAAAAAAAGCAAAAAACAGCCAGCATACCGGAGAGGGGAGACAGGGGAACTGCAGTGGCAGCCCCAAAAAAACACAAACCATGCCACACTATTCTGCAAAATAACAGGAAGCAAACTAACAGACTTGCCAAGCCATATTTTTATTTGAACAAAAGAGAACCTGGTTGAGCATTACCCTCATCACTTTGCGTCTGAAATGTGATGCTTGTGCTGCATGCAGTACTAGACACCCAGCATCAGGACACCCCAGAAAACCCCAATACAAAAACTGCAAACCGCGGGAGCAGATAACTAAAGGGAGCTCACCCTATGGAACTGGCTGCTGCTGGCCATCAGAAGGACTGCTAGTCCTTTTCCAGAGCTAAAGTGTAACTGCTGCTGCTGCTACTGCTGGAGACCTCCAAGGACCACTGGCTATAAAGGAGCAGCCACCCAGGAGCTACAAACCCAAGCTTCAGGTAAGCCTCCAGTCATCCGTACTCCTGTACTCTCTACTCTGTCAAGTCACCCAGTCCAGAACTGCCACTGGCTACCAGGGAATACCCTTTCCAGCCTAGAGGTGGACCTGGCTTTTGGACAGATGATTGGGTATCTGGGGCTAAGATCAACCCATTTGGCTGATTTATGGCCCCTTTAGGCACTGGCCGGAGACCTGGCCTGGCCAAGACAAAGGGACCAGCGAAAAGCTCCAGTAGGGGAGGGATAGAGACAGGAAATGGTCATCCAGCCAGTTTGGTCAATAAGCCAGCTGGCTGTGCATGGGAGTGGGTGGGAGTTAACCCTTTCCCTCCCTGAGTACTTTTTGGTCTGCTTGCCTGGCAAACTTTGGGGCACTACAGCGTCCACTCACAAGTCTGATGAGAGAAAAAGAAAGTAAGTCTTGTGAGTGAACTGAATGCACTGGTGGCTGGCTTCGTGCTGTGCTGTCAACAAAGAGAACATTGGGACAGGAGTCAGGACATCACCATGGTAGAGCTCTAGAGCATGGGGCAGGATTTGTCCTCATCACTCCCAGGTTACTTGGATCCCAATCTGACAGGGAGCACTGGGAGAAGGTTTACAACAAATGTGCTCTGTCTCTGCTAGTTTCTTGGACTCTGTTCAGTGGTTTCAGAAGCATGAGAGGTTTGGCATGCCTTGCCTTGTAGGAGGGAACACCTGGACAGGACTGGGAGCAATTGACATACATTAGGATTGGGATTGGTGACCACCTTTTAGTAACTGCCATGCCAACGTAGTCAGAATTGCTTGCACAGCAGGTATATTTTTCAGACAGGCACAGCTGTGGTACACATCTATAAGGCTGCAGCATGAGTCTTTACACAGTTGTTTGGCAGTTCAGAGTAGGAAGATCTGTGCCTGTGGCTTGTGTGAAAAGAAATGTTGATTTATACAGCACCTTTCATGCAGACTGTATTCCTGAGTGCTTTACAATCCAAAGAGGGAGGGAGAGAATTTTGCTGCCTTTTTATATAGCAACCTGCATAGACACAATCATACAAATCATCCCCAAATTTCTTAGAATCCAGGAAGAGGGTGAGAGGAAGGATAGTTTGCAGCACACAAGGAGATGCAAAGACTACAGGAATTGACAACAGAGAGAGAGGGGTATGCAGAGAGATTAAGGGCAGGAATGTTTAGTGATTTGTTCAGAATGATGCAGTGTGGAAGTGGTGGCTGTTTGCTCTGGAGTCCTGTAACCTTCCCAGCAGATCTGCTGGGATAATGGTGTCTGAATTGTCTCTTATTTGCTGGGGGTCTGTAACCTTCCCAGCAGATCTGCTGGGATAATGATGTCTCTCTTTCTGTTGTTCTCACCGGTCCAGTAACCAAATTTTTGCACATGTACCATTTAATAGATGTCATAATAACCAGGCTTTCCAAACATATATTTCACCATTAAAATGCAGGAAAAGCCACCATTTGAAGGTAAAAATTTCAAAATGTTCTGGGGGAGCATGCCCCCAGACCCCCCTTAGCTTTGTTAGGATTTTGACTGTGGGGCATTAGCCCCCCCAACTTTATACCTGTGGTGACGCCCCTGCTACACACCCCATTAAAAGGTGGGTAGGACACAGATCTAAACTACAGCAAGTTGGACGCATACTCTGAAAAAGCTGCATGATATCCTCAGTCACCAATCAGTCAAATTCGACCCAGCAAAACGGAAGAGTTGCGACCTTGCTCCAACCACCAGTAACCCCCATAGGGCACGATAAGCGAATCTCTGACCTCATGTTGGCAACCTTATCAGCAAAGAAGCGAGCAAACTCGTCACACTCCACTTGCAACAAGGCCTTCCGGACTCATAGACAGGCTGGATTGCACAGTCTGTCTACCATTCGGAACAACCGAGCTGGTCGATTCTGTGCAGAAGCAATCTCCCTGGACAGGAATTCTGCCTTCTTAAGGGAGATTGATGACTGATAGAGCCTATAATGTTCCATCAGTCTAAGCTTGTTGGTATCTAAGCTGGACCTAAGCCAAGCATGCTCTAGCCTTTGTCCTGTCTGCTTCATCCCCCTCAAGGTCCCTTCAAACCATGGGGACCGAGGGTGGAGAGTAAGCTCCCTCCACTGCTCAATTAAAAGCCTGGAGTTGATTCTCTGGGTCCTTGCTTGCCTTCGGAATTCCTGATAGGTCCAACACTGCCAAAAGGCCATCGGGGTCAAACTCCATTTGTTTATTTATTTATTTATTAGCTTTTGTTGACCAGGTAAGCACACTAGACAAAGCAATTGCCTATTTTCAGGTATGACCCGGGAGAGTACAGTGAAGGACAAGTCCCTACATTCACACATTACACAGGCTTAAGCAGAGTAGTCAGGTGACATTGAACAAGCAGTCAAGAATTAATACAGTTGAGCAGTAGAAACAAACTTAGTATAGGCTAAAGATAAGCATAGTGCAACAGACAAAAAATTCACATCCCAGAGGCATAGGGTGAACACGTTTCTATACAGTAACAGAACCACCAAACAGTACAACAGACAGAACTCCACCAGGAGCAGAGTGTAGTTAGATTATAATATGAAGCAGAATCCTAAGCAAGCGGGATACACCCTCATGCAGGAGCCGCCACAACTGCAGGTACATGACGGGTGGTATCGGACCATCTCCACAGGGGCAGGTCTACAAGGGGGAGCCAAAACTTGAACCTGATGATGTGGTGGTCGGACCATCCGACTGGTTCTACCACCAAGTCAGAGGCCTCCAACCCTAGGAGAAAGACCAGGTGACGGTCCAATCAGTGACCGTGATTATGAATCGCAAAGGAAACTACCTGTGTGAAGCCCAAAGAACTCTTAAGTCAGAGGACGTCTTGTCCAAACTGCGAGAGTTCATCATCGATCCAGGCATTGAAATCCCCCCATACCATAAGCCTGGGGGAGTCCAATACCATATCGATGATGAAGTCCGTGACTTCCTGCAAAAACTGACTCTTGCCACCTGGTGGACGATAGATGACAGTGATTATGAAAACAAACTGTGACTCTCACTCCCAATCAGTAGTAAAAATAAGGCCACAGTTCACAATTAGGCCAAATCCATAGAAAGTAAAAAGTCAATGTTTGGGAGGTTCTCTCACAGCCTCCCACCTGGAGTAGAACCAGAAAAAATTGAAGAGACTAGGATTATCACTCCCAGTCAATTGAAAAATATGTCCAGAAAGTTCAGCAGACAAAACAAAAATCCTAATGGGAACCAGTGTCTGAAAGGTTCTCTTATAGCCTCCCTCCACAAACAAGACCGAAAAAGTTAAAATCAATATTAATATTAATACTAATTGACAGATGGAAGGTTCTCTCGCAGCATCCCTCCGTAGAAAAATTTGAACACCAAAAACCAAAGGGTACAGGGGAAGGACCTCAGACAGCAGGCCAAGCCATAGTTCATACGTCCCAAACCAAAGTTATCCAGCCAAAGTCCAGGCAAAACAAACTTTCTTCAGCCTTCAAGCTCCAAACAAGGAGGCAAGAAACAAGCCAACACAGCACTGTGGTAGCCAATATGATAAATAAATCCAAAGTCTTCCAAGCCAGGGGAAGGGGGGCAAGCCAGACAGCCCTCAGAGTGCCCCAGACAACATAGACGGCCCTGCCATCCACCAACCACCAGGCAATCTATGCCCCTCATCACCTGACCCCAATTCTCCGACAGGAGTCTGGGAGCAGGATCTAGGAAACTTCAGGTCCACAAAGCAAACCACCAACCAATCCCCGACACAAACCCAGCAAGGATTTTTAGCAGCTGTTACTCATGATCCTGTAGGTGTAATCGGCGGCAGTTGCGGGCCAAAAGGACCACACACTTCTTCAAACTTCTTCAAATCTCCAATTGTGTTACCTGCTTGGTAAGTCCCAGGCAAATCCAAGGAAAACAAGCATTATGGCTGGATCCAGGTGGACTAATTCCTTCCACAAATGAATTTAACCATGCCTGTTCTAAAAAGTAAAAGCAGGACGTCCAAGATTAAACTCCAAACTCCGAGCACCGAAACAGCTCTGTGACTTTAAGCTATAGATAATTACCACAGCAAAGGCGTAAAACTGCCACTAAACACCCAGCGTGATGAAGAAAAGCCAACAAAAGCTTATCGGGCTCAGGAGGAGAATACAAAAAGCAAACTCATCCCACAAAACGCAAGGGCACTAGTTACCTCACTCCTTCAACCCTGTCTCACTATAAAACACAATTTTTAGCTAAAAATAACAAAGGAAAGCCAAAAGCATAAGAAAAAATACAAAATAAAAGCAAACAGATGAAGCTAAAACACTGGCAGGCTCATAGCAGCCGCCATCTTGGAATACCCCCTTCGAGGCTGCATACTACATGTATTCAACTGTCCCCGTTAGATATGCTGTCAGGCCATGCTTCTTGTGCAAGTACTTATTTACTGTTTATTTTTTTTTTCACTTATCCTTGCTTACCTCATGTTTGCATATAAATGGATGTATATTTTGTGTACATTGTAACCTTTACCCGGGTCACACCTGGAAACGAGCCTCAGTTCAGTGTGCCTTTCCTGGTTATCAACTTTTAAATAAACAAATAAGTTGTAAAGGAATTCCTCTGGTGTCCTGGCCAAATTCCCCCATTCACTAAAAATACCACCAACAGCTTAATTCTGGTTCAGTTGGTTACCATCTTTATCCCCCATCGCCTTTGAAAAGGGGACTTCTAGTCTCAGTGGACCTACCAGGTCAACAAAATTCAATAAATAAGTAAGTTGCAGGCCCCCCCCCCGGAGGGAGTTAATACTCCTGGTCTGGCTTGGTGGTCACGTGCCCTAAGGAATCTCCGTCCAAAATGTAGTACTTGGTCCATGTACCAGCCAAGTCTTGGACCAGGAATGAAATGTTTGAACAAAGTCAGGCTAGACCAAGTCCCTGTGTGACACATTGACCATGCCTGCTGTATCAGCTGCTGAGATGGGGCACCTCCTCCACCAGGGAGATTCTTCAAATGGTCCATCTGTTCTTTGACAATCCATTCCTCCCTCATCTCTTCAATGATGTCCCATACCCTTTCAGGCACATAAGCATAGTTCATATGGGGATACTCCACATGCAGCCTCCTACAGATCCACCTCTTTGCTGGGCTCCATTCTGGCAACTCTCTGACACTGGTCCTCCTGGCTTGCCAAGCTGGTAGCCATATCCGCCTTCGGTACTTAATGTTCAACGGGTCACTAGGATTCAACCCATCCATCCAGGTCCGGAGGATCTTAGCCCGGACCGGGAGCTGTGGGGTGCGGTCCACCAAGGTGAGCACTGGGCAATGGTAAGGCCTGGGGATTGCCCTAACCAGTTGGTAGTCCTGGAACTGAAAGGTGCTACCAATATACTTCCCCTAATCCAACTCCTCCAGCTCCCTTTCATCAATACTCTCCCTGGTTGCTGCTGGCGCAGGAAGAGACTCTGAGCCAAACCCGCTGGATTTGATTCTGAACCTGGCTCCCGAGGTAGGCTGTTACTTGGACGATAGGACCTGTGGGCTACTGCCAGACAAGGGCCAAGGCAGACACCCCCTCCAGGCCCTGGAGGATCTCCTGCCAGTTGTTTGAGACCCCTGCCCCTCCCTCTGCCACCGGGATAGTCGTTAGCCAGCGACAGGGAGTGGGACAGACAGCTATGCTCCCCATCACCTTCTCCCTTTGCATTTTCCCCTGCACCTTCCTCTGCCCCCACTATGACATCTGTAGAAGCACTCCTGGTCTCTTCCACTTGGGCTTGAGTGTTTCCCCCAAGGAGAATCTTTCAAAGGCTCCCCACAGGCTGGTGACCATGGTACAAAGGAGCTCACAGTAGAACTGGGATGGAACCCCAAATTTGGAACTGGCGGCATGCCTGCACAGCTTCTACACACAGGCATCCTGGCAACACCTTCCCCATGATACCCACACCTCGCACATCTTTCGTTTTCTATGCCTTTCCCCCCAGCTTTCCAAAGCCAGGAGAGCAGTGAGGCAGGAACCGTGGCCAGTGGTTCCGCTTGGGCAGTCACCTCTGCTCCACTCTCCTCCCTGCCAGATGCAATCTATCACCAGTCCATGGGGCTGTCTGCTCAAGTCTGTACTTCCCAGCACCCACAGTAAGGAACTTGCTTAGTTTGTTGGATTTTTTTTTCTTCTTTCTCTCAGTTTACATCTTGAGGCAGCACAGTCCACTTGCTTTGGTGTGAATGTGCAAACTTTTTCTCTCGCTGATTTGTTCTCTAGCTCTCTCTCTTTCCTCACCCTTTTGGCTCTGCTTGCTCCAATTTCTGTTCCCATGATGGCGCTTCTGCTTGCAGCTGCTGTAGCTCCTCTCCAGCCATCACCCAATCTGAGTCCTCCTAAGGGTCACGTGATCAGCTGGTCTCTCACACACACACATACACACACACACACACACACACACACTACACCAGGCATATTGAGGCCTATATCAGCTCCAGGCCTACCCCACTACCCCACAGCTACATTTTTCTGTGCCACAGGGCACAACCAGGCCAGGAAGCCTGACCACACACCAGACCTCATGGCTCTGGATCCAGCAGTGTTTCGGGGTTTGGGGAACATCCCAGATGAGTCCTGATGTGTACTCCCCCCCCTTGCCCCCTCATCTAAGGGCAGAAATCATTGTCACAGTTGTTCCAGAGGGCATTAAGAAGGGCTACATCAAGCGCTAACCCAAGCCAGTGTGCACTTATACAAGATAGGAAAACAGTGGTCCTACCTTTCAGCGACTTCCTTCACCAGTGCACTCTCGATCTCACCACTGAAAATCTGGAGTCTCCCCGAATGCTGACACCAGACCAGGATCTCCAAGCTGTAACTTCTGGACTCATTGAGCCCCAGAGCCCCTCAATCCTGATTGCAGCCTGATGGAAGCTCTACTAGAATTAAAACTTATGAAATAAATTAGACACGGAGTGGGGGTCCCTATTTCACTTTGTCTGCCTTCCAGCTTAAACAAAGGAACATCCACTGCCAATTTCTTCCCAGACTAGATTCTTTATTCTAGCTCCTGCATCCCTAATGATCCCAGGAATGCAGGGGTCACATATGAACTATGAACATAAGAAGGTGCCAGCGGAACAGACCTACTGTACTGGTCTATCAAAGTCTGCTCGATTGTGCAGCTCGCTCCCTAGCAGGCAGCTGCCCCCTCTCTAACCCCTTAACCTCCCATTGTTGTCCTTCTCGCCCACGCTTACCCATCCCTGTACCCTGTCCCAAGCATTCTTAAAGCCAGCCACGTTTTTGCTTGATATGACCCCTTCTGGTAGTGCATTCCACCTTGCAACTAGTCTCTCTGTGAAGTAATGCCTCCTCATCTCCCTCCTAAATCTCCCCCCTCTATTCTTAGCCCATTCCCCCTAGACTCCCGCACACTCCTTAGTTTCAACACCCTCTCCGCCCCCCCTTGTTGACACCCTTCAGGTACCTGAATGTCTTGATTATGTTCCACCTCTCCCGCCTGTCTTCCATTGCATACATATTCAGTTCCTTTAGCCTCATCTCATAATCCATTCCCTCCATCCCCTGAATCATCCTCATCACCCTTTGCTGCACTCCCTCCAGCAGCTTAACATCCTGGCTCAGGTACGGCTTCCAGAAATGCACACAGTACTCCAAGTGAGGCCTAACCAGCACCCTGTGGAGGGGAAAAATCACCATCCTGTGCCTGGAAGTGAATCCCTGTTCTATGCACCCTAGCATCTTGTTGGCTTTCACCACTGCCCTCCTGCATTGGGCAATATTGTTCATGATCACTGTTATCAATACCCCCAGGTCCTTTTCCTCCTTGGTGCTCCCCAGCTTGATCCCTTTTTTATTTATTTATTTAAGAGATTTACCAGGAAAGGCATACTGAGCAGAGTACCGCTCGATTCCAGATGCACCCTGGGGGTAGGGGGTTACAAGAGCTTAGTACATAAATACATACAGCACAAAATAGAAACATATATAAGTTGTAGATATCCAGCAAAAGCCAAAAGGGATGGGAGAAGTTGCTGAGATGCATGTAGAGTTATACAAATTTGGGAATAGTTACAGGCAGTAATACAGGCAGCGAATACAGTAGCAGTATTTGCAGGCAGTGATACAGTAGCAATAACAGCAATTACATAGTGAGATTTGATATACCTACTCGAATGGGTAGGTGAGAATAACAAACAGTAGCAGAGGAGGGTCAAAACAAAATGACGTATGGTACTGATTTAGTCATGGAGACCAGGATAGCTGATAGGATTGAGCAGGAGTTTAGCTATGGAGAGCATAAGCAGTTAAGTAGCCGAATCATGATTTAAGAGGGCATTTTGGTGTGGGGTGCTTGTGGTGTGTCTGATGTCGGCTGCTAGGGAGTTCCATAATTTGGGGAGACTGAAGCTGAAAGCAACCTGACCTGATCGGGTGGATCTGTGAGGGATGTGAAGAAGTCTAGAGTCAGAGTTCCTGAGATCGTAGGTAGGTGGGGGCCCTTAGCCAGTATTCTCTTGAGTTTCTTGCTCCAAAATGCAACACCTTGCAATTCTTTGCATTGAACCCCAGCTGCCACTTCCTGGACCATTCCTCCAACTTTGTCAAGTCCCTCTGTAGTTGCATCCATCCCTCTTCATCATCTACTACTGCACCCATTTTGGTATCATAGGCAAACAGGATAATCCTGCTCACCACCTCCTGCGCAATGTCTGAGATGAATAACCTGAACAGCACCAAGCCCTGTGGCACCCCGCTCGTCACAGATCTAGGCTCCAAGACTTCCTCCCTCACCACCACCATCTGCAGCCTACCCCTTAGCCAGTTTGAGATCCAACATGCCATCTATGTTTCCACTCCCACCCCAGATAACTTCACCCCTAGTCTCCCATGGGGCACTGAATCAAAGGCATTGCTGAAATCCAAGTATAGCACATTCACAGCATGACCCCCATCCAACTCCCACATCACCCAGTCATAGTACAGTGTATAAGGACAGTATAGCACATCCACAGGATGGCCCCATCCAACTCCCTCATCACCCAGTCATAGTACTGTATAAGGACAGTATAGCACATCCACAGCATGCCCCCCCCCCAACTGCCACATCACCCAGTCATAGTACAGTGTATAAGGACAGTATAGCACATCCACAGGATGGCCCCATCCAACTCCCTCGTCACCCAGTCATAGTACTGTATAAGAACAGTATAGCACATCCACAGGATGGCCCCATCCAACTCCCTCGTCACCCAGTCATAGTACTGTATAAGGACAGTATAGCACATCCACAGCATGTCCCCCACCCAACTCCCTCATCACCCAGTCATAGTACTGTATAAGAACAGTATAGCACATCCACAGCATGGCCCCATCCAACTCCCTCATCACCCAGTCATAGTACTGTGTAAGGACAGTATAGCACATCCACAGCATGGCCCCCATCCAGCTCCCTTGTCACCCAGTCATAGTACTGTATAAGGACAGTATAGCACATCCACAGCACAGCTCCCGTCCAGCTCCTTCGTCACCCAGTCATAGTACTGTATAAGGACAGCACAGCACATCCACAGCACAGCCCCCATCCAGCTCCCTCATCACCCAGTCATAGTACTGTATAAGGACAGTACAGCACATCCACAGCACAGCCCCCATCCAGCTCCCTCGTCACCCAGTCGTAGTACTGTATAAGGACAGTACAGCACATCCACAGAGCGGTCCCCATCCAACTCCCTCTTCATCCAGTCATAGTACTGTATAAGGAGAGTATAGCACATCCAGAGCACGGTCCCCATCCAACTCCCTCGTCACCCAGTCATAGTACTGTATAAGGACAGTATAGCACATCCACAGCATGGCCCCATCCAACTCCCTCATCACCCAGTCATAGTACTGCATAAGATTGGTCTGGCAGGATCTCCCCGAAATGAACCTGTGCTGTCTCCCATCCTGCAGGTTGTTGCCCTCCAGAAATGCCACCAGCCAGTCCTTTAGTATAATTTCCATGAGCTTTCACACTATGGATGTCAGACCGACTGGCCTATAGTTCCCTGGCTTGTCCCTTGGACCACTTTTACATAACAGTACCACATGTGCCCTCCTCCAGTCCTGAGACACCTCTCCCTGTTTCCAGAGAGGTGCTGTACAGGTCCACCAGTGGTTTCGCTAGAACCTCTGTCATCTCCCACAGCACCCTGAGGTGGATACCATCTGGCCCCGGTGCTTTATTCACCTTCAGTGTTCTTAGCCCTTCCAAGACTCTGGTACCCTCTATTCTACCGTCCATTACCTCACATCCCCCATCACCTCCCAACCAGGGTGGTAATGGACCCCCCTCCTCCCTTGAGAACACTGAGCAGAAGTACTAATTCAGTGCTTCCTCTTGTTCTTTCCAATTTTCTACCCACTCCTTCCCCCTTTTTATCCTCACTATAGTGTCGCTGCAATTCCTTTTCACTCTGACATCACATATCTGAAAAGTCGTTCTCCACTCCTTTAATTCCCTGTGCTAATTTGAGTTCCCTTGTGGCTTTCACATCCCTTACCCTCTTTGTCACCTCCTGGGACCATTTGATGTGCTCCTCCCTGTCCTCCTCCTTCCCCATTCTTCTGAACCTCCGGTACGCCACTTTGTTGCCCTCACCCCCTCTATCACCTCCCTGTTCAGCCAGCATGGTCTCTTTCCTCTATTCATCTTACTCTGTAGCCTGGTGCACATTTTTGTAGCCTCTATGATTCCTTGCTTTATTATGTCCCACTTCTGCACTGTCCCCATTCCCCGCTTTATTCTTTCGAGTCACCCCTTCAGCAATTCCCTTATTTTCCCAAAGTCTGCCTTTCTAAAATCCACCACCTTTTTTGCAGTTCCCTCCTACTCCCTGCTCATTGTGATGTTAAACCACACCATTTGATGATCGCTGTCAGCTAACAGATCCTCCACCCTTATGTCTCACACTGCCTCACTGTTAGATAGTACCAGGTCCAGTGTGTTACCCAGTCTCATGGGTTTGGCAACCAGCTGTGTCAGGAACCCCTCCTGGAATACATCCAAGAGGACCCCCTTCCTGGCAGTGGAAGTGACCGGCATGGTCCAGTCCACCCCTGGCAGGTTGAAATCCCCCACTATAACCACCTTCCCCCTCCAACATACCCTACTGATTTGTTCCACCAGTTCTCTGTCCATTTCCACTGTCTGGGATGGCGACCTATACACCACCCCAGATCTCAGCTTCCTTCTTGGAGTCCAGGAGCTGTAACCACATTGCCTCCATATCCCTCTCTTCCTTTTCATCCCTTGTACATTTGATCCTCTCCTGCACATAGACAGCCACCCCCCCTCCCTTCCCCAAGGTCCTTTCTGTACAGTCTGAACCCTGGGCTTGCCAGGTCCCAGTCTTGGTGCTCCGTGGCCCACGTTTCTGTGATGGCCACAATGTCCGCCCTCCCTACAGACAAGAGCACCTGTAGCTCTGCCGCCTTGTTGCCAATGCTTCTCACATTCATAGAGACCACCCTCCACCCTGTCACCCTTCCCTCCTTTTCCAGATCCCCCTCCCCACCCTGTCCCTTCTGGACTAAATCCTCAAGTACCTTCTTAGCAGTTTGGGGGGTAGGCTCACCCGGATCCTTTAGTACCTTGCCTACAGTCTGACCCCCCCCCACTAGTTTAAATTCACTTTTGTTGCTGTATACTCCTGTAGCATCTGCTTTAATACTTCCTTTCCTTCCTGACTTAGATGCAGCCTGTCTCCTGCATATAAATCATTATTGTACCAGGTCTGCCTCCATCCCCCCACCCATCCATACCCTTTTGATCTACCCCACTCCTCCAGCCACATGTTGAATTCCCTAGTCCTCTCCTTCCTCATTGTGCTTGCACGGTATACTGGGAGCACCTCCGAAAAGGCAACTGTCTCCCCTACCTCCTCATACAGCTTTCCCACTTCTCCAAACCTTCCCTTCACCACCTCCACAGTCTGCCCTGCCAGGTCATTAGTCCCCACATGCACCACTATGTGCGGTCTCTCCCTTCTCCTCCTCACGCACCTTAGAGTTGCTTGCCCCGCTCTGTCTGCCCTTAGACCTGGTATGGCTTCCACCCATATACAACTATGCAGTTCCCCTCTACTGCCCCATCTGATCCCCTTAAGTATGGAGTCCTCCACCACTAACACACCCCTTTCCTCCCTTGAACCACTTAAGCCCCCCTTCCCCCCATGTACTCATTTCTGGCTTCCTTTTCTCTAGGATCACTGCTCTGCTTCCATCGCCCTCCCTCATCCATCCCCCTCCTGCTCGCTGCCTTCTCCTTTCCTCATCCACCCCATCTCTCCGCCTCAAAGTCCTGCTGCTGCCTTACCCCTCCTGGCTCTTACCCACCTCTTCAGCCCTTTGGCCTCCCATCTCCCCTTCCACTTTTGTACCCACTCCCACCTCCCCCTGCAGCTCTTCCTCCCTCTCCTCCTCCCCATCCAGTGTCAACAGTGCTTCAAACCTGTTCCCCCCTTTCACTGTGGCCTGTGAACTCTCTGCTCTCCTGTCCTGCAACCCTCCCCTCCTGGTAGACCTGACCTTAGTCCATCCCTTGTTGCTGGACTGCCTGTCCCCAATGATGCCTGCCACACCACTCCCCCCTTCTTTTGACCCATTTCCCCCCTTGTACCATGTCTGTGTGTTTCCTCCATGCTCCCATTCCCTTGCCTCCATCTCTGTCCTCCTTTTGCTCATCTTCTCGAGTTTCCTCCTAATCCTCCTCGCCTCCTCCTCCAGCCTGTTTAATCTGTGACATATTGGATATCCACCCAGCTGCCACAATACATTCATCCAAACTGCTGCCCCACATCCATTGCATCCCACAATTCTCCCCATGTTAGTACTACTTGGCCCCCTGACCGGGGTATCCCAGTATGACAAGTATTGTATGCACCAGACAGTTTATAGGTCCCTTTCATATCCTAGTCACCTGGGTGAAACCGTAACTGTTTTACATCAGAAATGAAGCCCCACACTGGGAACAGAAAATGCAGAGATTACCCCAACAAAAAATGCAAAGATTAAGTATTAGACTCTCAAGCCTCTTCAGGCAGCCCTTTGTTTCACACTGCCTCCCCCATGGTCCAGTACATCCTGTCTGACTTATTGGGGTTTTTTTTTTTTAGCTCCTTCTTCCACCCCTACTACCCGAGATTAATTCCCATGTTAGCAGAACCTTTGCAGATATGCTACTGACCACAGCCCCAAAGTCAACAGTACCTGTTTAGCTGGTGTGTGCCTGACCAGCTGCTGATTGATAGAATAAGCCCCAAGCTTCACTAATGCTGGTGTGATCCTGTCAAAAGCCCCACAGTCAACAGTACCTTACAGCTGGTGTGTCCTCGACCAGCAGCTGATTGTTCTCTCTTTGGCCTTCCCTCTGGTTCTGGTCCCTGTTGACTCAGTCTGCTCCCAGGTTTTCAGTCCCCATTATCATGTTCACATTGTTCCATACCTTTTGCATCTTCAGCGGCCCCACCTCCAGTTCCCCTGATTGACCGTATTCCTTGGTGGGAGTGAATCCCCTCCTTTTAAAATTGGTGGCAGTGTGTGGCGAGTGGGGGGCAGAAAAATCCTCCCCGTTCAGGCAATCCTCCTACACAGCTCCTCCTTGCAGGTGCGCCTGACTAGTGACCCACCTGACTCTTCTATCCCTCCACTTGCTGGCCCACCCGACTAATGAACCCTTTCCACTGCTCCAAAGCAGCCAGCTTCAGCCTTTAGTAGCCTGGCCTCCTACCAGGCCACCTCCTCCCTTACTCGTTCACAGCCAAATTGGCTGTTTCAGCTGCAGCTGGAGCCCGATTGGCTCCCCTCCACTCCCTCTGTAGTTGCAGCTGAGAGTGGGGGATTTAAAATTCTCCCCACTCTGCCAATCCTCCTCCTCCACAGCTCCTCCTTGCAGGTGCGCCCGACTGGCTACCTGCCTGATTCTTCTGTCCCTCCGCTCACTGGCCCACCCGACTGGCGAACCCGAACATGCTTCATTGAATACATAAAACAACTCCATGGGGCTATTTAAACATTTTACAAGGTACCCTGGCTGGATATTCAGAGCAGCAATAATGGTTTACAGGCAGTGCAAGCAAGGTTTCTCTGCTTCATCCAGCATGGATGCTTTACCCAAGGAACCTCCCTACTGGCACTGGTAAGCCAAATCCTTTTCTTTTTCTATTTTGTCTGGGTTACACATTCTCTGACTGGTCTGGCACTGGTCACTGCCCTAACTCTGGCATGGAAAAGCGTGCTGCATCCCCCACTTAGCCCCTGGACCTTCACAAGGGATACTAGGATTTTTTTCTATGACCCAGGCCCTGTAACTTTCTTGTTCTCGCTCTACAAGGAACCTGACCCAGCTGGTGCTCCCATTCTCATGGCACCCGCTCCCTCCTTGCAGCTCAGTCTTTCCTTATGTACTGATCTCCACTGGTACATCAGTCCTCAGATCTGGCCCTGCTCCAGTACCTGAGCCTTCTGCTTCAGGCTGCCCTGCCACAGGAGAACCCCTGGGCCCTTCCACTGCCCAGTCCCCTCCGAGCAACCCAAACTCTGCAAGTAGCACCAAATTCTCTTTTCCACTTCCAGATGACCCTTCATGGAGGATACATGCTGAGGCCCACATCCCTATCAACACCTTCTGGGCTTGCGGTAAGCTACAACCAATGGCCACCTTCCAAGGCCTGTCCTATGACCTGTGACCCACCTGGCCCTTTAATGGCAGCACCCCAGGACCTGCCCCTCCAAGCAGGACCCAATAAGGAGTGAAGGGGCCCCTTGGCTCCAACTGCCCTCAGGCCGCCCTGCCACACTGGGTATGGGGAAGAGCCACTGCCATAGGCCTTCCCTCTGTGAGGACCCTGCCACTATCCCCACAGCCCTGGCAGCCTGAGAAAACTACCTCATGGGTGCTCTAAAGGCTCCTGCCTATCCTGGTCTCCATACTGCCACCTACACCTCCCTTACCCCAATGACGCAGGACCTGGCTAGCCATCCTCCCCTAGGAGCTTCCCTCCCAGTTCCTCAATGCCACAGTGCTGCAGAGGTTGTCCCTATCTGCCACTTCTTGGGGGGCCCCCCCACTGGCCCACCTGGACCACCGAGTTCCCTTCTTGCCTGCCTTCCCTTACTCCTCCAGCTGCCCCCCTCCAGCCCCAGGCCTACTGCCTGGGCTGGTAAAGGACCCAGACTTCCTGTCTCCAATCTTATATACCTCCCAAAATCTATTGTCTGCTGCCACCTTGAGGCATCCAGCAAGTATTAACCCTCCACAGCACTAATAATTACTTAGCTCTAGGGGCAGTAGGAGGGGGAAGCGGATGCCTAAGTGGAAGCATAAGCCCCTCCTTTAAGGGGGCTCACACATCAAATCTGCTTTGTTTCCAATTACTACTCAAGCCTGTTGCCGAGTGTTTTTAGATTGAGCCCCCTACTGGTAGCAGGGTCTGATTTGTAGCTGTGTTACCTTCCCCCTTTACTGCCCTCCTGGGTGAGAAACAAGACAGTACGAGGGCCATCAGTGGCATGGCAGACATGGTGGTCACAGCTTGGAAGAAGCTGCGACCATTGACAGAAGAGAAAACAAGCATTTGTCAATGCCGAATGTTTGCTTGCTGGCATTGGCAATGGTAGTGTAGAAGTTACAGAGCTGCGTAATAGGAATGGCAGTGAAGTATTGAACTGAAGCCAACCCCACCACCACCCTGCAGAGAGTGACAGGCATTGGGGTGTGCCTTTGGGTCGTCAGGCATAACGACGCCATTTCACCACACCACCCTGCAGGCACTGACAGAATATCACGGTGTTCCTTGGGGTCTTTGGCCCTTATGCGCACCCCATTCCATTAGGACATACGGTGAGATGGGTGCGATATAGGAGAATGGGGTGAACTTTGGGGCCGAAGAGTCCAAGGCATACCTCGATGCCTCTCACTGGCTGCAGGGTGTGGAATGGTATGAGCATTACAGGCAAGAATCCCGAGTCACAACCCTGATGCCTGTCATTCTCTACAGGGTTGGGTGTTACAGTTGGAAACCCTAATACCTCAGGCATTTGTTGGTATTTTCACTCCAAATGTTCAACATGTTTTTTTTGTGACCCCACCTCATGAACAGGGGGAATATCAGTTTGTTAGCCGAAAGCTGCTTATTTTTTTTTATTTAGTTTAACCAGGTATAGCACACTAAGCTGAAAGCTTTTTTACAGGAGCAACCTGGGAGCACAAGGAGGTTAAGTGACTTGCTCAGGGTCACACAGTATGCAAGTGGAAGCTGTGGGATTCAAACCCAGGTCTGGTCTGCTGGATGTCACCAGATTTGCAGCTCAGAGCCTTAGACCACTGCGCTATACTCACCCCTCATATGCACAGCGACTACGGCATTTAGCACCACAGGTGCAAAAACATTCCAACAGGATGTAAAAATGACAGCTGTACTGTTCATGGGGAGGTGTAAAAATGGCAATGTTGCAAATGTGCAGTAAAATATTTAAAAAATGGTGACGTCACTAACGCATACATAGAAACTGTGCAACGCACACCCGTAATATAATTAGGTTGGGGATTTTTTACAGTAGATTGTCAACTCAGGCATTTTGGTGCCACGATCAAAACAGTGTCACTGTGATTTTCTTTATCTGTCCCGAACAATGATTTCCCACAGCGACCCGCATCTCTGTGCTGAAAGTGTGAAAACACACTTCGCCATGTTGTGAAAATGACAGCTGTACTGTAAATAAGGAAGTGTGGAAAAATGCCACTAGTGAAATCTGGACTTAAAATATTACAAAGTCATGAACTTACGAGGGTGCGTGGAAACTGCGCCAATGCTCACTCATAACACAGTCATTTATGGACTTTTGTCACCAAATTTTCAAAATAGCCATTTTAAGACCTCTGCTCATGAACAGTGTAACTGTGATTTTCTTAATCTGTCCCAAACATTGCTTTCCATCACCAACAGCACCATTAGTGCTACATGTGCAAAAACACATTTTGGGCGGCATATGAAAAATGGCAGCTGTACTGTTCATAAGGAAGTGTAATAAATGGCAATGCTGAAAATCTGGAGGAAAATATTAAATTCGCAAATTTATGAGCATGCATAGGAACTCATGCACATACGCTTTAAAACAGTCATTTTAGAATTTTTCACCAAATTTTCAACATAGCCATTTTAAGACCTCTGCTCATGAACAGTGTCACTGTGTTTTCTTAATATGTCCCATACATTGGTTTAAGTACACCGACTGCGCCATTGTCGCTACATGGGTGAAACACATTTTGGGTGAGATGTGAAAAATGACAGCTGTACTACTCATAAGAAGGTGTGGTAAAATGGCAATTTTGAAAATCTGGGTGAAAATATTAAAAATTCGTGAACTTACGAGTGTGCGTAGGAACTGCGCAATATGCATTCGTAAAACAGTCGGTTTTTGGAATTTTTCCACCAAATTTTCAAAATAGGCTTCTTGAGAGCCCACCTTATGAACACTGGCAGTGTCGTTTCGTTAATCAGTCCCGAAAGGTGATTTCACGCAGTGACTGCGAAATCACCCTTCGGGCCCGAATAACGCCATGACAATGACAGCATTCATGAGAAGGGGTCCCAAAAACCCCATGTTGAAAATTTGGTGCAAAAATTCCAAAAAATGCCTGAGATATGCAACAAAGTTGAAAAAACCCTATCTATCCCATTATACAGCTTACCGGCATTTCTAAGTTGGCGGTTGGTTTGAAGAGTGCAGGCGTGTTCCCGGTCCACGAAGATCGTCAGCGCCCGAGCTCGGAGGTAAGTATGGGGTGACAGGGGTATTTGGAGGCAGGGTGCACAGTGGGTGGGTGCGGGTTGTGGGAGGGGCAGGAAGACTGCGTGGGACCGTTTTCTTTATTGGTATTTAAAAAAAAAGCGGCGCGGGACGTTTGCCACGCTGGGTGGGTTCCCAGCATGGCAGAAGGACCGGCTGGAGGGGCATGGGCCGACGGGATTGGGCACCCCGTCGGCCATGGTGTTGTTGCTGCAGCTGGGGTGGGCTCCCAGCGCGCACCCTGTACTCGGGGAGGGGACAGTGAAGCCGACGGAGGATTGGGCACCCCGTCGGCTATACCATTGAGTTGCTCACGCTGGGGTGGGCACCCAGTGTGGCATTTGGAAGGCTTTGAGGGAGTGCAGCACAGCCGACAGGGGATTGGGCACCCGTGCGGCTATAGGTGTATTGTGGGGGCGCGCGAGTAAGGCGTGCGTGTGTGTGGTGTGTGTGTGTGTGTGTGTGTGTGTGTGTGTAGGGGGAGCTGCGTATGAGTAGGCGATATCTTATCGCTGCTCACTGAAGCGTAGCTCCCCCTTTCAACTATATGCCACTGCATTTTGGAACTTGTCATAGACAGCTTCAGCATGCATTGGAGGACAGGGGCCGCGCCTGCCAACACACTGACTGAATTGGAAGAGGGGGTGACACACCTCCGAAAACTCAAATGATGGCACTATGTTTCTTGCACATGCGTGCAAGCAAACATAAAAATGAGTGGACAGCAGGAGCACAGTGAAACAAATTCTACAGTAGTAGCAATAGCAATAACTTATTTGTTACGCTTAAAAAGCTATTACAAAACATACTGTTTTCACAATTAATAATGCTTAAAAACCTAATCGTTACTTAATAAACCCTTACTTGTATAATTCCACATATTTTTTCCTTACAAGATGTACAGCCCTTAAAAAAGTGTACATTTTATTATCAGACCCGAGCTGGAGCCCGACAAAAGCTCTTGGACTTATCAATGTGGAGGCCTGAGGAACTTGGCAAGATAAGGAGCAAACCACCTTCTCCTAAGCTTTTTGTATTTAGGACAACATAAAAATAATATGAACACTATCAGTGGAACAAACGGCACAGGAAACATTGGTGGTAGGATGTACAAACTACACAGACAAAACCCACACCCACTGTGCATGTTTCAGTGTTGTGATTGGCCAAGCAGCACTTCAAAGGAAAGATGCAGAGAAATCTAGAGTGTAAGCAGAACTGTGGAGGAGACTCGTTGTTCTGAATCTGTAATAGGTGGAGGCAAAAGCCTCCAAAAGTCTTTTCAGAGCTCAAACTGATCACAATATGTTCACATTGCCTTCGGCAATTCTTTTTCCTCTTTGGTAACCAGCTAAGCCCATTAGACACAAGGCCTGTATTCTGGGGCAACCTTGGAGCATTGGGGAGGTTATATGACTTGTTCAGGGTCAAACAGTGTGCAAGTGGAGGTTATGGAAATCAAACCCTGATTTGCTTGATGTATCAAGCTTATTCACAGCTCATTACTGTAACATCTAAGCTATACTGCCAGCCCAACTGAACAGAGAAAATAAAGTCTATTAATAGTTTTAATTCCTTGTGTTTCTTTAATGACCATGAAAAATCCACCAGCTAGCCTAAACAGCCTGCCAGGGAAATGTCTGATGCTTACCCTGCTGCAGATAAAATTGAGACCTTGGCCTCATGTAAGGCCTTAAGTTATGTGTGAGGGGTGAGCATTCTTCCAGAGTAATTATGCAGAAGTTTAAACTCCTATATAGCATAATAAACAAACGTTCTGTCTATTGAATGTGTAGAAAGACAGATGCTAGACAGATGGGGAAAAATACTTTTTACTAGTTATTTTCATCAAAATAAAATGCCTGTTCTTAATAAAAAAAAGTTGGATTTTTTATTTGAATTATTTCTCAGTTCAACCATTTTATAAATTTCTGTAAGACATTCCATGGTGTGGGTTAGGTTAAAAAAAAAAACAACATTTTCCTGGGTAGGCAGTTGTCTCATGTAAGTCACACCCTATCATGTCTTATTGCTTGTAAATTCTCTTTTATACTTCCCCAGCACTGTGTCCTCAGTGACTGTGACATTACAACTAACCAAAAAAAGAAATTTACCTGCTGCTGGATAGGTCACATGTGGTGATCTTATTAACTGGGTGCTGACCACAAACATCTCCTGACCCAGCTGCACACCCAGCGTCGCCTCAAGCAGGTGAACAGGCGAGACAACACTGTGGTTCAAATAGGGTTGGGTGAATGGAAACACCCGAGAAGGAGAGGCAGGAGGCAATCCAGAAGTTTAATGCCAGTTGGGCTTTATTCATACACAGGGAAGGTAGACACAGTCACAAGGGAGGAAAAGGGACCAAATCTCAGAAAACAATAAATGATACTCTACTAACTCTAAAAGGTGCACCTTAGCTTAAGGCCAGTACTTATAATACTCTATGATTCTCTTCTCTATAAGGCCAAAGAACAAATGTGAGCTTCTACAACTTTATCAGAAGGTAGAACAAATGCACAGTGTACAATGAACACCAGAGATTATCCTGGGTAAGGTGGTATAACCCTCTCAGAGTCTATAAGATCAAAGAAGTCCAAATGTTCTTGTTGTCTTTGTGCACAGCTGAATAATGGAAAGCAAAGGGAAAGGGGAACTCCTGCTTGGCACCAAGCTACATCAGTGGGAACCTATGACAGGTTGAATGGGAAGCGGAGAAATTTGTAAACAGACCTTGGTTCTTCAGCCAACCCACTCTCCAGAGTTGCTGGAAATATTTGGGACACAAAAGGACTAAACTGGGCAGAGCTCTTCCCTGGCACAAACCCTCAACCAGGGCTGCCAAGGATGAAGAACACGGAACATGGCAAGGAATCCACCTGAAGGATTGCCACTAAGGAAGATTCTGCTGCTGTTTCCCCGACACAAACCCTCAACCAGGGCTGCCAAGGATGAAGAATATGAACTGCTGAGATTTCCTGGCACCAACCCTCAACCAGGGCTGCCAAAGACGAAACACAAGACTCGGTGAAGAATCCACTTGAAGGATTACAAAGGATGAGAACACCAACTGCTGAGCTTCTTTAGTGATGGATCCACCTGAAGTGCCACCAAAATTGAGCTGGATCCCAGAACATCGCACGGTGCATGCAGGATGGAACAAGTAAGAAGAAAAGCTGTGGGATGGAGATTTGGATTCCACAAGTTCAAGACCAAAACAAGAAACCGGCAGACACGAACACACCTTGGCCACGACAGATTCGACTTTCGACAGATGGCTGGGAGTGATGGTCGAGGCTTCTTCCAAGACATCCCACTTCCAAGCTGACTTACACCAAGGGATGTCAATTTTGGCTTACAGCAGATGAAAGGGAAAGAAGATGCTGTGAAGTTCTTCGCTGGCTGAAGACTGCTTAGGTGAAGGATTGATGGTGGCTGAAGATTGAGTCCACAAACTTTGCACTGAACACTGGTACTTCTACTTTGCACTATACACTGAAATTCAATAGTTGCAAGGGCAACTTGCCTGGAACAGGGGCAATTTACAACATTCCGGGGCAGCTGTTCATTGCAGGGGCAATTTACCAGGAGCAGGGGCAAATTGCAACAATCCGGGGCAATTGTTCGTATAGGGGTAAATAACCACAATCCTAGCACAATACAGTCTCGGCTCTTTTGCAATCAACACAACATTTCAGATGCTTGAGTAATAAACAGTTCTTATAGACAGTACATTAGCTGACAGTCACTTCATAGCATATTGTGTACTAAGCACCCCTTTGTTCCGACCCTCCACACTCGTGGGTCCCTTTTCAATAGGATCTGGCTACCCCTGAATACTTCAGAGTAATTGCCCTTTTAACTGGCTGCCCTTAGGTGGTGGGATACCCCCCCCTACTGGGTCCCTTTTACACTGGAGCCTAATGTTGCCCCTTGGCTGTGGAATGCCCTCTGAATACTCAGGCCTGTGCTGCTCTCTAGGTACGGTGCCTGAGCTGCCCCACTTTGTACTGGGTCTGGGTGCTGCCTCTTAATATTGGGCCTGGCATGCCCCTTTAAGATCCTGGGCTTCTCTTGCCCTTTTCAATCGCTGGGCCCTTTAGAATAGCCCTTTAAAATAGCCCTTTTAAAATCCCTGGGCTTTCCTTGGCTAGGCTCCTTTTAAATTCTCCCCTCTGGGCCTTGCTTAAATCAGGGATCTCCACACCTCTCTCATAAATATTTATGAGCCCTCTTTATGTCGTCAATACTGGGCCCTCCCCTGGGCATCACTGCACGACACATTTAAATATTACATTTCAGAGTCCTTCTGGCCCGACCCTCTCGAGGCGCTCATCCACTTTCCTTTGCGCCTAGCGTAAACTGTTAAAAATAAATAAAATACACTTTCTCTTTGCTTTGGGGTGGACTGCACATAGCAGTGTACTGCTACCGACTCACCACACCACCAAGGATCAGAGGATGCAGGCAGGAGGCGGGAGGTGCTGCTTGAAGAGGAGGGAGATCGTAGGCAGGTGCAAGACAGCAGGGGACCTTGTGAAGGTCCTGGGATAGCCAGCAACAATGTGGCAGTGCGATTGCCACCACCGGAGAACCGAAACACTAATTTTTAAATTAAACAACAAAACGGGGCTCCGAGCCTTTCGGGCACACAGTGTGACTGTTTCTTCTTCTGGTGCCCATGATGGCACCGTGGACTGTGCTACACAGCAGCAGGACAGCTTTAATAGCTAGAGGCAGACCAGGCATGCAGGCAAGCCCTCGGGGAATGGCTTCAACCCTCCAGATAAGCCCATTCCTTGTTCCCTTATCTTGCTGCATCCTCTCTTCTCCACAGCTATCATGAACTCCTCTAACTGAACAACTATTTTTGAAAACCAACACTCTGATTCTATAGTTGGAGAAGAATGTTCTATATGAGCAGCTCGGCACAGCATTCCATCCAAGGCCATTGTTTAACTTTGCTGGCACATAAAGCTAGTTTCTTTATTTGTTCTGTGTGCTGGGCACCTTTTCTATTTTGCTGAAGTGCCCCAAACTATAGTGGGGGGGTCACTCACAGGGGTCCTTTTTTTACTGTACCCTGCCAGCCCACACAAACAACAGGGCACCCTGGGCACACTGTAAACCCCATTTACTGTATTGCCCCCTATTTCTGTAGTGCTCCCAACTTTGGGGCATTACACACATATTATGTCACAATGAGTGAGTTCACAGTGCTAATGAGGTATGAAGAGAAGCACAGCTAGATATGTCAGTCTGTAGTAGGTGAAGTGCTGCTCTTCACATCACACTGAATATCAAACAGAAACTCTTCTAATGAGCACAAAATACACAGAAATTATAAGTAGCAACTGGCTTCTTCTAAGAAGTTAATAGCATTTTTGGCCTGGTTCTTTTTTTTTGGCACTACTACCTCAAGAAATTAAAAAAGAAATCTCCCGGCCCATTAGATGGAACTAGAACCCCCTTTACTCCTAAATTAATATATCTCATCTTGCTCCAAATGTCTATTATCCTTCATGCTCCCCTTGGACTCCCCCTTGATGGCCCAATTCAAGCAGCCCCTTCAAAAACTACGACTCTGTCCCTCCACAAATTAAACAACATTCACTTTGCTTGCAGTAGGGTAAGTTACTTGCAAGCTCTTTTTTTTGCAGAATATCCTACAGCATACATACTGACTGACACCAAGGCCCACCTGACTGGTCCATTAACACCAAGTCTCTGCTAGGAGAGCCCTTTTTATTTCTTTCAAAGAGCTACACTAAACGTTCTAGCCCTGCTTTCCAGGTGACACCGTGCATTGACTGGTTCATC
The DNA here is from genome assembly GCA_016271365.2 of Neoceratodus forsteri. Classification (NCBI taxonomy): domain Eukaryota; kingdom Metazoa; phylum Chordata; order Ceratodontiformes; family Ceratodontidae; genus Neoceratodus; species Neoceratodus forsteri. The sequence continues at coordinate 731,202,730 of CM057456.1, read as the reverse complement.
AGTCCAATAGCCCTGCATTCAAGCAACTGGTTTCAGCTGGTTCGTGATCCCTGGCTATTTTGCACAAGCTTGACCCAATTTTCTCTTTCTTTCTTGGGACATTAAATTAAAAAGAACGACACTTAGTCCCTTAGAATAAATAAATCCTATTGTCTTCTACCCCTAAATTAATACATTTTGTTTTAGTACCTATTGAGCAAGATTCACAAAAAAGTGCAAAGTGCAGTGCAAAGGTTTGTACTGAGTCTTGCAATTGCCCATGTTCCAAAAGCTACTATTCACAGTCGGATAGCACACTGTGCTATCCGACTGTGAATAGGGGCCAGGTTGAGCCAGCACTAACTCCGAAGTACTGCCATTGTCTGGAGCCAGAAATACCCCGCTGTAACGGATAGCGCTGCTGAGCTACAGTGCAATTCACAAAGCCAGCCATGCAAACGAGCCCATTGGGCACGTAAGGCACTAGTAAGCCATTTGCATGCTCATTATGGGTCCATTTGCATAGGTTGAGGGGACTTAGCGTGACCCCCCCAGCCCACAGCTGACACTCAGCCACAGTCCATGGTGGCTACTGCCCCTCCCCCATTGCCAATGGCCATCCCATAATACAGTAATATTATCCCTGGCAGTGCAGTGGTGCTCTTCTTGACTTCCGATCACTGTCCTGTATATTGAATAATATTTCCTGGAAGTCTAGTGGTGCCCTTCCCCCCCCACCCCATCCAGTGTGAACCAGGGAGGGACACTACACTATGTAAACTTTGTTTATTCATGTTGGGTGGCAATCGGGAACTGAGGAGGGACACTACACTATGGAAATGTTTTTTATTAAAATCAAGTGGGCGATTGGGGACCTGGAAGGGATACTACACCATGGAAACTTTGTTTATTAAAGACGGGACCAGGTAGTGGGCCCGCAGTACTTCTTCCAGCTACTAGGGTTGTGCGGATTATTGCCAGGTATTTGTTGGCGCTAATTTTTCCACTCAAGGGCATTCACAAACGTCCCTTGAGTGAATCAAAAACATTGTGAATGGTAATGTGGGGATATGCAGGTTCCCTGCCCTTCATTTGCATTTAAGCCCCCTCCCAACTTTGCCAGGCCGCAAACACAATTTGACTGGGCAAACTGGGCTTTGTGGATACCAACTCTGGGCAAAACCCAGTTTTTTCCCAGGCATACTGGGTTTGCGCCTGGGCAAAGTTTTGTGAATCTGGCCCATGGTTAATTATCTCTTGCCCTCCCCCCTGTTGGCCCAATTTAAACCGCCCCTTCACAAATTACACACTATTCACTTCTCTTGAAGTAAGTTGAGTTACTTACAAGCTCTTCTCTGCAGATAATCCTCAGCATTCCTACTGGCTGACAACAAGGTCCTCCAAAGTGGTTCACTTCCACTTTCAGGATACACTCCTGAAAAAAAGGCTATTTAAAGGATCTTCTTTCTGTGTATGCCCCATTAAACATGGATGGAAACACATAGGGGCAAGAAACCCCTAAATCCAAAAAATAAATTCCAGTTCAATATTTTTTAACACTTGCCGTGGCTTCTGGGTTCATCCTTACCCATCAAATACACTCCTGAAAAAAAGGCTATTTAAAGAATCTTCTTTCTGTGTAAGTCCCTTTAAACATAGATGGAAACATATAGGGGGAAGAAACCCCTAAATCCAAAACATAAATTCCAGTAAAAGATTTTTTAACACTTATCACAGTGGCTTCTGGGTTCATCCTTACCCACCAAATACTATGTTTTTTAATCAAATGTAAAATATGGCTACAAAGGGCAACTAATTAGCTTTACAACTATGTTGGGGTTGAGGGGTTCGTTATTTAAGGTCTTAGTGGTAAGGGTTCCCAAAGTGGGCAAGGAATGGCTTTGAATGGAAATCACAGGGATGCAGCTACAAGATACAGGGCCTTTACGGTGCCAAACATTAAGTCCAACACATCAATGTGATGCATGCTTAACAAGCTATCTACTATGCTGGCTACTACCAATGCAAGCCACTTTGAAAAAGAGGAAATATTTAGGGAGCCAGGAGGCCCAAAATTGATTTCTTGTATTTATTTTCACTCGCTATATAATTTTCAGGTGACAATCGTGGCCTCCTCAAATCCCAAATGTTCATATTTGGGGGGTACTGAGAACAAGAAACAGAAGGTACCGTCTCTAATGATTAAACTGATGTGTGGTACTTGTGGTCACAGGGCAACGTGGTGTGGTGAAACATAGAAATGTAGACAAGAACAGCAGAAGGCGTCCTCGCCATCCATCCGGTCTGCCCAGCCATACCTATGGTCCTGATATTTTGCTGTGAGTACCTTAGTTGGTCACTCACATCCCCATTCTTCATGCCATGCTAGTATCCAGTCTTGAGGATGCTGACATATGGGGAGCACAGGTGTCACAATGCAATTTTCCAATGGACTTTGAGAGATAAGCACATTATATTGAAGAATAGTTACATTTCCAAAATTATTTTTTAAAACTCCCTGGTGTGAGGAAGGGAGAAATGCGATGCTATTGGGATGGGTGGAAGGATTTTTATGGAAAGGCTGCGGCCTGTGATTCTTTGGGGGGGAATAGCTCCTCCCCATCCCCTATTTAAGCCTTCAACAAATGCCCACTCTACTTAGAGTGAGTCACACTCACTTGTCGGTGCGTGGCTGGTTGCCCCCCTTCTTCCTGTGGTTGTTTTCATTGTGTTCTGCCCCTCTCTGCCTCTGCCGTTGCCTTGCTTTACCCCCTTTCCTTTCCTTGTTTTGCTTCCTCCCTCCTGTGCTCCCATACCTCCCACTGCCTCCTGTGCTTTCTCTTCTTTCTTTTTGTGGGACCTTCCAGCCAGCTGCGCCTCAGTGCTCCACCACTTGCTAGGCTCTGCATTATAAGACCTCTGGACCGAAGACATCATACTGAGCTACCTCTCCTGGGTGTCTCAGCTTTGCACCTTCCTACATTCCTGTTGGTTTCCCCAGTTTCACTGCTCCAAGTGCTTCACAGATCCTACTGGACTCCTTTCACACTGCAGGTCAACCTTTGCTCTTTTCCCAGTTTCACGTCACTCACTGGCTATGGCATCCCGACTCTTCAGTCCCTTCGGCAGTACTGTTTCTTGGTTTCCAGGGTAGTGTCCAGGCAGTGCCATACTCCCATATCTTATATTTACTAGAAGGATGCTGCCTTCCTCACATTTATAGCCTGACCAGTACTATGCTTTCCTGCACAGGAAACAGATCACCATCTCAGCTGCTCCTACACGCTATCAGAACTCGTATTTCGGCAAGCTCAAGAGCATTCCCTGTTCTGCAGCTGTCTCTTATCTGGCTTCCAGCAGCATGTTATCTCTGCAGTACCTAGTTACCTACCCAGTTACCTATTCAGTCCATTTCTACCTGGGGCATTGCTAGCCTGCAAATCTATTTACCACCTAACTGACCTGAGACTTTCTGGCCTGCTAAATCCCTTCAGGAATCGATGTGGGATCCTTCCCCCACTGTATCAGAAAAACAATGTGCTAATAGCTTTGCTGTACTCCATATATCGTTCTACAGCCTTATTCCCTGGTTTGCTGCAGCTCCATTAGCTGTCCGTCAGGCAGTGCCTCACATTACTTATAGTTGATAATTGGGTCCCATCACGGACTGGGACACTTCTGACCTGCTACTCCATCCCATTCATCTACCAGGGACATCTACTTCATATCTGCTTGTGCTAAATTCTATTGTGGACTGCATGATGTCCTTATCACCTCGATGCCTGCCTCCTTCTAAGCTACCTCCGGGCTTGCAGTGCTCCAGAACTAATTCACAGCTGTGATCTTCCTTGATATATCTTCCAGACATTTAACTCTACAGATCCAGGTTGTGGACATCCTCTGTCAGTACTAAATATAACCAGTGACCGCATGTCATCCTTCCCTACCGGTCAGTTAGCCGACATACCAGCAGGCTCAATTCCCTTAAATTACCCTTCAGGCTAACCCTGAGGTAGGGGCCACTCTTGGGCTTCTCCTTTCCGTATCCTCCGCAGCATACAGTGCTTCAACTCCTTGATGTCATATTGCTCCCTGCTTCCCTTCTCCTCCTTCATCTTGCCTTCCATCATCTCTCGGGATCCACTCAGTACTCCAGAATAATGCTGCCTGTCTAGTTTCACCAGTTTACCTGTTTGCTCTCCTTGGCTACTCCTTGGCCTGCAATGTCCAGGCCTTCGCTCTACAGTATAGCCCCCTGAATTTGCTTCATGTAATTAACCCCCATCAGCCTGTTGTCTATACTGGGAATGTGTCTGCCTGTCTGACCTGCCAGCAATACAGTACTACCTCGTTTCCTCTCTCGTACTTTTGCACCTGTTAAGCCCACTGGAAAATAGCAAGACAGCAAGACTTCTACTCCTGCCTCGGTACTCACCTCCTGCCTGTATCAGACCATTATGCTTGCCTTATCATTTCACAGATAACAGTTTACCAAGCCTCAGATCCTCCTTCGCCTGTTTAGCCCAACTACCCATGGGCCCTCAGTCACTACCTGACCTGTAGTATTTCCATCGCTTATGTTCTGTGACTTTATTCCCATACCACCTATCAGTACTGTACTCTTCAGCCAATTCCTTTGGGCTGTTGACTCTATACATTCATGATTCCCTTGCTCTGCAATGTTCCTCTCGGCTCAGTGGAGCTCCACAGTGCCAGCTTATTTCCTGAGATACTCTACCTTACTCCTTGTTGCTAACTGCTCCCCTTTTCGACAGCCAGGACATCTATTCATGTTTCAGACATTCAACCTGCAGCCCTAGGATTGGTCATCCCCCTTATGTATTAAGGCCCATTGCTTCCTCGGATCCATTCTGCAGATTTCCTTCCTCCAGCCATCCATATTCTACAGCCGACCAGCTGATATGACGACTGACCAGTTCCCCTCATTCCAGTCGGACCTATGTGGAGGTCCAGCCAGGCTTGCTAGCCTATATAGAGGCCTAGCTCAATATTAACTATCTCTACCATTCCTTAGGCTGACCTACGTGGAGGTCAGCTGGTCCTGCTAGCCTATATGGAAGCCTAGCTCGACTCATGCTTCCTACTCTTTAGGCTGACCCCGGGAGTGTCCAGCCGATCCTGCTAGCCTACGGAGGAACAGCTCGCACACACTTATACTCCTTCCTCAGGCTGACCTACGTGGAGGCTCAGCCAGTCCTGCTAACCTATGTGGAGGCCTAGCTTGACTGTCATTCACCACTCATACCTTTGGCTGACCTACGTGGAGGTCCAGCCGCTCCTGCTAGCCCACGTGGGGGCCTAGCATCGTTCTTATTGCTGCCATCCTCTAACGGACTTGTTGTTTACTTGATCACCCTAGCATGCAATTTTTAGTTAGCTGCTTCTGCCTCAGATCCTCTTCAGCTGAAGATCCTCTTCTGCTTCCTATGTCATACAAACATAGAAGTTGACAGCAGATAAGGACCACAAGGCCCATCCAGTCTGCCCATTTCTTTTTCTACCTTATGAATGTGCCATCGGCCTTTGCTCTGTCAATGGCCTATCTATTCATACTCATCTGTATTGCTCCCTTATGCCTAACCCATGCCTGTTTGAAGCCCTGCACTGTATTCATATCCACCACTTCCTGAGGTAGGCTGTTTCACGCATCCACCACTCTTTCTGTGAAAAAGAACTTCCTCACATTACCCCATAATCAGCCTCCCTTTAATCTCATGCTGTGTCCTCATGTCCTGATATTTTTCTGATATTGAAACATGTTAGACTCTTTCACCTTGTTAATGCCCTTAAGGTGTTTGAATGTTTTGATCATATCACCTCTCTCCCTCCTTTGCTCTAGGGTATACATATTGAGCTCCGTTAATCTGTCCTCATATGTTTTCTGATGCAGTCCCTGCGCCATTTTGGTTGCCTTTCTCTGGACTGCCTCAATTGTGTTAATGTCCTTGTGAAGGTGTGGCCCCCAGTACTGCATGCAGCACTCCAGATTGGGCCTAACCAGTGTTTTGTAAAGAGGGCTTATTACCTCCCTCTTCCAACTTGTGATACCCCTACTAATACATCCCAACATCCCCCTAGCCTTACCTACTGCTTTAGTGGTCTGCTTGGATGATTTCAGGTCATTGGTGATGATGATGCCCAAGTCTCTGTCTTCCCTTGAGACTGCCAGCAACTCCCCTCCCAGCCTATAGGTGGCTTCAGGGTTTCTCTTCCCTATGTGCATGATCTTGCACTTCTTTGTGTTAAACCCCAGTTGCCACTCTTCTGACCATTTTGCTAGTTTATCCAGATCTCTTCTCGTTCTGTCAACCCCATCTGGATCATCTACTCTGTTGCAGATCTTGGTGTCATCTGCAAACCTTATCTTACCCTCCAGTCCCTCTGCAATGTCGCTGATGAAGATGTTGAAGACTACTGGCCCCAGGACTGATCCCTGAAGTACCCCACTTGTGACTTGCATCTCTTCTGACTGTATACCATTTACCACCACTCTTTGTTTTCTGCCCGTCAACAAGTTTGCCACCCAGTTGACTGACTTCTGACCCACTCCAAGCCTACCCAGCTTATTAAACAATCTTCTATGTGGAACAGTACTGAAAGCTTTGCTGAAGTCAAGGTAGGTGACATCAACTGCTCCTCCTTGGCCCACCACTCTGGTTACCCAGTCAAAGAAATCTATGAGATTAGTTTGACAGGACCTTCCTTTTGTAAACCCATGCTGTCTTGGATCCTGTGCTCCTATGGATTCCAGGTGTTGCACTATCCTTTCCTTAAGGAATGCCTCCATAATATTGCCCACTACTGAGATAAGACTGAATGGTCTGTAGTTCCCTGCCTCCTCCCTGCTACCACTCTTATGGAGCGGGATCACATGAGCCCTTCTCCAGTCTTCTGGGACCTCTTCTGTGCTCAGAGACTCTCTAAACAGTTCTGATAATAGCTCTGCTAGTTCCACCCTTAGCTCCTTTAGTACCCTGGGATGTATGCCATCAGGTCCCATTGCCCTGTCCACCCTAAGCTTATTGAGCTCTTGTAGGACCCTTTCTTTTGTGAAGGAACTAGTGCACACCTCCCCCTTCAAGATTCAAAGGACATGCGTCATCTTCTGCCTCGCAAAAGAGACCTCACTGTTTGCTTATTGTACCAGTCCCCTGAAATGACTTTCCTCCTTCAAACTCCAGGATTGTCCACTTTCAGTTTACTTCAGCCATTCCAGATGTGATTCCGCTCCCAACAATTGACCGAACATGCCTTATGAAACATATTCAACATATCCACCTATTGATGTTGGACTGGGATTCATTAACCAAATGTGCTACCAGCTTTTGTCATGGACACCTATCATCAGTACTTCAACTACGAGATACTACTCACAATCACCTCAAGATCTACTCTTCAACCAAGACTCGAGATTTGGATTATTCAATGACTTATTCCTTTTAGTTTAATTTAGGATTACTCTCCTTTAGTATGCCCAGAGGACGGGCAGGTCAGTAACCATGGGTCCTCGGAGGTTCCCCCAAAGGGGTTTTTTCCTCTCCTGCATGCTACTAGCCACACTCTCCGGAGCTGGAGGAGGTAATCATTCTAGCGATTACTTTTCTTTTTGGGCCTTCCATTCTACCCTCAACTAAGCATCCGGCCAAAGGTGGGATACAGAGAAAGGCCAAAACATCAAGTTCTAACTGCTGCCATATCTCATGCAGTACAACTATCTAAGCACCAATCATATCTAATCCAGCTCCAATGTACTACAACCTTACCCATGTTCATACCCCAGGCTAACGTATCTAAGCTCCAACCATTCATCCAGCTCGTGCATCCTGCAAGCGCTGCCCTAAGTACTGTTCTAGCTCTATGTATCTAAGCACCAACCATTTCTTTAAGTCCTACGTATCACAGCACTGAGCTATATATCACTCATAGAATTATTTTTTGTCTTCCAAGGCCACCATTACACTTCATACAGCTGACTTCCCTGGAAAAGTAACAGTCTCCATGGGGGCTACTCTTCGCCATGGGCTAACCTCCCAGAGTTTCTCCTGTGAACTTCGCCCATGGCAGTGCTGAATTTTGGTAACATTTTATGCCTCACCAACAAGGCTGCACGAAGCATAGTGGTCCATCCCTGCTATTCACATTTTTAGCAAATACTATGAACTGAATATCCTAGTCCTTCCAATACAGTTGTCAGCTGCAGAATGATCAGTCTGTAATTCAGTCATGTCCACCATAAGAATATATACTGTATTCATATTATATTGTCAGTTTACTTGATCGTTATGATACTTACAGATAAGTTCTTGTAACAGGGGATTTTAATGCTCTTTGAGATTTGTTTCAGGGCTAATGACTTTTAAACAAATACTGGCCCCTCTTGGGTAAAATCAGATTATTACTACCCCTAGTAGATGTGATCCTGTCAACCAGACCTCCTCTATATTGTATTTGATTTTTATTTCTGCAGGCCAAATTTCCTCCAACTCTCAGCCTCATGAAATGATTTTTTGCTATTTTAAATTGTGCGCAAATAGATTTATTCCTCAATAGATATCATGAACAAGTTTTGGAAATTTTAATATTGATTAGGAGTGGTGAGCAAGCTGACAAGCTGGTTAAAACACTGGTTGGAGGGAAGGACACAGAGGATTGTGGTGAACGGGGTGCACTCATAGGAAGAAAAGGTGATGAGTGGGGTTCCCCAGGGGTCTGTGTTGGGACTCATACTTTTCAACATATACATTTGGGACATCATGGAGGGTCTTTGGGGGAAGGTGTGTCTATTTGCTGATGACATGAAGATATGCCTCAATAGGGTTGATACGGTGAAAGGGGGGGTGGAAGATATGAAATAGGATTTGGTTAGGCTGGAGGAGTGGTCAGAAAGATGGCAGCTGCAGTTCAGTATAAAAAAGCCCAAAATTATGCATATAGAGCAAAATAACCCAAAGGAGAAGTACCGGCTTGTGGGGGAGGAGCTGGAGGTAACAGAACAAGAAAGAGACCTGGGGATCACTATTTCAGACCACCTGAAAGTCTGGAGTCAGTGTGACAGAGCTGCAGGAAAGGCATGTACCATGTATGATAGAGTCTTAATATACTGCTTGCTAAATTGTCCTACCAGTATGCACTACTGTTACCAAATCAAACTACCTACTGTGTTGTCCTTGTCACATGTTTTGCTAACTCTGTAATTAATACCATGTAACTTGATCAACTGTTTAGTTTTTGCAGATGTCATACATTTATGCAGCTAAACCCTGTAACCAATCCTTTTGTCTACAATACCTGAATCTGCACCTTATAATACTATCAATGTAACCTGTACCCTGGATCCATGTATGCCTGCATCTTTCTGCACTTGTTCTCTTATATTATGTATTTTTACTTGTACTATCTTCTCTTCTCCTGACGAGGTACCTTTGGAAATGAGCCTCTGGCTCAAAGGTTGTAAACTGATTGCAATATAAAATAAATAAAAAAAATGCATAGGGAAGGGATTCACAAGCAGGAGGGAGGGAGGTGATCCTGCCACTATACAAAACCATGGTCAGGGCACACACGGAATAAAGGGGGTCCAGTTCTGGAGGCCATACTTACAAGGGGACAAGGACAGGCTGGAAAGGGTCCAGAGAAGAGCAACCAAGATGGTGAAGGGGCTGCAGGGAAAGTCTTATGAGCAGAGACTGGGAGAGCTGGGCCTGTACACAATGGAGGAGAGGAGGGAGAGGGGGGATATGGTGGAGACATTCAAATACTTGAAGCGCATAAACAAGGTGAAGGTCGTTGGCATTTTCAGAATGAGTATGAATAATTCCACCAGAGAGTATACCTACAAACTGGAAGGGGGAAGATTCAGAGGGGACATCAGGGGACTGTTCTTTACTGAGAGGGTGGTAAGGCCATGGAACAGTCTGCCAGAATGGGTGGTGGGGGTGTATACAGTAGACAACTTCAAAAGAGCCTGGGATAGATACATGGACCTAACGGGCAGGGGGCAGGCTGGCAATGGAGGGAGGGGTCTTCCTGGGGGGGAGGGTTACGGGCAGACTGGATAGGCCATGGGGTCCTTTTCTGCCGACAGTTTCTATGATTCTATGATTAATTCCATAAAGGCCTCAAAAGTATAAACTGAGGTTTTTAACTAACAAGTAAGGATGTAAATGTACTGTATGATGTGCGGTTTTTTAAATTCAAATTTTCTGAGACTTGCAATAATCATGCTCCTGTTCAAGTAAAGTGGATTAAAAAGGAACAGGCAGCACTAAGCACCCCACATGCAAGTGATGAGCTGGTCCCAGTTTACACTTTGTGTGCAAAAACATTTTTTTAACTTTCTGTTTACTGCAGTATAGAAGATTGTATCAGGTAGACTCTGCTGACTTCAAAAGTTGACATTTTCTGTAGCTAAAAATCACAGAATCCGCTGCAGCTGACATCAGAACAGGGCTGCAGCAGTGGGAAAGTCAACAGCCTGCAGTGCATGCTAGAGTTTTTATAAGTTCTGATCTTTTGTTTGCTGGTGATCCTGGGGCTAAATATAGTCAAAGAGGACAGTACTTCACCCCCAGAGAAAAGCTGGACTGGCAAACATCTGGTCTGAGCTTATAAAATCTCTAACATGAGCTGTAGGCTCTTGCTTCTCCCACTACTGCATCTCTGCTCTGATGTCAGCTGCAGGGGATTCTGGAATTTGTAGTTATAGAAAATGTCAGCTTGGAAGAATGCAGAGTGATTTATCACTATTGCTCAAACCTCATATTCGATATACAGTTTACAAGGTTATGGCTCTATCGGCTACTAGAAGTGCTAGGTATTGTCTAAATCAAACTAGCTGAAAGGAATGTTTGCTCAGGCTATAGTGCCATTGTTTAACTGTGAGGACAAATGGGGATATAATTTATAAGCATGCATCTCATGATAAACTTGTTCCAGTAACAAAATTTCCAAAATGTTATTGCAGCTTACTGCAACATATCTTGCATTGCTGTTATTGTACTCACTATTGTTTTATGTAACAGAGTCTGAATTGGCTCTCACTGGAGTCCAGAAGGGAACAAAAATAGAGAAAAATAGGTTTTAAAGCTGAACATGACAAAACCACACCATAGCTTTGAAATAACTTTAAATGCCAACTCCAAAAATTGGTCTTTTTGATGTCCAAACCAGAGAATACAATGTCCCAACAATGAATCAGAATGGAGTAAGGCTTCCTCTTCATTTAACTGCCCTAGTGCTTGGAATTCTATGGAGACACTCCTAAGAAAGGGTTTTAAATGTGGCTTCCTTCCAGACCCAGCACAGAAACAAACTATATGTCGTATGTAATTATTATTAAACTTGTCTGTATTGTCATTTGCATCAGGACATTGCACAAATGAGACCTTGACCTCATGGTACTAATCCTGTATTAAAATGTTAAATAAAATAAAGAAATAAAAGTTCTTTTTTCCACCCTAAGTATTTTTAGCAGAGGTTTTACCCAGGATAGCCCAGCCGTAATGCAATATCTTGTTTTTAGTATGTGACCTGCGTTTTATCCATTTTTGCAGCTGGGTAGACATGAAGCACAGAGAGGTTAAGTGACATACTGAGGGAGACACAGTGAATTTGTGGGTGTGGTGAGATTTGAACCTGGGTCTCCTGATTCTCAAGCCTGTGCTTGAGCCATTAGTGCATATTGCCTCATGTTTTTTTGTGGCTGCTTCACTTGTGACATTCAAGTGTCAAAGTGTCTAATCAGCAAGAGAAATAGCTATGAAAATAAATGCATTGTCACTGGTGACATCTGAACATGATACTGATATTTTTCTAAATAATTTCGAATAAATAAAAAAAAAAGAAACAATTGGGGCCAGATATTCAATGGGACGTGCACGTGTGGTGCAAAGACCTGCACCATGCTTGCACTTGTGTCTGAGCCAGCAACTGCTATATTCAGTCGCATAGCAGACCAGTGCCATCCGACTGAATTCAGGTCCATGTCAGTGCAGCACTAAGTAATATTGCATTGTCCCAACGTGCACCTGGGCTGTATATAGCCCACAAGGAATAGTGCTCCCCAAAATGGACAGCACTGGGACCCCTGTGGGCTATATATTCAGTCACACCATGCAAATGAGGCCATTGGGCATGCAAGGCACTAAAGGGCTCATTTGCATGGTGTGCTGTAGCCCATTAGCTGCCATCCTGTCTGTGCTTGACAGTTTCCCTGGTGTCTAGTGGCACTCCCCAACCCCTGAACACCCATTCCATGTACTTTTCCATATCCCCTGTGTCTAGTGGCTCCCTCACCCCAGAACATCTGCCTAGTGGTATCCCCACATCCTGAAAACCCATTCCATGTAATATTTCACATCCCTGGTGTCTAGTGGCACACCCCACCCCACCCCGAACACCTGTTCCACATAATGTTACACATCCCTGGTGTTTAGTGGCACCCCACACACCCCTGAATACCCATTCCATGTACAATCTATATCCCTGGTGTCCGGTAGCACCCCCACCCCCAAACACCCATTCCACATAATGTTACACATTCCTGGTGTCTAGTGGTAACTCCCACCCCTGAACACCCATACCATGCAATTTTCCATATCCCTGGTATCTAGTGGCACCCCCAACCCTGACTGCCCAATCCATGTACTTTTCCATATCACTGGTATCTAGTGGCACCTCCCCCTGAACACCCATTCCCTGTAATTGTTTATACCCCGATGTTGAGCGGTACCCCTCACCTCCCAAGCACCCATGCCCAACAATACAGACCACCCTGGTGTCCAGTGGTTCCCCCCACTCCCGAATGCCAGTTGACATATGTAAAGGTAAGCATTGCCAGTCCATGGTCCCTTTACTCACCCCGCCCATTCAAAGAATACCACCCATCACATCTCCTCTTACCAGAATGTCTGTGGATCTCCTGGGAATCCCAATACAGTGACCAGCACAATCCCCACCCTCACCTCCTTTGCCGGACACCGTATGAGCTGTAAGTGAATGCACATATGTACGAACATTTGCTCCCCCAAACCTATGTCAGCTGAGTACTCCACACTGCAGCCTGTGGTCATCAATAGTGGTGGTCAAACCAAGGACACAGGACAGGTCTTGAGCTCTCCCCCATAGCTGCACACATCCCCAGTGTCTATTGGTCCCTCCTCCAGCACCTGATCTCTGTTTCATATAATATAAACATGCCTGGTGTTCACTGGCTCCCCTCCTTCTCCTGATCCTCATTTCATATAATATGAACAACCCTGGTGTTCAGTGGTCCCCCTAGCCCAGTCATATTCAATTAGTACCCCCTTTCACACACACACACCTACTGGCAACCAGCATCCACCCCACGTGGCAAAGGATACAGTGGACGAGTACCTATAAGAAAGAAAACCATCCCTCACAGTGACCAATGGACATACTTATGTAGCACCGAGTCATTTCAAACTGAATGAATCAGTGATGCCATGGGTAGTAACACTGACTGGTCTGTGTTCTCAATCAGCAGTTATTACCTATGGAATCAACAGCTGATTCAGTTGATTCAGTTCAAATAGATTGGTGTTGTGAAAGTACAGCACTGGCTGTTGGGCCACTGTTCAATATAGCCTGGAAGTTAGAGTAACAAGTTGTTAATGAACTTGATACATCCAGCAGACCCGGGTTTGATTCTCACAACTTCCGCCTGTATATTGTGTGATCCTGAGCAAGTCACTTAACCTCCCTGGTTCTCCCAGGCTGGCCCTGAAAACAGGCACTTGTGCTTAGTGAGCCTAACCTGGTTACCAAAAAACTAAAACAAAATATTATGTGAACTAGGGACTGGGAAAGGGAAGGGGACCACTGGTCTCCAGGGATGATCATATTACATGAAACAGGGATTGAGTGATGGAGTTGTGCCACTGGGTAGTAGGGATGATCATATTATGTTAAATGGGGATCAACTGGGGGGCACTGGGCATTATGGATGATTGCATTATGTGAAATGGGTATCAGGAGAGGGAGGGAGGGGTTCACTGGATGCCAGGAAGTTAAGCTTCTATTGGGGGTGTTGATGAGAACAAAGCATCCTCCACCACTACCCGATGGGAGGGCTCGGGTGAAGGTGGCCAGTGCTTTATTCCCTGTTAAAAGGTGCCGTTTGCTTGTGGTAACTAACACTGCTCCAGCAGGCTATTATTACCATGAATAAAAGGCTTCCATTGTCCCACTGTGCACATAGTAATGAGATGCCATCTCAGTATATTGTGTGCCTGGGGTGCCTCTGCACTGTAGAGGAAACCTCTTTGCAATGGACAGTGTGAGGCTTCCATTGTGGGCAGCGCAGTGTGCAAATGGAAGTGCTTTCCTTTGCATGGGCAAACAGTGTTTGTGCTGGAGTAAAGTCTTTGATCATGCAGAATTGCAGATATCATGGTCGGTGGGCACCTGGAGTCCAGTAATCATCACACGGTGTGGTTCAATATGAGTACAATGGCAGAGTCAAGCCACAAGAAAGTGAGGGTCCTGGACTTCAGGAGGGCAGACTTTGCGAAGTTGGGGGTATGTCTCAAGAAAGACCTAGCAGGGAGAAAGGACCAGGGGTAGTTGAGGAACTGTGGGCCCATCTTAGAGGAGCCATAGTGGAAGCAACAAATCTTTGCATTAGGCAAAGAACAAAGGCAACAGAAAAAGAAAACTACTATGGTTCTCAAAGGAAGTGGCCGGGAAGGTAAGAGCAAAAAAGTTGGCTTTCAGGAAGTACAAGAAAACACAGAAGGAGGAGGGAAGGATAGTGTATCTGGATAAGCAGAAGGAGGTAGGAAAGGCAGTCAGTAGTGCAAAGGAGCAAAAGGAAGCAAAAATAGCCCAGGCAGTAAAGAAAGGGGACAAGACTTTTTAAAGGTACAGTATGTTAGTGAAAGGAGAAATACAAGTGGTGGGATTGTAAGGCTTAAGGGGGAAGAAGGGGAGTGTGCAGAAGGGGACTTGGAAAAAGCAACAATCCTGAACAAATATTTTTGTTCAGTATTCACAGAAGAGGGGGAAGGTGAGGGATCACAATTAAGTGACAGGAGCAATGAGGAGAGGGAGGTGGACACCAGTCCATTTACAGAGAAGAGAGTTCTAAAGGAACTTGCAAAACTGAAAGTGGACAAGGTAATGGGAACAGACGGGATGCATCCTAGAATACTGAAGGAGCTTAGGGAGATGCTGGTAGCACCACTAGTAGCTCTGTTCAGTGGATCACTGGAAATAGGAGTGGTTCCAGAGAACTGCAGGAGAGCATATGCAGTCCCTCTACACAAACGTGGGAGCAGGGAGGAGGCCGGAAATGACAGGCCATTCAGCCTGACCTCGGTAGTGGGGAAAATAATGGAATCACTGCTAAAAGAAAGGATTGTGGAACATTATAAATCCAGTGGTGCACAGGGTCCAAGCAGCATGAATTCAAAGCAGAAAGGTCATGTCAAGCAAATCTGATAGATTTTGTTCACTGGTTGACCAGGGGGAGTGGTGGATGTGGCCTGCTTGACTTCGGCAAGGCCTTCAACACCGTTCCACATAAGAGGCTTGTAAACAAGCTAGGCAGCCTGGGAATGGGTCCCAAAGTGGTAAACTGGGTTAGAAATTGATTGAAGGATAGAATGCAAAGCGTGGTATTAAATGGAGCTCATTCTGAGGAAAAGAGGGTGACCAGCGGGGTGCCACAGGGAGCAGTTCTGGGACCAGTCTCATTTAACGTCTTCATAAGTGACATTCTGAAGGGGCTCAAAGGAAAGATATGCCTCTTTGCAGATGACAGTAAGACCTGCAACAGCGTAGACACTCCAGGAGGGTGAAAAAATAAGGAGGGACCTAGGTAAACTAGAGGAATGGTCAAGAGTGTGGCAGCTAAGATTTAATGCAAAGAAGTGCAAAATCATGCATTTGGGGCACAGAAACCCAGAGGAGGCTTACATGATGGGGGGAAATACTGTCAGCCACTGAACACGATAGGGATCTGGGAATAATCATATCAGATGACCTAAAGGTGGCCAAACAATGTGCCAAAGCTGTGGGGAGAGCCAGTGGGGTACTGGGGTGCATAGGGAGAGGTATCACTAGCAGAAGAAAGAATGTGGTGATTCCACTGTACAAATCATTGGTGAGACCCCATCTGGAGTACTGTGTCCAGTTCTAGAGGCTACATCTCTGTAAGGATATAGACAGGGTAGAGGCAGTTCAGAGAAGGGCAACAAAAATGATGTAGGGCCTGCACCAGATGTCATATAAGGAGAGACTGGAGGATCTCAATATGAATACCCTGGATGAGAAGAGAGAGAGGGGGGATATGATAGAGACCTTCAAATATCTCAAGGGCATAAATAAGGTACAGGACAGTAGCATTTTTCAGTAAAGAGATGTTCTAGAACAGTGGTGCACAGCTTTATTTTGTGGACGGCCAGACTGAAAACTTGAGTCAAGGCTGAGGGCCAAGGGCCACTGGCCGAGTGCCACTATAAAATGGCCCAAGGTGACAAATGTCCAGCAAGTCATTATTTTTTTTTTCCATTCAAAGTTTATTAAAGTTTTACAATACAGAGAATAGATGTACCGTAAACATGGCTTGGTCAACAGTTATTCAAAGACATAAAGGATCTATTCTCTCCCTCCCTTCCTCCCTAACCCCCCTTCCATGTACCCAACACAGAGCTACATTCTAAAACCACATCAGTTAGAGGTAGAGGTATCACTGCCAATAGGTTGTAGGGAATACAAGGACTGTAGGGGCAACACATTTTGCTAAACCTCTTAGACATACTGTATTCTGAAGACTTGCTATGGTCCGTTCAGTTCTGAGATTTGCCAAAAGTTCTCATAACCACTCTGTATAAGTAATCTCTGTGCTGTCTTTCCAGTGCCTCAAGACCACA
Source organism: Neoceratodus forsteri (assembly GCA_016271365.2). Lineage (NCBI taxonomy): Eukaryota > Metazoa > Chordata > Ceratodontiformes > Ceratodontidae > Neoceratodus > Neoceratodus forsteri. The sequence continues at coordinate 731,185,838 of CM057456.1, read as the reverse complement.
TTTTTAATGGACATCAATATTAAAGCCATATATTTTCTGTTAAGAACTGGAATAGGTGAAAAGTCCCCTAATAGGCATATCTCTGCAGTGAACAGGTCAGTCAAATCTAAAAGGGGGTCAGCCCTTTGTTCAATAACGGCCCATGGGAGGCTACTTTTGAGCAACTCCAGAAAATATGAAGCAGGTTTCCTTCCTCTTTCTTGCACCAAATACAAGTGGGGGAAGGTATAATACCCAGCCTAGCTAATTTTTGTGGAGAATAGTAAATATTATGCAATATCTTAAATTGCATAAGTTGGAGTCTGTCTTGCTTGAGAAATTTATGGCAATTTTGCCATAGAAAAGGCCAGTTTAAGGCTTTGTCCGGGAAAAGGGAGGACCAAAAAGCTGTAGGAGCAAAACTGTTAGGACAGGTCCAGGTATAAAGGATACTATATATTTTGGAAACTGCTTGTGGGGAGCCAGCTACTGGACCTAATTCTGGCTGGAAAGAGAAATTTGCAGGTTGTGAGGGAGTGACTCCTATGGCTTTTATCAAAAGATTGCACAATTAAAAGACCTTAAAAATACTGGTATTTGGAATATTAAATTTGTGCATAAGCTCCAGAGAGGACAGCCATCTCCCATCTTCTTTAACAAGGTGTTTGAGTTGGCAATCCACTAGTTGCGGGAGCCAGTTCAACAGGAAATTGTTGTCTTCTATCTGGAGGTTAGGGTTGCCCCATAGTGTTTGAGACAGGTCTATCATGTGGTTATACTTTAGGAAAGAACATAGCTGGGAATGAGCCCTAATGGAGGTTGCTATAGCAGAAGTTCATAACTGTAAAAGCAGGGATTGCAGTTTTACATGTAGCATTGCTGATAGGGTGAGGCTATGGTCTTTTATTAAAGCTAGTTCTACCTTAAGCCAAACTGGGATAAAGAGGTGATGGGACTGGGGGGTCCTCCATAGTCATCCACCTAAGATATTTATTAGCATGGCTAGCCCAATAATAAAGCCCTATGTGTGGCAGCCATAACCCTCCCTTTGTTTTGGGTTCAGCCAGCTTGTGAAATGCCATCCTAGGTTTTTTACCTGCCCAGATAAAATCTGTGAAAATTTTATGAATTTTTTTAAACCAAGTCAAGGGAAGCCAAATGTTCAGAAGGTTAAAGGGCAAAAAAGTAGTGGAAAAACATTTATTTTAAGCAAGTTACTCCTTCCCCAAAGAGACATGGGGAGAAAGGACCATCTATTTAGGTCTTGGCTAATCGTGTAAACAAGTGAGTCTAGATTAAGCTGTTGAAGACGAGATAAATTCCTCATAAATACAATTCCAAAATATCTCTTAGAATCAGACTTCCAGGAAAGCCCGAGGGCAGAAATTTCATATTTTTGTACCCTATAATTAAGAGGAAAAAACCACAGTTTTTTCTGTATTTAATTTATAACTGGAAACTTTACTAAACTCAGTACTTTTCAACATTGGCAGAATAGATAAGGTTGGTTGAGACAGTTGGAGGTGAAGATCATCTGCATAAGCAGAGACCTTAACTACTTGACCATGGAGGGGTATGCCTTGGATCTCCTGGCATTCTCTTAATCGGCGTATGAAGGGTTCTGTGTAAATATTAAAGAGAAGTGGGGACAAGGGGCAGCCTTGCCTTGAACCTGAGTATAGAGGGAATAAATCAGAAATGATCCCATTACTAAATATCCATGCAGTAGGAAACTTATAGAGGGAACTGATCCATTTCTGAAACTCTGAAGGGAAGCCAGATGCCTGCAGGGAATGTAGTAGGTAACTCCAGTTAACCCTGTCAAATGCCTTCTCGGTGTCCACGGAGACAAGAGCTGCTGGAAACTTGGCGTCCCTGGAGGCCAAGAAGACATGTGCGAGGGTGCACAGATGATCCACTGAGGACCTTCCTTTCATGAAACCCACTTGTTCCGGTCCTATGAGATCTGGAAGAACCTTGTTCACAGAATCCACCAAAAGTTTTGTCAGAATTTTAATATCTTGGTTGAGAAGTGATATTGGCATATAGCTCGTCACTAATTCTGGGTGTTTATCAGGTTTGGGTAGGAGAGCAATCAGAGCCTCAAAACAGAGATTTATCGGACTCAGCTCCAGAAAGAATATGTTGATAAAGTGGTAGGAGGCCAGGGATTAGTTGTTTGGCAAATACCTTGTAAAAATTAGAGGAAAAAATGTCTGGTCTGGGGGTCTTGTCTGAAGGAAGATCTTTAATTACTCTAGTTAACTCAGCCTGAGAAATAGCAGATATGAGGGAAAGTTGTGATTCTGAAAGGGTGGGCAAATGAGACTCTGATAGGTATTTGTCCACCACTTGCTCCAATGGGGGTTTACCATGGGACCATAAAGCTGTTTATAATAGCAACTGAATTCTGCTACAGTTTCAGCCAGGGAGGTTTTTAAGGAGTTGTCCACCATGGAGCTGACAGCAATTAGTCTGGAGGACTCCTGTTGTTTAATTCGCAGGGCAAGCATGTGGCCCACTTTCTCCCCCTGATCAGCATAGGCTGCTTTAGTTTTAAGAATAGCAAACTCTGCTTGCTCTCTTAAAAGATCTAAATAAGAGTCTTAATTTTATTAACTCCTGCCTCCTGTTCAGAGGAATGAGAAGTAAGTTTGGACTCTCTGTCCCGAATTTGAGAAAGGAGAGATATTAATTGCTTTTCTCACTTTTTATGTTGATTGCGCGCAGCACAAGAAACATATTGGGACAGCTTGCTGAGAAGCAGGCTGTGGAGGCTCGGCAGTGTTGTGGCCAATGCCCCCACAGCCTGCAAAGGCTTTTCCCACTTCCCCCAATGCCGTTGCAGGCTGCTGGTGACACAAGTTTGGAACGTTTGCACCAACTTGTGACAATTTAGCCGCTGCAATCAGGGGCTGCCTCATCATTGCAGTGTAAGCCATGCGCTGCAATCAGGAAGCGACCCATCATTGCAGGGTGGGATGTAGGAACCTTGATATTGTTTGAGAACATGGTGGTGGCTTGCCACCGCATTCACAAACAATATTACCCACCCTCCACCATGTTTTTCTGCTGACAGGGGAGCCCACTCCCCGTTGGCATAACTTAGCCCGTTTCATTGTCTGCCGATGGGGTGCCCAATCCCGTCAGCAGAAGAATTCCCCCCTTGTTGTTTGCCGGCGGGGTGCCCAATCTCCGTCGGCAAAAAGAATCACCCCTTTTGTTGTTTGCCAGCGGGGTGTCCAACTCTGTCGGCTACAGCTGTCCCCCAAAAGCAAGAGTCCGTGGCATGCTGGAGCCCACCCCAGCGTGCCACATGCCCCTGTAAATGAAAAATGGTCCAGAGAAGTCATTTTTTAATTTTAGCCCTGTAAAAAAGGAAACGGTCCCTCATAGTGTCGCTGCCCCTCCCACAATCCGCACCCACCCACTGCGCACCCTACCTCCCCACACCTCCCCACTCCATACTTACCTCGATCTTGGCGCGATGATCTTCGGTGGACCGGGAACACATCTGCACTCTTCAAAGCTGACCGTGAACTGAGGAAATGCCAGAAGCTGTATAATGTTGTTATCTTGCATAACGTCTGTCTGCCCAGATGTGGAGCCTTCGTAAAGGAGTCTCTGACTCAAAGGTTGTAATTTCGAAACTCTAAATAAATAAATAAATGCAATAAATAGGGTTTTTCCAACTTTAGTACACATCTCGGGCATTTTTGGGAATTTTTTCACCAAATTTTCAACATGGGGTTTTTGGGACCCCTCCTCATGAATTCTTGAACTGTCATGGTGCTAATCGGCCCCGAAAGGTGATTTTGCGGTCACTGCATGGAATCACCTTTCAGGGCTGATTAACAAAATGACAGTGCCAGTGTTCATGAGGTGGGCTCTCAAAGCCTATGTTGCAAATTTCAGGAAAAAATCCAAAATGATTGTTTTACGAAAGCAGGCCAAGTAGTTGTTAAGCACGCTTGTAACTTCGTGAATTTGCAATATTTTCATGCCAGGTTTTCAACATTGGCATTTTGTCACACCTACTTCTTGTGAACAGTACAGCTGTCATTGTTCACATCCTGGTGGAAATGTGTTTTCGCACTTCTGGCGCAGAATAGCACGGTCACTGTCAGAAATCAGTGTTCGGGACAGATAAAGAAAATGACAGTGACACTGTTCATGAGTAGAGGTCCTGAAATGGCTATGTTGAAAATGTGGTAACGATACTCCATAAAATTACTGTGTTACGAGCATGCATTGCGCAGTTTGCACGCACGCTCGTAGCTTCACAAACTTATTATATTTTCACTCCAGATTTTCAACATTGCCATTTTCCCACACCTACTTATGAACAGTGCAGCTGTCATTTTTCCCATCCTGACCGAAATGTGTTTTCGCAGTTCCGGTGCAGAATAGAGCGGTTGCTGTGGGAAATCACTGTCCAGGACAGATTAATCAAATGACACTAATACTGTTCATGAGCAGAGGTCCTAAAATGCCTGCTTTGAAAATTTGGTGATGATAGCCCATCAAATGAGTGTGTTACAAGTGTGCATTGCACACTTTCCACACACCCTTGTAACTTTGCAGATTTGTAATATTGTCATGCCACATTTTCAACAATGGCATTTTTTCACACCTTCTTACAAGCAGTACAGCTGTCATTTTTCACATCCTGACTGATACGTGGTTTCACAGTTGCAGCACAGAATAATGCAGTCACTGTGGGAAATCAGAGTTCGGACCAGATTAAGAAAATGAACAGAGGTCCTAAAATCCTTATGTTGAAAATTTGGTGACAAAACTCCATAACATGACTGTGTTACAAGCGTGCATTCAACTGTTTCCACACACCCTTGTAACTTCGCAAATTTGTAATTTTTTCATGCCACATTTTCAACAGTGCCATTCTTTCACACCTCCTTATGAACAGTACAGCTGTCATTTTTCTCATGCTGGCTAAAATATGTTTTTGCACTCCTGACGGAGAATAGCACAGTCGCTGTGGGACATCAGTGTTTGGGACAGATTAAGATGGAACGAGTGAGAGGGGAAGTGACCGAGCTCAACTGAGCTCTGTCGGGACTGCTCCAGATTTGTTTGTGAAAAAGGCCCCGACGCAGAGGCCAGTACAAAAGGGCAGCCTGCAGCACTGGGGAGAAACAGAGCGAGAGAGCAGTGAGTGAGGGAGGGGGAGGAGCAAACTCACCGGAGCGCTGTCAGGACTGCTGTGGATTTCTTTGTGGGCAGAAAAAGGCGTCAATGCAGGCAGGGGCCCAGTAGAAAAGGCCAGCCTGCAGAGGTGGGAGAAACAGTATGAGTGAGTGAGACGGGGGACTGAGTAAGCTCAATGGAGCTCTATCAGGACTGCTGCGGATTTCTTTGTTGGCAGAAAAAGGCGTCAATGCAGGCAGAAGCCCCGTACAAAGCGCCACTTGCAGCGCCAAGACAAACAGAATGAGCGCATGACAGAGGGAGACTGAGCGACCTCAACGGAGCTTTGTCGGTACAGCTGTGGATTTCTTTGTGGACAGACAAAGGTGCCAATGCAGCCAGGAGCCCCGTACACAAGCGCAGCCTGTAGCGCCAAGAGAAACAGAATGAGTGAGTGACAGAGCGGTAGTAAATGAGCTCAGTGGAGCTCTACTGTGACTGCTGCAGATTTCTTTGTGGGCAGAAAATGTGGCAATGCAGGCAGGAGCCCAGTACAAAAGGCCAGCTTGCAGCGCGGGCAGAAACGGCATGAGTGAGTGAGAGAGGGACAGTGAGCGAGCTCAATGGAGCTGTGTTGGGACTGCTTCAGATTTCTTTCTGGCCAGAACAAGCCACCAATGCAGGCAGGAGCCCAGTACAAAAGGGAAGCATGCAACGGTAGGAGACACAGAATGAGCGAGTGAGGGAGGGGGAGTGAGTGAGCTCGACGGAGCTCTGTTGGGACTGCTGCAGATTTGTTTGTGGGCAGGAAAAGACAGCAATGCACGAAGGGGTCCAGTACAAAATGGCAGCCTGCAGTGGTGGGAAAACCAGAATAAGTGAGTGAGAGGGGGGAGTGAGCGAGCTCAACGGAGCTGTATTGTAACTGCTGCAAATGGCGGCAACACAGGCAGGAGCCCAATAGAAAAGGGCAGCCTGCAACACTGTCAGAAACAGAATGAGCAAGTTAGAGAAGGGGAGTGAGCGAGCTCAATGGAGCATTGTCAGGACTGCTGCAGATTTCTTTGTGGGCAGAAAAAGGCGCCAACAGAGCCAGGAGCCCAGTACAAAAGGGCAGGCTGCAGCGCCAGGAGAAACAGAATGAGTGAGTGATGCTGGGGAAGTGAGCGACCTCACCGGAGCTCTGTCGGGACAGCTGAGGATTTCTTTGTGGGCAGAAAAAGGTGCCAATGCAGGCAGGAGCCCAGTACAAAAGGTCAGACTGCAGCACTGGGAGAAGCACAATGAGCGAGTGACAGAAAGGGAGTGAGCGAGCTCAATGGAGCTCTATCATGACTGCTGTGGATTTCTTTGTTGGCAGAAAAAGGTGGCAATGCAGGCAGAAGCCCAGTACAAAAGGCCAGCCTGCAACGCCAGCAGAAACAGAACGAGCGAGTAAGAGAGGAGGAGTCAGCAGGCTCAACAGACCTGTGTTGGGACTGCTGCAGATTTCTTTGTGGGTAGAAAAAGCCATCAACTGAGGCAGCAGCCCAGTACAAAAGGGCAGCCTGCAGCGCCAGGTGAAACAGAATGAGTGAGTGAGAGAGGGGGAGTGAGCCACCTCAACGCAGGTCTGTCGGGACAGCTGCGGATTTCTTAGTGGGCAGAACAAGGTGCCAATGCAGGCAGGAGCCCAGTACAACAGAGCAGCCTGCAGCACCAGGAGAAACAGACTGAGCAAGTGACAGAAGGGCAGTGAGCGAGCTCAACACACCAACGCAATCAACATTTGACATTGACAAATGCTTGTTCTTCCTATGGGAAGCCAACCCAATCAGAACCCCTCTCAGGTATGCTTTAAATGCACACCACTCTACATCGGATTTGCCTATGGTGGGCCCGCCCGCCGGGACAGTGGTAGAGCTACTGCTTTTGGCACCAGCGACCCAGGTTCAGGAATGGACTCGGGTGACTGAAGGGTCAGCTGGGGGGAGGAGGACTGAGCACCCAGAAGCTGCTCTCTTCCTCCGGGGGGGGGAAGCTGCTTGTCCTGCTGCTCTACTACCACCTGGGTGACCACAGGTCAAGGTACAGTGGGACAGCAGGAAGAAAGAGAGGGAGGACATCAGCCGAGAGCCGGAGTGTATGCGCACCACTGCGTGCTCTGCCCCTAGCCTCTCGGAGAGTGCTGACATCCAGAGGAGAGGGCCAAGAAAACCAGGAAAAAAAGGGACCTTGTCACAGAAGATGGAGACGGAACCCAACTGCCCCAGAAAACCCATAACTGGGCTCCTGGTACATGCCACAGATGGACCTCCTGACACACACTGATGGACTGGAGGGGGTAAAGGGGTTCCTCCCGGATCCCAGCCTGGGGGGGGTAGGCCAAGGCAGCATGGAGGCAGGTCCGAGCATCACCACGGGAGGTACCCAGGGAAGGACTAGGAGATCACAGTCTAGGGCCCCCTGAGGAAGTTTCACCATGGCAGAGAGAAGAGGCAAAAAAAAAAAAAAGGGTTTGCCTATGGAGTTATAGTTAACTGAAATAAATTGCATAATTTGGTCCGAGATATGTTTAACCACACCCGGGTCTTTTAAAAGTTGATTGTTGATTTTCCATCTGTTTCCTTGTTTGGGAAGACATGGAAAAGAAATACGGCAAGTGACCAGAGAGTGATCCGAGGGTGGTCCTGGGCAAATAGTGGAGTCCTGCACTCTAGGGATGAGGGCTTGAGAAATGAGCAAATAATCAATATGGGAGGAAGTCCCGTGTACTTGTGAAGTAAAAGTGTACTGTCTCACAGTGGGGTAGAGGACTCTCCAGATGTCACAGACAACAATTTGATCTAACAATTCTCTGAATGCTCATTGTGCAGGAGAGAGACCTTTGCGAGCGGTACCGGACGGGTCTACGGCCGGGTCAAAAGTGACGTTCAGGTCCTCTCCAATAACTATTGGAATATTCAGAAATGGAGCTAGAGCATTGATGAACTGCACAAAAAATCCATGAGTATCAGTATTTGCACCATACACACTACCCAATAAAATATCCAGTGTATGTAATTTACCTTTAGCTAACAAAAACCTACCCAACGGGTAACTGATGGTTTGGAGTGGCATGAATGGTACAGACCTGTTTATCAAAATCATCACCCCACGACTCTGAGTGTTCCCTTCTGCCGAGAAGACCTGCCCTATCTGCTGTCTCCTCATTTTAACCACCTCAGAGTTAAGCAAGTGAGATTCTTGTATAAACATAATATCTGCTTTCATAAGATTTAGGTGTTTCAAAATGTTGTACTGCTTGTTCTTTTGCCTGACCCCTTTAATGTTCTATGTAATCATCTGTAGATCCCTAGCCACTGAACATTATTATAACTAGAGAAATGTCTTTAAATTCTTTAAAGAACTGATATATCCTACATACCTCTATCAATATAAGCTCTTTGCAACCCCCCCCAACAACCCCAAACCATTCAACTTGTCCCCAAAACATGGCCCTACAAACATTGGGCTCAAAAAAAACCCCAATAGTCCCCCACTCCCACCCTCTCCCAGTCCCCTACCCCCCTCTTATTATGGCCCTTGATAAATAGCCCACCAAGTTTACACCCCTCCATCCCAGCCGCACCACCCCTGTTAGTTCCTATTAGATTATAGTAACATAACTCCTTTATCTATGGACAAGCTAATCCAAGTCCCGCATTTAAGAATTTATCTATAATGGAACACAGCTATTATGTAACTTCCTATCAGGTACAGTCAGCTTGTGATTGGTTGGCATCTCATGGCACTCCAGACATTACCTCATGGGTTACAGCCCACCTGATAGGCTAATGATGCACATGACCCAGATCAGATTTCCAGTATATCCAGGTCCCAGGAACCCCTGCTCTCCAGTTGTAATTTGTGCATCTGAAAAGGCAAGAAGCATCCAGAGAACCCTGTCTGCTCTCATCCTTAAGGTAGGAAATGCATTTTATTAGCCTTCTCTGGGCTGTTGTTCAGGTCTGTGGTTAGCATTTAGGTTACTTATATGAAGGAGCCTCTGGCTCCCAGAAATTCTACCAATACAGTTCATTCGTTAAGGGATTTCTATTTCATGTGACTAGTTATGTTATTATATCCTTCCTGGAGGCCTCTCCCGGCTCCTGAGCCCTCCAACAGTATGAAAGCCTCGTTCCCTGGTGGGCCCTCTGACCAGTAACCAGCGTGCTGCCTTCCTCCGCATCCACGCGGCACTGTGCGTCCCCCCTAGCAGGCCCACGCCGCCAGGAACTCTCCGCGAGTCGCCTCTGCTCCCCGCGACTCTGCGGTCTTATTTCGGCCTCCGCTCTGAGGCCTTCTCCCCGCTACCTGCCGCGACTCACCCTTCTCCCCACAAGTCCGCAGCACGCAAGCATTCCCCGCGAGCCCTCAAGGGTCAATGCCTACTCCGCGACCTGTGGGTCAGCCCGCGAGTCGCCCTCTGCCCCGCGACTCCGCGGATTGCCTACACCACCTCCCCAGCCGAAAGGCCTACCATCTAGGCCCACGAGTTCTCTACTCCCGACTGCTGGTCATCTGAACCCATGCGACACCACTCATCCTCAGGCCGCAGCCCACTCGCCAGCCTCCGAGCCTCTGCCCCCGCGACCCGCGGTTTGCCCCCTCCCTTGCTGCAAGGCTTATCACCAGGCCCACGAGTCGCCTCACTCCCCGCGACCCGCTGGTCGCCTGGACCCACACGGCCCTCCTTCACCCTCAGGCCACGCCGCCTCTTTTCAGCCTCGCGAGTCGACTCGCAACTCGGCTGTTCCCCGGCCGCCAAAACAAATCCCAGGCTCAGCCGCGAGTCGCCTCTGCTCCCCGCGACCACGCCTACTCCATACGCCCAGCGCACGCCGCCTACAACTCACTCCCCCAAACAAAGCACTACCTGGGTGGGGGTTGGGACAGTGTGACGCTCCCAGGCCTGACACCAACCTCACGATCCTCGGGGGAGCTCAGGAGACGCCCATCGGGGGAGCTCATGGGACGTCCATCCACCTCTATCCCAGGCCCCTAGCACAGCACAGAAGCTGTTATATGGTCTGGTGGAGACAGCGTATGTTCTTCCGCTACTGCAGGATCCAACCTGGGCAGTAGCTTTAAGGACGCCACTCTGCCTGGACCACCTATTCCCCCCCAAAGATTATGGCTCCTCCCCACGAGCAGGCAGGCGGTCTGGCCAGCGGTTAGGGCCCTGCAGTGCACTCTCCGGCCCTAAGCCCCTCCCTGGCAGATCTCCACTGTCTCCTACAACGCCAGCAATGGGGGGGGTCCATCAATGGACAGCAGCATTTCTTTTATTTTTTCCACAGGGGCCTCAAGCACTCATTGGCCTCCTTCATTAAAAAAAAAAAAAAAAAAAAAAAAAATTGAGACTTAACAGTTCACTCGGGTCCCTCCCATAGCGACCCCAGTTGGACACCGCAGAGCTACTGCCCGGGTACCTCTCACAGCGACCCAGGCAGATCCTGCGACCCCATTCCCCAGCTCGGAGGGTCGTGGCCCTCCCCACAGTGGGCCCGCCTCCCGAGCAGGATCGCCAACCTATTGATAAAGGGGAAATGTTTGGGCTACAAGTCTCACCCACGCTGCTCGGATAGGGCCTCACACAGCGCCTTTTACCACAGAAGCCTTATAACTGGTCTGTGGGGAAAACGCCAGAGTCCTTTTCCTCCGCCTCAGATCTCTCTCTTACCTTGCAGATGGTTAAGGCAAAGAGTGCACCAGGCGGCAGCGCCAACCTCCTCCCTCAAACTCCAGGGCCCCTATGCGCAGCCTGCCTCATGGACGACGAGCTGTCCTAACAGAGAGAACTCCACTGCTGGCTCCCTCGCCACCCGGCCCCAGCAACTCGACATGGTGGACCCGGCTCTACTGATTCAAAACCAGCAAGCTGTGGTGGCTATGATGGAGAGCCAGCAAACTTCATGCTGAAGATCATGGAGAAGCTGGAGTCACTTACACATAACAGAGCTAGACTGCCAACGCGGAGCCTCTCCGCCAGACAGACCCTCCAGAGGAACCACCGCATGAGGAACTGCCTCCTCAGCTTCCCCAGGATGGAAACACTGAAGAAAGGGAGAAAGAGGACGAGTTCGATGAGGGGGAGGAGGAGGAGGAACACGGCATGGATTCGGACATAGAGGATCTCGAGCCAACTCCATCCCTGACCTCTAAACTGTGCGCATTCGAGACTATTCCCGGTCTCATGAAGATCATCAAGGCCACCATGGGCCTCGCCATGGAGGAACAAGGAGGGGAGAAGACTGAATCCAAGTTAGACCCTATGATCCAGCTAAGGACCATCACCCCAGAGACCTTCCCAGTCTGCCCGGCCATTGAGGAACTGATTCACACCGAATGGCAATCCACGGATCCGGGCAGAATGCCGAACAGAAGGAACTTACTCAAAATGTACCCGATTCAGGGCGACAAGTCCGACGCCTGGTGCAAGCACCCTCCATCGACCCCCTCAAGTGGGCAGCCTTGAGCAAGAAGACCGTGCTGCCGTGGGGACCACAGTACTCAAGGACCCCTACCGACAAGAAGATTGAGGACATGCTTAAAAGACTTTCAAATCGAAGGTACCATGGCTAAGGCAATGACAGCGCGATCTATACCGAGGGCCCAGATCCGCTGGTTGGAGGAACTGCAGGAGCAGGGAAGTCCGAAGTCGAGGGAGGCTGAACTATTAGACTGCACCCTTGATGCAGCCAAGGCACTCATGGATATGGCAGTGGACTCTTGCGCCCAGGCCAGGGGCCCGCCATCATAAAACGGGCACGCAGAGCACTATGGCTCAAACTCTGGGACGCCGACCAGAATCTAAGACTTTGTTTCAAAATTTACTCCTTTAAGGGGTTCATGTATTTGGGGAAGGCCTACAGACTTATCTGAAACAGAAGGAAGAGGGTAGGACCTCTTAAGGAATAGATCAAGGCCCTCATATCTACCAGCTGCTAGACGGCGTTCCGCCCAGGGCCAAGAGCCAAAGCCGCAGGGAACCCTACTCACAGAACTATTCCTTTTCGAGTCGGGTCCCCACATCCTTCTCACGCACTTCCGCCTTCAATAGCTACAAGTCCCCTCCTTCAAACCTAGAGGTCAAAGGTCAGGAGGCCGTGGGAAGAGGATTCAGGGAAAACAGTGACTCCGCTTCCCCGAGAACCCCTCGGTACCCCCCGGTCGGCCAGCGGTTGGCTCTGTTCACCCACCGCTGGGAGATCACCACGCTGCCAGGTGGGTCCGGGACGTGGTCTCCAGGGGATACACCATAGAGCTGACTCACCAGCCCATACCCCAACGGTTTGTTTCGCTGCCTCCCATCTCCAGAAGGAGGTCTCGCCACACCAGGTACAGAGTATCCTGGCAGATCTGATCCAGAACAGGGCCATTCAACCAGTCCCAGTTCAGGAGCAAGGGAAGGCATGTACTCCATCTTCTTCTAGTGCCCAAAAAGTCGGGGAGCTCAGACCCATCCTGGACCTAAAACGCCTGAACAAACACGTGCTCCTGCCGGTTCAAGATGGAGACTGTCCGTCCATCCTACGGGGATCAGAGTAGGCGACTTCCTACCTCCATCGATCTAAAGGACGCCTACCACATATCCCCATCATCAAGAGCCACAGAAGGTTCCTACGCCCACGCACTGGGCCAACACTTCCAGTACCGGCACTCCCATTCGGTCTGTCCTCAGCCCCCAGGGTCTTCACCAAGGTCTCCATCACCTTGGTGGCCAGGCTCAGGGAACAAGGGCTGGACATAGTTCCGTACCTGGACGACTGGCTCATACGCGCACGGTCCAGAGCTCAGGTGCACGCTCATACACAGCTCGCCGTATGTGCACTCAGGGACCACGGTTGGGTGGTGAATGAGGAGAAGAGCCAGCTCCGTCCAACCCAACAAATCGAGCATCTAGGGGCCATCATCAACTCAGCAGACGGCTGGGCAAAGCCGACCCCAGTGCGGATCCGCAGTCTCCAAAACTGGCCGGCCAGTTGAGGTCGCACCTCACACCACAGTGGCAGAGGTCACGAACTCCTGGGCTGCATGGCCTCCTGCATCGACCTCGCCCATGGGCCAGATGGCACATGCGCCCGCCCAACACTTATCCTGGCAAACGGTGCGCCCAAACGAGTTCAACTTGCACCGACGGTACAGCTACCCGCGGAAGTGAGATCTTCCTTGAGGTGGTGGGTCACCCGGGAAATCTGTCCAGAGGAGTCCCACTGGAACCACCTCCCGATTCCAATCGAGACAGACGCGAGCTCTCCGTGTTGGGGAGACTGCCCTGGGACGAGTCGGGCGAGGGCACCTGGTCCCCAACGGAGGCCCTACTTTCAATAAAAGTACTGGAGATGAGAGCGGTGTTCCACGCGCTAAGGGCCTTCCAGCACATCATACAAAGGCAGTCGGTTCTGATCAAATCAGACAACCGCGTGACGGTGGCATACATAGCAAAACAGGGGGGTACCAGAAGCAAGGCCATGTCACGGGAAACCGCCAGAGTAATGAGCTGGGCTCAAACTCACCTATCCCACCTAGGGGCGGTCCACTTAGCCGGGAAACTGAACATAAGGGCGGATTGGCTCAGCCGCCAACAGATTCATCCCGGAGAATGGCGTCTTCACCCAGACCTGTTTCGTCTAATCCAGACAGCGTGGGGCCCCGTGTCCATAGACCTAATGGCATCAAGGGACACGCCCAGGCGGACAGGTACTCTGTCCAGGTTCAAGGACGCACTCCCAGGGCACAGACGCCCTGTCTCAGGAGTGGCCTCGCACGGCGCATAATGTGTTTCCGCGCCCCTCATTCCTCAAGTCATGGAGAAAATCCGGAAACTCAATCACGGGTCATCCTGGTGGCCCCATACTGGCCCCAAGATCGTGGGTTCACAGCGAATACAGAGATTGCCTTGGCCAACTTCCGATTCCCGACCAGGCCAGATATGCTGTCACAGGGTCCCGTGATGCACCCGTCCCTCGAACTCTGAAACTCACGGCCTGCTCCTGAGAGGTCCGACCATCGGCCCGGGTACCATGAGTCGGTCATAGGCACGCCCTCCAGTCGCGCGCGCTCCACCACTTCTACATACGAGAGGCAATGGGCCGGCCTTCTCACAGTGGTGCCAACGTCGAGGCTCGGTACTGGAACAAGCCGATCTCCCCACTATCCTGTTGTTCCTGCAGCAAGGGGTGGATAAGGGACTGGCACCCTCCTCACTGAGGGTGCAGCTGGCAGCCATAGGGGCGGCCAGAGGTCTGGTCGAGGGGCACCCACCAGGAGCCCACCCAGACGTAGTCCGGTTCATAAGGGCTGTGGACCTCATGCGACCCAGGGCCAGACCCAGGGTTGCACCCTGGGACCTACCTCTGGTACTGGACTCCCTAAGGGCACCACCATACGAACCCTCGCCGCAGACCTCTTTGGGTAGGGCTTGAAGACTGTTTTTCTGTACAACTGTTTCCGGCCAGGAGAGTTGGGGAGCTCGGGTGTGCTGTCCTGCGCACCGCCCTACACCACCTTCAGCCTCGGAGGAGTACGGCTTCTGACTGTCCCGCATTCCAACCTAAGATCCCCAATGGTTCCATAGGGAACAACCAATAGACCTACCTACTCTCTGACCCCTGCTCCACAGGACGGAGCAGTTCCACGGACCTCTGACGTCAGGTCAGCCCTCTCGGGTTCACTCGGCCAAGTCTCAACCCATCTGCAAGACGGAGAGACTCTTCATTGTCTCGAAGGGCAACGACAGGGGCTAGCGGCGTCCAAAACCACCATCGCAGGCTGGATCAAACGGGTCGTGCTCCGTGCCTATACGGAAAAGCATCTGACCCCACCACAGGGGATCAGAGCACACTCCACAAGGGTGGTCTCCACCTCCTGGACGGAACGAGCACTGGTATCTCCTGAGGACATCTGTAGGGCTGCTACTTGGAGCTCTCTACACACCTTTGTGAGGCACTACAGGCTAGAGCAACTCCAGGCTTTCAGACCGGCCTTCGCCTCTCACGTCCTTGCAGCGGCCACCTCTCTCGGTCCCTCCGATCCATCCGAATCCCACCCAGAGACTTAAACTGCTTCTTATCTCCCATGAGGTAATGTCTGGAGTGCCATGAGATGCCAACCAATCACAATGGGTGTTTACTCACCTGGTAAAGGTGATTGTGTTGGTTGGCATCCATGGCACTCCAAGGCCCTCCCTCGGTATGATCGGAGCCGCATACAAGAAGTAGGAAGGAAGAGATTCAGGAGGTCCCTACCTTCAGGCTTATTCCGCTGCAACAGAAATCAAGTCGAACCATGGTTTGAGGTAGTGTGTACAGAATAGGCAATAAATTCAGGCCTCTGGCCCCACTATTGTACCCTGTCGCTGTATATCTCATCCTTAATAGTCATTATTGTGTGCATTGCTTGCTTGTGTTATATTCTTCTTTTCAGCTATGGAAAAATCAAACTGGAGAGCAGGGGTTCCTGGGACCTGGATATACTGGAAATCTGATCTGGGTCATGTGCATCATTAGCCTATCAGGTGGGCTGTAACCCATGAGGTAATGTCTGGAGTGCCATGGATGCCAACCAACACAATCACCTTTACCAGGTGAGTAAACACCCATTTCTATTAGTAACTGAAACTGAAAGGCACTCTTGAAAAATACTGTTTGCTCATCCTAGTGCAGAGAACACAAAAAGGAAAATCCCATCTCCAAAGGAAATAAATGATGCTGGTATTCCTGCAACATAGAAAAGTTCAGTGCAATACTCTTGCTTAGGCTGCTAAACATGCACAAGAAAAAAACTGCACCAGCTCCAGTAAAATGGTGAGGAGCTTAAACAACTTAAAAATAAAATGCAATGTCCATGGAAATAATTTTGTTGGGACAACAATAAAGGAAATACAAGTCTTAATGGGGAGCGATGTGTAAAGAGCTGCCTCTGGCTCCCTCTAATGACGATTTGCATCGCGCATGCTATTCAAGCAAAATTTCAGCTGCCTCACAATCTTGCATGTGAAGGCTTTGCTGACAATGTGCCATGGCTTAGGGAGAGTCTCTAATTCAGTAAAGCATCCAAGGGTGTGGCACTTCACCTAGATTGGCGATTCAAAGCAATTACCACCTCGATTAGTCCTGACCACAGAGTTGTTCTCATCAGAATGACCCAGAGACAATGAGCTTTAATTTCAGATGCCAGAACATGTTCAACTCCAGTCCTTACCAAGGTAGGGATCCATATCAATCAAAATGCAGATTTATCCTTAATGTGGGCATATATTTAGAACCCTGACAGTGACAGGGTATTCAAGGGTCTCGGAAGAGATCTAGGAGAGCTGCTTTGAGGCTAGCAGTTGCTGGTTCAACATCATTGTAGGCAACCCAGGAGCCAGAAAGGAGGACTTGTAGCTGAGCTGGATACCCCACCTTGAATTTGAGCCCAGCTGCCACTAGCTTGGTAACAAGCGGGTGAAAGGAAGCCTGCTTTTGTCGCACAGATAGCGGAAGAGCTTGGGCTACCCTGATTTTTGCCCCCTCCTATTTCAGTTCTTGAATGTCCCATGCCTTTGTCAAAAAGTGGTGCCATTCTTGGTAATTTAGGAATTGAAAAATAAAGGTATGGGGGTGGCGCACCTGGAGCTTGGCATGGGACGAAGCGCACGGTGGGCTCTTTCAATTGTATATTTGAGCCCAAATGGAGATGGTCCGGTGATTTTTTCAACAAACTTCTGTGCAAATACAATCTGGTCCATTCCTTCCTCCTTCTCAGGTAAACCTATGAACACCACAATATTGTGACGGCTGCAGCCCTCCATGTCTTCAACTTTATTTTCTAGTTTAGCTATGTGTTGACAAGCAAGCACCAATTGGGGCTCAATCTTTTCTTGTTTGTGCTCCATGGAGTAGATGTGAGCCTCATTGTCTGAAGTTCGCTTGATGACATCCTCCAGGGCTTGGGAGAAGGACTTCATTTCTCCGGCGATTTGCTGCATCTCTGTTTTAAAGGGCTTAAATTCCTCCAGGAATCTTGCCAGCATGAGAGGTTCTTGGTCCAGACTGACAGCAACCATGCTGTGCACTCGTATAGATGAGGAAGCCTTAGGCTTTTTCGGGGCCTTCTCCGGAGTAGACAGTGGGGTGTGCTTAGGCATAGCTTCCTTCATTTCCACCTCTGTAGACCCCATCAGAGAATTAAGGCACTCTTTATAAGAAGGTTCTAGCAATGTAAGTCCACAGATCGAGGACAGAAAGCAAGTTTAAATAAAATTGGATAGTCGGGCGGCTGGAGCTCTTGGAGGAAGTTGCGATCTGGTGCTCTGCATCACATGACTCCCCAAGCAAGACATTAAATGTACACATAAAATAAATCAAAACATCCATCTATCTATCTATCTATCTATCTATCTATCTATCTATCTATCTATCTAGTTATTTACATGTTACTAAAACTAAAAACAAAACCAAATAAACAAAGGCTGCAAGGGGAAGCTGCTAGGACCTTGGGGGTCACATACAGCTGTTGTGGGGGCCATATGTTGTGCATCACTGTTCTAGAACAAGGGATCATGAAATGAGGCTGGAAGGGGTAGACTAAGGGGTAACATGAGGAAGTATTTCTTCAGTGAAAGGGTGGTGGATGCATTGAATAGCCTCCCAGCAGAGGTGGTGAGGGCTAACTCAGTAGAAGAATTCAAAAATGCATGGGATAGGCATGGGGAACCCTAGCAATAGGAAAGAGAATAAAGCCGGATATCAAGAAGGGTCTGTGGTTTTCGCAGAAACTAGGGAAAATGGGCAGACTGGGTGGGCCTAGCTATCCTTATCTACCATCAGTTTCTATGTTTCTGTGCTGCTCAATGTTTCTATAATTACTTGCTGAAGCACAGAACTGCTCTGTAAGTGTTTCATGACACCAAATATGGGCTTATCAGTGCCAGAATTGGTTGCATGGGTGGGGGGTCGGTTCTGCAATAGGACTTAAGAGGATCTCAGTGGGAATGGGATCCTGGTGTTGCATCTCACACTTGGAGTCTGCAGGAAAACATAATCTCTGAGGACAGGCTCCCATCATCACAATTTACAGTTAGGTGATACTAATGACACTGTGAATAGACTCCCAGGGTTGCATGTGAGAGACTGTAGTAATGGGGTACCAATGTCACAAATAAATTGGGTGACTTGTAGAGGGATCAGGACTGTGGTATTGTTTTTGCTAACTGGAAAAGGAGGAGTAGGTAATTCTGCTTATGTTCAGCCTCGTCCTGGGGGAGAGGAGGAAGATACAGATGCAAACTGATCTACAGAACCAGATTAAGCTGTTGCTGATATTTGAGTGAATGGGGGCAAATTTGACCAGGACACTGGGGAAATTCCCCTATTCTGCCTGCAGTGGGCAGTGAAGCACTGCAGAAGAGTGGACTGTGTTCAGTATGGATGAAGCAGTGGTGGAGAAAGGAGGTGTAGTGAAGGAGATGGAGGAGGATTCTTTAGCGTTACATAGTCCAGGTAAGAGTGATTCCATTCAGGGGGCTGATGTCCCATCAGGGGAGCCCTCGCATGTAGAAATGGATGAGTCAATTATAGACTCAAATATGGCAGAAGTGGAGTTGCAACAAGATTTAGCCTACAAAAAGCAACAATTGTTGGAAATGATTTCGCAAGCTGAAAAAGAATATGTCAATAGCCAATTACGGCTGGAAGAAGAAAAAAAGAAACGAAAACGCTCAGCAGTTAGCCCTTTACCTGCCTGCAGTAAGCGTTTGCCATCAGAAGTGCCTTTGATACCATCCTTTCCAGTGGATACTCTACCGGTTGGGGAATCAGTAAAAACGAATTATGTAGTTTTGGAAACGCTGCTCACAGATGCTGAATGGACCCCGGGGACGGCCTTACAACAAGCCGGGTGGCTCAGTTCAGGTGAGTGCTGGATTCTGGACCCGGGGATTCCGTTACAGGGTTCACCTCAAAGTGTGGCGGATGATCCTCAGAGGCTTTTCCAGGAACCCGAATGGGTTCATACGGATCTTCCAGCAGTAAACAGAGCAACGATACAGACGGATATCCCATCAGAGAAGCTGCAGGAGCAGCTACAGGTGTTTCCTTCGGGGCCTGCTGTGGGGATTTTAGACGGGGAAACATTAAATTCAACAGAGACTAATGATTGTGGGCCTTTGGGAATTATTCCTGACATGACTGATACGATATCTAAGATCTTCCCTTTAAGGGAGGATGATAAAGGGCAGACGGGGGAACAGACTGAACTGCTGCCTCCACGGACATTTGCAGGCCTATTTCGTAAACCAGCAGTGGCTGCAAAACATCATTTTTTGGTCTACCTTTGGTATAAAGGGAAGGCTCCCATTGTCTCTGACAGAATTTGGGTGGGTAAAACACTAATTAAGGACTCAATCGGATTTACACTGGCTGAGGTTTATGCTTTTATCCATGCCCGAGGGGATCAAACGTATGACTTAAGTTGCTGTACCATGCAATCTTTGGACATATTTTGGAGACTGTATTACTCCTTAAAAGACTCAGAACATTGGATAGATTGTTTGGCAATACCTATAACTAAACCAACTATTAAAACAGTTACAATTTTATTCCGTAATGAAGGGGTTTGTGTGAATGACATCATGTACTGACTTGAAAAAAAATGTACAGTCATGGAACATCCTAAACCCATTTTGGATGAGAATGGGTTTTAGAATGGGGGCTGGTTATTTAGAGTGCAACTGAATCAAACAGAGGAAGGTATTATGCATCTTCCCAGTTCCTTTTCTTGGGGACGTGATAGGGGAGTCCTGTTCTATGCAGGACAGCCAAAGAGCTGTTACAGACGTAGAGCTTTGGATCACCTTAATATGGATTGTGAGCAGATTAGATGTTTCAATTGTGGTCTTTTGGGACATACTGCTTTACAATGTACTGCTTGACCATTCTGTAATTTATGTGGGGTAGAAGATCATTCCTTTCCGGATTGTCCATGGGCAGCCCATAATTCTGAGGGGGAATCAGATCATGACCATTTTTTGTTTAAAGCCAAACAGCATTTTGGTAAAACTACTACTCATTTTCCAGAAGGCCATCCTACTTCAAGGGGTAGGGGTCAAGGCAGAGGGACTGGATCAAGTGATAGGGGTAGGCCCCAGTGCACCAAGCCCCGACCTGCAGGGTCAGGAAATTGAGATGTAATTCTTTTGGATCCCCTCTCAGGTAAACCTCTGTCTCAACTGCCGCCCAGACAGGAGGAAGTAGTGACTCCCTTTGTCACTCCACAGGGCTCCCCTTTAAGAACTGTGACTTTGTCATCTTTTTTACAGAGTCAGAAAATGACTGTTTCAAGGTCACCAGTAATGGATCTTCCAGAGATGGAAAATTTGGGATTAGAATATCCTTCTGTCCCCCCCCTCCGGACACTGGTTGGGAGAAACCTGATGGGGGTGATGAATTTATATCTCCTTCTAAAACTCAAAGTGTGAAACAGAAAAAGGGAGATATTTTACTTTCCCCCTTGCCACTGTCAAATAGATTTTCTGCTTTTACCTCATGGGGTGAGCAGGTAGATAGAGTATTGCCCATGGAGGACCCGAACCCTGATTCCTTTCCCGCACTGGACCTTGAGCCGCAGGTGGTGACACGGCCTCACCAGTCTAAAATTCCTCAAAAATGAATGACGCGATCTAGTGGCAAATTGGTTACTCATCCCCCCCAATCCTAATTGTATGAGGATTGCTACATTGAATGTGAATAGTGTTTTGTCTTTGAAAAAACGTTTAGCTGCTTTTGGGATATTACAACAGCTGCATTATGATGTTTTTTTTTACAAGACACCAGATTACGAACACTTGGGGAAATTGAACAGATCTCTAAGGATTGGAACTGGGGTGTGTCTGTTTGGGCTTTGGGCTTGGATGCCTGTAGTGGAGTGGGTTTTTGTTTTACTGTGCCTGGTGTCCAGATCCATCATTTAGTAGACATAAAACCAGGAAGGGCATTAATGGTGGATGTAGATATTTCTAGCGTACAATATAGGCTAATTAATATTTATGGGTATCAAACAAAAGCCTCTCATATAGATTTGTTAAAAAAGATACTACCATATCTATATACCAGTAGGCCTATATTTTTTGTGGGAGATTTTAATACAATATTTCAGACAAACAGTATTGTGATAAAGCTTTTTTATGCACTATCATAAGTCAGGCCAGTCTGAAGAGGGTTACTGCAGGTGGGAATATGCCAGTTCAGCCTACTTATTATAGGGGTAGGCTTTCCTCCTGCATAGATATGATCTTTATTAAACAATCTTTACTTGAATACCATATGTCTATTGTACCAATTGAGTCTTCAGATCATGTTTTATTGGGGATTTCTGTGGATTCTCCACCTCAAAGGCATGTGGGTCTAGGTTATTGGCGATTACATTCCTCTCTTTTGACAGTCCCAGATGTGGTATTAGGATTAAAATATGTGATTCAAGATAGGCTTTCCACCAGATTCCTGTATGATGACGTGGGCCTATGGTGGGAGGACTTTAAGTTATGTTTAAAAGATTATTTTCAGGAAAAAGGGAGGCACAGATGAGCAACAGCATACTCTAAATATATGGCATTAAGAAAATTATTAGGGGAGTTATTAACCATACATCATCTTGGTCAGGACGATGTTTCAGTACAAATTCAGAATACTAGGAATGATATGATACATTATTAATATGATCGATTGTTTTCATTAACACAGGAACAGGCTTTTGGTACACAAGGAAAGGTAGAACAGGGTAATCCTTATATGGATTGTTATCAGAGAAGGGTGAGATGGGAAAGTAATGGTTTAACTACTCAGAAAGGTGAAATTGTGAATGATAACTTTGGAATTATGTCAGTTTTGGAAGAATATGTACAAATAGCTTTTGGAACTCCAGTCCCAGATTTGGGCTTTAATTTTCAAATTTTGGATTCAGCTTCGCTTCCACAACTGTCTTCTGAATTGCAGGCCTCGTTGGTTTTGTCGTTTTCTTACCAGGAACTGGATAGAGTTGTAAAGTCCTTGAAAGGGAAAATTGCACTAGGGTCTGATGGACTTACTGGGGAACTGTACATATTGTTATGGTCATTTATTCCCCAGGAACTCCTGGCAATTTATAATGTTTTTTGTTAGATCATTTTTTGCCATCTTCAATGTATGAGGGACTTATGATTTTTTTTATTTAAATCTGGGGTTCGTGAAGATATCCATAATTGGAAACCAATCACTTTATTAAACGTTGATTATAAAAATGTTTCTAAATTATTAAGTAATAGACTTGCATCGTTCATGGAGAGTCTTATTATTCCCATCCAACTCTGTTCGGTTCCTGGGTGAAGGTGGACAGAACCTCTTTTGTTGCTGAGGGAAATAATGGAACATTCTCATTCCCCGATAGGGGGAATAGGAAACCGGTATGTAATAAGCTTAGACCAAGCAAAGGCATTTGACGGTGTCTCTCATTAATTTCTCTGGAATTGCCTGAAAGCATATGGTATTCCGGATGTATTTATTCAGGGAATACAATTATGTTATGCATTAGCATATGTGAAACCATATGATAATGGATGGATGGGACATAATATTTTGGTGCAGAGGGATGTTAGACAAGGCTGTCCATTAAGCCCACTGTTATATGTGTTTTTGTTGGACCCTTTGCTACGTTTAATACAGAATTCTTCTAAAATTTATGGTTTAGGGCAGGGTAGGGTGTTCAAGCATAAAGTTTTGGCATATGCTGATTATATTTGTTTATTGGTATATGATGATGTTTCTGCTCGGTTAGCATGTAACTTGTTACAGGAGGTAGGCAAAATTACAGGTGCTTGACTGAATATGGCTAAATCAAACTGCTTAGATGTTTTAGGGTTTCAGGACTCTGAAGGTTTAGTAGGTAATATTCCAGTTTCACAAACCCTGTGTCGTATTTTAGGGATTTACTTTGGTGAAGAGGATATGGCCAGGGACACTGGTTTACCGGGATTAAGAAAGGGCAAATTCCATTTTGCACATTGTAAAAAATGGTACTGTCACCGGTGTCTGCTAAGCCAAAATCCGGTTTCACCGGTGTTTGGTTTTGTGTATTTTATTTAACAATTTTTAACTCTGCTAACATGCATTTTAGCAGTTTTGACCTCCACTATTACACATCCTTCCATCCTTGTACCAATTTAAAATTATTTTAGATACAAGTTGTGATGGCAACAGCAACACTACAGCCCCATCCCTGAGATGTGATGGAAACAGCAGCAAGACCCCCATCCCTCTGGTGCGATGGCAGCAGCAGCACTGCAGTCCCTATCCATTGGGTGTGATGACAGCAGTACCACGTTCTGCATTCCTCAGGTGTGATAGCAGTATCAGCACTATTGCTCCAGTCCCTCAGGTGGGACAGCAGCAGTACAACATTCCCTATACACCAGTGGTTATGGCAGAAGCACTACAGCCCCGCCTCTCGGGTGTGATGGCAGTATAGCACTATGGCCCACATCCTCCGTGGACAGCAGCAGTACAACATTTCCATCCACCAGTGGTTATGGCAGAAGCACTACGGCCCCCCGCCTCTCAGGTGTGATGGCAGTAGCAACAATGCAGTCCACATCCCTCAGGGATGATGGCAGTAGTGACAGCACTATGATCCCCTTTCTTCAACACCCACACCCCACTTGCACAACTTACAAATTACTTGGTCTCTTAGCTTGTTAGAACTCAGATGTGAATTAATCTGTACTACTACCACTACTAGGTGGACCATATTTGTTTTTTCCTATCATTTAGCTGCCTGAATTGGATTTGTGCCTGTGACACCACTGACCAGGGTTTGGGAACAGGTTTGGGTGTTGGAGGACTGGCCGAGGGGGTTTAAGGCTTGAGTGTCCAATGACCACTCGCCTTCTCTTGGGAGGGAGGGTATATTCACAGCTCAGCATTTGCTGGTCCCAGGTGGAGGCTGAGGCATGGCAACACATTGGCCCTCATTGCAGAAGAGAGCGTGATGGACATCAGCTTGTGCCTTGACATCATGTGGCCTGTCACGCCTCCCACAAAATGGAAAACACCTGCTGGCCACCCAGAGGATGGCTCCTGGTCCCTCCATAAGCATGAAGCCCCAGACACATGTATCTGTTCAGACCCTGCCATGCCTGGGATATTCAGGAAGCTCTTTAGGGTGATTGTCTTCCCCTGTTAGCCTGCCACAGGGGTAGGGGCCTACCGATGAAGGGTTACTTTGGGTTACCTGGTAGCATGGCCATAAGAGGCAGTCGATGATGGTGGTGGGGACTCAGCAGCAGTGGTAGGGGGACTTGGCAGGCCTGAAGGAGTGGATGGCCAGGGAGTAGGAGGAACAAAAAAAAAATGCAGCTGGCCCGGTGGTGCCGAGGGTTGAGGTGCTGGACGCCACACCTCGTTCCACGCCGGCGACCCGAGTTCGGGAACGGACTCGGGTAGTCGGTGGGTCGGCTTGGGGAGACAGGCTTGAGCGTCCGACGACAGCCTCGCCTGGCCTGGGAGGATCTGCCAGCCCGGCACTTGCATGACCCCGAGGGTGGCTCGAGAAGGCAAGCCCCTCTAGGGATTGGCTGGTTGGCTGTTGAGCAGTATGGATGTCGACGCACGCGTCATGACGTCAGGGGAGGTCGTTGACTGCTCGGGGAGGGAAGAAATGAGAAAAGAGCCTGCCTCGTCCGGGAAGATGTGAGGACCCAGGACGTGCCCATGATGTGCCCGTACCCGCCCAGCAGTCCACGAGGCCGACGAAATGTAAGTTACGGGGTTAGATCCCCCACCTCGTCCCTGCCCGGGGGGTAAACCGCGGCTCCATGGGGACTTGTGGTCGGTGTGGGCAGGGTTCCGGGTAGTGGGATGTCCGTGGGTCATCGCTGAAGGGTCGGAGGAGGCAGGCTGTGAGGAGGATAAAGTGCGATTTCAAAAAAAAAAAAAAAAAAAAATGCCTGAATTTGCTTCTTTGAAATAGTGTCTTCACCTAAAAAAAATTCACAAGTGATTAGTGGAGGACCTTCTAATGCATCTCACAAACATGTGGATTCCTTTTTTCCCTTGGTGTCCATGAAAAGGGTGTCTCTCAGTTTTCATGTCTGAGCTCAGATGTGAATTGAGCACCACCTGCCTACCAGCATCACAGCCGCTGGGGTCTTACCTGCAGTCACTGAATGCTTTCAAACCACTGGCCAAGCATAGGTACAATTAAACACTTAACATTTGCTTTTTATTAAAGCAGTCTGTCAGAAAACTTTTTGTTGTCACAGAGACTGACACAACAGGTGGGAGAGAAGGTGCAAATGATGAAATGGGCAGACTAGGTGGGCCGTCAAAATCTATGTTTCTATCCCATTCACCTAAATAAGTAGTAAGACTTGTGCCTTGTGAACATACTTTCATTCAGACTAATTTTCAATCAAACAACTGAGGATTTTGGATGGCCCTGCTGATTATAAACGTGAATAAACTAGTTGGTAACAGTGATCCTGTGCTTAGCAATCTATATCCTAGATGTTCATATGCAAAAAATACAATAAAAACCTGACTGAAGTCTAAAAACAAGCTTATAAAACACAAAATGTATCTGAACATTTATATTTACCTATACAACATCATTGCAGCCCGAGTATAACTCTGATAAATTACATGGTACCCTGACTACTGTATGATGTAGTAAACATATATTGGTATTGTTTTTATATTTTTGTGTAAACTGGGTAAACCCACTAGGCAAAACTGCCTGTTTTCAGAGGTGACCCAGGAGCAATGTGGAGGTTAAGTGCCTTGCTCAGAGTCACACAGTATGCAAGTGGAGGTTGTGGGAATCAAACCCAAGTCTTCTAAATGTACTCAGTTCGATCACTGTTTGTTACTCTAACCACTAGGCTATATTGCCAGCCATAACACCCATATGTAATGTTTTAATATATGATTTCAATAATAGTGCACAGTACCTACAGTGCAAATTATGAACATTGAACACTTTGCAACATTTTACTAAAACTGAATTATTTCCCTCTCCATCTGCTTATGTTTTCTTACACCAAAGTGGGTGTATAGTTGACAGAGCACTGTAAATAGCCTGAGGTTGCACTACTGCATGCAATGCCAGGGACTCGGGATCAGAAGTGAATTCCCGTTGCTAGAGGTCTGGCCAGGGGAGTAGGATCGATCACCTGGGCGACTGCTCTCCTCCTCTGGGAACAGTGGCCTGCAGGTCCTTCTGCTTTACTGCCACCTGGGTGACCAACGGTGGTAGTGCAATGAGACTGCGGAGCAATCGGGAAAAGAAGAAGAAGCTAGCCAGGATCTGGAGTAGCGGCATATCTCTATTTGCCCTACTTCCTTGGATCCCCTTGAGTGTTGGTGCCCTCAGAAACAAAGACCAGAAAACCAGTAACAATCACCCCACATCGACTGCTGGTAGAAGGGACCCAGCTGCCCCAGACTTCATAACAAGTTTCCATGAGGGACCCGCTGGGCTGCCCGACACACATTAAAGGACTGTAGAGGGGTGACCTGGTGTCCTCTCCCTTCTCACCTGGGGGGTACAACCTAGGCAGGATGGGGGCAGGCTCACAGGAGCTCCTGAGCATTACTTGGGGTGAAGCTAGGGGATACCCAGCCTAGGGATCTATGAAAAGTGAAGACTGACACTGTGAGAAGGGGGCATAGAAAGAGAAAATAAAAACATTTAAAAATATGCTGAAATCTTAGGGATTCTGTGCAGAGAAATGCAATTTCCATGAGGCACCGGTTAAAGAATTCAAAATCCGCAAACCAAGCAGGATTCCGTGATTTTTACCGGTGTTACCGGTAAAAACGGAAAACCATTGTCCCTGGATATGGCAAATTATAATTGGAGTAAGGCCTTAGCAATAGGACATTCAAAAGTTAAATTATGAAATAGATAGAAATTGTCAAAAAAAAAGACGAGTTTATTTGTTCAAATCTTTTTTGGTACCAGGTTTTCTGTTTATTAGTTCTATTTTTTTATACCTTCTAAGCAAGAAGCTTTATTATTAAGTTGCTTTCTTACTGGTATATAGGGTAGTCAGCTGAACCCCATTAAGTGAAATGTTCTTTATAAACCTATTAAATTAGGGGGTTTGAATGTGTTACATCCTTGTGTTTTTTTTGTTTTTTTTAACTATATTTCTTTATAATAATGTGCTTCCCTTAGTGAAGGGTACAGTTCAACTATGGACTAGATGGGGATTAGGAGCTTTACAGGGAGTTATTCAAGAATGGTCAAATAAATCCTTTTTAATAAAAATAAATGAAGTCCTCACCTAGCAAAGAGATGGGATGGGGTAGTTGATGCAATAAAGAGGTAGGGAGTACAGTTGAACGATTTTCTTTGTATGTCTAGGAAGACCCTTTATAGGGATATTATCCAGAGATGTTTTGATGAACCAATGTTTACCGGTTTTACACAACAAGACCAAAAACAACTGTCGGTTTATATTACTGAAGTCTGTATTCTGGTTCGTATGTGGGATACGGTGTGGGTGAGAATACATGGGCGAATTAATGTTAAAGGGAATCATAAACATAAAGTATTGACAGAGCGTTATTGTCTTAGGGAATCATGTATGATGAAAATTGAGACAATGGATCATTTATATTTCACGTGTCCCTACGCTGAACAATTTTGGGAGATAGTAAAAAGTAGATGGAAATGGTTCCTCCAGACCCCAGTTTACTATATTTTGAGGTTGTCCCACATTTACCAGTAATTGTGCATCAGGGCACACTGCATGTGATTTATGTTAATTTTTTATATTGGTTGTGGATTGGGCAATGTTATTTGGCATTACAACAGCAATTTATTTTACCTTTAGAACTTTTTTTATAATTAGTGAGGGTTTTATCCAAATGGAAACAAGTGGAATGCCTACTTTATGATAAGATAGCTTGGAATGCATTTTGGAAGAATCTGGCCTACATTTAGAAATTTCCTTAAAGGGAAACAGTGGAAAAGGTACAGCTTTACCCAGGCACTACAATATGCCTGATTAGTGCTTTCAGACAGTAACATTTTTTAACAAATTTAAACAGTGGCCTTCAACTTTCACTTTCTATTGCTGGGAGCCACCATTTCATAAGTAGCACAGAGCTTCCTGAGCTCACTTTATGCTAATATGTCCTGCCAACCAATAACTGAGGTCAAACAGGTATATTAGCATACAGTGAGCTCAGGTAGCTCACTGCTGCTCATGAAATAGCTGCTGTCAGCAACAGGAAGTGGAAGTTGTGGGTAGCTGTTCTAAATCATTAAATAAAGTTGTTACTGTCTGACAGCACTAATTGAGAGTTTCTGCAGTGTTTGAGGAAAGCTTTGTCTTTTCCATTGTTTCCCTTTAAACATGAATAAATGTTAACTAGGATCTAGGAATATTTTTTGGATTTTAGTTATTTGAGAAAAATAGGTTTGAGCTATGAGCTTGTTTTTTAGAATATAGTAAGAGAAAATATATAACTTGGGGAGGGGAAAGGGTCTGGGTATGGTAGTTTTTTTTTTCTCTTATGTTTGAAAAAAGGGGTTTAGATAAAATGTTTTCCTTATGTTTTGGAATTATTGTATGAATTAATACTTATTTATGTTCATGTTTTCTTGTTTTTCTTTAAGATTATGTATAGCCAGCCCATGGCTGTGATTTAGTTTCTGCTTCTGATACGGCAACCGGGTTCGGAAACGAGCTCGGGTCGCTGGAGGGCCGGCCAGGGGGGAGGCAGCTTAAGCATCCCACGACTGGTCGCTGCCTTCAGGGAGGGAAGGGGCTGCGACCCGGTATTGAAGCGACCACTGGTGGAGGCCAGGGGTAGAGCAACACGTCAGGGTCATTTGGGGTGGTGCGTGATAGACCTCGGCACTTGCCTTAATGTCCGGACGTCACGCACCTTAAGAAAGCCAGGAAAATCACTCGCTGGCCACCGGATGATGGCTCTCTGTTCCCTGAGGGCCTCCAGTGCCTTCCCAGGGCCTTCTGATCCTCGGCAGCATCCCTGGGCCTTAGAGAGTATGTATTGGGGTCATACCTCTCCCCCGGTGCCTTCCCCCTTGGAGGAGGGGGACCCACCTGGTAAAGGGATACGCCAGGATATCCTGGGGGTCAGCTGCGATATGAGGATCAGAGGAGGGCTGGGAAAGGACAGAAGGGGCTGGGATGGAACTTGGTAGAGCCCGAAGGAGTGGTGGACCAGCGAGCACGGGGGCGGAAAAATAGATTACACACAAAAAAAAGATTATGTATGAAGTAATACTGATTTATATATATTTTTGTTATGATTTTAAATAAAAAATTCCCCTACTCTCCTGCAGGAGGACTTGCTGCTGCGTGGATGAGCTACAGTCAGTCTTAGGCTGGCGACTGAAGGGAATGGTCATCATTTGGAGTCGGAGTCGCAGTCTGAGGCTCTGCTTGTGATTATGGAGACTTCTTGTGTGATGAATGCAGAAGCTATAAGAGATGCCGGAATAAAGCAAATTACATTTCTGATGGTAACTTTTCATTTTCTGGCATTTCTTCACCAGCAAATGTATCTGCACAAAAGGAGCCTATTTTTGAACAGTTGGTCAAATTTCAGGCATGAGGCGCCAATCGGGAGTGTGTAGTCAGCTCCGTTGTTAGCAGAACTGGAGTGGGATCTGCCCTGTCAAACCCAGTTATCGACCCTGTCTGTCTGCGGGTAGCGCCTCAGCTGTTTCAGGCTGACATCGGCGCTACCACAGTAGAAAGAATGCGGACATCTTTTCGGCTTACTGCTATGGATACTCCATTCGAAACTGAAGGTTGGTCGCAAGAGGATTCTTTGGTCCATTTGGGTTGAATGCAAACAGAAGATGGGAAATGGGTGCCTGACCCGGACTGGACGTCTTTTCCGCCAGGTGAGCAGTGTACTCCCGGTCCCTCCAAACTACTGTCTGTAGGCCCTGATTGCCTGCCTAACACACCTATACCTGTGGATTCTCCACCAGACAGTAGTGATGGTGCACCAGGGAGGCCTGAGACTTCTTTACCTGATTCTGCTCCAATTGAGGATCCTCCTCCTTCTCCTAGAAGAGAGAATCAACAGACAGGTCCCACATTTTCTGATTTTTTTAAACACAATAAACACAATAAAGTATATCAGGCACCTAGGAGAAATGTTGTCCATCTCTGTTTTAAAGGTGGGCTGCAGGATCATCCTGATAGACAATATGTTGCCAAGAAATTATTGAAAGACTCGATGGGTTTTACTGCCTCTGACATTTATGCCTTAATCAACATCAGAGGCAAAGGCACTTTTGATGTCAGTTTTAGGATTTTTTCTGGACTGGACTCCTGGAGAAAATGTGACACTCTGAAGCATTTACCTTTATGGGCCATTCCTTTGACTAAACCCCTCTACAAAACTGGAAATGTCATGTTTAGGAACGAAGGAGTAAATGTGGGAGATATTTATTTCTGGTTGGAGAAAAAAATGTCAGGTTTTGGGTTCTCCTTCTGCTATCATAGATTCAGAAGGTATTTGGATGGGCAGTTGGTGATTTAAAGTAAAATTGATGATGCTGGGGGATGACATCCAACATATTCCCAATAGTTGTTTTCTGGGGAAAGATAGAGGGGTAGTGTTTTACCCAGGACAGCCTAAGGCCTGTTACAAGTGTGGGAGCCATAGGCACTTGAGTAGCACTTGCGATAGGGTGGTTTATGCTTTGTGTGGGGATTATGATCACACTAGTAATGTCTATAGGAATGTCCACAAATGTAATCTTTGTGAGGAACACAGACATGCATACCACCAGTGTCCTTGGGCAGGTCAGAATAGGCAGGGTGGCCTAAACAAGGATGATCTGGTCTCTGATGCACAGGATAAGTATAGACCTCCTAGGCCTGACCCTCCTAGTTTGCCCCCGCCCCCACCCCTTCCCCTTCCCCAGCATTTTCGACTGCACGGAAGAGGGATCATGATCTAGGCCAGGAAGATATTGTTGACCACTCTTCTGAATCTGTTCCTATTGATCTCCCTAGCACATCAGGAGTAGGGAGTGATGGGTCTAGTATGTCTCCTCCCTCTGCAGGCTTTGAAATCCCCTCTAAACATATTACTAGATCTTCCAGTAAAATTTCTGCTTCTCCTATGCCTGTGCCTACCAAAAATTAATTTGATATTTTACAAGAGGTGGATGGTGGGTTGGAGTCAGATGCTTCATCCATTTCGGAGGCCGTGTCCAAAATGGACTGCGAAGAGGAAGTGGTTGGGCCACAGGAGGTGAAGGAAGAAAAGGAAAAAAAGATAAAGAGGTTGGATACATTTTCTTTTATTTCTCCTGGCATCATTATATCTGGTACCTTGTCATACTTGTAGCATTAAAAATGTTAAAAGACATCTGGCATGGTTTACTTGTCTTGCCAACTTAAGGGCAGATATTATATGTTTGCAAGAGACCATGTTTAATTCTGTCACTGACATTATACAATCTAAGTGTTCTTGGCCCTGGGGCCCTTCTTTTTGGTCTTTTGGGGCTGATGTGGTGGATGGTCTGGGCATTCTCTTTCGAACCTATGACATCAGGGTACACAAGTTTATAGATTTGGTACCAGGTAGGGCTATGGTTTTGGATTGCACGTTTCAAGGTTTTTTTATACCTCATCAGTACGTATGCACCTCAGAGTTAAAAGTTCTAGGATCGATTTATATAATCACGTTAAACCCTTTTTATTTACTGCTAGATTGGTTATCTGGGGAGGGGATATAAATTCCAGTTTAGATGTTAAAGTTAAAGACAATGTGGAAAAAAAACATACTGTGACTCTCATGCTTTGCAGGGTATAATAGAAATGGGCATGTTAAGAGATGCCTATTGATCCTTACATAAGCAAGGTGGTGCTACTTATCGAAGAAGTGCTTTTCTACCAGAATTGATTAATTCTTTATTTCCAGATTCCTGCATGTGTTGAAAATGATTGTATCCTTGAGTGAATTTACGGATCATAATCTTTTACACTGTACACTTGGTATGCGGAATGTTCCAACAGGTTTCCCTGCCATCCCTCAACATTGGAAATTGAATTCCTCAGTACTGTTACAAAATAAAATTAAGTTACAGGTTAAGAGGTGCTTTACTTTTCATAAATCAGTTGCAGGAATGTATGAGGACTGGGGTAGTTGGTGGCTGGACACCAAATCTGACCTTAAAGCCCTCTACTTAAAATTGGGAAAGAAAACTGGAAATATTGAGTATATACAGTATTTGAGCCATAGGGACCTATTATATAAATTGACATCCCTCACTGATGTTAGTGACTGCAGAATTAAGTTACAAATTGATAATATTAAAGAGAAGATGAGGGCAAAACATTTTTCTAGGGTGGCATCTTTAAACACCGAATTAAAATTTGGGAGGTCATCTCAACCTTTTTCTGACCCTTTTGAGGCATGTAAAAGTAAAACTGGGCATAAAGAGATGGAGGGTTTATTTAATGTGGATGGGGTTTTAAAACACTCGGATGTTGAAATTTTGGATATTCTTAATGAGGCTTTACACGACTCTATGGGGACAGGTTTTTGTTCAGAGTTATCTTGGGATCAGGTGGTGACCTGTTCTACACCTAAGCTTTTGGAACAGATTAATTCTGCTATAGATGGACCTATATTTATCTCAGTATGGGATCCCGCCTATTTTGATAAATTGGATCACATTTCTATATACCCAAGCTTATACTTTTCCATCTGTTAAAAATATTTTGGGTACTCCGGTTTTGTTACAGAGAGGGGTTTGGCAGGGGTGTCCCCTCAGTCCCCTGTTGTATATCTTTTGTCTTGACCCCTAGTTCGAGTCATTTTGAGTGATAATGAGATTGCGGGACTATCTCCTCATATAACTACAGTACAAGTCACATTAAACTGTTCCTTCAATGAGTTGCTTTAACATTTCTGACTGAGTTGCATAAGTGTTGCTGGATCCAACACAAAGACCTGCAGAAACTGTTTCTTAAGAGTTAAAACTCAGTTTTGGATTGCATTGTGACTGAACTACAGATGCAATCCAACTGAGCTGCAAAAACATTTTACAAACATTGCTGTTGAGCTGGTTAAGCACTGAAAAACAGTACAATGTGAGTTGCCAATGCAGTTCCAGCTGTAAAAAATGCTAAACCAACTTATTGATGAAACAGTTTGAGTGACTTGTACTATATACCTGCTCTGAAACTTTCTGCTTATCCGGATGATGTTTGCCTTTTTGTTACTGATCTGCAGTCTGGATTTAGAGCTTTGCAGCTTTTTGATAGATTCGCTTGGTTGTCTAGGACTAGTTTAAATTATGATAAAAGTAACGCATTGCAAATTGGCACTGAGGATTAAATAGGCACTATTGCTGGTATTAAGGTACAGAAGGGGCATCTAAAGATTTGGGGTCTTTTATTTGGGGATGGGGATGTGGCATTCCTCAATTGGAACACTAAACTGCTTTTAGGAGAGCAAAAGGTGTCTCGATGGAAATCCTGGGCGTTTGGGAAATTAAAGAGAGTTCAGACTGTTAAACAGTTTCTACTTTCACTCTTTTTGTATCTGGCTTCTGTTTTTCCTGTTCCTAGTGTGTTGAAAACAAGGCTTTTTAGTGTGTTTTTACAGATGATTTGGGACTGTAGGTTAAATCCTGTCAAAAAAGATTTTACGTATCTCCCAGTTAATCAGAGTGGCTTGGGTATGATTAACCCTGTGGTCTTTTTTCATTCTTTTTTTAATTTTTCGACTTTTGGGCTTTTAATGAGGGATAATAATTCATTGTGGGAACCTTGGACTAGGAGTCTTTTTCAGCCGTTTGAGGATGCTTGGGTTACTGAGGTCCCTAAACTTTGTGGGGCCGTTTCTGTCCCAGGATTTGCAACTGCTACTATTAGAAATATAAATTATGGGGATTTAGTAAATTTGATTATTTTATTACACAAAGGAGGGCATCATATGTAAAAATAATGGCAAAAGCCCATGCACCTCAGGTTGAATTTCCTAGATGCCTTCCAACTAAATTGGATTTGGCTTTAAAACTTTTGCATGGTAAATGGATTCTGCAGCATATGTGGGATGTACAATGACTGAGCTGTCATGGTAGATTGGGGGTGAAGGGAAATTGGAAACATAAGCCATTATCAGAAAGACAGTGTTTGAGGCCTGACTGTAAGGGATAGGAGGAAACGTTGGAACATTTCTTTATACTGTGCACTTATGCAAAGCAGTTTTGGAGAGATTGCTCTATCAGATGGAATTGGGGTCCTGTACAACATCTTCAGTATGACTGTTTAGTTTTGGGAGAATATACAGGGTTTTATAGAAAATATCATCCGAGCACCTTAAATGTCATAGTTGCCTGCCTTAAATATCACTTATGGCAGGCTCGGTGTAAATTTTCATTGCAGCATAATAATACTTTACCATCTGTATTGTTAGCCAGTGTTGAGGATCTCTGAATCAGCTTAAGCAAAGGGAACATATGTTATTTGGCAGAGAAAAAATTTACTGATTTTTGGCGGCATTGGTTGGGGTAGTTTTCTTAGAGTGCTTTAAGGGGTATGTTTTTGGATTTTCTTTTGTTTACATGGTTTATTTGCATTATTTATGTAACATTGTGTATATATGAATTTCTTTGAGCTTATCGATGAATTCCAGAGTAATTTTCTTTGTTGAATTCTTTTCTTAATGTTTTTCACCTGATGTTATGTATTCTATTTCCCAAAAAAATTCCCCTACTCATCAGTACAGTAGGGGAACCTCTGGCTGTCTGTCCAAGATGGCCACCGTGATGGATGCAGGAGAGAGGATGGACACTGCTAAGACAGGGAGGCCCGCCTCCCTCCCAGCTCTCTTAACCTCAGAGGCCCCTGAAACCGCAGCTACAGTATATTGTTTGAAATGCAAGAAGATGACATAGGCATGAAAGTAACTGTTTCTGCAGAAGAGTTGTGTGAAAAAAACTTCCACTACTGAACACGCTAAGGTAAACAATTCAGACTTGCTTAATTCTGCTGGAGAAAATGTGTCAGATAATGTTACTGGTGCTTCAGAGTCTCTGGTAGCACAGTTAAATGAGGAAGAGCAAAGACATTTGTGCAGGAAACAAAAAAAGCAGCCTAAGCTTTTGAAACTACAAAAAAATACCTCTCCTGTCACAGTTAGTACTGCCTGTGTCAAGATGGTCAGTCTCACAATATCATCAAAGGGTGTCTCGTCCCCTATATCTGACAATGTTACCATGGGTCAGACAATGAGCAATGGAGTAGTGGAACGGGAAAAGGAAACTTGACACAGACAATCCACAAGGGTGGCTGGCAGTGATAACAATCATTTGGTCATGTGCCCAGAACCACTGGATTTCTTACAAAAGACTGTGATGGAGCAAGAAAGAACGGGCCGATGGAGGCTTGGCCCGGGGTGGCATTCTACTCAAACAATGTCCTGCAACTTTCTGCCATGCTGAATTCTAGCATTCAGGAATAGAATGGTTGCCTTATTTCATCCAAAGTTCAGGCTGTACAGAACAAGGATATTTAGCATGGAGCTCAAGCAGAAATGCTACCTCTTCAACTGCCTTGGGATGTAAAACCATGAGAAACACTGAGACTGGTTCAGGGAACTGGTCCCTGATACAAACTTTGGAAGACGTGGGCTGGATCCAGAAAACAGATGGCACTTGGATCCCTGATCCTTCTGATGCCACTGTCATAAACTACAATAAAGAATTTAATACTAACTGTCAAGGAAAAAAGGGGGCCCCTCCCTCCACAGATATGGATATTCCTAGTATACCCCAGGGTAATTCCAAACAGTTATCCATGGAAGGCAATAATCCTGATGCCCCTTCTGATTCAAATGGCAGTGTTAGTACAAACCATGATCTTTCTGCAAACCAGCCCCCTGAAAATACTAACTTTGCCCAAGAAGATCCCATACGGCTCAGGCTCACAGATGCAGTGCTCAGAAACCCTAATCAGAGAGCCTGGCTGAACCCCATGTTCAAGCTGGCAGATTTATTTCAAAATAAAGGTGAGCCTGCACCCAGGAGGAATAATGTGTGAATTATTTACAAATGAGGACTGGAAATACTGTCAGATAGACTTCACATTGCATTGCACAACTTTTACTAAAAGGATCAATGAAGTTTTTTTCATCGGAGATCTTTGCTTTAGTACATATAGGCAACTCTAATTACGATGTCAGCTTTAACAATGTTTCTAGCTTAGACAGGTTTTGGTCTCAGTTTCAGGTTCTTAAAAATACACCATTATGGATTCCATTTATGGTTGTTCCTTTCACAAAGCCATCTGCCAAAAACATCCCGGTCATGTTTGAAAATGAGGGGGTTAATGCTGAGGACATTTTATTCTGATTGAGGCAGAGATGCAAAGTTCTGAATAGACCTACTCCTATTTTAGATTCTGAACAAATATAGAATGGGGGGTGAAGAATTAAAGTTAAGTTGTTCTCAACAAATAATGGCCCTGTACACCTTCCTAACAGCTTTTGTTTAGGCAAAGATAGAGGTTTACTTTTCTATGCTGGGCAACCCAGGTCTTGTTTTAAGTGTGGGGCTCGTACCCACCTGAGCACTGCTTGTGACACTTCTAGGTGTAATCATTGCCTTAAATATGGTCATGTGTCAGCTAACTGCTTAAATCTATTCAAGTGTAACCTTTGTGAGAGAACTGGCCATGCATATGGTGGCTGTTACCGGGCATCCCACAATAGGGAAGACTGCCCCTTCCGTGAAGGCCTGATAAACAATGCTTAACAGATACAGGCCAAGAGAGTGGCTGACCAGAGTCTGAGAGCCGCCAGGAAGTCATTAGAAACTGCTAGTGTTTCCCAGGAACAGGTTACCCCCTCTCCTCTGCTGGATAATGGGAGGGCTTTAAGCCCGAGGTTTGATGGGCAGAGCAACTACGTCACTCCCCCATTGGGCTTAAAACGTCTCTCATCCTGAGCCCCTCCAGGATTCATTTTTTGCTGCGGCCAGAGGTGCTGCCCTTCATAGCTCCCTGCTTCTGTCTCTTCCTATGGTCGCCTCCGGCCGCTGGCTTGCAGCTTATCTCGTGGCGTTTTGCCACTTGTCCCCATGTTAGCCTCGCTGTGCTCACTGCCCTTTCAGGTACTTCTCTAGATTTGGCGGACCTGACTGCAGTTCGGGATCACAGCAGTTCCTGTTGCAACTACATTTCCTGCAGCTACACATGTCCGCTTAATTTTTTCAATGTTCAGCTACCTGCTTGGTTCTTTCATTCTGTCCCTTTCAGCTGTGGCTCATCCCAGCTTCCCCTGCTTTCATTACTTTCCCTCCTTCAGTGGGCATTCATTCTGCTGAGCCCTCGGCAGTATTTCTTCATCCCGGGCCCTCCTCCCCTGCATCTCAGCGTTTGCCTGGTTCTTGCAGCTCACTCATGCTGGCCATTTGACCATCTCCACCTCTATGGTCTGGAGCTTTCTGCCTATAGCTCCTGGTTGGCTTTCACTGCTCCCCCTACCCTAGCAACCATTTGATAAGATTTTGATGTTACAGGGGACACGCATTTGTTCTACATACCTCAGTATGTGACGCATGTTCCGCAAGGTTACAAAGCATCGGATTTAACACTTTAACCAGGTAAGCGGTGCCTCTTTCCTTGTGGTGTGCAACTCGAGGTGGACTATTCATTGCACTACCCTTCAGACAGGTGCCACCGTTTGTCTTTCAGGATCCCTCCTGGACTCCCCTTTTCATCTAGGCTCCCTCTCTGTGCACCCTGCCGATTGTGCCACTGCCTGATCAGAGACTATCTTTGTTGTCCATTTCTCCAGTTCTCTCCCTATGATGCATTCTCACTCCTCAAGATGCTGCACAGGCTCTAACTCCTCTGCTGATGCAAAAACATTAACGCTACAAGTGCCATCAGACTGCCTGTGCTTCCCAATGGTACTCTCTGTCATGGGACTAGCAGCTTCTGTTTCTTCCTTCTGGTCACTGTCCTTCTTCTCCTCAACTTATTCATCCTCCCCTCTCCTTTGGTTCTCTGGCTCCTCCACCCAACTCCTTGACTTGTGTCCTCCTTGCCTCCTTGGCTCTGCTCTGTGCCTTTTTTGGGAGCTTGTTTTGCCATCTACCTCGATTTGACTCCATCTCCACTCACAGCCGTGCCTTTCTGTACGTCACCCTTTGCTAAAGGCCATCACGGCTTCACTCCCCTCACGGCCAGATTTCGATATTTCTTCTGGGCATACCTATCATGGGCAACCCTATCATGGCTCCCCTTATGTACCTGTTAACCTCAACTCTTCCGCTCCTTCTCAAACTGCCTCATCCTTACCCATGCCTTATCTCCAGGCTTCCATTATCTCATACCAGCCATCAAGGATTCTTCCACTCATGACTTCCCTCCATCATCGTCCCATTATCACTCAAGCAGTCTTCTCTAGGCCAGCTGCCTCCCTCTGGCCTGCAATTGATCCTTCAGTTGGACATACCTATCTTGAATCATATGCCACCTCATCAAACCGCAGCCGTCCTGCTGCATTCATCAAGTTCCTGACTTCGGTCATCATTTGGGCATACCTATCATGAATCATATGCCACCTCATTGAACCGCAGCCGTCCTGCCACAATTCATCATGTTTCTGCCTCTTGGATTCACTCCATTCATGGCTTCACTCCCACTCATGGCTTCACTCCTCATCGTACCTCATCCGATTTTGCTCCTGTCAATCACTCAACCTGAGCGTACCATCTTGTTCGCATACCCTCTGGTTCCAGACATGCCTTCTTGGCCTCAGAGGCTACCTCCTTTCAAGGAGCCTACTTACTCACATCACTCTATCAAGCAGACTACCTGCACACAAGTTCATTTTCAAGTTCATTCCTGTGTCCTCTTATTCATATTCTGTACCAGCTATCAAGGATTCACTCCACTCGAGGCCTGCAATCGATATTTCTTTTGGGTATACCTATCATGATTCCTAAGCTCAACCCTATCATAACTCCTATGCCCCCTCATCGACCCACGGTCATCCTACCGCATGTATCAGGTTCATATCTCCGGTCATCATTCACTCATCCTCAGTCACTCATCCTTACCTCAAAGTTTATCTATTTACATCACTTCCTCAACCATTCCTATCATTGAATCCTATGCTACTTCATCGACTCTGACCTCAGGGTCTAGTCGTTAATAACGCATAATCAATTCATATCGCATAATCAAGCATGCCTCATCAGCCTCAGTGTCCGCTCACTCGAATCACTCAATCAAGCCAGTCTGCATTATCTTCAGTCTCCTTGTGAGCACATCTGGATACCCCTTGCTCCTCTGACTTCTACATGGATCTACTCCCTCCCGTTGACTACTCGAGCATACCCTTCTTGGGTCCCTGCTGCCTCATGTTCCTTTGTTACTCTGTGCTTCTTTGGGTTTTTTCCCTATCCCATCATCATCCTCCCTACTAATATCCCTCTTATTAATAAACCATTCTCTTTAACGACATATGTCCTCAAATCAAACATCATCAGCCTAGAGGGAAGGCAACCTAGGCCTTGGATCCCCAGAGGTTTCCTCTTCAAAGGGAATTTTTCCTCTCCTCCGTGCCAATGGTCATAATATTAGTTAGAGTTAGTGCTCTGTTCAGTTAGTTAGTTAGGTTCCACTGTTGGATGGAGGTGGATGGTGGCCCCGGCTTTCTCCTCTCTCTCCTTAGGAAGTCAGCCCTTATCATCTTCTCAGAATTCATTCATCATCCTCACTTCCTCGAAGTTCGACAACTTTGGGTATTCTTTTTGGGCTTCTTCCTAACCTACCTTTAGCCGATGCAATCAATCCCATGGCACCTGTAAGGGGGGGAACCCTCCACTAGGGTTCCTTGCGTCGTACTCCTACAGGGTGGTATATCCCATGGATAGAGAGGCAGAAAGCCACAAAGCAAATCA
The DNA here is from genome assembly GCA_016271365.2 of Neoceratodus forsteri. NCBI lineage: Eukaryota > Metazoa > Chordata > Ceratodontiformes > Ceratodontidae > Neoceratodus > Neoceratodus forsteri. The sequence goes on along the minus strand of CM057456.1, from coordinate 731,145,749 downwards.
AGTTACACAAGCATCATCTCATCTCATCCAGGTGCATAAGCACATTGAATGGGGGGGCTTTAAACCCAAGGTTCAATGGCCAAAGCAACTACATCACTCCCCCATCGGGCTTAAAACATCTCTCATCCTGGGCCCCTCCAGGATTCGTTTTTCATTGCCCGCCATCCACTTCTCCTCTATCTTACCCATGGGCTTCTTCCTAACCTACCTTTAGCCAACACAATCGTTCCCATGGCACCTGTAAGGGGGGGACCCTCCTCTAGGGTTCCTTGCATCGTACCCCTACAGGGTGGTATATCCCATGGATAGAGAGGCGGAGAGCCATAACACAAATCAAGTTACACAAGCATCATCTCATCTCATCTCATCTCTTCCAGTTGCATAAGCACATTGAACAATAGTGCACAGATGGAGTTAGACACTGCTGAAGCAGAGGGGAAACTTGGACAAAAATCAAACTAGCGTACAAGCTTCAACCAGTAAACTAGAGGAAGTGGCTGCCAAAGAGATGCCCCCTCCCCCCGCCTACCCAGAATACTTTCTTCAAGAAAGTGACACAAAAGAAAAGGTCACGTCTAGGGAAATCTCTTGTATTACCCAATACAGTAGGTACTAAAAAAGGAAAAGGTAGAGAGCCCCTCTCTTGGGCAGCAGGGAATAAATGCATTTCACTGACTGTGGACTTATCAGGGAAGGAATCAAGGATGAAGAATCAGACACCTCCTCTATAGCCTCTACAACCACCGACATGGAAGAAGGAAGTAGGGAAGATTCAATTGCAAAACGTACCAGACACAGGAAACCCTCTAGTACTTCTTAGGTTGGATATGTAACTGACAAATATTCACCTTTTTCTCAATATGCACTCATTAACTATTACAACATTACATGTTAATAGTATTAAGAGTGCCAAGAAAAGAGTGGGAACTCTTTACACATTACTGGACACCAGGAGTGATATTTATTGTATGCAAGACACTAGGCTTAAAACCACCTCTGAACTACGCCAAGCCTCACAGGCCTGGACAAAAGGGCCCTCCTTCTAGTCCACAGGTGAAGACACCTATGATGGCATTGGTATTTTGTTTTCTAATCCAAATCTAAAAGTCTCCAGACTGGTAGACTTACACCCAGGGAGGGCTCTGATGCTAGACATCAATGTTTGGCAAGAGAGGTTTAGATTGCTCTCCATGTACGCACCTCAGACAAAAGCTCAAAGGATGGCACTATTCAAAGAAATACAACCCTACCTACACGCAGCATGACTGGTCCTCTGGGCAGGAGACTTAACTGCGACTTAAAGCAGACAAACAGAGGGTTAAAGACTGACAAATTATTTGGGGATTCACACGCACCACAGGATATCATTTTCACAGCCAGTTTAATAGATTCTTACAGATGTATATTCCCAACAGGGGGTCATACTTATTTTAGAGGCTGTCTTTCTACACGAATAGATTACATTTTTGATTCTTCCACCCTTTCCATGCAGGATATCTGTTCACATGCCTGGGAATTTTCAGACCATAAATCCATTTCAGTCAAAGTAACTTGGGCCAATTCTCCAAGATGTAAAAAAAGCAGTGGGATGCTAAACAACGCTTTGCTAGATGATCCTTGTATCTTAAAGGCATGGAGGAGAGATTGGATTGACAGGTTGTCAGTTGTAGAGTGCTACAATGAGCTAACAGACTGGTGGGAGGATACCAAGAAATCTTGGCAGATTCTAGTCCAAGAAAAATCTAAAACCAAAATGAACAGAGATTACCTGAGATATCTGCAACTTAGAGACCAGTTGCAGTGTCTCATTTCCCAAACTAAAATTAATAAAATAGATTACAGTTCCCAGAACAAACTTATTAAGAAACAAATGTCAGATTTGCAATATGATAGGGCCAAGTCTCTAAATTAGGAACTCAGATTTGGAACTCACATGAAAAAAGGATCCATGGACCCCTTCAAAGAATGTAAGTCTCGGGTCAACCATGCAGTAATATCCGAGATTATTACAGCTGCAGGCCACAAACTCTCCTGTCCTCTCCAACTGATATTCTGAGGGAGGTGGAGCAACATGTAGAATCACACTTTGGGTCTGCACCCCAAGTTACCTGGTCTGCAGAGGAATTTGAAATTTTGAACCTACCACAAGTGTCAGTCTGAATCCCAGACCCTAGATGAAGTTCAGCTTGCTATTCAAAACTTAAAAATTACAATGCCCCAGGATCTGGTGGCATCAGGTCACGGCTGTACAAAACCTTTTGTGATGAACTTGCCCCAACATTGACAAAATTATTCAACCATATGTTACAGTCCGCTACCCTAACTGACTCTATGAATATTGCAGTTCTCATATTATTGTATAAAAAAGGGGCTTGTGAAGATTTAGGTAATTGGAGGCAAGTAAGTCTGTTGAATACAGACTTTAAAATATTAAGTAACATCTTCTTGTCTAGGCTCTTAACAGGGGGCAATGAACTAATTAGTCCTACCCAGACTTGTACCACATAGAAGTCAGCAAGATAACTTTATAGTTCTGAGAGAGATTTTCCATAAAGGTAGTAATGAAGACATCCAAGGATTTGTGTTAGGCCTAGATAAAGAGAAGACCTTAGATAGGCTAGCACATAGCTTCCTATTTGCTACTTTCAGAGGCTTTGGGAATCCTGACACTTTTGTGGATGGCTAAGTCTGATGTATAGCGAAGCTACACTTATCCCGAATGTTAATGGTTGGGGTGGGAAGAACATAAATGCTAAAAGAGGGGTCAGACAAGGCTGCCCTCTCAGTCCTATGTTATATGCTTTAGGTATAGATGTTCTGATCAGGCAGATCTTGATTCATGATAAAATTATAGATATTTCTTTAGCCCCAGGGATTCCATCTGTCATGGTTTTAGCCTATGCAAAGGATGTCATTGTAACTGTTGCCACAAGCACCTGCGAGGTCACCTTGGTAGAGGCATTAAAGACATTTGAAAAAATGTCAGGTTCAAAAATAAACTATAAGAAAAGTAGAGGAATAACTCTAGCCCCCCACCACCAATTAGTAAAGTATTTGCTTATTTGCTGGAGTTCTTATTTCCCAAAACCCAGTTAACATACTAGGGATTGAATTTGACCCAAACAATATGGCCCAGATCAACTAGGAAAAAGGCTTAGCAAAGGCCAACAGACTAGTATCAGAATAGAAAGGGAAGCAGATAGCCAAAAAAAGAGGAGAGTATTGATGATCAGAACCCTACTGGCTCCAATATTCCTATACATAAGTTATGACCCCCTGCAAGCACTGGAGACTGCTCTATATAGCATGTTCTTCCAGGCCCTGTGGGAAAATAGGCTAAACCCCATAAAAAGACAACTCACCTACAGAAGTATTAAAGAGGGAGGCATTGGTATGGTGCATCCTGTAGCTTTCTTTAGTAGCATTTTTGTCTGTTACAACTTGGGACTGGCATTAAAGCCAGGTTCTAGACCGTGGAAATCAATGATAATGGCATGGTTAGCACCCTGCATCCCCCCGTGGATGCAGAGAAACCAAGACTTCTCAATCAAATAACATTGCTACCCAGATATGGGTTGGAAATATTGAAGAATATTGTGGTCTCATATTAACACCTTTGAGAACAAGCTCATTACATAGGTTCCACATCAGAATTGCATTAACAGTGATTAAAAAAAGAAAAAAAACATATAGGTATACAATAGAGCTGTAAGTGCAGGCTAATAACAAGTATGAGTCTAAGTATTAATATAAACATAAACAAACAAAGTCAGCAGGTTATTATAACTACAACAAGTTTATGAGAGGGTTAAGGCAGTTTATGGAAAAGAAGACAATTCAGACTGGAGGGGTGCCTGTAATGCAGAGGGAGGTACTGCAGCAGACTGAGTTGTCAGAATGGAGGGCTATGTTCAGGGGTTACAACAGTCCAGGGTGGCCAACACCCACTAAATAAGTGGGGAAGCATCGGCCTAGGAACGCCTTGTCAAAGCTATTTTTATTGGGGAGGGGGTTGGGGCTGAAGGCAGATGGGAGAGGATAGTAGGAGAAAAGTGGGGATGGTGGCTAAGAGGGAGTTTGATGGAGGAAGGAAGGAAGGAAGGAAGGAAGGAAGGAAGGAAGGAAGGAAGGGAGGAGGGAGGAGGAGGGGAGGGATAGATCACATTAAGGCACATGACCAAGGGAAATAATAAGTGCAGGATTTAAGGGTCATGTGGTCATGAGAGAGAGAGAGAAAGCTGCTTAGGGACAAGGAAAAACAGCATTGAGGGGCTAAGGCAAGCAGTCACAAATAGCGTTAACATTGAGATGCTTTTAGAGCTCACAATTGCAGGGACCTAATGCTGTTATCAAGGAGATGGCAGGAGGAAGATGATTGATCCAAATGGGAGCACAGTGAGAAAAAGCTCTTTGACCAAAAGAGGTGCGGCACCTAGGAATTTCAAAGACCATGCTATCTGAGCTTCTGGTGGAACGGCTGTTATCATAGGGAGTAAGGAGCTTCTGAACATCCTATAGCATGAGGCCCAGACTCACTTGTTTGGCCAGAAGGCACGACTGGAACCTGAGCCTATCTGTGAACTGGAGCCAGTTAGCCTGATCATATAGGTCACATGTATATGTCAGCCGTGGGGAGCCAGTTAAGAGTCAACAGGCTTTATTTAGGGCGACCTTTATATGGTGAGGGGCTGTGCCCATAACTGAGCCATAGACTATGATGCCATAATCAATAAGAGAGACCACTGAACTCTGGATAGCGAGATTTAGGGTCTCTGGGGTAAGACTTTGCTTATGCCTATGAAACAAACCAATACGGATGTTCACAGCCTTTGCAACATTTTCAATGCGGTAGGCATATGACATATTGTTGTCTATTGTGATCCCCAAATATTTGAAATGCTGCATGAGTTCCAATGTAGTCCCAGATTTGTTGTTATGTTGAGTGGATGTAAACGATACCTACTCTGGGGACTGGAAAACAACAAGGTCTTGTTTTTTTATAGTTCAGAATGAGTTTATGTTCTCTGAACCATCTTTCAACTGCAGTAAAGCTGTCCTGGAGTTTGCTTTCCAAGTTAAAGGGATCAGGCTCACTTGTATACAGGACTGCATCATCTGCATAGAGCAGAATCGGACAGCTACTGGCAAGTGGGAGCCTGTTTAGGAACAAACTGAATAAAATGGGACCCAGGATGGAGTCCTGGGGTACACTGGAGAGAACGGGTCTTCTATCAGATAGGACATTATCAATCCTAACTTGTTGAGAGCGATTCATGAGGTAGCTCTTACACTAGGTAACTGTGTCAGTAGACAGACCAGTAGATGCAAGCTGCTCCACTAGAAGGTCATGATTAACCATGTCAAAGGCTTTTGACATGTCAATGAAAGAGGCGCCGACTAGCTATCCATGATCCAGGGAACTGTGCATATAACCGGTAAACTCTAACAAATGCAGTAGTGGTGCTGTGTCCTTTGCGGAACCCATGTTGCTGCGGGCACTGTATATTGTACTTTTCTATGTATTCAGTTAAGTGGTCAGTGACTATTTTTTCAAGAGCATTAGACAAAGGCGGGGAGTATTGAGATGGGCCAATAGCTACCTAGTGAGGTTCGATCACCATTCTTGAAAACAGGTGTCACCAGGGACACTTTCCATAACTGTGGTAACTGAGAAAGCCTGAGTGAGGTGTTGATTATGTGTGTTAGCAGTGCCAGAATGTCTTCTAGGGTAAGAGCCACAAATTTGAGGTTGAGGGAGTCACCACTGAAACGGGACTTATCCAGGACCTTTTGGAGATATTTCCTAGCCTCACCATGAGAGATGGTTCTAAGTGGAGCAGGGGGTAAGAGAGAGGTAGGGCTACAGTGCTTGGTTTAGAAGTCGAGACTGGAGGAAAAAATCAGGGGGGAGGACACCGTTGAGATCTGAGAAGGCTTCATTGAGAGAATTTGCAATGGAATTGGGATCTGTAGTGGGAACACCACCAATGTTCAACATGGTGGGGGCTGACTTTGTGTCCTTGCCAGTGACTTCTTTAAGGTTTGCACAGAATTTTCTACCATCACTGCAAGTGTGAGTGAGGGCTTCCTTGTAATATTGATTTTTTGCTGTGCGTATGGCCCTAGTGCAGTCATTCTGGACTTTTCTGTAGGCTTGGGTGTCCACTTCTTTACCCATTGCTCTGGCTATGTGCCGCAGATGATCCCTTGAGTTCATCCATTCAAGAAGTTCAGGCATGAACCAGGGGTTGTTGTAACCTTTAATTTTGTGCTTTTTTAGTGGGGCATGCAGGTCACCCTGTTAAACAGCAGGATGAATCGGTTTAAGGCTGCATCGACAGAACTGGAAGAGTAGACTGTTGACCAGTTTTGTCAGCGAAGGTCAGCTTTTAGCATTTCAAGATGACCGTGTTTTAGGACCCTATGGATAATTATTTTTGGTGGAGGCTTAGAGAAATTGTTAGCCCAATGAATTAGAACTGGTGAATGGTCACTGTGTACATCCGGGAACACCATGACATGAGAGATGTGGTCCGGTTGATTAGACAAATCCCAGTCAAGCAATGAGGAGGTGCCAGTCTTGTAGTTTATCCTGGTAGGAGAATTGACAAGCTGGGAAAGATGCACAGCAGAAACTGCATCCCTATAGGGACTAGAGCCTGGTGCAAGCCAGTTGGCATTAAAGTCACCCAGCAGTACTGTTTCATTGTTTAAGTTCAAGGCACCAAGGCATTCCATCAGCGAGTTTAGCCCAGAGGTCTTCTGACCAGATGAAATGTACACCGAGAGAACTGAGGATTTTGTTGTGCTTCCCAAATAGAATTTTTAAAGCTAAAACTTGCAGGTTAGTCCTAGTGTCTAGAAGGGGAGAACGATGGCTTGTAGGTCCTCCCTTATGTAGATTGCACATCCACCCCCACGTTTGGTTAGATGATCCATCCTCTACACTGTATAACCTGGGATCGAAATTGATGCATCAGTAATGTTAGGAGAGAGCCAGGTCTCTACCACTGAAAGGATGTTAGGGTTGTGTTGTAAAAAACAGGCATTAAGGATATCCATTTTTGGAAGGAGGCTGCAGATATTCATAGAGCCTATTGTGAGTTGCTTGACATAACTTTGAGGTTCAGCTGTGAGTGTTGGGGGGCCCGGATTTAGATGGCTATTCCCGGATAGTAGCAATAAAAGTAGAGCAATGCAGCATAGATATTCTTTCAGGAGTTTGCTGCTGCATTTGAGTATCCTGCACTAATCTGAGTAGGAGGAAAGTTTTTCCTGAATATTAATAATTCCAGGAAAGAGTGCCAAGAGGTGCAGCCACCATGATCCTTGGCAGAAAAGCTCCATAAAAGTTGGTGTAGGCAACACTAGGGGCGGTATAAGAAGTTTGTGGCAGTGATTCAACGCTGGAGCACAGTGGGCGTTGAGGGTCATGCCATGCAAAGATGGACTAGCGATAGGGAGTAGATTTTCACTGAAGTGGGAGGTGAGAGTAAAGAGCATTAGCACCAAAGCGCCTCTCAAAAAAAAAGAAGCCAAGCATTCTGCAGGTTTACTTAGGTGTGATCAAAGGAGAAAAGATCCCTTATAGGAGGAAAGAGTAACTATTTGGTGGTTGCCCCATTAACAGGAGCCTTATGGCCTCACAACTACAAACATTAGATAGGAAGGCCATCTATAAAGCTATATAAAGAACAGAAGAGGTTCTTTTCCCATAATGCCCAGCAGATAAACTTAATGGGATAATAAAGCAGCTTCTGAACCCTAGAATTCCAGCTTTCGTTTGTGGCAGTATCTGGCTGGGGAACTATGGTAAACTCAACATTAAAAATAATAATAAGCATAATCAGCTTCCTGAGAGATATTGCCACGGAGGCTCTTGCTCCTTTATTTTAGAAATGCAGGAACACCTCTTCTTAGAATGTGATTATGCCAAGCCTTTATGGGCCTTGGTGGCAAATAAATGGGTTTAGCCACTTTTTGCTAACCTTACCTATTCAGGCTTATTTTATGGCTCCCCTTCCCAGTGGGTGGGGGAAATATAACGCTGACACTTTGTACATTACTTTAGCTGTCTTACGTTACTATATCTGGCAGTCCAGATTCGTCCTAGTAACACAGCAGGGAATAGTATCACACCTAGAGGTACTTAAAAATGTAAACTATGCCCTGTCAGCTATTATGCAAAGGAACCTAAAATGTTTCCCGTTGGAGAAAGTTAAATGTCTATGAGTTAACTGTGAGCACTGGATTAACCAGAGCCCTTAGTCCTCTGTAACTGAATGTCATTACCTAGCCTATAAAGGCTAATTCTAAGGAAAATATTAAGTTCAAAGACCTGTATATATATGGTACAATGTATTGCATAAAGTGAACTTATGGGTGAAATGTTCAGTATATTCTGAATGGAAAGAACGTGTTATTCTGGAATGCATATTCGTGCTTAAAACAGATAGTGACATGATTGAGGTTCTGTAAAATTAAGCAGCATTCTTCTGTATTTCATATGCATGTGTATCTTCTTTTTCGTAATGTAGCCCACTTTTCAATAAAAATTCCCCTATTCTTTCAGGAAGGGACTATGCTGGATGGTGATCAGTAGCCAAGATGGCTGATCCCAGAGGAGGAGGAGGAGATGAGGGAGCTTGTTCACTGATGGAAAAGATCATTTTTGCTTCATCTTTAGAAATATCGGAGTTGGAACAAGAAACCATGGAGACAAACGGAACAGTGGAGAATAACGACAGAGGATTGAAACAAATGAGTTTATAGACTGGGGAAAAAAATATACCTGTCACATCTCAGCTGGATTTGGAAGGAAATAATATGGAACAAGTTAAATTACCAACCTATAAGCTGCAAAGGAGAGGTTTATTGTGGAGAATGCTCGACGAAGAAGATGTGGCTATTCTATCCCGGACAAACGTAACAGTTTTATTACCCATTCGAGGGTTAGAAAAATCCCTGACGCATGTGAGAAGCATCCCTTTTCAACAATAAAGGATGCAAATGTAGAGACTTATGTAGAAGAGACTGAACCGAGCACAGCCCCAGAGCTGGGAAAATCAGTTGGAGCACCTTGGGTGTCTGAATCAGCCCTGTTAGCCACAGGGTGGACATGATTGAATGGCGGAGCCACATGGGGGGGCTGGAAGGGCACAGACTGCAGTTTTGATCATAACCTTGCAAAAAAAGAGCTTTTGGATATTAAAAAGTGGGAAATCACAACTGAAACTGTCACAGAGAATGCCGGCTTGTCAGTGCAGACAGCCACACCAGCTCCTGCGGTAACCATGGAAACCACTGGCAAGAGACAGAGTATTTACATTGTGGAGGAAAAACAGCTGAACATCCCAGGTAAAATCTTGCTAATCACAAAAAAAGACTGTGAGAAAACTGAATTTGATAATAGTTTGCCAGAAAAAAATGTTATTAGAGAATTTGAACCTCAAGCTCAACTGGTTGTACTTAAACTAGGAGTAGAGGGACCTCAACAATCAGGTTCTGTAAACACCACTGAAATACAAAATGCTGTTGTAAATTCTAAAACATTACCTAACATTACTGAGGGGAATAATGTTAAAGAGTCTACACAACCTTCTACATCCTGGGCAGACATAATGGAAACAGACCCAGCAAGCATAAATAACATAGAAATTACTGTGGAAAAACACATTGGAAAGGCTGACAATACTACAAGACAAGTGTCTGATGACCCCCCTCCCCCCAAAAAAAGATACACACCAACCTGGACCCTCAAACACAAAAGAAAACAACAGTTCACAAGCCAGAAAGGGCCCTTTTAAAAGTCTGATGTATTTGCAAACCTAGGTATACCAGCCAAAAGACATTTATTTATTTATTTATTTATTTAAGCGTTTTACCAGGTAGGCATACTGAGCAGGGTACCGCTCGACTCCAGATGCACCCTGGGAGGGAGGGAGAGGGAGAAATACAGAAAAAATACAAATAGCAAATACAAACAAATGTACAGTTAAGCAACAGTAGAAAATACAATGGAGTAAATGCAGAATATGAACACTTAAACTTAGTTTGCCCTGAGGAAGAAAGACAATAATGCAACATGTATCGGCGATCACAGTGGGACAGTTATGCAGACCACTAGCTACTACTTGAGGGACCTGAATGCATGACAGATTTTGCCTGTCTGAGTTGTAAAAAAGCAGACATTGTGTAAAGGCAGCGACAGGGGTCTGTGAAATGCAAATGTGGAGTAGAGCTACTCAGTAGAATTGGCCGGATATTGGTGCTGGCATGATACTAGGACCTCAGCAGTGCAAGCTGCATGAGCAAGTAGTGGAGAAGTGCATCTTGAGGAGGGAGTTTGAGATGTAGTGTGCTGGAAGTATGCCTAATGATGACCGGCAATGAGTTCCATATTTTTGGCATATGGTTAAAGGCAGCCTGGCCAGTGGCGGTGGACTTGTGAGGGATGTGGAGTAGCCAGGAATCAATGTTCCTGAGTGAGTACACTGGTGGGGGAAGGGCTGCTAGGGCAGCCGCAAGGTAAGAGGGGAGGGACTGTGCCCAAAATTTCGCTGTGGTCCTAGCACAATGGATCAGTCTCCGATCGTGGAGGGAAGGGAGGTCTAAAGACTGGTATAGGTCACAGTGATGGGTTGTGGGGGGGCAATCTAGGGTGAAACGAGAGAAAGAGTGGAAGAGAGGATCGAGTCTGGCTAGGAAGGACTTGGGAGCTGCACTGTAGACCACGTCCCCATAGTCCAGCATTGGGAGGATCATTTTTCGGACAATTGCTGAGCACGTTGGCAGGTGGATGCAGCTTCTGTGATGGTAGAAAGCACCCAGCATGGGGTGCAGTTTCTTGTGGATATCATCGATATGTGACAAAAAGTCAAGGTGCTGATCAAGCCAGACCCCAAGGTATCTGAAGGATGTACAAGCCTCCAGAGGGAAGGCATCAAGGGTGCGGAAGATAGGTGTAGTGGGAAATCAGGAGAGTGTTGCCCTCATGCCGAATGCGAGGGAGACAGTTTTCTTAGGATTTAGAAAGAGTTGATTAGAGTGAAGCCATAGTTGGACATTGATAAAGTCCTGCTGAAGTCTGGTTGCTACTTCAAAGGGGGATGAATCTGAGGCATACAGTACTGTATCATCTGCATACATGTGGATGGAAGTATGTGGGCAGGCCAAAGGCAGATCATTTAGGAAGATGGAGAACAACACTGGGCCAAGGATGGAGCCTTGGGGGACCCCTGCAGTGACATGGAGGGGGGGGTTGAGGTGGAAGAGCCAATTCAGATTGATTGGGACCTGCCTGCCAGGTTTGAATGGAACCAGCTGGTGACAGATCCTGATAGACCGGCGAGTGACAGCTTGGACAGTAGCAGGGTGTGAGAGACCACGTCGAAGGCCTTAGCAAGGTCAATGAAGATAGCTGAGGTGATTTCCCCATTATCCATTCCCGTGAGGATGGAGTCGGTGAGTCTTAGGAGAGAGGTGATGGTGGAGTGCGATTTCTTAAAACCAGCCTGATACGGAGTGAAGAAGGAGGTGGAGTCGAAGAAGAAGAAGAAGAGCTGAGAGAGGATGAGGTGCTCCTGGATTTTGGCCAGGATAGGGAGAAGAGCGATAGGGCGGTAGTTGCCGGGGGAGGAGGGATCGCCACCTTTATGGAGGGGGACGACTGTAGCATGTTTCCAAGTAGATGGGATTGAACCATGCATGAAGGAGAGGTTAAAGAGAGCGGACAATGGGCTGGCAATGGCTGGGGCAGATAGGTGGAGCATTTTGGAGTCAAGACCCGAGGGCCATTTACCTTTGGAGGGACTTAGTGACCCTAGGGCTTTTATTATTTCTGATGGAGTAACTAGGTGAAAGGAGAAATTAGGGGACGGAGGTGTGGCTGGGGTTAAAGTGGATGGCTGCATGGGGTGGAGTAGAAGACAGGACAAGACAGTGGATGCACAACTTATGAAAAAGGAGTTAAGCTCAGTGGCCACAATGTTTGGTGCAGTGACAATGTTGCCTGTTACATTGAGGGCTGGTGTAGGGGGTTGGACTGGTGGGGAGAGGAGAGATTTAATTGACTTCCAAAACTTCGTTGGGTGATTGAAGTTAGTGTGGAAGGAGGCCTTAAAGTAATTCGTTTTGGCCTGATGGATAAGCTTCGTGCAGGCATTCCGCAGTGAGCGGTAGTGTTGTAGAGCCACTTGAGAACCTGTTACCTTATAGGTTTTTCCAAGCTCAGTCCCTGACTCAAAGTTGATCTATCAGATCGGTGGTCACCCAGGGCAAGTGGGCACCCCTTACTCTGGACCTTCTGAGAAGCACATAGTAATCCCAGATAGCAAGGAATCTGGATGTGAAGAAATCAAGGGCACCGTCGATGGAGGGTGCCTGTGGGATGTAGGACCAATCAACATTATTCAGGTCAGTTAGGAGTGCTGTCAGATCCACGGAGTTATAGGACCTGGTGAGTAGAGTACGGGGGTGGAGCCTTAGATCTGAAAATTTTCTGCACCATATAAATCATGTGGTGATTGCTGAGAGAGTCCGGTAGGAGACCAGTGTCGAGTATGCGATGGGGGTGGGAGATCAGGGCCCAGTCCAATAGTGTATGATTTCCGGATCTGTGGTTCAGGTGAGTGGGTTCTGTTATTTGCTGGGATAGGTTTAGTGCATTCACTTGGCTTCGTATTTTGATGCTAGCACTGGAGAGCCAATTCAGGTTGAAATCATCAAGTATATGCAGCTCTCCACCTGCTGCAAGGGATTTTTGAGTGCCCAAGTGGTCCAGGATGTTGGGCAGCAGGGTATCCGGGGAGCAGTAGGACCCTGCTACGTAAAGGGAAATTCTGTGAGGGAGTGAGATTTTAATGAGCAGGGAGTCTATGGCCAGCGTGGGCAAGGAAAGTCTGATTGGGGTAAACTGGAGCTTGGTGGAGATGAACATGGCAATGCCCCCACCCCTCTTTTTACCCTGATGGTCCTGCCGAATGAGGGAGTAGCCAGGGATAGAGAACTCTGCATCCAGATTATGGGGCTTCAGCCAGGTTTCAGTAATGATTAGGATATCAGGGCACAGAGAAAGGACATTTGGTTGTAGTGCCATGAGTTTGTTAAGGATGCTGCATATATTTAGATGTGCTATTTTAATACCCCTTGGTAAGTGGTTAGTAGGGGAGAGAGGTGTCCAGTGTGGGGAGGGGGTGTTGGACCAGGGTTTTGCTCAACATCCCCGGCTAGGAGGAGCAGTAGGGTCAATAGCTGTTTTATAGCCCTTTGAGACTTGCGGCGGGCAGGGGGTTGCTGAGGTGTACTCGAGGTTTGTGAGGAATTGATTAGAGGGGAGACATTTAAGGCTGTCAGACCCACATGAAAGGAGGGGGGAGGATGGCAGCTCAAAGTTCACAGTTATACCTGTGATATAGAAGGGGCTGCCCAAAGGAGGAGGTAGCATGATAGGGCTGTGTGGCAATGATGGTGTCTATTTTTAAGGAGCTAGGATGCTGTTCCTGTTCTGGGTAGGAGAAGGGTGGGAAGGATGATGTAGGTATGAGTAGGCAGACTATTACTAGAGAGAGGGGCATCATGGTAAACTGAATTTAGGCAGCAGCAGCTGCAAGAGCGGCCACTAGTGTGGGGGGAGTATAAGCTGCAAAGGCAAAAGTGGGCTGATTGGTTCTAGCAGTCACGAGGCAAAACCTATATAACTGACAGCTCACCAAGGGTGGTGGTGGGGACTCACTCACAGAGCGCACAAGCAAGCTGGTGCTATGCCTTGGCCAGCTCCGTACCTGGGGAGATTCTGCAATGTGCTCAGTGGAGGGCAGGAGATCCTGTTGGCCCTCACGACCACCGGAGGAGCAGGGGATAGCAGGGGAGAGAAGAAACGGTCTGGATTAAATAAGGTAGGGAGAAGGAGGGGCTGCCTAGAATTAATCATGCAGCAGGAGGCTTCCTGACTCGAGTTACCTCAGTTTGTGAAAGGAAATTAGGTTCTAAAATCCGAATTAACCTTGGTAAAAAGAGGCACCCAATTCTAATTATATTAGCAGAGCTTTATACTGAAGGCATCTATAAATACAACGTACCACAGCAGTACAATGGGAAATCAGTAGGCTGGGTACTGAATTTAAGCATGTGCAAAAATATTAAAGGGACTTACAGCTGCAATTAGCCTTGCTAGACCACATTTTTTATATTTTATATATATATAAATATATATATATATTTTTTTTTTGGAGTACTAGATCCTACATACCTGACCTCAAACAATGTTTAAAAATAAAAACAGGATGCAGAGAAACTTAGTAACAGTTAAATAACACAACGCCTAAACACCATTAAAGGTTCAGCTTCTAACACAGTTCTGGCAACTAGTCTTTTACAGCAGAAAATAAAGATCTTCTTAAAGTTCCCTCCTGCTTTGCAATAAACACTGCACGACAGTGGTGGAAAGTACACAGAATAAACTATCTATAAGGCTCTGCAAATAGTAAATCGAGGGTCTTTGTTTGTAAAAAGGCAGCAAAGTTCCACTCACTCACAAAGCGCACAAATAAGCTGGAGCTCTGCCTAGGCCAGCTCCGTACCTGGGGAGATTCTGCGATGTGCTCGGGGGAGGGCAGGAGATCCTGTTGGCCCTCACGACCACTGGAAGAGCTGGGCACAGAGAGCGCACAAACAAGATAGTGCTCTGCCTTGGCCAGCTCTGTACCTGGGGAGATTCTGCGACATGCTCGGGGGAGGGCAGGAGATCATGTTGACCCTCATGACCACTGGAAGAGCTGGGGACAGTAACAGAGCCACAAACAAGCTGGTGCTCTGCCTTGGCCAGCTCCGTACCTGGGGAGATTCTGCGATGTGCTTGGGGGGGGGCAGGAGATCCTGTAATCCCTCACAACCACTGGAGGAGCTGGGGACAGCTGGAGGCATTCAGCGACGTGCTCGGGGGAGGGCAGGAGATCCTGTTGGCCCTCACAACCACCGGAGGAGCTGGGGAGATTCTGCGACATGCACAGGGGAGGGCAGGAGATCCTGTTGGCCCTAATGACCACCGGAGGACCTGGGGACAGCTAGGGAAATTCTGCGACATGCTCAGGGGAGGGCAGGAGATCCTGTTGGGCCTCACAACCACCTGAGGAGATGGGGACAGCTGGGGAGATTCTGCGACATGCTTGGGGGGAGGGCAGGAGATCCTGTTGGCCCTCACGACCACTCGAGGAACTGGAGACAGCTGGGGAGATTCTGCGACATGCTTGGGGGAGGGCAGGAGATCCTGTTGGCCCTCACAACCAGCCGAGGAGCTGGGTTCAGCTGGGGAGATTCTGAAACGTACTGGAGGAAAGGCAGGAGATCCTGTTGGCCCTCACAACCACTGCAGGAGCTGGGGACAGCTGGGGAGATTCTGCTACGTGGTCGGGGGAAGGCAGGAGATCCTGTTGGCCCTCACGACCACCGGAGGAGCTAGGGACAGCTGGGGAGATTCTGTAACATGCTTGGGGGAAGGCAGGAGATCTTGTTGGCACTCAAAACCACTGGAGGGCTGGGGACAGCTGGAGAAATTCTGCAACATGCTCGGTGGAGGGCAGGAGATCCTGTTGGCCCTCACAACCACCGGAAGAGCTGGGCACAGAGAGAACACAAACAAGATAGTGCTCTGCCTTGGCCAGCTCTGTACCTGGGGAGATTCTGCGACATGCTCGGGGGAGGGCAGGAGATCATGTTGACCCTCATGACCACTGGAAGAGCTGGGGACAGTAACAGAGCGCACAAACAAGCTGGTGCTCTGCCTTGGCCAGCTCCGTACCTGGGGAGATTCTGCGATGTGCTTGGGGGGGGGCAGGAGATCCTGTAATCCCTCACAACCACTGCAGGAGCTGGGGACAGCTGGAGACATTCAGCGACGTGCTCGGGGGAGGGCAGGAGATCCTGTTGGCCCTCACAACCACCTGAGGAGCTGGGGAGATTCTGCGACATGCACAGGGGAGGGCAGGAGATCCTCTTGGCCCTAATGACCACCGGAGGACCTGGGGACAGCTGGGGAGATTCTGTGACATGCTCAGGGAGGGCAGGAGATCCTGTTGGCCCTCACAACCACCTGAGGAGATGGGGACAGCTGGGAGATTCTGCGACATGCTTGGGGGGGAGGCAGGAGATCCTGTTGGCCCTCACGACCACTCGAGGAACTGGAGACAGCTGGGGAGATTCTAAGCATGCTTGGGGAGGGCAGGAGATCCTGTGGTCCTCAACCAGCTGAGGAGCTGGGTTCAGCTGGGAGATTCTGAAACATACTGGAGGAAAGGCAGGAGATCCTGTTGGCCCTCACAACCACTGCAGGAGCTGGGGACAGCTGGGGAGTTCTGCTACGTGGTCGGGGAGGCAGGAGATCCTGTTGGCCCTCACGACCACCGGAGGAGCTAGGGACAGCTGGGGAGATTCTGTAACATGCTTGGGGGAGGGCAGGAGATCTTGTTGGCCCTCACAACCACTGGAGGAGCTGGGGACAGCTGGGGAAATTCTGCAACGTGCTCGGTGGAGGGCAGGAGATCCTGTTGGCCCTCACAACCACCGGAAGAGCTGGGCACAGAGAGAACACAAACAAGATAGTGCTCTGCCTTGGCCAGCTCCGTACCTGGGGAGATTCTGCAACGTGCTCGTGGGAGGGCAGGAGATCCTGTTGGCCCTCATGACCACTGGAGGAGCTGGGGACAGTCACAGAGTGCACAAACAAGCTGGTGCTCTGCCTTGGCCAGCTCCGTACATGGGGAGATTCTGCGACGTGCTTGGGGGAGGGCAGGAGATCCTGTTGGCCTTCACGACCACCAGAGGAGCTGGGGACAGATGGGGAGATTCTGCAACATGCTCAGGGGAGGGCAGGAGATCCTGTTGGCCCTCACAACCACCTGAGGAGCTGGGGACAGCTGGGGAGATTCTGCGACATCCTCGGGGGAGGGCAGGAGATCCTGTTGGCCCTCACGACCACTGGAAGAGCTGGGAAAAGCTGGGGACATTCTGCGACATGCTCGGGGGAGGGCAGGAGATCCTGTTCGCCCTCTCGACCACTGGAAGAGCTGGGCACAGAGAGCGCACAAACAAGACAGTGCTCTGCCTTGGCCAGCTCTGTACCTGGGGAGATTCTGCGACATGCACGGGGGAGGGCAGGAGATCCTGTTGGCACCACAACCACCGGAGGAGCTGGGATAGCTGGGGAGATTCGCACGACTTGCAACAGGGAGGCAGGAGATCCTGCTGGCCCTCATGACCACTGGAGGAGCTGGGGACAGCTGGGAGATTCTGCGACATGCTCAGGGGAGGGCAGGAGATCCTGTTGGTCCTCACAACCACCTGAGGAGCTGGGAACAGCTGGGGAGATTCTGCAACATGCTTGGGGGGAGGGCAGGAGATCCTGTTGGCCCTCATGACCAGTGGAGGAACTGGGGTCAGCTGGGGAGATTCTGCAACGTACAGGAGGAAAGGCAGGAGATCCTGTTGGCCCTCACAACCACTGGAGGAGCTGGGGACAGCTGGGGAGATTCTGCTATGTGGTCGGGGGAGGGCAGGAGATCCTTTTGGCCCTCACAACCACCGGAAGAGCTGGGTACAGAGAGAGCACAAACAAGATAGTGCTCTGCCTTGGCCGGCTCCGTACCTGGGGAGATTCTGCAATGTGCTCGTGGGAGGGCAGGAGATCCTGTTGGCCCTCACGACCACTGGAGGAGCTGGGGACAGTCACAGAGTGCACAAACAAGCTGGTGCTCTGCCCTGGCCAGCTCCATACCTGGGGAGATTCTGCAATGTGCTTGGGGGAGGGCAGGAGATCCTGTTGTCCCTCACAACCACTGGAGGAGCGGGGGACAGCTGGAGAGATTCTGCGACGTGCTCAGGGGAGGGCAGGAGATCCTGTTGGCCCTCACGACCACTGGAGGAGCAGGCAACAGTCACAGAGTGCACAAACAAGCTGGTGCTCTGCCCTGGCCAGCTCCATACCTGGGGAGATTCTGAAACATGCTTGGGGGAGGGCAGGAGATCCTGTTGGCCCTCACGACTACCAGAGGAGCTGAGGACAGCTGGGGAGAATCTGCAACATGCTCAGGGGAGGGCAGGAGATCCTGTTGGCCCTCACGACCACCAGAGGAGCTGAGGAAAGCTGGGGAGATTCTGCAACATGCTCAGGGGAGGGCAGGAGATTCTGTTGGCCCTCACGAATACCGGAGGAGCTGGGGATAGCTGGGGAGAGAAGAAACGGTCTGGATTAAATAAGGTAGGGAGAAGGAGGGGCTGCCTAGAATTAATCATGCAGCAGGAGGCTTCCTGGCTCGAGTTACCTCAGTTTATGAAAGGAAATTAGGTTCTAAAATCCGAACTAACCTTGGTAAAAAGAGGCACCTGAATTCTAATTATATTAGCAGAGCTTTGCACTGAAGGCATCCATAAATACAACGTACCACAGCAGTACAATGGGAAATCAGTAGGCTGGGTACTGAATTTAAGCATGTGCTAAAATATTAAAGGGACTTACAGCTGCAATTAGCCTTGCTAGACCACATTTTTTGTATTTTATATATATATATATATATATATATATTTATATTTTTTAGAGTACTAGATCCTACATACCTGCCTCAAACAATGTTTAAAATAAAAACAGGATGCAGAGAAACTTAGTAACAGTTAAATAACACAACGCCTAAACACCATTAAAGGTTCGCTTCTAACACAGTTCTGGCAACAAGTCTTTTACAGCAGAAAATAAAGATCTTCTTAAAGTTCCCTCCTGCTTTGCAATAAACACTGCACGACAGTGGTGGAAAGTACACAGAATAAACTATCTATAAGGCTCTGCAAATAGTAAATCGAGGGTCTTTGTTTGTAAAAAGGCACCAAAGTTCCACTCACTCACAGGCACAAATAAGCTGGTGCTCTGCCTTGGCCAGCTCCGTACCTGGGGAGATTCTGCGATGTGCTCGGGGGAGGGGAGGAGATCCAGTTGGCCCTCACGACCACCAGAGGAGCTGGGAACAGCTGGGGAGATTCTGCGATGTGCTCGGGGGAGGTCAGGAGATCCTGTTGGCCCTCATAACCACTGGAAGAGCTGGGCTCAGAGAGCGCACTAACAAGACAGTGCTCTGCCTTGGCCAGCTCTGTACCTGGGGAGATTCTGCGACATGCTCGGGGGAGGGCAGGAGATCCTGTTGGCCCTCACAACCACCGGAAGAGCTGGGCACAGAGAGAGCACAAACAAGATAGTGCTCTGCCTTGGCCAGCTCCGTACCTGGCAAGATTCTGCGACATGCTCGGGGGAAGGCAGGAGATCCTGTTGGACCTCATGACCACTGGAAGAGCTTGGGACAGTCACAGAAAGCACAAACAAGCTGGTGCTCTGCCTTGGCCAGCTCCGTACCTGGAGAGATTCAGCGATGTGCATGGGGGAAGGCAGGAGATCCTGTTGTCCCTCACAACAACTGGAGGAGCTGGAGAGATACTGCAAGATGCACAGGGGAGGGTAGGAGATCCTGTTGCCTCATATCACCACCGGAGGAGCTGGGGACAGCTGGAGAGATTCTGCGACATGCTCAGGGGAGGGCAGGAGATCCTGTTGGCCCTCACAACCACCTGAGGAGCTGGGACAGCTGGGGAGATTCTGTGACATGCTTGGGGGGAGGGCAGGAGATCCTGTTGGCCCTCACGACCACCCGAGGAGCTGGGGACAGCTGGGGAGATTCTGCGACATGCTTGGGGGAAGGCAGGAGATCCTGTTGGCCCTAACAACCAGAGGAGGAGCTAGGTTCAGCTGGGGAGATTCTGCAATGTACTGGAGGAAAGGCAGGAGATCCTGTTGGCCCTCACAACCACTGGAGGAGCTGGGGACATCTGGGGAGATTCTGCTATGTGGTCGGGGGAAGGCAGGAGATCCTGTTGGCCCTCACGACCACCGGAGGAGCTAGGGACAGCTGTGGAGATTCTGTAACATGCTTGGGGGAAGGCAGGAGATCTTGTTGGCCCTCACAACCACTGGAGGAGCTGGGGACAGCTGGGGAAGTTCTGCAACTTGCTCGGTGGAGGGCAGGAGATCCTGTTGGCCCTCACAACCACCGGAAGAGCTGGGCACAGAGAGCGCACAAACAAGATAGTGCTCTGCCTTGGCCAGCTCTGTACCTGGGGAGATTCTGCGACATGCTCGGGGGAGGGCAGGAGATCCTGTTGGCCCTCATGACCACTGGAGGAGCTGGGGACAGTCACAGAGTGCACAAACAAGCTGGTGCTCTGCCTTGGCCAGCTCCGTATCTGGGGAGATTCTGCGACGTGCTTGGGGGAGGGCAGGAGATCCTGTTGGCCTCATGACCACCAGAGGAGCTGGGGACAGCTGGGGAGATTCTGCAACATGCTCTGGGGAGAGTAGGAGATCCTGTTGGCCCTACGACCATGGGAGGAGCTGGGGATAGCTGGGGAGATTCTGCAACTTGCACAGGGGAGGGCAGGAGATCCTGTTGGCCCTCATGACCACTGGAGGAGCTGGGGACAGCTGGGGAGATACTGCAACATGCTCAGAGGAGGGCAGGAGATCCTGTTGGCCCTCACAACCACCGGAGGAGCTGGGGACAGCTGGGGAGATTCTGCAACATGCTTGGGGGAGGGCAGGAGATCTTGTTGGCGCTCACAACCACTGGAGGAGCTGGGGACAGCTGGGGAGATTCTGCGACATGCTCAGGGGAGGGCAGGAGATCCTATTGGCCCTCACAAACAGCGGAGGAGCTGGGGTCAGCTGGGGAGATTCTGCAACGTACTGGAGGAAAGGTAGGAGATCCTGTTGGCCCTCACAACCACTGGAGGAGCTGAGGACAGCTGGGAGATTCTGCTATGTGGTCGGGGATGGCAGGAGATCCTGTTGGCCCTCACAACCACCGGAGGAGCTGGGGACAGCTGGGGAGATTTTGTAACATGCTTGGCGGAGGGCAGGAGATCTTGTTGGCCCTCTCAACCACTGGAGGAGCTGGGGACAGCTGGGGAAATTCTGCAACGTGCTCGGGGGAGGACAGGAGATCCTGTTGGCCCTCACAACCACCGGAAGAGCTGGGCACAGAGAGAGCACAAACAAGATAGTGCTCTGCCTTGGCCAGCTCCGTACCATGGGAGATTCTGCGATGTGCTCGTGGGAGGGCAGGAGATCCTGTTGGCCCTCATGACCACTGGAGGAGCTGGGGACAGTCACAGAGTGCACAACAAGCTGGTGCTCTGCCCTGGCCAGCTCCGATACCTGGGGAGATTCTGCAACATGCTTGGGGAGGGCAGGAGATCCTGTTGGCCCTCACGACCACCAGAGGAGCTGGGGACAGCTGGGGAGATTCTGCAACATGCTCAGGGGAAGGCAGGAGATCCTGTTGGCCCTCACGACCACTGGAGGAGCTGGGGACAGCTGGGGAAGTTCTGCAACTTGCTCGGTGGAGGGCAGGAGATCCTGTTGGCCCTCACAACCACTGGAAGAGCTGGGCACAGAGAGAGCACAAACAAGATAGTGCTCTGCCTTGGCCAGCTCCGTACCGGGGAGATTCTGCGCGATGCCTTTGGGGAGGGCAGGAGATCCTGTTGGCCCTCACAACCACTGGAGGAGCTGGGGACATCTGGGGAGATTCTGCTATGTGGTCAGGGAGGCAGGAGATCCTGTTGGCCCTCACAACCACTGGAGGAGCTGGGGACATCTGGGAGAATCTGCTATGTGGTCAGGGAGGGCAGAGATCCTGATGGCCCTCACAACCACCGGAGGAGCTAGGGACAGCTGGGGAGATTCTGTAACATGCTTGGGGGAGGGCAGGAGATCTTGTTGGCCCTCACAACCACTGGAGGAGCTGGGGACAGCTGGGGAAGTTCTGCAACTTGCTCGGTGGAGGGCAGGAGATCCTGTTGGCCCTCACAACCACTGGAAGAGCTGGGCACAGAGAGAGCACAAACAAGATAGTGCTCTGCCTTGCCCAGCTCCGTACCGGGGGAGATTCTGAGACGTGCTCGTGGGAGGGCAGGAGATCCTGTTGGCCCTCACAACCACTGGAGGAGCTGGGGACATCTGGGGAGATTCTGCTATGTGGTCGGGGGAGGGCAGGAGATCCTGTTGGCCCTCACAACCACTGGAGGAGCTGGGGACATCTGGGGAGATTCTGCTATGTGGTCGGGGGAGGGCAGGAGATCATGTTGGCCCTCACAACCACCGGAGGAGCTAGGGACAGCTGGGGAGATTCTGTAACATGCTTGGGGGAGGGCAGGAGATCTTGTTGGCCCTCACAACCACTGGAGGAGATGGGGACAGCTGGGGAAGTTCTGCAACTTGCTCGGTGGAGGGTAGGAGATCCTGTTGGCCCTCACAACCACCGGAAGAGCTGGGCACAGAGAGAGCACAAACAAGTTAGTGCTCTGCCTTGGCCAGCTCTGTACCTGGGGAGATTCTGCGACGTGCTCGTGGGAGGGCAGGAGATCCTGTTGGCCGTCATGACCACTGGAGGAGCTGGGGACAGTCACAGAGTGCACAAACAAGCTGGTGCTCTGCCTTGGCCAGCTCCGTACATGGGGAGATTCTGCGACGTGCTTGGGGGAGGGCAGGAGATCCTGTTGGCCCTCATGACCACCAGAGCAGCTGGGGACAGCTGGGGAGATTCTGCAATATGCTCAGGGGAGGGCAGCAGATCCTGTTGGCCCTCACAACCACCTGAGGAGCTGGGGACAGCTGGGGAGATTCTGCGACATGCTCGGGGGAGGGCAGGAGATCCTGTTGGCCCTCACGACCACTGGAAGAGCTGGGAACAGCTGGGAGATTCTGCGACATGCTCGGGGAGGGCAGGAGATCCTGTTGGCCCTCACAGCCACTGGAAGAGCTGGGCACAGAGGCGCACAAACAAGATAGTGCTCTGCCTTGGCCAGCTCTGTACCTGGGAGATTCTGCAACATGCTCGGGAGGGCAGCAGATCCTGTTGGCCCTCATGACCACTGCAGGAGCTGGGGACAGTCACAGAGTGCACAAACAAGCGGGTGCTCTGCCTTGGCCTGCTCCATCTGGGAGATTCTCGTGTTACTTGGGGAGGCAGGGATCCTATTGGCTCTCACAACCACTGGAGGAGGGGACAGCTGGAGATTCTACGACGCCTGGGGGAGAGAGGAGATCATGCTGGCCCCCACGACCATGGGAGGAGCTGGGGATAGCTGGGGAGATTCTGCAACTTGCACAGGGGAGGGCAGGAGATCCTGTTGGCCCTCATGACCACTGGAGGAGCTGGGGACAGCTGGGGAGATTCTGCAACATGCTCAGTGGAGGGCAGGAGATCCTGTTGGCAATCACAACCACCGGAGGAGCTGGGGACAGCTGGGGAGATTCTGTGACATGCTTGGGGGAGGGCAGGAGATCCTTGTTGGCGCTCACAACCACTGGAGGAGCTGGGGACAGCTGGGGAGATTCTGCGACATGCTCAGGGGAGGGCAGGAGATCCTATTGGCCCTCACAAACAGCGGAGGAGCTGGGGTCAGCTGGGGAGATTCTGCAACGTACTGGAGGAAAGGCAGGAGATCCTGTTGGCCCTCACAACCACTGGAGGAGCTGAGGACAGCTGGGGAGATTCTGCTATGTGGTCGGGGGATGGCAGGAGATCCTGTTGGCCCTCACAACCACCGGAGGAGCTGGGGACAGCTGGGGAGATTTTGTAACATGCTTGGCGGAGGGCAGGAGATCTTGTTGGCCCTCTCAACCACTGGAGGAGCTGTGGACAGCTGGGGAAATTCTGCAACGTGCTCGGGGGAGGACAGGAGATCCTGTTGGCCCTCACAACCACCGGAAGAGCTGGGCACAGAGAGAGCACAAACAAGATAGTGCTCTGCCTTGGCCAGCTCCGTACCTGGGGAGATTCTGCGATGTGCTCGTGGGAGGCAGGAGAACCTGTGGCCCTCACGACCATTGGAGGAGCTGGGGACAGTCACAAAGTGCACAAACAAGCTGGTGCTCTGCCCTGGCCAGCTCCATACCTGGGGAGATTCTGCAACATGCTTGGGGGAGGGCAGGAGATCCTGTTGGCCCTCACGACCACCAGAGGAGCTGGGGACAGCTGGGGAGATTCTGCAACATGCTCAGGGAGGGCAGGAGATCCTGTTGGCCCTCACGACCACCGGAGGAGCTGGGGATAGCTGGGGAGAGAAGAAACGGTCTGGATTAAATAAGGTAGGGAGAAGCAGGGGCTGCCTAGAATTAATCATGCAGAAGGAGGCTTCCTGGCTCAAGTTACCTCAGTTTGTGAAAGGAAATTAGGTTCTAAAATCCGAACTAACCTTGCAAAAAGAGGCACCTGAATTCTAATTATATTAGCAGAGCTTTGCACTGAAGGCATCCATAAATACAACGTACTACAGCAGTACAATGGGAAATCAGTAGGCTGGGTACTGAATTTAAGCGTGAGCTAAAATATTAAAGGACTTACAGCTGCAATTAGCCTTGCTAGACCACATTTTGTATTTTATATATATATATATATATATATATATATATATTTTTTGAGAGTACTAGATCCTACATATCTGCCTCAAACAATGTTTAAAATAAAAACAGGATGCAGAGAAACTTAGTAACAGTTAAATAACAGAATGCCTAAACACCATTAAAGGTTCGCGTCTAACAGTTATGGCAACAAGTCTTTTACAGCAGAAAATAAAGATCTTCTTAAAGTTCCCTCCTGCTTTGCAATAAACACTGCACGACAGTGGTGGAAAGTACACAGAATAAACTATCTATAAGGCTCTGCAAATAGTAAATCGAGGGTCTTTGTTTGTAAAAGGCACCAAAGTTCCACTCACACACAAAGCGCATAAATAAGCTGGTGCTCTGCCTTGGCCAGCTCTGCACCTGGGGAGATTCTGCGATGTGCTCGGGGGAAGGGAGGAGATCCAGTTGGCCCTCACGACCACCAGAGGAGCTGGGAACAGCTGGGGAGATTCTGCGATGTGCTCGGGGGAGGGCAGGAGATCCTGTTGGCCCTCATGACCACTGGAAGAGCTGGGCACAGAGAGCGCACAAACAAGACAGTGCTCTGCCTTGGCCAGCTCTGTACCTGGGGAGATTCTGCGACATGCTCGGGGGAAGGCAGGAGATCCTGTTGGCCCTCACAACCAGCGGAAGAGCTGGGCACAGAGAGAGCACAAACAAGATAGTGCTCTGCCTTGGCCAGCTCCATACCTGGGGAGATTCTCCGACATGCTCGGTGGAGGGCAGGAGATCCTGTTGGACCTCATGACCACTGGAAGAGCTGGGGACAGTCACAGAACGCACAAACAAGCTGGTGCTCTGCCTTGGCCAGCTCCGTACCTGCGGAGATTCTGCGATGTGCTTGGGGGAGGGCAGGAGATCCTGTTGTCCCTCACAACCACTGGAGGAGCGGGTGACAGCTGGAGAGATTCTGCGACGTGCTCGGGGGAGGGCAGGAGATCCTGTTGGCCCTCACGACCACTGGAGGAGCTGGAGAGATTCTGCGACATGCACAGGGGAGGGCAGGAGATCCTGTTGGCTCTTATCACCACCGGAGGAGCTGGGGACAGCTGGAGAGATTCTGCGACATGCTCAGGGGAGGGCAGGAGATCCTGTTGGCCCTCACAACCACCTGAGGAGCTGGGGACAGCTGGGGAGATTCTGCGACATGCTTGGGGGGAAGGCAGGAGATCCTGTTGGCCCTCACAACCAATGGAGGAGCTGGGGACATCTGGGGAGATTCTGCTGTGGTCGGGGGAGGGCAGGATATCCTGTTGGCCCTCACAACCACTGGAGGAGCTGGGGACATCTGGGGAGATTCTGCTATGTGGTCAGGGGAGGGCAGGAGATCCTGTTGGCCCTCACAACCACCGGAGGAGCTAGGGACAGCTGGGGAGATTCTGTAACAAGCTTGGGGGAGGGCAGGAGATCTTGTTGGCCCTCACAACCACTGGAGGAGCTGGGGACAGCTGGGGAAGTTCTGCAACTTGCTCGGTGGAGGGCAGGAGATCCTGTTGGCCCTCACAACCACTGGAAGAGCTGGGCACAGAGAGAGCACAAACAAGATAGTGCTCTGCCTTGGCCAGCTCCGTACCTGGCGAGATTCTGCGACATGCTCGGGGGAGGGCAGGAGATCCTGTTGGACCTCATGACCACTGGAAGAGCAGGGGACAGTCACAGAACGCACAAACAAGCTGGTGCTCTGCCTTGGCCAGCTCCGTACCTGGGGAGATTCTGCGATGTGCATGGGGGAGGGCAGGATATCCTGTTTTCCCTCACAACAACTGGAGGAGCGGGGGACAGCTGGATAGATTCTGCGACGTGCTCGGGAGAGGGCAGGAGATCCTGTTTGCCCTCACAACCACTGAAGGAGCTGGAGAGATTCTGCGACATGCTCAGGGGAGGGCAGGAGATCCTGTTGGCCCTCACAACCACCTGAGGAGCTGGGGACAGCTGGGGAGATTCTGCGACATGCTTGGTGGGAGGGCAGGAGATCCTGTTGGCCCTCACGACCACTCGAGGAACTGGAGACAGCTGGGGAGATTCTGCGACATGCTTGGGGGAGGGCAGGAGATCCTGTTGGCCCTCACAACCAGCGGAGGAGCTGGGTTCAGCTGGGGAGATTCTGCAATGTACTGGAGGAAAGGCAGGAGATCCTGTTGGCCCTCACAACCACTGGAGGAGCTGGGGACATCTGGGGAGATTCTGCTATGTGGTCGGGGGAGGGCAGGAGATCCTGTTGGCCCTCACGACCACCGGAGGAGCTAGGAACAGCTGGGGAGATTCTGTAACATGCTTGGCGGAGGGCAGGAGATCTTGTTGGCCCTCACAACCACTGGAAGAGCTGGGAACAGCTGGGGAGAATCTGTGACATGCTCGGGAGAGGGCAGGAGATCCTGTTGGCCCTCACAACCACTGGAAGAGCTGGGCACAGAGAGCACACAAACAAGATAGTGCTCTGCCTTGGCCAGCTCTGTACCTGGGGAGATTCTGCGACATGCTCGGGGGAGGGCAGGAGATCCTGTTGGCCCTCATGACCACTGGAGGAGCTGGGGACAGTCACAGATTGCACAAACAAGCGGATGCTCTGCCTTGGCCAGCTCCGTATCTGGGGAGATTCTGCGACGTGCTTGGGGGAGGGCAGGGGATCCTATTGGCTCTCACAACCACTGGAAGAGCGGGGGACAGTTGGAGAGATTCTGCGACGTGCTCGGGGAGAGTAGGAGATCATGTTGGCCCTCACGACCACCGGAGGAGCTGGGGATAGCTGGGGAGAGAAGAAACGGTCTGGATTAAATAAGGTAGGGAGAAGCAGGGGCTGCCTAGAATTAATCATGCAGAAGGAGGCTTCCTGGCTCGAGTTACCTCAGTTTGTGAAAGGAAATTAGGTTCTAAAATCCGAACTAACCTTGGTAAAAAGAGGCACCTGAATTCTAATTATATTAGCAGAGCTTTGCACTGAAGGCATCCATAAATACAACGTACCACAGCAGTACAATGGGAAATCAGTAGGCTGGGTACTGAATTTAAGTGTGTGCTAAAATATTAAAGGGACTTACAGCTGCAATTAGCTTTGCTAGACCACATTTTTTGAATTTTAGATATATATATATATATATTTTTTCTTTTAGGAGTACTAGATCCTACATATCTGCCTCAAACAATGTTTAAAATTAAAACAGGATGCAGAGAAACTTAGTAACAGTTAAATAACACAACGCCTAAACACCATTAAAGGTTCGCTTCTAACACAGTTCTGGCAACAAGTCTTTTACAGCAGAAAATAAAGATCTTCTTAAAGTTCCCTCCTGCTTTGCAATAAACACTGCACGACAGTGGTGGAAAGTACACAGAATAAACTATCTATAAGGCTCTGCAAATAGTAAATCGAGGGTCTTTGTTTGTAAAAAGGCACCAAAGTTCCACTCACTCACAAAGCGCACAAATAAGCTGGTGCTCTGCCTTGGCCAGCTCCGTACCTGGGGAGATTCTGCAATGTGCTCAGGGAGGGGAGGAGATCCAGTTGGCCCTCATGACCACCAGTAGAGCTGGGAACAGCTGGGGAGATTCTGCGATGTGCTCGGGGGAGGGCTGGAGATCCTGTTGGCCCTCACGACCACTGGAAGAGCTGGGCACAGAGAGAGCACAAACAAGACAGTGCTCTGCCTTGGCCAGCTCTGTACCTGGGGAGATTCTGCGACATGCTCGGGGGAAGGCAGGAGATCCTGTTGGCCCTCACAACCACCGGAAGAGCTGGGCACAGAGAGAGCACAAAGAAGATAGTGCTCTGCCTTGGCCAGCTAAGTACCTGGGGAGATTCTGCGACATGCTCGGGGGAAGGCAGGAGATCCTGTTGGACCTCATGACCACTGGAAGAGCTGGGGACAGTCACAGAACGCACAAACAAGCTGTTGCTCTGCCTTGGCCAGCTCCGTACCTGGGGAGATTCTGCGATATGCAAGGGGATGGGCAGGAGATCCTGTTGTCCCTCACAACAACTGGAGGAGCCGGGGACAGCTGGAGAGATTCTGTGACGTGCTCGGGGGAAGGCAGGAGATCCTGTTTGCCCTCACTGACCACTGGAGGAGCTGGAGAGATTCTGCAACATGCACAGGGAGGTAGGAGATCCTGTTGGCTCTTATCACCACCGGAGGAGCTGGGGACAGCTGGAGAGATTCTGCGACATGCTCAGGGGAGGGCAGGAGATCCTGTTGGCCCTCACAACCACCTGAGGAGCTGGGGACAGCTGGGGACATTCTGCGACATGCTTGGGGGGAAGGCAGGAGATCCTGTTGGCCCTCTCGACCACTCGAGGAACTGGAGACAGCTGGGGAGATTCTGCGACATGCTTGGGGGAGGGCATGAGATCCTGTTGGCCCTCACAACCAGCGGAAGAGCTGGGTTCAGCTGGGGAGATTCTGCAATGTACTGAAAAAGGCAGGAGATCCTGTTGGCCCTCACAACCACTGGAGGAGCTGGGGACATCTGGGGAGATTCTGCTATGTGGTCGGGGGAGGGCAGGAAATCCTGTTCGCCCTCACGACCACCGGAGGAGCTAGGGACAGCTGGGGAGATTCTGTAACATGCTTGGGGGAGGGCAGGAGATCTTGTTGGCCCTCACAACCACTGGAAGAGCTGGGCACAGAGAGAGCACAAACAAGATAGTGCTCTGCCTTGGCCAGCTCCGTACTGGGGGAGATTCTGCGACGTGCTCCTGGGAGGGCAGGAGATCCTGTTGGCCCTCACAACCACTGGAGGAGCTGGGGACATCTGGGGAGATTCTGCTATGTGGTCGAGGAGGGCAGGAGATCCTGTTGGCCCTCACAACCACTGGAGGAGCTGGGGACATCTGGGGAGATTCTGCTATGTGGTCGGGGGAGGGCAGGAGATCATGTTGGCCCTCACAACCACCGGAGGAGCTAGGGACAGCTGGGGAGGTTCTGTAACATGCTTGGGGGAGGGCAGGAGATCTTGTTGGCCCTCACAACCACTGGAGGAGCTGGGGACAGCTGGGGAAGTTCTGCAACTTGCTCGGTGGAGGGCAGGAGGTCCTGTTGGCCCTCACAACCACCAGAAGAGCTGGGCACAGAGATAGCACAAACAAGATAGTGCACTGCCTTGGCCAGCTCTGTACCTGGGGAGATTCTGCAATGTGCTCGTGGGAGGGCAGGAGATCCTGTTGGCCCTCATGACCACTGGAGGAGCTGGGGACAGTCACAGAGTGCACAAACAAGCTGGTGCTCTGCCTTGGCCAGCTCCGTATATGGGGAGATTCTGCGACATGCTTTGGGAAGGGCAGGAGATCCTGTTGGCCCTCACAACCAGCTGAGGAGCTGGGGACAGCTGGGGAGATTCTGCGACATGCTCGGGGGAGGGCAGGAGATCCTGTTGGCCCTCACGACCACTGGAAGAGCTGGGAACAGCTGGGGAGATTCTGCGACATGCTCGGGGGAGGGCAGGAA
The DNA here is from genome assembly GCA_016271365.2 of Neoceratodus forsteri. Taxonomy (NCBI): domain Eukaryota; kingdom Metazoa; phylum Chordata; order Ceratodontiformes; family Ceratodontidae; genus Neoceratodus; species Neoceratodus forsteri. The sequence goes on along the minus strand of CM057456.1, from coordinate 731,115,809 downwards.
ATCCTGTTGGCCCTCACGACCACTGGAAGAGCTGGGCACAGAGAGCGCACAAACAAGATAGTGCTCTGCCTTGGCCAGCTCTGTACCTGGGGAGATTCTGCGACATGCTCGGGGGAGGGCAGGAGATCCTGTTGGCCCTCATGACCACTGCAGGAGCTGGGGACAGTCACAGAGTGCACAAACAAGCGGGTGCTCTGCCTTGGCCAGCTCTGTATCTGGGGAGATTCTGCGACGTACTTGGGGGAGGGCAGGGGATCCTATTGGCTCTCACAACCACTGGAGGAGCGGGGGACAGCTGGAGAGATTCTGCGACGTGCTGTGGGGAGAGTAGGAGATCATGTTGGCCCTCACGACCACAGGAGGAGCTGGGGATAGCTGGGGAGATTCTGCAACTTGCACAGGGGAGGGCAGGAGATCCTGTTGGCCCTCATGACCACTGGAGGAGCTGGGGACAGCTGGGGAGATTCTGCGACATGCTCAGTGGAGGGCAGGAGATCCTGTTGGCCCTCACAACCACTGGAGGAGCTGGGGACAGCTGGGGAGATTCTGTGACATGCATGGGGGAGGGCAGGAGATCTTGTTGGCGCTCACAACCACTGGAGGAGCTGGGGACAGCTGGGGAGATTCTGCGACATGCTTGGGGGAGGGCAGGAGATCCTGTTGGCCCTCACAACCAGCGGAGGAGCTGGGGTCAGCTGGGGAGATTCTGCAACGTACTGGAGGAAAGGCAGGAGATCCTGTTGGCCCTCACAACCACTGGAGGAGCTGAGGACAGCTGGGGAGATTCTGCTATGTGGTCGGGGGATGGCAGGAGATCCTGTTGGCCCTCACAACCACCGGAGGAGCTGGGGAGATTTTGTAACATGCTTGGGGGAGGGAAGGAGATCTTGTTGGCCCTCTCAACCACTGGAGGAGCTGGGGACAGCTGGGGAAATTCTGCAACGTGCTCGGGGGAGGACAGGAGATCCTGTTGGCCCTCACAACTACCGGAAGAGCTGGGCACAGAGAGAGCACGAAGAAGATAGTGCTCTGCCTTGGCCGGCTCCGTATCTGGGGAGATTCTGAGATGTGCTCGTGGGAGGGCAGGAGATCCTGTTGGCCCTCACGACCATTGGAGGAGCTGGGGACAGTCACAGAGTGCACAAACAAGCTGGTGCTCTGCCCTGGCCAGCTCCATACCTGGGGAGATTCTGCAACATGCTTGGGGGAGGGCAGGAGATCCTGTTGGCCCTCACGACCACCAGAGGAGCTGGGGACAGCTGGGGAGATTCTGCAACATGCTCAGGGAGGGCAGGAGATCCTGTTGGCCCTCACGACCACCGGAGGAGCTGGGGATAGCTGGGGAGAGAAGAAACGGTCTGGATTAAATAAGGTAGGGAGAAGCAGGGGCTGCCTAGAATTTATCATGCAGAAGGAGGCTTCCTGGCTCGAGTTACCTCAGTTTGTGAAAGGAAATTAGGTTCTAAAATCCGAACTAACCTTGGTAAAAAGAGGCACCTGAATTCTAATTATATTAGCAGAGCTTTGCACTGAAGGCATCCATAAATACAACGTACCACAGCAGTACAATGGGAAATCAGTAGGCTGGGTACTGAATTTAAGCGTGAGCTAAAATATTAAAGGGACTTACAGCTGCAATAAGCCTTGCTAGACCACATTTATTGTATTTTATATATATATATATATATATATATATATATATATATTTTTTTTTAGAGTACTAGATCCTACATATCTGCCTCAAACAATGTTTAAAATAAAAACAGGATGCAGAGAAACTTAGTAATAGTTAAATAACACAACGCCTAAACACCATTAAAGGTTGCTTCTAACACAGTTATGGCAACAAGTCTTTACAGCAGAAAATAAAGATCTTCTTAAAGTTCCCTCCTGCTTTGCAATAAACACTGCACAATAGTGGTGGAAAGTACACAGAATAAACTATCTATAAGGCTCTGCAAATAGTAAATCGAGGATCTTTGTTTGTAAAAAGGCACCAAAGTTCCACTCACTCACAAAGCGCACAAATAAGCTGGTGCTCTGCCTTGGCCAGCTCCGTACCTGGGGAGATTCTGCGATGTGCTCGGGGGAGGGGAGGAGATCCAGTTGGCCCTCACGACCAGCAGAGGAGCTGGGAACAGCTGGGGAGATTCTGCGATGTGCTCGGGGGAGGGCAAGAGATCCTGTTGGCCCTCATGACCACTGGAAGAGCTGGGCACAGAGAGCGCACAAACAAGACAGTGCTCTGCCTTGGCCAGCTCTGTACCTGGGGAGATTCTGCGACATGCTCGGGGGAAGGCAGGAGATCCTGTTGGCCCTCACAACCACCGGAAGAGCTGGGCACAGAGAGAGCACAAACAAGATAGTGCTCTGCATTGGCCAGCTCCGTACCTGGGGAGATTCTGCGACATGCTCGTGGGAGGGCAGGAGATCCTGTTGGCCCTCAAGACCACTGGAGGAGCTGGGGACAGTCACAGAGTGCACAAACAAGCTGGTGCTCTGCCTTGGCCAGCTCCGTACATGGGGAGATTCTGCGACGTGCTTGGGGGAGTGCAGGAGATCCTGTTCGCCTTTACCACCACCAGAGGAGCTGGGGACAGCTGGGGAGATTCTGCAATATGCTCAGGGGAGGGCAGGAGATCCTGTTGGCCCTCACAACCACCTGAGGAGCTGGGAACAGCTGGGGAGATTCTGCGACATGCTTGGGGGAGGGCAGGAGATCTTGTTGGCCCTCACGACCACTGGAAGAGCTGGGAACAGCTGGGGAGAATCTGCGACATGCTCGGGAGAGGGCAGGAGATCCTGTTGGCCCTCACAACCACTGGAAGAGCTGGGCACAGAGAGCGCACAAACAAGATAGTGCTCTGCCTTGGCCAGCTCTGTACCTGGGGAGATTCTGCGACATGCTCGGGGAGGGCAGGAGATCCTGTTGGCCCTCATGACCACTGGAGGAGCTGGGGACAGTCACAGAGTGCACAAACAAGCTGGTGCTCTGCCCTGGCCAGCTCCATACCTGGGGAGATCTGCAACATGCTTGGGGAGGGCAGGAGATCCTGTTGGCCCTCACGACCACCAGAGGAGCTGGGGACAGCTGGGGAGATTCTGCAGCATGCTCTGGGAGAGTAGGAGATCATGTTGGCCCTCACGACCACCGGAGGAGCTGGGGATAGCTGGGAGAGAAGAAAGCGGTCTGGATTAAATAAGGTAGGGAGAAGCGGGGCTGCCTAGAATTAATCATGCAGAAGGAGGCTTCCTGGCTCGAGTTACCTCAGTTTGTGAAAGGAAATTAGGTTCTAAAATCCGAACTAACCTTAGTAAAAAGAGGCACCTGAATTCTAATTATATTAGCAGAGCTTTGCACTGAAGGCATCCATAAATACAACGTACCACAGCAGTACAATGGGAAATCAGTAGGCTGGGTACTGAATTTAAGCGTGTGCTAAAATATTAAAGGGACTTACAGCTGCAATTAGCTTTGCTAGACCACATTATTTGAATTTTAGATATATATATATATATATTTTTTTTTTCTTTTAGGAGTACTAGATCCTACATATCTGCCTCAAACAATGTTTAAAATTAAAACAGGATGCAGAGAAACTTAGTAACAGTTAAATAACACAATGCCTAAACACCATTAAAGGTTCGCTTCAAACAGTTATGGCAACAATTCTTTTACAGCAGAAAATAAAGATCTTCTTAAAGTTCCCTCCTTCTTTGCAATAAACACTGCACGACAGTGGTGGAAAGTACACAGAATAAACTATCTATAAGGCTCTGCAAATAGTAAATCGAGGGTCTTTGTTTGTAAAAAGGCACCAAAGTTCCACTCACTCACAAAGCGCACAAATAAGCTGGTGCTCTGCCTTGGCCAGCTCCGTACCTGGGAGATTCTGCGATGTGCTGCCGAGGAGGAGGAGATCCAGTTGGCCCTCACGGCCACCAGAGAGCTGGGAACAGCTGGGGAGATTCTGCGATGTGCTCGGGGGAGGGCTGGAGATCCTGTTGGCCCTCATGACCACTGGAAGAGCTGGGCACAGAGAGCGCACAAACAAGACCGTGCTCTGCCTTGGCCAGCTCTGTACCTGGGGAGATTCTGCGACATGCTCGGGGGAAGGCAGGAGATCCTGTTGGCCCTCACAACCACCGGAAGAGCTGGGCAAAGAGAGAGAGCACAAAGAAGATAGTGCTCTGCCTTGGCCAGCTCCGTACCTGGGAGATTCTACGACATGCTCGGGAGGCAGGAGATCCTGTTGGACCTCCATGACCACTGGAAGAGCTGGGGACAGTCACAGAACAGCACAAACAAGCTGGTGCTCAGCCTTGGCCAGCTCCGTACCTGGGAGATTCTGCGATGTGCAGGGGAGGGCAGGAGATCCTGTTGTCCTCACAACAACTGGAGGAGCGGGGAACAGCTGGAGAGATTCTGCGGCGTCGCTGGGGAGGCAGGAGATCCTGTTTGCCCTCACGACCACTGGAGGAGCTGGAGATTCTGCAACATGCACAGGGGAGGGTAGGAGATCCTGTTGGCTCTTATCACCACTGGAGGAGCTGGGACAGCTGGAGAGATTCTGCTGACATGCTCAGGGGAGGCAGGAGATCCTGTTGGCCCTCACAACCACCTGAGGAGCTGGGGACAGCTGGGGACATTCTGCACATGCTTGGGGAGGGCAGGAGATCCTGTTGGCCTCTCGACCACTGAGGAACTGGAGACAGCTGGGGAGATTCTCGACATGCTTGGGGAGGGCATGAGATCCTGTTGGCCCCTCACAACCAGCGGAAGAGCTGGGTTCAGCTGGGGAGATTCTGCAATGTACTGGAAAAAGGCAGGAGATCCTGTTGGCCCTCACAACCACTGGAGGAGCTGGGGACATCTGGGAGATTCTGCTATGTGGTCGGGAGGCAGGAGATTCTGTTGGCCCTCACGACCACCGGAGGAGCTAGGGACAGCTGGGGAGATTCTGTAACATGCTTGGGGAGGGCAGGAGATCTTGTTGGCCCTCACAACCACTGGGGAGCTGGGGACAGCTGGGAAGTTCTGCAACTTGCTCGGTGGAGGGCAGGAGATCCTGTTGGCCCTCACAACCACTGGAAGAGCTGGGCACAGAGAGAGCACAAACAAGATAGTGCTCTGCCTTGGCCAGCTCCGTACCGGAGGAGATTCTGCGACGTGCTCGTGGGAGGGCAGGAGATCCTGTTGGCCCTCACAACCACAGGAGGAGCTGGGGACATCTGGGGAGATTCTGCTATGTGGTCGGGGGAGGGTAGGAGATCCTGTTTGCCCTCACAACCACTGGAGGAGCTGGGGTCATCTGGGGAGATTCTGCTATGTGGTCGGGGGAGGGCAGGAGATCATGTTGGCCCTCACAACCACCGGAGGAGCTAGGGACAGCTGGGGAGATTCTGTATCATGCTTGGGGGAGGGCAGGAGATCTTGTTGGTACTCACAACCACTGGAGGAGCTGGGGACAGCTGGGGAAGATCTGCAACTTGCTCGGTGGAGGGCAGGAGATCCTGTTGGCCCTCACAACCACCAGAAGAGCTGGGCACAGAGAGAGCACAAACAAGATAGTGGTCTGCCTTGGCCAGCTCTGTACCTGGGGAGATTCTCCAACATGCTCGTGGGAGGGCAGGAGATCCTGTTGGCCCTCATGACCACTGGAGGAGCTGGGGACAGTCACAGAGTGCACAAACAAGCTGGTGCTCTGCCTTGGCCAGCTCCGTACATGGGGAGATTCTGCGACGTGCTTGGGGGAGGGCAGGAGTTCCTGTTGGCCCTCACGACCACCAGAGGAGCTGGGGACAGCTGGGGAGATTCTGCAATATGCACAGGGGAGGGCAGGAGATCCTGTTGGCCCTCACAACCACCTGAGGAGATGGGGACAGCTGGGGAGATTCTGGAACATGCTCGAGGGAGGGCAGGAGATCCTGTTCGCCCTCACGACCACTGGAAGAGCTGGGAACAGCTGGGGAGATTCTGCGACATGCTCGGGGGAGGGCAGGAGATCCTGTTGGCCCTCACAACCACTGGAAGAGCTGGGCACAGAGAGCGCACAAACAAGATAGTGCTCTGCCTTGGCCAGCTCTGTACCTGGGGAGATTCTGCAACATGCTCGGGGGAGGGCAGCAGATCCTGTTGGCCCTCATGACCACTGCAGGAACTGGGGACAGTCACAGAGTGCACAAACAAGCGGGTGCTCTGCCTTGGCCTGCTCCGTATCTGGGGAGATTCTGCGATGTACTTGGGGGAAGGCAGGGGATCCTATTGGCTCTCACAACCACTGGAGGAGGGGGGACAGCTGGAGAGATGCTGCGACGTGCTCTGGGGAGAGTAGGAGATCATGTTGGCCCTCCACGACCACTGGGAGGAGCTGGGGATAGCTGGGGAGATTCTGCAACTTGCACAGGCGGAGGGCAGGAGATCCTGTTGGCCCTCATGACCACTGGAGGAGCTGGGGACCGCTGGGTAGATTCTGCGACATGCTCAGTGGAGGGCAGGAGATCCTGTTGGCAATCACAACCACCGGAGGAGCTGGGGACAGCTGGGGAGATTCTGAGACATGCTTGGGGGGAGGGCAGGAGATCCTGTTGGCCCTCACTACCACTGGAGGAACTGGGGACAGCTGGGGAGATTCTGCAACATGCTTGGGGGAGGGCAGGAGTTCCTGTTGGCCCTCACAACCAGCGGAGAAGCTGGGGTCAGCTGGGGAGATTCTGCAACGTACTGGAGGAAATGCAGGAGATCCTGTTGGCCCTCACAACCACTGGAGGAGCTGAGGACAGCTGGGGAGATTCTGCTATGTGGTCGGGGGATGGCAGGAGATCCTGTTGGCCCTCACAACCACCGGGGGAGCTGGGGACGCTGGGGAGATTTTGTAACATGCTTGGGGGAGGGCAGGAGATCTTGTTGGCCCTCTCAACCACTGGAGGAGCTGGGGACAGCTGGGGAAATTCTGCAACGTGCTCAGGGAGGACAGGAGATCCTGTAGGCCCTCACAACCACCAGAAGAGCTGGGCACAGAGAGAGCACAAACAAGATAGTGCTCTGCCTTGGCCGGCTCCGTACCTGGGGAGATTCTGCAATGTGCTCGTGGGAGAGCAGGAGAACCTGTTGGCCCTCACGACCATTGGAGGAGCTGGGGACTGTCCCAAAGTGCACAAACAAGCTGGTGCTCAGCCCTGGCCAGCTCCATACCTGGGGAGATTCTGCAACATGCTTGGGGGAGGGCAGGAGATCCTGTTGGCCCTCACGACCATCAGAGGAGCTGGGGACAGCTGGGGAGATTCTGCAACATGCTCAGGGGAGGGCAGGAGATCCTGTTGGCCCTCACGACCACCGAAGGAGCTGGGGATAGCTGGGGAGAGAAGAAACGGTCTGGATTAAATAAGGTAGGGAGAAGCAGGGGCTGCCTAGAATTAATCATGCAGAAGGAGGCTTCCTGGCTCAAGTTACCTCAGTTTGTGAAAGGAAATTAGGTTCTAAAATCCGAACTAACCTTGGTAAAAAGAGGCACCTGAATTCTAATTATATTAGCAGAGCTTTGCACTGAAGGCATCCATAAATACAACGTACCACAGCAGTACAATGGGAAATCAGTAGGCTGGGTACTGAATTTAAGCGTGAGCTAAAATATTAAAGGGACTTACAGCTGCAATAAGCCTTGCTAGACCACATTTATGTATTTTATATATATATATATATATATATATATATATATATATTTTTTTAGGAGTACTAGATCCTACATATCTGCCTCAAACAATGTTTAAAATAAAAACAGGATGCAGAGAAACTTAGTAATAGTTAAATAACACAACGCCTAAACACCATTAAAGGTTCACTTCTAACACAGTTATGGCAACAAGTCTTTTACAGCAGAAAATAAAGATCTTCTTAAAGTTCCCTCCTGCTTTGCAATAAACACTGCACGACAGTGGTGGAAAGTACACAGAATAAACTATCTATAAGGCTCTGCAAATAGTAAATCGAGGGTCTTTGTTTGTAAAAAGGCACCAAAGTTCCACTCACACATAGCGCACAAATAAGCTGGTGCTCTGCCTTGGCCAGCTCCGTACCTGGGGAGATTCCGCGATGTGCTCGGGGGAGGGGAGGAGATCCAGTTGGCCCTCACGACCACCAGAGGAGCTGGGAACAGCTGGGGAGATTCTGCGATGTGCTCGGGGGAGGGCAGGAGATCCTGTTGGCCCTCACAACCACCAGAAAAGCTGGGCACAGAGAGCACACAAATAAGATAGTGCTCTGCCTTGGCCAGCTCCATACCTGGGGAGATTCGGCGACATGCTCGGGGGAAGGCAGGAGATCCTGTTGGACCTCATGACCACTGGAAGCGCTGGGGACAGTCACAGAACGCACAAACAAGCTAGTGCTCTGCCTTGGCCAGCTCCGTACCTGGGGAGATTCTGCGATGTGCATGGGGGAGGGCAGGAGATCCTGTTGGCCCTCACAACCAGCGGAGGAGCTGGGTTCAGCTGGGGAGATTCTGCAATGTACTGGAGGAATGGCAGGAGATCCTGATGGCACCTCACAACCACTGGAGGAGCTGGGGACATCTGGGGAGATTCTGCTATGTGGTCGGGGGAAGGCAGGAGATCCTGTTGGCCCTCACGACCACCGGAGGAGCTAGGGACAGCTGGGGAGATTCTGTAACATGCTTGGGGAGGGCAGGAGATCTTGTTGACCCTCACAACCAGTGGAGGAGCTGGGGACAGCTGGGGAAGTTCTGCAACTTGCTCGGTGGAGGGCAGGAGATCCTGTTGGCCCTCTCAACCACTGGAAGAGCTGGGCACAGAGAGCGCACAAACAAGATAGTGCTCTGCATTGGCCAGCTCCGTACCGGGGGAGATTCTGCGACGTGTTCGTGGGAGGGCAGGAGATCCTGTTGGCCCTCATGACCACTGGAGGAGCTGGGGACAGTCACAGAGTGTACAAACAAGCTGGTGCTCTGCCTTGGCCAGCTCCGTACATGGGGAGATTCTGCGACGTGCTTGGGGGAGGGCAGGAGATCCTGTTGGCCCTCACGACCACCAGAGGAGCTGGGAACAGCTGGGGAGATTCTGCGATGTGCTCGGGGGAGGGCAGGAGATCCTGTTGGCCCTCATGACCACTGGAAGAGCTGGGCACAGAGAGCGCACAAACAAGACAGTGCTCTGCCTGTGCCAGCTCTGTACCTGGGGAGATTCTGCGACATGCTCGGGGGAAGGCAGGAGATCCTGTTAGCCCTCACAACCACCGGAAGAGCTGGGCACAGAGAGAGCACAAAGAAGAAAGTGCTCTGCCATGGCCAGCTCCGTATCTGGGGAGTCTCTGCGACATGCTCGGTGGAGGGCAGGAGATCCTGTTGGACCTCATGACCACTGGAAGAGCTGGGGACAGTCACAGAACGCACAAACAAGCTGGTGCTCTGCCTTGGCCAGCTCCGTACCTGGGGTGATTCTGCGATGTGCATGGGGGAGGGCAGGAGATCCTGTTGTCCCTCACAACAACTGGAGGAGCGGGGGACAGCTGGAGAGATTCTGCGACGTGCTCGGGGGAGGGCAGGAGATCCTGTTTGCCCTCATGACCACTGGAGGAGCTGGAGAGATTCTGCAACATGCACAGGGGAGGGTAGTAGATCCTGTTGGCTCTTATCACCACCGGAGGAGCTGGGGACAGCTGGAGAGATTCTGCGACATGCTAAGGGGAGGGCAGGAGATCCTGTTGGCCCTCACAACCACCTGAGGAGCTGGGGACAGCAGGAGACATTCTGCGACATGCTTGGGGGGAGGGCAGGAGATCCTGTTGGCCCTCACGACCACTCGAGGAACTGGAGACAGCTGGGGAGATTCTGCGACATGCTTGGGGGAGTGCAGGAGATCCTGTTGGCCCTCACAACCAGCGGAGGAGCTGGGTTCAGCTGGGGAGATTCTGCAATGTACTGGAGGAAAGGCAGGAGATCCTGTTGGCCCTCACAACCACTGGAGGAGCTGGGGACATCTGGGGAGATTCTGCTTGTGGTCGGGGGAGGGCAGGAGATCCTGTTCGCCCTCATGAACCACCGGAGGAGCTAGGGACAGCTGGGGAGATTCTGTAACATGCTTGGGGAGGGCAGGAGATCTTGTTGGCCCTCACAACCACTGGAGGAGCTGGGACAGCTGGGGAAGTTCTGCAACTTGCTCCGGTGGAGGGCAGGAGATCCTGTTGGCCCTCACAACCACTGGAAGAGCTGGGCACAGAGAGAGCATGAACAAGATAGTGCTCTGCCTTGGCCAGCTCCGTACCGGGGGAGATTCTGCGACATGCTCGTGGGAGGGCAGGAGATCCTGTTGGCCCTCACAACCACTGGAGGAGCTGGGGACATCTGGGGAGATTCTGCTATGTGGTCGGGAGGGCAGGAGATCCTGTTGGCCCTCACAACCACTGGAGGAGCTGGGGACATCTGGGGAGATTCTGCTATGTGGTCGGGGGAGGGCAGGAGATCCTGTTGGCCCTCACAACCACCGGAGGAGCTAGGGACAGCTGGGGAGATTCTGTAACATGCTTGGGGGAGGGCAGGAGATCTTTTTGGCCCTCACAACCACTGGAGGAGCTGGGGACAGCTGGGGAAGTTCTGCAACTTGCTCGGTGGAGGGAAGGAGATCCTGTTGGCCCTCACAACCACCGGAAGAGCTGGGCACAGAGAGAGCACAAACAAGATAGTGGTCTGCCTTGGCCAGCTCTGTACCTGGGGAGATTCTGCGACATGCTCGTGGGAGGGCAGGAGATCCTGTTGGCCCTCATCACCACTGGAGGAGCTGGGGACAGTCACAGAGTGCACAAACAAGCTGGTGCTCTGCCTTGGCCAGCTCCGTACATGGGGAGATTCTGCGACGTGCTTGGGGGAGGGCAGGAGATCCTGTTGGCCCTCACGACCACCAGAGGAGCTGGGGACAGCTGGGTAGATTCTGCAATATGCTCAGGGGAGGGCAGGAGATCCTGTTGGCCCTCACAACGACCTGAGGAGCTGGGGAAAGCTGGGGAGATTCTGGAACATGCTCGGGGTAGGGCAGGAGATCCTGTAGGCCCTCACGACCACTGGAAGAGCTGGGAACAGCTGGGGAGATTCTGCGACATGCTCGGGGGAGGGCAGGAGATCCTGTTGGCCCTCACGACCACTGGAAGAGCTGGGCACAGAGAGCGCACAAACAAGATAGTGCTCTGCCTTGGCCAGCTCTGTACCTAGGGAGATTCTGCGACATGCTCGGGGGAAGGCAGGAGATCCTGTTGGCCCTCATGACCACTGCAGGAGCTGGGGACAGTCACAGAGTGCACAAACAAGCGGGTGCTCCTCCTTGGCCTGCTCCGTATCTGGTGAGATTCTGCGACGTACTTGGGGGAGGTCAGGGGATCCTATTGGCTCTCACAACCACTGGAGGAGTGGGGGACAGCTGGAGAGATTCTGCGACGTTCTCTGGGGAGAGTAGGAGATCATGTTGACCCTCACGACCACGGGAGGAGCTGGGGATAGCTGGGGAGATTCTGCAACTTGCACAGGGGAGGGCAGGAGATCCTGTTGGCCCTCATGACCACTGGAGGAGCTGGGGACAGCTGGGGAGATACTGCGACATGCTCAGTGGAGGGCAGGAGATCCTGTTGGCCCTCACAACCACCGGAGGAGCTGGGGACAGCTGGGGAGATTCTGTAACATGCTTGGGGGAGGGCAGGAGATCTTGTTGGCGCTCACAACCACTGGAGGAGCTGGGGTCAGCTGGGGAGATTCTGCGACATGCTCAGGGGAGGACAGGAGATCCTGTTGGCCCTCACAAACACCTGAGGAGCTGGGGACAGCTGGGGAGATTCTGCGACATGCTTGGGGGGAGGGCAGGAGATCCTGTTGGCCCTCACGACCACTGGAGGAACTGGGGACAGCTGGGGAGATTCTGCGACATGCTTGGGGGAGGGCAGGAGATCCTGTTGGCCCTCACAACCAGCGGCGGAGCTGGGGTCAGCTGGGGAGATTCTGCAACGTACAGGAGGAAAGGCTGGAGATCCTGTTGGCCCTCACAACCACTGAAGGAGCTGAGGACAGCTGGGGAGATTCTGCTATGTGGTCCGGGGATGCAGGAGATCCTTTTGGCCCTCACAACCACCGGAGGAGCTCGGGACAGCTGGGGAGATTTTGTAACATGCTTGGGGGAGGGCAGAAGATCTTGTTGGCCCTCTCAACCACTGGAGGAGCTGGGGACAGCTGGGGAAATTCTGCAACGTGCTCGGGGGAGGACAGGAGATCCTGTTGGCCCTCTCAACCACCGGAAGAGCTGGGCACAGAGAGAGCACAAACAAGATAGCGCTCTGCCTTGGCCGGCTCCGTACCTGGGGAGATTCTGCGATGTGATCGTGGGAGGGCAGGAGATCCTGTTGGCCCTCACGACCATTGGAGGAGCTGGGGACAGTCACAAAGTGCACAAACAAGCTGGTGCTCTGCCCTGGCCAGCTCCATACCTGGGGAGATTCTGCGACGTGCTTGGGGGAGGGCAGGAGATCCTGTTGGCCCTCATGACCACCTGAAGAGCTGGGCATAGAGAGAGCACAAACAAGATAGTGCTCTGCCTTGGCCAGCTCCGTACCTGGGGAGATTCTGCGATGTGCTCGTGGGAGGGCAGGAGATCCTGTTGCCCCTCAAGACCACTGGAGGAGCTGGGGGCAGTCACAGAGTGCAGAAACAAGCTGGTGCTCTGCCTTGGCCAGCTCCGTACATGGGGAGATTCTGCGACGTGCTTGGGGGAGGGCAGGAGATCCTGTTGGCCCTCACGACCACCAGAGGAGCTGGGAACAGCTGGGGAGATTCTGCAATATGCTCAGGGGAGGGCAGGAGATCCTGTTGGACCTCACAACCACCTGAGGAGCTGGGGACAGCTGTGGAGATTCTGCGACATGCTCGGGAGAGGGCAGGAGATCCTGTTGGCCCTCACGACCACTGGAAGAGCTGGGAACAGCTGGGGAGATTCTGCGACATGCTCGGGGGAGGGCAGGAGATCCTGTTGGCCCTCACAACCACCGGAAGAGCTGGGCACAGAGAGAGCACAAACAAGATTGTGCTCTGCCTTGGCGGGCTCCGTATCTGGGGAGATTCTGAGATGTGCTCGTGGGAGGGCAGGGGATCCTGTTGGCCCTCACGACCACTGGAGGAGCTGGGGACAGTCACAGAGTGCACAAACAAGCTGGTGCTCTGCCCTGGCCAGCTCCATACCTGGGGAGATTCTGCAACATGCTTGGGGGAGGGCAGGAGATCCTGTTGGCCTCACGACCACCAGAGGAGCTGGGGACAGCTGGGGAGATTCTGCAACATGCTCAGGGGAGGGCAGGAGATCCTGTTGGCCCTCACGACCACCAGAGGAGCTGGGGATAGCTGGGGAGAGAAGAAACGGTCTGGATTAAATAAGGTAGGGAGAAGGAGGGGCTGCCTAGAATTAATCATGCAGAAGGAGGCTTCCTGTCTCGAGTTACCTCAGTTTGTGAAAGGAAATTAGATTCTAAAATCCGAACTAACCTTGGTAAAAAGAGGCACCTGAATTCTAATTATATTAGCAGAGCTTTGCACTGAAGGCATCCATAAATACAACGTAGCACAGCAGTAGAATGGGAACTCAGTAGGCTGGGTACTGAATTTAAGCGTGTGCTAAAATATTAAAGGCACTTACAGCTGCAATTAGCCTTGCTAGACCACGTTTTTAGTATTTTATAAATATATATACATTTTTTTTTGGAGTACTGGATCCTACATACCTGCCTCAAACAATGTTTAAAATAAAAACAGGATGCAGAGAAACTTAGTAACAGTTAAATAACACAACGCGTAAACACCATTAAAGGTTCGCTTCTAACACAGTTCTGGCAACAAGTCTTTTACAGCAGAAAATAAAGAACTTCTTAAAGTTCCCTCCTGCTTTGCAATAAACACTGCACGATAGTGGTGGAAATTACACAGAATAAACTATCTATAAGGCTCTGCAAATAGTAAATCGAGGGTCTTTGTTTGTAAAAAGGCACCAAAGTTCCACTCACTCACAAAGCGCACAAATAAGCTGGTGCTCTGCCTTGGCCAGCTCCGTACCTGGGGAGATTCTGCGATGTGCTCGGGGGAGAGGAGGAGATCCAGTTGCCCCTCACGACCACCAGAGGACCTGGGAACAGCTGGGGAGATTCTGCAATGTGCTCGGGGGAGGGCAGGAGATCCTGTTGGCCCTCACGACCACTGGAAGAGCTGGGCACAGAGAGCGTACAAACAAGTCAGTGCTCTGCCTTGGCCAGCTCTGTACCTGGGGAGATTCTGCGACATGCTCGGGGGAGGGCAGGAGATCCTGTTGGCCCTCATGACCACTGGAAGAGCTGGGGACAGTCACAGAGCGCACAAACAAGCTGGTGCTCTGCTTTGGCCAGCTCCGTACCTGGTGAGATTCTGCGATGTGCTTAGGGGAGGGCAGGAGATCCTGTTGTCCCTCACAACCACTGGAGGAGCGGGTGACAGCTGGAGAGATTCTCGACGTGCTCGGGGAGGCAGGAGATCCTGTCTGGCCCTCACCGACCACTGGAGGAGCTGGAGAGATTCTCGCGACATGCACAGGGAGGGCAGGAGATCCTGTTGGCCCTTATGACCACCCGAGGAGCTGGGGACAGCTGGGGAGATTCTGCGACATCTTCAGGGGAGGGCAGGAGATTCTGTTGGCCCTCACAACCACCTGAGGAGCTGGGGACAGCTGGGGAGATTCTGCGACATGCTTGGGGGGAAGGCAGGAGATCCTGTTGGCCCTCACAACCACTGGAGGAACTGGAGACAGCTGGGGAGATTCTGCGACATGCTTGGGGGAGGGCAGGAGATCCGGTTGGCCCTCACAACCAGCGGAGGAGCTGGGTTCAGCTGGGGAGATTCTGCAACGTACAGGAGGAAAGGCAGGAGATCCTGTTGGCCCTCGCAACCACTGGAGGAGCTGGGGACAGCTAGGGAGATTCTGCTATGTGGTCGGGGGAAGGCAGGAGATCCTGTTGGCCCTCACGACCACCGGAGGAGCTAGGGACAGCTGGGGAGATTCTGTAACATGCTTGGGGGAAGGAAGGAGATCTTGTTGGCCCTCACAACCACTGGAGGAGCTGGGGACAGCTGGGGAAATTCTACAACTTGCTCGGTGGAGGGCAGGAGATCCTGTTGGCCCTCACAACCACCGGAAGAGCTGGGCACAGAGAGAGCACAAACAAGATAGTGCTCTGCCTTGGCCAGCTCCGTACCCGGGTAGGTTCTGCGACGTGCTCGTGGGATGGCAGGACATCCTGTTGGCCCTCATGACAACTGGAGGAGCTGAGGACAGTCACAGAGTGCACAAACAAGCTGGTGCTCTGCCTTGGCCAGCTCCGTACCAGGGGACATTCTGCATCGTGCTTGGGGGAGGGCAGGAGATGCTGTTGGCCCTCACGACCACCAGAGGAGCTGGGGACAGCTGGGCAGATACTGCAACATGCTCAGGGGAAGGCAGGAGATCCTGTTGGCCCTCACGACCACTGGAACAGCTGGGAACAGCTGGGGAGATTCTGCGACATGCTCGGGGGAGGGCAGGAGATCCTGTTGGCCCTCACGACCACTGGAAGAGCTGGGCACAGAGAGTGCACAAACAAGATAGTGCTCTGCCTTGGCCAGCTCTGTACCTGGGGAGATTCTTTTTTTTTTATTTTATATATTTTATTAGTTAACCAAACAATACAAATGACAGGCAGTTAACACTGAAGAATTATCTAAATATTAAACACGTATAGAGTATTCTGAAATAGAAAAGAAGTAAGAACCTACATGGTTTATCATTGCAGGGTTTAAGTTGAGTTGAATAACAAACCTCCCTCTCCCTTTCTATCCCCCTTTAGAGCCCCACTCCCCCCCATTGTGGTGCATATTAACTCAAATACACAAAGCCATGTTATCTGTTTAGGTAACGGAGAAAGAGAGAAAACGAAAGGGAGAAAAAGAAAGGGGTGTCATGAGTCATTACCCCAGGAGTCAAATCTCACCAGAAAACAAAAGATTACCTGGGAAGATTCTGCAACATGCTCGGGGGAGGGCAGGAGAACCTGTTGGCCCTCACAACCACTGGAAGAGCTGGGGACAGTCACAGAGTGCACAAACAAGCTGGTGCTCTGCCTTGGCGGGCTCCGTATCTGGGAAGATTCTGCGACGTGCTTGGTGGAGGGCAGGAGATCCTGTTGGCTCTCACAACCACTGGAGGAGCGGGGGACAGCTGGAGAGATTTCTGCGACGTGCTCGGGGGAGGGCAGGAGATCCTGTTGGCCCTCACGACCACCGGAGGAGCTGGGGATAGCGGGGGAGATTCTGCGACTTGCACAGGGGAGGGCAGGAGACCCTGTTGGCCCTCATGACCACTGGAGGAGCTGGGGACAGCTGGGGAGATTCTGTGACATGCTCAGGGGAAGGCAGGAGATCCTTTGTGCCCTAACAACCACCTGAGGAGCTGGGGACAGCTGGGGAGATTCTGCGACATGCTTGGGGGGAGGGCAGGAGATCCTGTTGGCCCCACGACCACTGGAGGAACTGGGGACAGCTGGGGAGATTCTGCGACATGCTTGGGGGAGGGCAGGAGATCCTGTTGGCCCTCACAACCAGTGGAGGAGCTGGGGTCAGGAGGGGAGATTCTGCAACGTACTGGAGGAAAGGCAGGTGATCCTGTTGGCCCTCACAACCACCGGAGGAGCTGGGGACAGCTGGGGAGACTCTGTAACATGCTTTGGGGAGGGCAGGAGATCTTGTTGGCCCTCGCAACCTCTGGAGGAGCTGGGGACAGCTGGGGAAATTCTGCAACATGCTTTGGGGAGGGCAGAAGATCCTGTTGGCCCTCACAACCACCGGAAGAGCTGGGCACAGAGAGAGCACAAACAAGATAGTGCTCTGCCCTGGCCAGCTCCATACCTGGAGAGATTCTGCAACATGCATGGGAGAGGACAGGAGATCCTGTTGGCCCTCACGACCACTGGAGGAGCTGGGGACAGTCACAGAGTGCACAAACAAGCTGGTGCTCTGCCCTGGCCAGCTCCATACCTGGAGAGATTCTGCAACATGCATGGGAGAGGGCAGGAGATCCTGTTGGCCCTCACGACCACCAGAGGAGCTGGGGACAGCTGGGGAGATTCTGCAACATGCTCAGGGGAGGGCAGGAGATCCTGTTGGCCCTCACGACCACCAGAGGAGCTGGGGATAGCTGGGGATAGAAGAAACGGTCTGGATTAAATAAGGTAGGGAGAAGGAGGGGCTGCCTAGAATTAATCATGCAGCAGGAGGCTTCCTGTCTCGAGTTACCTCAGTTTGTGAAAGGAAATTAGGTTCTAAAATCCGAACTAACCTTGGTAAAAAGAGGCACCTGAATTCTATTTATATTAGCAGAGCTTTGCACTGAAGGCATCCATAAATACAACGTACCACAGCAGTACAATGGGAAATCAGTAGGCTGGGTACTGAATTTAAGCGTGTGCTAAAATATTAAAGGGACTTACAGCTGCAATAAGCCTTGCTAGACCACATTTATTGTATTTTATATACATATATATATATATATATATATATATATATATATATTTCTTTTAGAGTACTAGATCCCACATACCTGCCTCAAACAATGTTTAAAATAAAAACAGGATGCAGAGAAACTTAGTAACAGTTAAATAACACAACGCCTAAACACCATTAAAGGTTCGCTTCAAACACAGTTATGGCAACAAGTCTTTTACAGCAGAAAATAAAGATCTTCTTAAAGTTCCCTCCTGCTTTGCAATAAACACTGCACAATAGTGGTGGAAAGTACACAGAATAAACTATATATAAGGATCTGCAAATAGTAAATCGAGGGTCTTTGTTTGTAAAAAGGCACCAAAGTTCCACTCTCTCACAAAGCGCACAAATAAGCTGGTGCTCTGCCTTGGCCAGCTCCGTACCTGGGAAGATTCTGCGATGTGCTCGGGGAGGGGAGGAGATCCAGTTGGCCCTCACGACCACCAGAGGAGCTGGGAACAGCTGGGGAGATTCTGCGATGTGCTCGGGGGAGGGCAGGAGATCCTGTTGGCCCTCACGACCACTGGAAGAGCTGGGCACAGAGAGCGCACCAACAAGATAGTGCTCTGCCTTGGCCAGCTCTGTACCTGGGGAGATTCTGCGACATGCTCGGGGGTAGGGCAGGAGATCCTGTTGGCCCTCATGACCACTGGAAGAGCTGGGGACAGTCACAGAGCGCACAAACAAGCTGGTGCTCAGCCTTGGCCAGCTCCGTACCTGGGGAGATTCTGCGATGTGCTTGGGGGAGGGCAGGAGATCCTGTTGTCCCTCACAACCACTGGAGGAGCGGGGGACAGCTGGAGAGATTCTGCGACATGCTCGGGGGAGGGCAGGAGATCCTGTTGGCCCTCACGACCATTGAAGGAGCTGGGGACAGTCACAAAGTGCACAAACAAGCTGGTGCTCCGCCCTGGCCAGCTCCATACCTGGGAAGATTCTGCAACATGCTTGGGGGGAGGGCAGGAGATCCTGTTGGCCCTCACGACCACCAGAGGAGCTGGGGACAGCTGGGGAGATTCTGCAACATGCTCAGGGGAGGGCAGGAGATCCTGTTGGCCCCCACGACCACCGGAGGAGCTGGGGATAGCTGGGGAGAGAAGAAACGGTCTGGATTAAATAAGGTAGGGAGAAGGAGGGGCTGCCTAGAATTAATCATGGAGAAGGAGGCTACCTGGCACGAGTTACCTCAGTTTGTGAAAGGAAATTAGGTTCTAAAATCCAAACTAACCTTGGTAAAAAGAGGCACCTGAATTCTAATTATATTAGCAGAGCTTTGCACTGAAGACATCCATAAATACAACGTACCACAGCAGTACAATGGGAAATCAGTAGGCTGGGTACTGAATTTAAGCGTGTGCTAAAATATTAAAGGGCCTTACAGCTGCAATTAGCCTTGCTAGACCACGTTTTTTGTATTTTATATATATATATATATATATATATATATGTATATATATATATATATATTTGTTTTTAAGAGTACTAGATCCTACATACCTGCCTCAAACAATGTTTAAAATAAAAACAGGATGCAGAGAAACTTAGTAACAGTTAAATAACACAACGCCTAAACACCATTAAAGGTTCGCTTCTAACACAGTTCTGGCAACAAGTCTTTTACAGCAGAAAATAAAGATCTTCTTAAAGTTCCTCCTGCTTTGCAATAAACACTGCACGACAGTGGTGGAAAGTACACAGAATAAACTATCTATAAGGCTCTGCAAATAGTAAATCGAGGGTCTTTGTTTGTAAAAAGGCACCAAAGTTCCACTCACTCACAAAGCGCACAAATAAGCTGGTGCTCTGCCTTGGCCAGCTCCGTACCTGGGGAGATTCTGCGATGTGCTCGGGGGAGGGGAGGAGATCCAGTTGGCCCTCACGACCAGCAGAGGAGCTGGGAACAGCTGGGGAGATTCTGCAATGTGCTCAGGGGAGGGCAGGAGATCCTGTTGGCCCTCACGAAAACTGGAAGAGCTGGGCACAGAGAGAGCACAAACAAGGCAGTGCTCTGCCTTGGCCAGCTCTGTACCTGGGGAGATTCTGCGACATGCTCGGGGGAAGGCAGGAGATCCTGTTGGCCCTAACAACCACCGGAAGAGCTGGGCACAGAGAGAGCACAAACAAGATAGTGCTCTGCCTTGGTCAGCTCCGTACCTGGGGAGACACTGCGACATGCTCGGGGGAGGGCAGGAGATGCTGTTGGCTCTCATGACCACTGGAAGAGCTGGGGACAGTCACAGAGCGCACAAACAAGCTGGTGCTCAACCTTGGCCAGCTCCGTACCTGGGGAGATTCTGCGATGTGCTTGGGGGAGGGCGGGAGATCCTGTTGGCCCTCACGACCACCAGAGGAGCTGGGGACAGCTGGGGAGATTCTGCAACATGCTCAGGGGAGGGCAGGAGATCCTGTTGGCCCTCATGACCACTGGAAGAGCTGGGAATAGCTGGGGAGATTCTGCGACATGCTCGGGGGAAGGCAGAAGATCCTGTTGGCCCTCACGACCACTGGAAGAGCTGGGCACAGAGAGCGCACAAATAAGATAGTGCTCTGCCTTGGCCAGCGTCTGTACCTGGGGAGATTCTGCTACATGCTCGGGTGAGGGCAGGAGATCCTGTTGGCCCTCACAGCCACTGGAAGAGCTGGGGACAGTCACAGAGTGCACAAACAAGCTGGTGCTCTGCCTTGGCCAGCTCCGTATCTGGGGAGATTCTGCGACGTGCTTGGGGAAGGGCAGGAGATCCTGTTGGCTCTCACAACCACTGGAGGAGCAGGGGACAGCTGGAGAGATTCTGCGACGTGCTCAGGTGAGAGCAGGAGATCCTGTTGGCCCTCACAACCACTGGAGGAGCTGGGGATAGCTGGGGAGATTCTGCGACTTGCACAGGGGAAGGCAGGAGATCCTCTTGGCCCTCATGACCACTGGAGGAGCTGGGGACAGCTGGGGAGATTCTGCGACATACTCAGGGGAGGGCAGGAGATCCTGTTGGCCCTCACAACCACCTGAGGAGCTGGGGACAGCTGGGGAGATTCTGCAACATGCTTGAGGGGAGGGCAGGAGATCCTGTTGACCCTCACGACCATTGAAGGAACTGGAGACAGCTGGGGAGATTCTGCGACATGCTTGGGGGAGGGCAGGAGATCCTGTTGGCCCTCACAACCACTGGAGGAGCTGGGGACAGCTGGGGAGATTCTGCTATGTGGTCGTGGGAGGGCAGGAGATCCTGCTGGCACTCACGACCACCGGAGGAGCTAAGGACAGCTGAGGAGATTCTGTAACAGGCTTGGGGGAGAGCAGGAGATCTTGTTCGCCCTCACAACCACTGGAGGAGCTGGGGACAGCTGGGGAAATTCTGCAACATGCTCGGTGGAGGGCAGGAGATCCTGTTGGCCCTCACAACCACCGGAAGAGCTAGGTACAGAGAGAGCACAAACAAGATAGTGCTCTGCCTTGGCCAGCTCCGTACCCGGGGAGATTCTGCGACGTGCTCGTGGGATGGCAGGAGATCCTGTTGGCCCTCATGACCACTGGAGGAGCTGGGGACAGTCACAGAGTGCACAAACAAGCTGGTGCTCTGCCTAGGCCAGCTCCGTACCTGGGGAGATTCTGCAACGTGCTTGGGGGAGGGCAGGAGATCCTGTTGGCCCTCACGACCACCAGAGGAGCTGGGGACAGCTGGAGAGATTCTGTAACATGCTCAGGGGAGGGCAGGAGATCCTGTTGGCCCTCACAACCACCTGAGGAGCTGGGGACAGCTGGGGAGATTCTGCAACATGCTCGGGGGAGGGCAGGAGATCCTGTTGGCCCTCACGACCACTGGAAGAGCTGGGAACAGCTGGGGAGATTCTGCGACATGCTCGGGGGAGGGCAGGAGATCCTGTTGGCCCTCACGACCACTGGAAGAGCTGGGCACAGAGAGCGCACAAGGAAGATAGTGCTCTGCCTTGGCCAGCTCTGTACCTGGGGAGATTCTTTTTTTTTTTTTTTTTTTTGAATATATTTTATTAGTTAACCAAACAATACAAATGACAGGCAGTTAACACTGAAGAATTATCTAAATATTAAACACGTATAGAGATATTCTGAAATAGAAAAGAAATAAGAACCTACATGGTTTATCATTGCAGGGTTTAAGATGAGTTGAATAACAAACCTCCCTCTCCTTTCCTCCCCTTTAGAGCCCCACTCCCCCATTGTGGTGCATATTGACTCAAATACACAAAGCCATGTTATCGGTATAGGTAACGGAGAAAGAGAGAAAACGAAAGGGAGAAAAAAGAAAAGGAGTGTCATGAGTCATTACCCCAGGAGTCAAATCTCACCAGAAAACAAAAGATTACCTGGAAAGATTCTGCGACATGCTCGGAGGAGGGCAGGAGATCCTGTTGGCCCTCACAACCACTGGAAGAGCTGGGGACAGTCACAGAGTGCACAAACAAGCTGGTGCTCTGCCTTGGCGGGCTCCGTAACTGGGAAGATTCTGCGACGTGCTCGGGGGAGGGCAGGAGATCCTGTTGGCTCTCACAACCACTGGAGGAGCGGGGGACAGTTGGAGAGATTCTGCGACGTGCTCGGGGGAGGGCAGGAGATCCTGTTGGCCCTCACGACCACCGGAGGAGCTGGGGATAGCTGGGGAGATTCTGCGACTTGCACAGGGGAGGGCAGGAGATCCTGTTGGCCCTCATGACCACCGGAGGAGCTGGGGATAGCTGGGGAGATTCTGCGACTTGCACAGGGGAGGGCAGGAGATCCTGTTGGCCCTCATGACCACTGGAGGAGCTGGGGACAGCTGGGGAGCTTCTGCGACATGCTCAGGGGAGTGCAGGAGATCCTTTTGGCCCTCACAACCACCTGAGGAGCTGGGGACAGCTGGGGAGATTCTACGACATGCTTGGGGGGAGGGCAGGAGATCCTGCTGGCCCTCACGACCACTGGAGGAACTGGGGACAGCTGGGAGGTTCTCGACATGCTTGGGGGAGGGCAGGAGATCCTGTTGGCCCTCACAACCAGCAGAGGAGCTGGGGTCAGCTGGGAAGATTCTGCAAAGTACTGGAGGTAAGGAAGGAGATCCTGTTGGCCCTCACAACCACTGGAGGAGCTGGGGACAGCTGGGGAGATTCTGCTATGTGGTCGGGGGATGGCAGGAGATCCTGTTGGCCCTCACAACCACCGGAGGAGCTGTGGACAGCTGGGGAGATTCTGTAACATGCTTGGGGGAGGGCAGGAGATCTTGTTGGCCCTCTCAACCACTGGAGGAGCTGGGTACAACTGGGGAAATTATGCAGCGTGCTCGGCGGAGGGCAGGAGATTCTGTTGGCCCTCACAACCACCGGAACAGCTGGGCACAGAGAGAGCACAAACAAGATAGTGCTCTGCCTTGGCCAGCTCCGTACCTGGGGAGATTCTGCGATGTGCTCGTGGGAGGGCAGGAGATCCTGTTGGCTCTCACAACCACTGGAGGAGCGGGGGACAGCTGGAGAGATTCTGTAACATGCTTGGGGGAGGGCAGGAGATCTTGTTGGCCCTCACAACCACCGGAGGAGCTGGGGACAGCTGGGGAGATTCTGTAACATGCTTGGGGGAGGGCAGGAGATCTTGTTGGCCCTCACAACCACTGGAGGAGCTGGGGACAGCTGGGTAAATTCTGCAACGTGCTCGGGGGAGGGCAGGAGATCCTGTTGGCCCTCACAACCACCGGAAGAGCTGGGCACAGAGAGAGCACAAACAAGATAGTGCTCTGCCTTGGCCGGCTTCATACCTGGGGAGATTCTGCGATGTGCTCGTGGGAGGGCAGGAGATCCTGTTGGCCCTCATGACCGCTGGAGGAGCTGGGGACAGTCACAGAGTGCACATACAAGCTGGTGCTCTGCCCTGGCCAGCTCCATACCTGGGGAGATTCTGCAACATGCATGGGGGAGGGCAGGAGATCCTGTTGGCCCTCACAACCACCAGAGGAGCTGGGGACAGCTGGGGAGATTCTGCTACATGCTCAGGGGAAGGCAGGAGATCCTGTTGGCTCTCACTACCACCGGAGGAACTGGAGATAGCTGGGGAGAGAAGGAAACGGTCTGGATTAAATAAGGTAGGGAGAAGGAGGGCTGCCTAGAGTTAATCATGCAGCAGGAGGCTTCCTGGCTCGAGTTACCTCAGTTTGTGAAAGGAAATTAGGTTCTAAAATCCGAACTAACCTTGGTAAAAAGAGGCACCTGAATTCTAATTATATTAGCAGAGCTTTGCACTGAAGGCATCCATAAATACAACGTACCACAGCAGTACAATGGGAAATCAGTAGGCTGGATACTGAATTTAAGCGTGTGCTAAAATATTAAAGGGACTTACAGCTGCAATTAGCCTTGCTAGACCACGATTTTTGTATTTTATATATATATATATATATATATATATATATATATCTATATTTTTTTTTAGGAGTACTAGATCCTACATACCTGCCTCAAACAATGTTTAAAATAAAAACAGGATGCAGAGAAACTTAGTAACAGTTAAATAACACAACGCCTAAACACCATTAAAGGTTCGCTTCTAACACAGTTATGGCAACAAGTCTTTTACAGCAGAAAACAAAGATCTTCTTAAAGTTCCCTCCTGCTTTGCAATAAACACTGCACGACAGTGGTGGAAAGTACACAGAATAAACTATCTATAAGGCTCTGCAAATAGTAAATCGAGGGTCTTTGTTTGTAAAAAGGCACCAAAGTTCCACTCAGTCACAAAGCGCACAAATAAGCTGGTGCTCTGCCTTGGCCAGCTCCGTACCTGGGGAGATTCTGCGATGTGCTCGGGGGAGGGGAGGAGATCCAGTTGGCCCTCACCACCATCAGAGGAGCTGGGAACAGCTGGGGAGATTCTGCGATGTGCTCGGGGGAGGGCAGGAGACCCTGTTGGCCCTCATGACCACTGGAAGAGCTGGGCACAGAGAGCGCACAAACAAGACAGTGCTCTGCCTTGGCCAGCTCTGTACCTGGGGAGATTCTGCGACATGCTCGGGGGAAGGCAGGAGATCCTGTTGGCCCTAACAACCACCGGAAGAGCTGGGCACATAGAGAGCACAAACAAGATAGTGCTCTGCCTTGGCCAGCTCCTTACCTGGGGAGATTCTGCGACATGCTCGGGGGAGGGCAGGAGATCCTGTTGGCCCTCACGGCCACTGGAAGAGCTGGGGACAGTCACAGAGCGAACAAACAAGCTGGTGCTCTGCCTTGGCCAGCTCCGTCCCTGGGGAGATTCTGCGACGTGCTTGGGGGAGGGCAGGAGATCCTGTTGGCGCTCACGACCACCTGAGGAGCTGGGGACAGCTGGGGAGATTCTGCAACATGCTCAGGGGAGGGCAGGAGATCCTGTTGGCCCTCATGACCACTGGAGGAACTGGGGACAGCTGGGGAGATTCTGCGACATGCTTGGGGGAGGGCAGGAGATCCTGTTGGCCCTCACAAGCAGCGGAGGAGCTGGTGTCAGCTGGGAAGATTCTGCAAAGTACTGGCGGAAAGGCAGGAGATCCTGTTGGCCCTCACAACCACTGGAGGAGCTGGGGACAGCAGGGGAGATTCTGCTATGTGGTCGGGGATGGCAGGAGATCCTGTTGGCCCTCACAACCACCGGAGGAGCTGGGCACAGAGAGAGCACAAACAAGATAGTGCTCTGCCTTGGCAGGCTCCGTACCTGGGGAGATTCTGCGAAATGCTCGTGGGAGGGCAGGAGATCCTGTTGGCCCTCATGACCACTGGAGGAGCTGGGAACAGTCACAGAGTGCACAAACAAGTTGGTGCTCTGCCCTGGCCAGCTCCATACCTGGGGAGATTCTACAACATGCTTGGGGGAGGGCAGGAGATCCTGTTGGCCCTCACGACCAACAGAGAGCTGGGGACAGCTGGGAGATTCTGCAACATGCTCAGGGGAGGCAGGAGATCCTGTTGGCCCTCACGACCACCGGAGGAGCTGGGGATAGCTGGGGAGAGAAGAAAGCGGTCTGGATTAAATAAGGTAGGGAGAAGGAGGGCTGCCTAGAATAAATCATGGACAGAAGGAGGCTTCTGTCCTCGAAAGCTACCCTCAGTTTGTGAAAGGAAATTAGGTTCTAAAATCCTAACCAACCTTGCAAAAAGAGGCACCTGAATTCTAATTATATTAGCAGAGCTTTGCACTGAAGGCATCCATAAATACAACGTACACAGCAGTACAATGGGAAATCAGTAGGCTGGGTACTGAATTTAAGCGTGTGCTAAATATTAAAGGGACTTACAGCTGCAATTAGCCTTGCTAGACCACGCTTTTTGTATTTTATATATACATATTTTTTTTAAGAGTACTAGATCCTACATACCTGCCTCAAACAATGTTTAAAATAAAAACAGGATGCAGAGAAACTTAGTAACAGTTAAATAACACAACGCCTAAACACCATTAAAGATTCGCTTCTAACACAGTTATGGCAACAAGTCTTTTACAGCAGAAAATAAAGATCTTCTTAAAGTTCCCTCCTGCTTTGCAATAAACACTGCACGATAGTGGTGAAAAGTACACAGAATAAACTATCTATAAGGCTCTGCAAATAGTAAATCGAGGGTCTTTGTTTGTAAAAAGGCACCAAAGTTCCACTCACTCACAAAGCGCACAAATAAGCTGGTGCTCTGCCTTGGCCAGCTCCGTACCTGGGGAGATTCTGCGTGTGCTCGGGCGAGGGGAGGAGATCCAGTTGGCCCTCATGACCACCAGAGGAGCTGGGAACAGCTGGGAGATTCTGCGATGCCTCGGGGAGGCAGGAGATCCTGTTGGCCCTCATGACCACTGGAAGAGCTGGGCACAGAGAGCGCACAAACAAGACAGTGCTCTGCCTTGGCCAGCTCTGTACCTGGGGAGATTCTGCGACATGCTTGGGGGAGGGCAGGAGATCCTGTTGGCCCTAACAACCACTGGAAGAGCTGGGCACAAAGAGAGCACAAACAAGATAGTGCTCTGCCTTGGCCAGCTCCGTACCTGGGGAGATTCTTCGACATGCTCGGGGGAAGGCAGGAGATCCTGTTGGCCCTCATGACCACTGGAAGAGCTGGGGACAGTCACAGAGTGCACAAGCAAGCTGGTGCTCAGCCTTGGCCAGCTCCGTACCTGGGGAGATTCTGCGATGTGCTTGGGGGAGGGCAGGAGATCCTGTTGTCCCTCACAACCACTGGAGGAGCGGGGGACAGTTGGAGAGATTCTGCGAAGTGCTCGGGGGAGGGCAGAAGATCCTGTTGGCCCTCATGACCAACGGAGGAGCTGGAGAGATTCTGCGACATGCACAGGGGAAGGCAGGAGATCCTGTTGGCCCTTATGACCACCGGAGGAGCTGGGGACAGCTGGGGAGATTCTGTAACATGCTCAGGTGAGGGCAGGAGATCCTGTTGGCCCTCACAACCACCTGAGGAGCTGGGGACAGCTGGGGAGATTCTGCGACATGCTTGCTGGAAGGGCAGGAGATCCTGTTGGCCCTCACGACCACTGGAGGAACTGGAGACAGCTGGGGAGATTCTGCGACATGCTTGGGGGAGGGCAGGAGATCCTGTTGGCCCTCACAACCAGCGGAGGAGCCTGGTTCAGCTGGGGAGATTCTGCAACATACTGGAGGAAAGGAAGGAGATCCTGTTGGCCCTCACAACCACTGGAGGAGCTGGGGACAGCTGGGGAGATTCTGCTATGTGGTCGGGGGAGGGCAGAAGATCTTGTTGGCGCTCACAACCACTGGAGGAGCTGGGGACAGCTGGCGAAATTCTGCAACGTGCTCGGTGGAGGGCAGGAGATCCTGTTGGCCCTCACAACCACCGGAAGAGCTGGGCACAGAGAGAGCACAAACAAGATAGTGCTCTGCCTTGGCCAGCTCCGTACCTGGGGAGATTCTGTGACATGCTCGTGGGAGGGCAGGAGATAATGTTGGCCCTCATGACCACTGGAGGAGCTGGGGACTGTCACAGAGTGCACAAACATGCTGGTGCTCTGCCTTGGCCAGCTCCGTACCTGGGGAGATTCTGCGACTTGCTTGGGGGAGGGCAGGAGATCCTGTTGGCCCTCATGACCACCAGAGGAGCTGGGGACAGCTGGGGAGATTCTGCAACATGCTCAGGGGAGGGCAGGAGATCCTGTTGGCCCTCACTACCACCTGAGGAGCTGGGGACAGCTGGGGAGATTCTGCGACATGCTCGGGGAGGGCAGGAGATCCTGTTGGCCCTCACGACCACTGGAAGAGCTGGGAACAGCTGGGGAGATTCTGCGACATGCTCGGGGGAGGGCAGGAGATCCTGTTGGCCCTCACGGCCACTGGAAGAGCTGGGCACAGAGAGCGCACAAACAAGATAGTGCCCTGCCTTGGCCAGCTCTGTACCTGGGGAGATTCTGAGACATGCTCGGGTGAGGGCAGGAGATCCTGTTGGCCCTCACAACCACTGGAAGAGCTGGGGACAGTCACAGAGTGCACAAACAAGCTGGTGCTCTGCCTTGGCCAGCTCCGTATCTGGGGAGATTCTGCGACGTGCTTGGGGGAGGGCAGGAGATCCTTTTGGCTCTCACAACCACTGGAGGAGCGGGGGACAGCTGGAGAGATTCTGCGACGTCCTTGGGGGAGAGCAGGAGATCCTGTTGGCCCTCACGACCACTGGAGGAGCTGGGGATAGCTGGGGAGATTCTGCAACTTGCACAGGGGAGGGCAGGAGATCCTGTTGGCCCTCATGACCACTGGAGGAGCTGCGGACAGCTGGGGAGATTCTGTGACATGCTCAGGGGAGGGCAGGAGATCCTGTTGGCCCTCACAACCACCTGAGGAGCTGGGGACAGCTGGGGAGATTCTGCGACATGCTTGGGGTGAGGGCAGGAGATCCTGTTGGCCCTCACAACCACTGGAGGAACTTGGGACAGCTGGGGAAATTCTGCGACATGCTTGGGGGAAGGCAGGAGATCCTGTTGGTCCTCACAACCAGCGGAGGAGCTGGGCTCAGCTGGGGAGATTCTGCAACATACTGGAGGAAAGGCAGGAGATCCTGTTGGCCCTCACAACCACTGGAGGAGTTGGTGACAGCTGGGGAGATTCTGCTATGTGGTCAGGGGAGGGCAGGAGATCCTGTAGGCCCTCACGACCACCGGAGGAGCTAGGGACAGCTGGGAAGATTCTGTAACATGCTTGGGGGAGGGCAGGAGTTCTTGTTGGCCCTCACAACCACTGGAGGAGCTGGGGACAGCTGGTGAAATTCTGCAACGTGCTTGGTGGAGGGCTGGAGATCCTGTTGGCCTTCACAACCACCGGAAGAGCTGAGCACAGAGAGAGCACAAACAAGATAGTGCTCTGCCTTGGCCAGCCTGCATCTGGGAGATTCTATGGCATGTGCCTCGTGGAGGCAGGAGATCCTGTTGGCCCTCATGACCACTGGAGGAGCTGGGACAGTCACAGAGTGCACAAACAAGCTGGTGCTCTGCCTTGGCCAGCTCCGTACCTGGGGAGATTCTGCGACGTGCTTGGGGGAAGGCAGGAGATCCTGTTGGCCTTCACGACCACCAGAGGAGCTGGGGACAGCTGGGGAGATTCTGCAACATGCTCAGGGGAGGGCAGGAGATCCTGTTGGCCCTCACGACCACTGGAGGAACTGGGGACAGCTGGGGAGATTCTGCGACATGCTTGGGGGAGGGCAGGAGATCCTGTTGGCCCTCACAACCAGCGGAGGAGCTGGTGTCAGCTGGGAAGATTCTGCAAAGTACTGGCGGAAAGGCAGGAGATCCTGTTGGCCCTCACAACCACTGGAGGAGCTGCGGACAGCTAGGGAGATTCTGCTATGTGGTCGGGGATGGCAGGAGATCCTTTTGGCCCTCACAACCACTGGAGGAGCTGGGCACAGAGAGAGCACAAACAAGATAGTGCTCTGCCTTGGCCAGCTCCGTACCTGGGGAGATTCTGCGATGTGCTCGTGGGAGGGCAGGAGATCCTGTTGGCCCTCACGACCACTGGAGGAGCTGGGGACAGTCACAGAGTGCACAAACAAGTTGGTGCTCTGCCCTGGCCAGCTCCATACCTGGGGAGATTCTGCAACATGCTTGGGGGAGGGCAGGAGATCCTGTTGGCCCTCACGACCAACAGAGGAGCTGGGGACAGCTGGGGAGATTCTGCAACATGCTCAGGGGAGGGCAGGAGATCCTGTTGGCCCTCACGACCACCGGAGGAGCTGGGGATAGCTGGGGAGAGAAGAAACGGTCTGGATTAAATAAGGTAGGGAGAAGGAGGGGCTGCCTAGAATAAATCATGACAGAAGGAGGCTTCCTGTCCTCGAAAGTTACCCTCAGTTTGTGAAAGGAAATTAGGTTCTAAAATCCGAACTAACCTTGGTAAAAAGAGGCACCTGAATTCTAATTATATTAGCAGAGCTTTGCACTGAAGGCATCCATAAATACAACGTACCGCAGCAGTACAATGGGAAATCAGTAGGCTGGGTACTGAATTTAAGCGTGTGCTAAAATATTAAAGGGACTTACAGCTGCAATTAGCCTTGCTAGACCACGTTTTTTGTATTTTATATATACATATTTTTTTTAGGAGTACTAGATCCTACATACCTGCCTCAAACAATGTTTAAAATAAAAACAGGATGCAGAGAAACTTAGTAACAGTTAAATAACACAACGCCTAAACACCATTAAAGGTTCGCTTTAACACAGTTATGGCAACAAGTCTTTTACAGCAGAAAATAAAGATCTTCTTAAAGTTCCCTCCTGCTTTGCAATAAACACTGCACGACAGTGGTGGAAAGTACACAGAATAAACTATCTATAAGGCTCTGCAAATAGTAAATCGAGGGTCTTTGTTTGTAAAAAGGCACCAAAGTTCCACTCACTCACAAAGCGCACAAATAAGCTGGTGCTCTGCCTTGGCCAGCTCCGTACCTGGGGAGATTCTGCGATGTGCTCGGGGAGGGAGGAGATCAGTTGGCCCTCCACGATCACCTCAGGAGGAGAGCTGGGAACAGCTGGGGAGATTCTGCAATGTGCTCGGGGGAGGGCAGGAGATCCTGTTGGCCCTCACGACCACTGGAAGAGCTGGGCACAGAGAGCGCACAAACAAGACAGTGCTCTGCCTTGGCCAGCTCTGTACCTGGGGAGATTCTGCGACATGCTCGGGGGAGGGCAGGAGATCCTGTTGGCCCTCTTAACCACCGGAAGAGCTGGGCACAGAGAGAGCACAAACAAGATAGTGCTCTGCCATGGCCAGCTCCGTACCTGGGGAGATTCTGCGACATGCTCGGGGGAAGGCAGGAGATCCTGTTGGCCCTCACGACCACTGGAGGAGCTGGGGACAGCTGGGGAGATTCTGTGACATGCTCGGGGGAGGGCAGGAGATCCTGTTGGCCCTCATGACCACTGGAAGAGCTGGGGACAGTCACAGAGCGCACAAACAAGCTGGTGCTCTGCCTTGGCCAGCTCCGTACCTGGGGAGATTCTGCGATGTGCTTGGGGGAAGGCAGGAGATCCTGTTGTCTCTCACAACCACTGGAGGAGCGGGGGACAGCTGGAGAGATTCTGCAACGTGCTCGGGGGAGGGCAGGAGATCCTGTTGGCCCTCACGACCACCGGAGGAGCTGGAGAGATTCTGCAACATGCAAAGGGGAGGGCAGGAGATCCTGTTGGCCCTTATGACCACCGGAGGAGCTGGGGACAGCTGGGGAGATTCTGCGACATGCTCAGGGGAGGGCAGGAGATCCTGTTGGCCCTTGCAACCACCTGAGGAGCTGGGGACAGCTGGGGAGATTCTGCGACATGCTTGGGGGGAGGGCAGGAGATCCTGTTGGCCCTCACGACCACTCGAGGAACTGGAGACAGCTGGGGAGATTCTGCGATATGCTTGGGTGAGGGCAGGAGATCCTGTTGGCCCTCACAACCAGCGGAGGAGCTGGGTTCAGCTGGGGAGATTCTGCAACGTACTGGAGGAAAGACAGGAGATCCTGTTGGCCCTCTCAACCACTGGATGAGCTGGGGACAGCTGGGGAGATTCTGCTATGTGGTCGGAGGAGGGCAGTAGATCCTGTTGGCCCTCAGAGCCACCGGAGGAGCTAGGGACAGCTGGGGAGATTCTGTAACATGCTTGGGGGAGGGCAGGAGATCTTGTTGGCCCTCACAACCACTGGAGGAGCTGGGGACAGCTGGGAAATTCTGCAACGTGCTCGGTGGAGGGCAGGAGATCCTGTTGGCCCACACTACCACTGGAAGAGCTGGGCACAGAGAGAGCACAAACAAGATAGTGCTCTGCCTTGGCCAGCTCTGTACCTGGGGAGATTCTGCGACGTGCTCGTGGGAGGGCAGGAGATCCTGTTGGCCCTCACGACCACCAGAGGAGCTGGGGACAGCTGGGGAGATTCTGCAACATGCTCAGGGGAGGGCAGGAGATCCTGTTGGCCCTCACAACCACCTGAGGAGCTGGGGACAGCTGGGGAGATTCTGTGACATGCTCGGGGGAAGGCAGGAGATCCTGTTGGCCCTCACGACCACTGGAAGAGCTGGGAACAGCTGGGGAGATTCTGCGACATGATCGGGGGAGGGCAGGAGATCCTGTTGGCCCTCACGACCACTGGAAGAGCTGGGTACAGAGAGCACACTAACATGATAGTGCTCTGCCTTGGCCATCTCTGTACCTGGGGAGATTCTGCGACATGCTCGGGGGAGGGCAGGAGATCCTGTTGGCCCTCACAACCACTGGAAGAGCTAGGGACAGTCACAGAGTGCACAAACAAGCTGGTGCTCTGCCTTGGCCAGCTCCGTATCTGGGGAGATTCTGCGACCTGCTTGGGGGAGGGCAGGAGATCCTGTTGGCTCTCACAACCACTGGAGGAGCTGGGGACAGCTTGAGAGATTCTGCGACGTGCTCGGGGGAGGGTAGGAGATCCTGTTGACCCTCACGACCACTGGAGGAGCTGGGGATAGCTGGAGAGATTCTACGACTTGCACAGGGGAGGGCAGGAGATCCTGTTGGCCCTCATGACCACTGGAGGAGCTGGGGACAGCTGGGGAGATTCTGCGATATGCTCAGGGGAAGGCAGGAGATCCTTTTGGCCCTCACAACCACCTGAGGAGCTGGGGACAGCTGGGGAGATTCTGCGACATGCTTGGGTGGAGGGCAGGAGATCCTGTTGGCTCTCACGACCACTGGAGGAACTGGGGACAGCTGGGGAGATTCTGTGATATGCTTGGGGGAGGGCAGGAGATCCTGTTGGCCCTCACAACCACCGGAACAGCTGGGCACAGAGAGAGCACAAACAAGATAGTGCTCTGCCTTGGCCGGCTCCGTACCTGGGGAGATTCTGCGATGTGCTCGTGGTAGGGCAGGAGATCCTGTTGGCCCTCATGACCACTGGAGGAGCTGGGGACAGCTGGGGAGATTCTGCGATATGCTCAGGGGAGGGAAGGAGATCCTTTTGGCCCTCACAACCACCTGAGGAGCTGGGGACAGCTGGGGAGATTCTGCGACATGCTTGGGTGGAGGGCAGGAGATCCTGTTGGCCCTCACGACCACTGGAGGAACTGGGGACAGCTGGGGAGATTCTGTGACATGCTTGGGGGAGGGCAGGAGATCCTGTTGGCCCTCACAACCAGCAGAGGAGCTGGGGTCAGCTGGGGAGATTCTGCAACGTACTGGAGGAAAGGCAGGAGATCCTTTTGGCCCTCACAACCACTGGAGGAGCTGGGGACAGCTGGGGAGATTCTACTATGTGGTCGGGGGATGGCAGGAGATCCTGTTGGCCCTCACAACCACCAGAGGAGCTGGGGACAGCTGGGGAGATTCTGTAACATGCTTGGGGGAGGGCAGGAGATCTTGTTGGCCCTCACAACCACTGGAGGAGCTGGGGACAGCTGGGGAAATTCTGCAATGTTAAGGAGGGCAGGGAGATCCTGTTGGCCTCACTACCACTGGAAGGAGCTGGGCTGGGGGAGGCACAAACAAGATAGTGCTCTGCCTTGGCGGCTCTGTACCTGGGGAGATTCTGCGATGTGCTCGTGGTAGGGCAGGAGATCCTGTTGGCCGTCACGACCACTGGAGGAGCTGGGAACAGTCACAGAGTGCACAGACAAGCTGGTGCTCTGCCCTGGCCAGCTCCATACCTGGGGAGATTCTGCAACATGCTTGGGGGAGGGCAGGAGATCCTGTTGGCCCTCACGACCACCAGAGGAGCAGGGGACAGCTGGGGAGATTCTGCAACATGCTCAGAGTTGGGCAGGAGATCCTGTTGGCCCTCACAACCACCTGAGGAGCTGGGGACAGCTGGGGAGATTCTGTGACATTCTCGGGGGAAGGCAGGAGATCCTGTTAGCCCTCATGACCACAGGAGGAGCTACAGACATAATGCTGTTCGGTTAAAATACAAAGGAGGTCTGAAAGAAACCCCAGATTGGGTGTATGTGGCTAGAAAACTCCTGAAAAAATCTATGAATTTTTTAGCCTCAGAGATTTTTGCTTTGATACATATTTCAGGAGACACTTAATTTGATGTTAGCTTCAGTGCTCCTCAGTTACTGGAAAAATGTGGAAGAAATCCCATCAGCTAAAAAGTTTTCTCCCCTATGGATTCTGTTTTGGCAATACCATTCACCAAACCCACTGTAAAGAATATTACAATTTTATTTCAAAATGAAAGTGTACACATTTCAGACATTCTTTTCTGGATAAAACAGAGAGCAGATGTAATTGACCGCCCTGCACCTATCCTAGATTCTGAAAACATATGGACAGGGGGCTGGAAAATTAAAATCAGATTAAAATTAACAGATAAAGGAACACAGTACCTACCCAGCTGTTTTTACATAGGACAAGACCGAAGATTTTGTTTTTACCCAGGTCAGCCAAAAACATATCATAGATGTGGAGCATTTTCACACTTAAGCAGTGTTTGTAATGCCATGGTGTGCCATTTTTGTTTACAAATAGGGCACATGAGCATGTTTTTCCGCAATCCAGCTAAATGCAATCTATGCAATGAAACAGGACACTTGTATTTACAGTGTCCATTGCTGGGACATAGAGTGGGTCCTTTTATGATCATGATGAGACGGTTGATGAAGCACAGTCAAAACAAGCACAAGATAACCCCCCCAACCTGAACAAACAACAGAAACTAAACCATCAGAAAGTAATTAATACACAACAATATTGGGACAAGAGGATCAACAAGATACTATTGAGCAACTTGAATGTCAAACGGGAGAGGATATGCCCACAGTAGAAGCTGGAATTGGATGCCACCCCCCAAATCCTCTGGAAGAATTTCAGAAGGTTAGGGGGAAAGACAAAGCATAAGGAGACCACCTAACTCAGAAATGCCAAAGACAGATGTAATAGACACTGGAAACAGTTGCTCAGTTCTTCAAGGACACACTGAGGGAAAAGATGGAGACTCCAAGGCATCATCTGTGGTCTCCTCACAGAAGGAGTGCTCATATGTGGATGGGGATCCAGTGGAAATGGCAAAAGGAAAGAAAAGAACTAGAAAGAAAATTGCAAAATGAGGATAAATCTTCCCCCACCCATGGTACTTTTTAACTAATGGATCCAGCTCAGCAAGACACTCTGGACATCTTAACTATGAAGATAAATAGTATCAAAAGTTATAAATGAAAATATATTACATTCTTTTCACCCATCAGATGCACAGATTATATTATTACAAGACACTAGACTAAGAACAATAACAGACATCCATCAGGTGCAAAACGCCTGGACAGGGGGGCCATTAGTGTGGTCCTTGGGGGGATGACCCTTGTGCAGGGGTGGGATATTGTGTAAATCATATAATATAAAAATACAAAAAGTAATAGATGTGGACCCTAGAAGAGCTTTACTTGTAGATATCCTTGGACAAGGGCAACTAATAAGACTCAGAGTGATTTATACACCCCAAACAAAAACATCCAATATTGCTTTATTTCATACTGTTCAGCCATATTTACATACAGCTAGAAAAATAATAGTGGGTGGGGATTTCAATTGCTTATGGGACCTAAAAGATAAAACTAGTGATACCCCAAAACATTACTGTGATACCAATTCCTTAAAATAAATTATTAACACTGCAGGATGCCTATAGAGTACTGCATGATTTTGGGGGTCATACATACCTTAGAGGTTCCACATCTTCCTGAATTGATTATGTCTTTGTGTCTAAACACTGGAAAATTCTGGAAGCCAAGGTAACCCCTACAGCCACCTGAGATCATTTTAAAGTAGGCATGACGGTTGGGGATATTACAGTTAATAACTCTGGGAAAGGGTATTGGTGAATTAATGACTCCATTTTGAGGAAAAACAAATTGTAGAAGAAGAGTACGTAAAAGCTAAAGCATCAGTAGCCATATGTTATGCTTCTTTCATAGAATGATGGGAAGATATAAAAGTAGTCATACAATAGTTGTTTCAAAAAATTGGGAAGTAGAAGGGAAGGAATGATTATTTTAAGTTTCTTAAATTTCAGGCACAACTACTTTGTTTCATTTCTTTACAACACATGGAAGACTTCATATAAAGACTAGATTTTATGTATAAGAAATGAAATGAAAAGATTTCTGTATGATAGAGCTAGAAGTCTCCAGGCAGAACAAACTCAAGAAACACAAGGGACCAAACACTAGATAGATATGTATAAGGGATGCCACAAACAGGTTATAAATAAAACCTGCCTGGCAGTATAAGATCAATATGGGACAACACATACAAAATTTTCTGATATTACAAATATTATAACTGATAAATTGATGGAATGGTTTGGTGAACCAATAGATACAGAAGAAGACATAGATTCCTTCATTACCAGGCAAGATACCGATCCTTTATCAGAGGCAGAACAGGCAGATCTGATCGAATCAATATCAGAAACAGAGGTACTTAGTTCAATAAGAACTCTGAGACCTGGTACAGCACTAAGTCCTGATGGCCTTAGTGCTGAATGTTATAAGCTCTTCTCTAACTTTTTAGTTCCATTCTTACAGGAGGTTTTTAATTATATATTACCACAACTAAAGACATCAGAAAATATGGTTAAAGTTTTTTTGATTTTATTATACAAAAAAGGAGATAGATTGGACCTAGGAAATTGGAGGCCAATTTCCCTCTTAAATACAGATATTAAGGTTTTATCAAAAATTCTCAGCCAAAGATTAAGTAATATAGCTAACAAAATAAGTGTGGTGAACCAGACATGCAACATACCAGGAAGATTGATTAGGGAAAATCTCATAATAGCAAGAGAAGTCTTTGTAAGAAGCAAGCTAGGTTTACTAGAAGGTTTTGTAATTAAATTAAATCAAGAGAAGGCCTTCGATCATGCCCACACAGGTATCTGTTTCAAGGCTTAGCTCATCATGGTATACCACATAGAGAATAGTGGATGGGCAACCATACACAACCAGCGTGTTGTGCCACAGAGGGATTCTGATGACATCAGACCTCGAGAGCGAAGCTCGAGAGGTCTTCTGTCATCAGAACCCTGAGGTGGCATAACACGATGGTTGGGCATGAGGCTGCCCATCCACTATTTTTTATAGTGTATAGTTTTTTAAAAGTAGGCATGGGTTAGACATTTTTATGTTAGAAAATTTACTTTCACATTCTTCGTTTCATTCCTTGTTGGGGGGGGGTTGCTAGGCTCACTGTATGGTTGTCAGAGGCCAGACGTCCGTTTTGTATAGAGCATCCGCCTATTGGTTGTTTTTCTGTGTGGGGGAGGGATTTTAGAAAAAAAACATGGCGTCCAAGATTTTCCTCTGAGGTGTTTGCTTTTAAACGGTAAGTTTGAAACATCTGGGTGATCCTGTTTTTTTTTTTTCAGTAAATTTTATCTGGTTGATCCTGTGTTCTTTTTGGCTAACCCTGTGTCTTCTGACGGATCGTCGGGTTCCAGCGATCTTGCTGCCGCCGGCTTCTGTGTATCTGGTTGATCCTGAGCGTATTGTTCTGATTAGTACTGTGTGGTTCTTGAGCATCGGTAGTGACCGCAAGCCTCTAGAGGCTTTCAAAATGTTGTTGTACTACAGTGTGGTATTATCACGTTCCATGACCTTTGAACTGTAGTACAACAACATTTTGAAAGAGATGGGATTTCCATACACAATCACTACACACTATACACTATCTATATTTATACAATGGATGAAACTACTATATAACCAGGGTCATGTTCATCCTTTGAAAAATGGGCATGTGGGTAACAGGATAGAGATCGCTAGATATTCTTATTCAGAAAATAAACCAGACTCCAAGGATCCAGGGTCTTTTGCATAGCCCTGACTCTACACCCATTAAGATATGGACATATGCAGATGATAGTTGCTTACATGTTAACAGTGTACAGTCCTGCTAAGCTGCAATAATGCATATACAACAATTCTCGAAAATTTCAGGGGTGAAAATAAATACTGGGAAGTGCAAAACCTTCTACAGTATATAGGTCAGAACAAAGATATTGGGATGCAGTTTATATGTTATATTCCTACAGAGTCAGAAATATACTAAGCATCAGATTCAGCAATTTTGAGATGGAAGTACTAAACTGGGAACAAAAAACTTAAAGATTGTGAGTGAAAGGTGGCATTGTGGAAATCAATGCAAATTACAAAATTAAAATGGGTAAACTTAGTAAAATCTTTAATTATTCCACAGTTTCTAAGTCTACGTCTGGGTTTTCATCCCCCAGCAGAATTGGAAAAAAGAATATACAGTATATTTTTCCAGGCTATATGGGGGAGGACACTGAGAGCCAGATATTCAAAACTTTGCCCTGGGGCTAAATTAGCACTGCCCGGCGGGCAAACTTAGCCCGGAGCACAAAGCAAGCCATATTCAAAAGGAATAGCCTGGGGCAAACAGCTTCTGAATATAGCATGGGAATGAGGCTGGGCAAACTGGGCTGGGAGTGCAGGGCAAACTTAGCCCTGGAATAAGACAGCTCTGAATATGGCAACCAGGAAGTGCAAACCACAACAGCAAAACAGTGCACAGCGATGTGAAGGTAGGTAGAGGTGAACTATGTGGCCAATGTGTGTGCCAGCAAATGAGTGGACCCAGTACAGCTGCAGGCAGCAGCATATGTGAAAGCATACCTCTCAACCTCTTGCTTCATAAATCAGGGACAGAGCTTAAAAAAATCAGGGACATAGACCCCAAATCAGGGACACATCTTAAAATTGGTAATATTCACCCAGAAAGCTGATAGAATAAGAGGATTAGTGTTAGATCCATTTTCAGAAGAACAACAAGTCTGTAACTTTAATGTTTGACATTATTTTGTCATTACAATCTCCACTGTTCAGTCATAAAAACACAAATTTTACGAGGGACACAGGAAAATTTTGAGGCAAAATCAGGGATGTCCCTGAAAATCAGGGACAGTTGAGAGGTATGTGTGAAAGTACAGTGTTCAAAACTGTAAAATATTCCCTGAACTGTTTGCGAAGCGCTAACATGTTTGCACGGGTTTAGCGCAGGGCTAAACCGTTAGCCCGGTACAAACACGTATACCCGGCGCTAAACTTTGCCATATTCAAAAGTGACATGCAAATGAGTCTACTTACATAGTCTCTGGGCAAACATCCAGATTAGCATCTCATTATGCCCTGATTTGCATGCTGTTTGCGCTGGGCTAACAGTTTAGCCCTGCGCTAAACCCGTAAACGTGTTAGCACTGCGCAAACAGCTTGGGGAATATTATACAGTTTTGAACACTACTTCCACATGTGCTGCTGCCTGCAGCTGTACTGGGACAACACAGCATAGGCACAGATGGTGGTGGTGCTGCATGCAACTGTCACCCTGTAGGTCATGCTACAGTGCACATTAGACACTACAGTAGCAAGGAGGCCAGTAGTTTGTGGACACAGCAATGCCTATGGTGTGTAGGGCAGTGATGATGACTGCACTATACATAGTGAGAGGCCCAACCTGCAGGTGTTTACTGACAGTGGACATTACTGTTACACTGTTGTGTGACCCACAGATGCTGCACCTCTGGCATGGGATGCTCACAGTGACATATACATTTCCGGCTTTGTGTGCTGTGGCAGTTGTGCAGCTGTGCGGTATGTGGCCAGGGGGCATATATTATCAGAAAGGCACACTGGTGTTGGGGTATGCCCAATACTGGCCCATGTGCACTGCATGATGTGTCCCAGCCTTGTGGCCACACCTGGTCTGTGGCACAGCCTGGCCACCCATACACTCTCCCCTCAACATCCTCCATGCCCACAGTGCTGCATGTGTGTGCTGGCATCTGTTGGTGTCCACAGAAGTGTGGTCTGCAGGTGTGTGCTGTATGGCCACACTGCCATGCTGTCCACTGGTGGCAGGGTCACCACTCACTGCCTGGCATGGCTGGGACTGCTGGCAGATGATGGCATCATTGTGTTGCCATCAGTTAGCAGCATGCTTCCTCTATGTTTGGCTTTGTCTATGTGTCACATTTATTTGTTAGGGTCATGCAAAACCCATGCAAACACTGCGCAAAGCCATAGTGTCGCACAAAGCTGATTGTCCAGGGTTAAGACAAGCTTTTCCTGGGTGGTAATGTGCACCGCGCTAAGTGTCACGCTAAGTCGCACAAACCCACTTTGTGCGGCGCTAATCGCTGAATATAGCATTGTGCCTGTATTCATGTCAGTTTGCCCCTAGCATACATTGTGAATTTGCCGGTGCTAATGCAGTTTGCCCACATTATTTGGCCTTTTGAATATAGCAGACCCGTGCTAATCCCGCGTTAAACCTGCGCAAACGGTTTTTGCCCGACACAAAGTTTTGAATATCTGGCCCTGAGTCTCACACAGAGACAGATCGGATATCTCCTGATTAAGAAAGGGGAATTAGAGATGTTGAATCCAGTAGTTGTCTTTCATACATTATTCCTAACTGCAAACTTTTCATTTCTATTCTCAGACCAGGCTGTTTTTTTGGACAAAATGGTTGTAAGAATGGATATGACCAATTGTACCACTTTGGGAGACATGAAAGTGAGTTTTTCATACCAAACTTAAAAAAGATCAGACACCTAAATATATAACTTCTACATTAAGAAAGATAAAAACATGGAAATTAACAATTAACCAACTAAAACAATTACCCAGGAAAACTCTTAATGATCATATTTTAGAATCATGTGTTTTAGAACCAGTACTTATTCCACTGGGGACAGCCAGGACTATGCAGGACACACTTAGACAACTAACAGAGCCTAGACTTGCAAAAAATATGTGGTATATTATATTGCTCACATGCTATGGCAGAATAGGGGTCAGAGGTAATCATAAACACAAATTAATTTCAGAAAAATATTGCCTGAGAGATACATGCAATGGGGTCTTTGAAACACAGGAGCATCTATTCATCTCCTGCCTATATATTGTCTCGTTTTGGACTCTTCTAGCTCAACAAGTGAGTTGTTCTGAATTTCAAGAAATGACTTGATGTTTTAATTTTAGGTGTATATGTAGGACAGTGGAAAAAATATCACCCTGGAACTTTAAGAGTGATATGTAGTATTTTGAAATATTACACATGGCAAGTGAGATGTCAACTCGTGTTACAACATTATATGAGACTAAACTAGTTATTAAACCTTGTAAGAACAAAAGTAAAAAATATTTACCTTTTACAGTCACAAAAACTGACTGTACAACAGATACAATCACTATAGAAACACTGCACAGGATGGGTTAGATAAAAGTGTATGTATTAGGAAATTAATGTATACATCTAGCTATGTACTTGTTTTTACTTGCACAATCAAGTTTTGGTAATGATGTACAATTTGATTGTTTTCCTTTTTGTAATGTACTTTGCTTGCTCCTATGTGATGTATGATTTTCTTTAATAAAAACCTCTCCTTCTCTTTTCGAGAAGTGCCATGGGATCTTTAATGTCCACCTGAACAACTATCAGAACAGGCAGATGGGACCTAAGTTTAGCATCTCAACTGGAAGATAATACCTCAGAAATGCAGCACCCCTCTTATGATGCACTACAGTGTCAGTATTGGGATTCATTCCAAGTTCCCAGTGTGGGACTAGAACCCTCAACTTTCCAATCTTCCAGCCTCAGAAGTGAGTGTGCTACCTGCTGAGCCACTGACACTGCTGTAATTAACAGCTGGGTGATATTAGTGACACTATGAATAGACTCCCAGGGTTGCATGTGAGAGACGGTAGCAATGGGCTCCCAATGTCACAAATAAATTGGGTGAGTTGTAGAGGGATCAGGACTGTGGTAGACATACCTCTCGACCTTTTGTCACTGAAATGAGGGACATGAGCACTCAGAATGAGGGACAATGTGGGGCACAAGCCATCGAAATGGCATTGGTGGTAGAGGGGTGAATTAAGAGGTACAGAGAGACAACTGAAAATAATACAAGGTGCAAATAGTGTCATTTTATTAACATAATAGAAATAACAAAAAAAACTGTCAGATGGCATCAAAATGGTAAACAGGTTTGGAAATGATTTGGCAGCTGCTTTACATGTTATGACTAATAAGTTCAAAGTCATTTGCACCCCACATCCACTCAAAAAGTTATTGCTTATATCAGAATTTTAGGCCTCCTTTCTAAGTAGTAGAAATAATACCTTGCAGCTCCAGGTTAACCTGTTTGACTAGATTAGCTCTTTCTTGTTCTCCGCTTCTTAGGCAGTGTGCTGTGGTCTTCACAAAGAGTTCAGAGAGTATGAAGAGCCCTCTTTCTTCTTCCTTCTGACAGCTATTTACTGTTTTTCTGATGGACCTCTCTGTGACCTTTTGTTCTCAGCACATCAGACCACATTCAATTAGCTGTCCGTCCTGACCTTCATGAGGTCAGGTTTGTAAACATTAACCCCTTTCTGCCTTCAGAGTTAATTTATTCCTTTTAGAAATGCCTATATTTTTGGGAAACAGCTAGCCCCATTTCACAGTCTGAGGAGCAGCTCACATACATTTTAACAACTACTAAGTGTGCCAGTACAGACCTTGTAAGTCTACTTTCATGACGGGGGTTAGGACATACTGTGGCAGAGAGGAGAAGGGAAGAAAAAAGTAAGAACAAGACAAACACTGAGAAGCAAGGGGGAAGTTCAGGAGAAGAAGTAACACAGAAACATAGAATCTGACAGCAGTTAAGGACCATCTGTCCCATCTAGTCTGCCCATTTTACCTACCCAGTGCATATACCGCAGTCCCTAACTTCAACTGCAGCTTACCCTCTCTTCTCTGTTGCTAGTGTTTCCTTATCCCTATCCCATGCATTTTTAAATTTCCCACCATTTTAGCCCCCAATACCTCTGCCAGGTGGCTGTTCCATTTATCCACTACCCTTTCTGTGAAGAAATACTTCCTCACATCTCCCCTGAGTCTACCCCCCCTCTGGTCTCATATCATGACCTCTTGTTCTTGAACCTCATCTAAGTAATGGGGAGGGTTCCTGGACTGCTACAGCAACCAGCTTCTAGGTCCCAGGGTAATATGGTTGGGCAACCAAGTTTGGAAATGATACATTAGAAGCAACAGGTTAAAGCTAGGACAGGACAGAACAGAACAGATTTTAAGTAATTTTATTTTTCACTATAAAAATGGGTCCTGACCCTGTCACAACGACACTTTTTTAGCATGGAGCAATGTCTTCTAATAACAGAAACATTTGTTTTTAATCTGTAATAGACTGAAGTGGCACTAGGGCTGAGCTCTCAGTGCTGCACTTAAGAACAGGGTGAGAGAAGGATATTTCCTGACCACCAACCACACAGCAGGCACATGCCTGTAGTCACTGGAATGTGATTACAGGCACATAAAAACACCTTACAAAAAAACAACTAGAAGATGTACTGTTTCTCCATGGGCAGCAGTACTTTGAATAGTTATCACTTTTAAATTTCTAATTATTTTCTTTCAATCAAAGAGGTACTCCGTTGTGACATGCCCTTAGAAACCTAAATGTTTCAGGTTTGAAATCTATACTATTCTTCCATTTCTCATGAGAAGAACAAGCATCTTAGAACTGATCGTGTTCGTGTTTTCGACCCCCTACTACCTAAAACTGTTTAACTGAATTTCAGTACATTTAGAGCTCCTACCACAAACGGTATGCCATGTTTTTTTGTTTTTTTTATGTCTGTGGATCAATATACAACTAAGTTACAAGCCCAACTATTGAAACATAACATTTAAGTACAGTACCTACTCAACCCAAACCGGTTGCCCACCCGACAGCGACAGTTCGACAGCGAGGTCCCCTACAGCGACTACAGCGCCAATCCACTGTAGGGAACCCGCTGGAACCTGGCATCTGTTCAGAAGTCCCTGCACTTCAAATCACGCCAACTTGAGTTGATAATCCTTAAGTGGGTGGTGTGGGGGGGGCGCAGCCTCTTGCTTGGGGG
Organism: Neoceratodus forsteri; assembly: GCA_016271365.2. Taxonomy (NCBI): domain Eukaryota; kingdom Metazoa; phylum Chordata; order Ceratodontiformes; family Ceratodontidae; genus Neoceratodus; species Neoceratodus forsteri. Next base: position 731,071,832 of record CM057456.1, on the reverse strand, counting down.
GTTCAGGGTGCGAAGCCCCCCATAGAAAATACATCCAGCCTCTGGAAACTAGCAGCCAACTGCAAAATGCAGTCGACCTGCTGGTTTCGCTGTTGGGGCATTCGATGAATATTTTGTCGAACACCTGTCGTGGATCCAACCCAAACTATACTGGTGCCATCATGCCAGTATAATGATTTCTTCTATAAATAAAGTTTTCATTTAGTCTTAGCTAGATTATTTTTCTCCAGTTTGTAATTTATTAGCCATACCAATAGCACAGTAGGCTGAGGCACTGAGAGTCACACCACCTACCACATTGGTGACCCGGATTCGGGAAAGGGTACAGGTTGCTTGGGGGCTGACCTAGGGGAGGGAGGATTGAGCATACTAGGACAGCTCTATTCCCTTGGGGAGGGGCTGAGATGTGTCCCACTAGGTGGCTGCCACCTGGTGGAATCTGGGTGGCAGTTTAATGGGATGCAAGGGAAGGGAAGGGATCCCACCCAACTGATGCTGACTGATGTCTTCACAGAGGTAGAGCTCACATAATGTATCACTGCACACACTGCAGACCTGGGGAGAAAATGGTTCGAAAACCCTAATTACGACTGGATGATGGCCCGGTCCCTGGCAGGCCCCACACCAGCCACTGGGCACTTTCAGGTCCTGTGGCAGAAGACAACATAGCGTAAGGTAAGTCCTCGGGAAGCCAGCTGATTGGCTGGTAGGACTAGTCTCAATGGAGGCAGGTCAGGAGATAAGAAATAAAGTACTGATTAAAAAAAAAAAAGTGCTGTCCGAGTGGCCTCCTTGCACTCCAACCCACCCAGCCTCATCAACCACCTTCTTAGGGGCTTACCTGGCTATGATATGTCCACCATGGACTGGCCCCCTGTGGTGGGGCAAGGGAAGGGAATGAGGTCCTCCCTCCCCCTGAGCCTACATCTAGATGATTGAGTTCTGCCCCGTTGGTGATGTGAGGCCTGCAGTCGGTTAGAGTTATCCTGCCATCCAGAGGTTTTTCTTCCACTTCCTCTCCCAAGCTGCCAATGTGCAATGATCTACCATGTGTGCATACCTCCACATGCACACAAATATCAGCATTGAAGGTGGCCTGACCCTTTCTGGGGTGATCCACTGTGCATCTCCTGGTCTTCAGCAAGAGATGACCGTGAAGTAGGACTCCATGTTCCCCTACCCCAAGAGATGAGAAGAGATCAATGCCTCAGACATTTAATCCTCTCTCTCTCTCATCCAAACCCTAAATGACCAAGGTACGGTCCCAACTCCCAGTCATCAGTGTGGCAGGTGTTAGTGCTACCACAACATACCAGGACCAGTTTCCACATCTAGATTTTCAGAGCTACCTGAGTGGCAAATCCCACCCCCCCCCAATGTTTTTAATGTTTTATTTTAAAACATAGTGGCCTATAAAAAGGCAGTTACGCTTTTAAATCATAGTAAAAAACTATCAAATTGGATAGCAAATTTTTCTTTCAAAAAGCAATTTAAAAAAGCACATCATAGGCTTTCAAAAGCAATGGACCATGCTCAGAAATGTATTGGTACCATTATTTTACTGAATATATTAGATTAAAACCCTATACATTTATACACAATAGACCAAATAATAAATGAATGTTGAATAATTATTCTGGTGGAGTACATATTGACTAGTTGCCAAAGAATCCTCTTACACTCCCATTAAAAACATTTTAACCACTGCAGAAGGCTACTTATCCTAATTAAGGGAAATCTGCAGGCACTGACATGTACACGCCATGCTTTGCACCTCATACCTTAATGTGCAAGTAATTTATTTTTAAGCATGTTGCATATGAGACTATGTGGAATCATCCGTGTGGGTTTGTTAATCATTCAATGATGTAATGAAAATATTTTTCTAGTCAGTTATGAAGTGTGTATGTAAGTTAATTTGATAATCAAATTCTCAGACAATGAGAATAATGCAAGCATGTGTTGAAACAGGTTAGTTGAGCTCAGGCATTCAGGAAAGAGAGTGTAAAAAAATCTTCATAACTGGTGGCTATCTCTTTTGGTAGTTCTTGCTCTACAGGATAACTCAGCGATCCAGCAGTTAACTTTACTTGGGGTAGAACTGCTCCAGGGCAATTTACCAGGATAGTTTTAGCCTATCCAGAAAAAATTAGCCTGGTATAAGGGATTTGTCTGTATACTCCCTTGCCAACTCCAGTCATTGGCTACAAACAGCACTCTTCCACCATATTCCAGAGATTTGCATGCAAAAAGGTAAAATAAATGCCAACTCCTGGCATCTTGCCAGGAGCTGATGCTGTCATTGTGATCTACCTTCCTTTCTAGCCTGCTCTCGACCTCATATAACCTTCTTTACTAGTGTCCATACTATCCACAGCTTGGGAGGCAAAAAGGGTCCACATATAGTTTACAGGTGAAAGGTGTAGGCCATTGACAAATTCAGTTTGACATCAAGTCGGGGCCTGTGTCTTCAGTTTGTTTTCAGTTCATTGGTCAAATACGCTTGTGTCCATGGTATGGGAGTCTAGTTGGCTGAAACAGGAATGTACTAATACCCTCACCCACCCCAGTCACTTCCCATCCTCCTTCCACTTTCCATTTCCCCAGACATTCCCTTTTTTGGAAAAATAAAATGCCAGCTCCTGGCACTGTGCCTGGAGCTGATATTGTCATTTTGTTGAAACTCCTTTCTGTAACCTGAACTCCCAGTCCTCAAACCACAATGTTTAGTAGGTCCCTCTGGAATCTTCATATTTGATTTTGGCAGGGTAGGGCTAGTAGGAGGTGAATCCGGGCAAGTTAAGTTGTGAGTGAACACTGAAATATTTTAATGTTGACTTATAACTTGGTCATTTTATCATATTTTTACACCAAATTTTCAACATACCCTTCCTATGCCCTACCATCTTGAGCCCTGTACTGTTCAGCCTCTTACTCAACACTCTCCCCAGCTCCTGCTCGGGCAAAATGTTCCTTTATGCCGACGATGCAGTCCTCTTTGCCTCCCACCCTGACCCTTCATCACTCCAGGAATCCCTCCAGCATACATTCAACCAAGCCGAAAAGTGGTTCCTTGACCACCGGCTGGTCATTAACCTCAAGAAGACCAAATCTATGCTCTTTTTCTATCACCAGAACAAGGCCAAAAATGCCCCCTCTTCATTTTCCCCAGTACTCTACACCCTCTTGAGCAGGTGTCTTCCTACAAATACCTGGGTGTCACCTTCGACTTGGCTCTCACATTCCACACCCATATCAATACCCTGTCCTCAGCTATAAACACTTAGATAGGCCTTCTTTATCAACATAGAGATCGCCTCCCCCAAGCTGCCCTCTGGCTGGCCATCACCTCCTCTGTCCTGTCATTAGTGGACTACAGACTACCCATCTATGCCACGGCCGACAACACCGCCCTCACCAAAATCCAGACCTTGATCAACAAGGCCTTCAGGCTCCTGACTGGCACATCACACCGCACTCACACTTGCCTGCTGTACTCCACCACCAACCTGCTTACCTTTGAGGAGCATCTGTGCTACCAAACCTGTTTACTTGCCAAAATATCCCTTCTAGAACTCTCCCCCCAGGGGTCGCTGCATTTCTGTGGCATGCATCTCCATCTGTTGCCACCCGTAGCTCAGTTAAAGTCACCTTTCAGATGCCAAGAACCAAGACCTCATTAGCCCAAAGATTCTTCCACTACCGAGCCCCCACATGGTTCATCTCCCTCCCACCCTATGTCACTGATAATACCAAAATTGGTCCCTTCAAAGTCACTCTCCTGAACCACCTCTTTGATGCTTGCAGCTGTAATTGCACCTAATTATTACAATGGTGGGGTCCCTCCTGTCTGGTCCACAGCCTTGACAACGTTCTCTGGACTGCTATTCTCCCCCCCCCTCCTTCCCACCCCGCTCACCCCCCAACTTCTTCATTCCTAGGTATTTCTCTCTGGTACATCCAGGGCTGTACCTGCTTATAACTGTAATATCTTACCTGATTGTAACTTATTGTATGCAACCTATTCTGTAAACTACCATTGTAAATGTGTTCTTAATGTTTTTTTGTTCTGCATCTGTAATGTTATCACTGTTGTACCTCACACTGTAACCATGTCTACCCTCCCTGCGATGAGGTGCCTTTGTAAATGAGTCCACGACTCAAAGGTTGTAAATTCAACTTTCTAAATAAATAAAAAAAAAAATACCTTGTGAATCCAGAAGGTAAACATTTTTAAATCTAGCCCAAAACTCAATTTCACAGAGTGACTGCAAAATCATCTTTCAACATGTATTTGATATACTTCAACTGCCTTGTTCATGAGGCAGTGTTCCAAAAAGGCCATGTGGAAAGTTTGATAAAAAATATATTGAAAATTGCTGAAATTATGAGCATGTTGAAATATTTCAACATTTACTTACAACTTGGTCATTTTATTATATTTATCATGTTTAAATATAGCCTTTCTATGACTTTACCTTATGAACCTAGTAGGTGAAAGTCCAAATCATGCCCAAAAGGTGATGTATACCACGGACCATGAAATTATCTTTTGGAAGGAATTTGAAAATTTTCACCTACCTTGTTCATGAGGTAAAGTCCCAAAAAGGCCATGTTGAAAATCTGGTGTAAAAATATTGAAAAATGACAATGTTATGAATGTTATAAATTAAAAGATCAAAACCAGTTAAATGGACTTAACTTGTTTTCTTATATCACAATTGCCAATTCCAGCAGCAAGACATGTTTTTGATCAGAGAGTGACTCTATGCCATTGGACACTTTTAGGTGAGTGGAGGGTGCTGAGTGGAGGGTCAGTTGGGGTGGGGGTCAGGTTGCTGAGGGACCATGTTCTTATTTACAGGTTATATGAAAAAAATACAATGAGGGACTGTTTTCTTTATTCCAGGTTTATGACTGTACTGTATCTGACACTGGGTATTGGGCACCCCAGTGTTGACTTTTACTTTAAGGTGGCACTGGGGGTAGGCAAGCCAGTGTTATCACCTACATATGAGTGTACAGGTGACATGGAGGAGAGGAGGATGGACAAGTGGTACCGAGAGTGGGTGTTCCAATCCACTCTGTACATATTGGAGTAGGATGAGGGAGGGCTGGCTGAGCTAGGATGGGGAGGAAAGGGAATAACAAATAAAGCTGATGGATAGATAGATAGATAGATAGATAGATAGATAGATAGATAGATAGATAACACGATAACTGGCTCGGTGCTAGCACTCAGGCTGGATGCAGCCCTCTACCTGCAGCTGCAAAAATCAAGGAATGCCTGCTTTTCTCATACAGAGAATGCAGGTGAACAGCTCTTCTCACTTAGCTGGACACCTAGGGTTTTGGGGTGCCCAGAAACATTATTTCCAGCATTATATTAAAAGAACAAACACCAGAATCTAGCTGAATGGGTCCCTTTAGCTAGTTTTAAGTGCTTGTTTTTTTATCACATAATTTTTAGGTATGTTCCATATTTTTTAATTGGAAGAAAAAAGATGGTGGCTGTCACAAGCCTACAAATTTGGTTCATGAGAACTGTAAATGGTTCATGACATCTAAGTGATGAAAACTGAAAATGCTCTCACAAATGGAAAATTTTCAGTTTGCATCAAAGGGTTAACTCAAAACCCTACTGAGCATGCTCAGAAAAAAAACCTTTAAATCCTTATAACTGTGGAATCATTTAGTATTTTTGCACAAAACCTTTGAAAGTCACTGCCTCAGCACAGGGCACTTCTACCATGAAAGTTTCATGAAAAAGTTCTGTACCATCTATGCTGTAGGTGACAGCAAATAAATAAATAAATGAGCATTACGTATGGGAAAAAATGAATATTTCCAGAAATTGATGATCCATATCTCGTAAACTGCATAAGATGGCATCATGATACTTTTCATATCTTGAGAATCTGCCAGTCAGATGGCACATTCCAAATTTTGAGATATTATGTCAAACGCCACCAAAGTTATTAAGGTATAAATATTGGATTTAACACTGAACACTTTGCTCAGCCCTATCTATATTGGCACTACAGTACCAGAATAACTTAATGCCACAAAATTAGGGGAAATGTGGCATTAGGGTTTCCAGCCCTAATGCCCCACTCCCACCCCCCAAGCAGCAAAAGGAACAAACATTAGAGTTTTGGGTCACCAAAGTCTTGACAAATCATTGGTGCAGTTTTCCTTGGGGTTGTCAACCCTAATGCTCATATCCCCCCTCCCCCAGCCTGTAGTATTTCTATCTGAAGCACAAAGTACAGCTCCAAGCCAGTGCCTCATAGTGATACACTGTTCAAAGGTAGAGAAGTATGTCTTTCCACAAGTTACCAATGTAGTTTGTTGTAGTTTTCTTCATGCAAGGCCCTGAGAGCCCTGCATGAACAAAGGACATCATGTGTGATGTTATTTGCTCAGCGAATGGGATGGACATTAGGGCTGACAACCCCAAGGAAGATGCCACCACTAACTCACCAAGACTCCAGAGACCCAAAACCCTAATGTTTTTCCCTTTTGCTGCTTGGGGGCTGGGGGTGGGGAGTTAAGGTGAGAAACCCTAACACCATATCTCCCTGCTTTTGTGGCATTAAGGTACCCTAAACTGGTGCATTAATGAAGTTTTTGGGGAGATGGCAGCCTGAATCCACTGCACTGATTGATCCCACCCTTTAAACACCCAGAAAAAATGTATCCAGTCTTTCCTTTGTCCTGTGTTCAAAGTTTTTCATTTACAGACAGTCCTCACTAACAAATGAACTGTCCCTGTGGCATGGCTCCAGAATAAATCAAAGGAAAACTATGGAAATTACAGCAACCTGCCTTGCGCCTATCGGGAAGATGATGTGAACAACACCAACTTTAAAGCCTGGCACTGAAGTTCCCATGGACTCTACAGAACTAAAAATACTGCTCCACCAAGTACAAAAACAAAGACTTTTAAAACATTGGTGGCCAGCCTTGAAGACAAGGTACAGGCTCTCCACCATCCCACCCTGGATGCCGAAACCTACCTGTCATATATCCATGAAAAAGACTCCAGCCACAAGGCATGAATCCAGGAGCTTGAAAGATTGGTGCAGCTAGTATGGACCTGAGCAGAGAATGCCAAAGATAGGAGCTAGAGAAACAGTCTCCACTTCGTGGGTTTCCTGGTGGGTACAGAGAGGAGAGACCCTGGAAAATTTCTCCAAATAGAGCTTCCTAGACTTCTGAACTATGAGTGGTGCCCACAGCTAGAGACAGAGATGGCGTACCGTTTCCTGGCCCGGCTGCCCAAGGACAGGGGTCGGTCCAGATCAGTAATTGCAAAATTCCTCAGATTCCCTGAAAAAGAATGTATCCTGAATTTAGCAAGGGAGTGGGGGCATCTGCTATGGTAAAGCCACAGAATTTATACTTTTAACGATTACTCCACTGAACTGGCAAACAAGCGAAAAGGCTACATGGAGGTCTGGAAAATCCTTTAGAAGGTGCAAGTGCAGTATTGCCTCCTATATCCCACCAACCTGCAAAATGTTTGGAATGGGGTCTACAATGCGTTTGAAACTCTAGAGAAAGTGATGAAGTATATTGATAGACACTGGCCAGACAGGGTATCCCCCTTCAGAGCGGGCAATCAGCCACAGCCACTACAAAACTGACCACAGACCCAGGGCCAAATACACAGATTTGCCCCCCAGGCTGAGACTGAATATAATACAAACATGGACTGGCAGACATAGAAGTCCAAGAGAAAACAGCGTGGCAAGGGCAAATCAAAAGGGCCCCAGAGACAGAAAGGCTCAGCACCCAGGAACTGCAGCAGAGACTCCTCCTTGTTGGGCTCGGAATTGCTTGGTGAACCAGCACAGAAAAGACAAGGACAAGACTTGAACCAGCAATCTGAACAGAGTGAGCAACAAGAAGATGCCCCCAAGACTCGTGACTTCTGATGTGGACGTGGGGCTCTACGAAAGGAAATCATCAGCTCCTGGGCAGATGCAGTGGGGCAGGACTTACAGGAGTCTTTACAAGATGGGCCCAGATTTACTGACCATGATCAGATTTGGCAACCACAGCCCTTCTTGTGACTGCCTACTAACCCAGGCGAGGGCACCTGATCAAGATGATTATCCAGAATGGTCTTCAGTGTAATCCTGCATTTAGAAGGATCGGACCCTAAGGACTGAACTTTTGTTTATTATCAGGACTTTACTGGTATACAATGTGAGTACCTCCAGCACCAATGGGTGTAATCTACTTTACCCTCTATCCCCTCCTCCCCATCTGCACCTGATGGTTCCGCTAACTTCCCTCCTACCCATTTCGTATCCCCTCCTTCATTCTGTAAAAAGTTAATCTCAAGGGGTTTGCAGGGGTGGTAAGCACACAGGGAAATGTAGGTGCACTAGGGTGGGGGAGGTTGGAGGGAAAACAGGGGCATTGAGACCGACTGACAGGAAGGGGATAGGACAGGGGCTCTTTCTCTAATAATGCAACTCGGTGGAGGCAGTCCGACCACTTGCCACAGGGCCATGAAGCAGTAGGGCCAGTTCTGTCTCGACAGAGCTCACAGCCTGCATTTTATGAAATGAGCCCTCTGTTCTCCTCCCACTTCTCCTAACCCACCCCCTTCTCTCTTCTCCTTCAGTCATAACTCTCCCCACTGGGCACTGCTGGAAATTACAGCCTCCTCCTCCCTCCCATGTGCAGGGAGAAACATAGCAGAGGGTGAGGGAAAAGGGATCTGATGGCTCTCTGGTTAGCCTTACATGTCACTGGGGAACCTGCTGTTTGCAAGTACTGTCCTTCTATAACTATTTCCTCAGGGGCTAAGAGGGCAGAGGGCTCAGAATGCCCACTCTGGTGAGCTGAATGTAAGTGCTCCCCTAGAGGTTGGTGTGAGGGGTCTGCATGACAATGGCATGGACTGGAGGTGCTCCTTAGTAACAGTCTCCTGGCAACAACACTGAACAGAAGGCATGTTCCTGGACTGATACAATGTCAGTCTCAGAATTCCAGCTCCAGCCACGCCGGTTGCATGACCCTCCTCCTGATGCTAGAGTGAAGCATTTCGCACAGCCATGGAGAAGCCTGCCCAAAAGGCTCTGCCCCTCCACATCTCTCTAGCCCACCCGCACCTGACTGACACAGATGCTTTTACCCCCTGGTTGCCAGAGAGGACCACCTAAGTGTGACCCATCTGAAAAGGGGGTGGAACCTAGTGGATCACAGGGAATAAAGAATAGTTCAACCTACACCCCACCCCCGCAGGTACCCTACCTCTTCTGCTATCCGGATTCTCCCTCATTCCCCACAGCAGGAGAAGATGCCAGCTCAGGAGGACACCCACATCCCCCCCCCTTAATGGAGACAATAATGGTTCAGTCTTACAGCTAAACGCACGGCACCGTTATGGACTCACAGTAACTGAAGTGGGGAGAAACCCACACTAGATTGCCACTGTTTAAGATAGGATTTTACAGTCTTCAGCTATCTTGGTGAAACTTACGCCATTGCTTCGGACCTTGAGTGTATGCCAAAAAGCCAGCTGTGGGCCCCCACGCACACATACATGGCAAAAAGAAACCAGCAGCACTTTGTCTTGTCTCCTCCCTCCCCCTGCCAGTTGCGGGTCCCTCAACCGCCCCCATCCCCACCAGGGCTGGGGAGGGCAGAAGATGAAACTGCACTTCATCTACTCTCATTTCCTTACACCTTACCTTATACTAGGAGAAGAAAGATGTACAGAAGGCAAAGGCACATTATGGTATCTCTCCCACAAGTGGGTTATTTAGTGCCCATAGTATTTTTTTATTTATTGTATTTATTTATTGAAAGTTCGGGATTACAATCTTTGAGCCAATATGCCTCTTTTCCAAAGGCTCCAAATTAGACATTGGGACATGACAAGTACAATAGTTATACTCAGTTACATTCAAGGATACAGGGCACATTTACAATACATGGACAGTGGATCAGTAATCAGTTAATTCAACAATTCAGGATGAGGTTACTAAGTACAGTACAGGTTGAAACTGTCAGGTAGTAAGAGAACGGTAGAGTGTTTTAGAGTATCAGCACAGTTTGGGTAGGGTAAGGGGGAGTGGAGATGTTAGATTAGGATAGGACAGAGGACTGAAAAGCAGCCAACAGAGGCATTGCCAGTTACACCAGTGGGGCAGCTGACAAGGGTGAGGCATTGTCAGTTACACCAGTGGGACAGCTGATAAGAGGACTGAAAAGCAGCCACAGAGGCTTTGTCAGTTACATCAGTGGGACAGCTAGCAAGGGTGAGTCTAGTCGTGATGGGGTGTGTGGGAGGCAAAATTAAGGAGCAAAGTAAAATTCCTAGGTGCAAGGCCCTGCCTGGATGCAGGGAGTGACCTAGTGGAGAAGTGGGCAGTCGCAGTCACTTACTGATGCTAGCCAGGAGTGGAGCGCCTTCTTAAATGGACCTATTTTTCCGCTATCTTGGAGGCAGCCGGGAAGTCATTGTGCCATTTAGGGCCACGGTAAATTAACAATCTCTGGGCAAAGGTAGTGCACATCAGGAGCACCTGTAGCAATCCCTTAGCCGTACTCCTGGTGTTCTTTGTGGATGTTGCGTTTTTGAAGAGCTTGCTGGTAGAGTCAGGCATATGGCCCAGCAGGGCTTTTTTCCCAATAATGTTGGTCTGGTATTTCAGTCTTTGTTGAAGTGGGAGCCAGTTAGTATCCTTGTAGAGTGAGCAGGTGTGGGTCATATAGTCGTCACCTAGGGCCAGCCTACATGCCTTATTGAGCAGAGTTTTTATCCTTTTCAGGGCAGTTTTGGTACCTGCCCCCATAGATAACCAGTCCATAGTCTATTGTTGACAGTATGGAGGTACTTGTGATCAGTTTCAGAGCATCTGATGTCATAGCCTGTCTGTGCCAGTAAAAGATACCTAGCTTAGTGTTAGCTGATTTAATGACATGCTCGATATGCGTGTTGAAGGTCAGGGTGTCGTCAATGTGTATTCCTAGATACTTGAAGGTGGAGACCTGCTCTAATGTTTCATTTTTATGGCTCTTGATTATGAGAGACCCACATCTTTTCATATTGTGAGGAAGAGTGAAAAGCATATCTTTTGTTTTTTTATAATTTAGTAGGAGTCTGTTTTGTTCGAACCATGACTCTAGCAGTTGGAAATTAGTTCTGAGGTCGGCGGTGATTTTTGACATACCCTTGCCAGGGACAGAGATTACAGCATCATCGGTGTAGAGTACCATTCGAGCTGGGCAGGTGGAGGGAAGGGAGTTTATAGACAGGCTAAACAGTAATGGGTCTAATATGGATCTCTGGAGCATGCTGAGGGTGTCTTCCTTGGGTTCATATAGTTGACCGGATATCCTGAGACATTGAGACCTGCCAGAAAGGTAGCTTACCAACCAGTTCACCGTGTCTGAGGATAGACCTATTGAGAGCAAGTATTTGAGGAGGAGGCTATGACTGACGGTGTCAAATGCTTTGGTGAGATCTATGAATACAGAGCCCACTGCCTTTCCTGCATCTAGTGAATCATAGCGTAGGTTGGTAAAGTCGATTAGAGCAGTTAGTGTACTATGCTTTTTCGGAAGCCATGTTGCTGCGGACAAAGAAGATTGTACTTAATGAGATAGTCAGTTAACTGGTCCAAAACTATCCTCTCTAGTGCTTTAGAGAGGGGAGGTAGGATTGATCTCAGCCTGTAGTTCGATAGTTAGATCTTTCATCATTTTTGAAGACTGGTGTCACAAGAGCCGACTTCCATTTGTTAGGGAAGACTCTAGAGCACAGTGATATGTTGAATATTATCATGAGTGGTAGGGAAACCTCTTCCAAGGTCTGTGCTAGCAACTTCATGTCTATATGATTGCTTGCCATCCTAGTCTTCCCCAGTACCATCTTGACATGCCTAATACTGTAGTATCAGTTCTGCTGATGAGTCTAAAATAAAAGGCATGTGTGTTGCTTATCGACTTGGTGGGCAGGTTTTGTTGTTCTTCTTCCATTGGTGGTAATAGGTATGAGCTAAGGAGAACTGAACTAAGGTCTGTGAACACCAAGTTGAAAGCATTAGCAATGTCCCTAGGTTCTTGCAGTGTTCCAGATATGGTAACTATCAGGTCTGGTGAGGATTTTGATTCCTTTCCTGAGAGAGATTGTACAGCCTTCCAGAATTCCCTACCATTGTTATATGTTTTACCTAGTAGGTCTTTATAGTACTCTGCTTTGGCTTTTCTGATTAGTTTTGTGCCTTGGTTTCTTGCACTCTTGTAGTTAGTAAGATCGGTAGGTTTTCTAGTGGCTAAAGCTTTATGCCAAAGATTGTCCCTATTGTGCATCAGATCTAGAAAAGAGCCAGTGAGCCATAACATAGAGCATCCTTTCCTTTTCTTGGTATTGACAGGGGTGAAAATGTTGCATGCTCTGGTGTATATGGAGCAGAAGTGTTCCAGGACTCTGGTCACATCCTGGGCATTTACTACCATGGACCAATCATACAACTTGAGGCATTGCTCAAATGCCTCCAGCTGTCCTTTCCTGAGGCAGCGATTCTTCATGACTTGTGGCGTAGGTTTGGAGAATTTGTTCGACCAGATAAACAGCACAGGGCAATGGTCACTGAGCAAATCCGGGAGCACTGTCACCTCAGTGATGTATTCAGGGCCAGTGGTGAGCAACCAGTCTATGAGTGTGCTTTAGCCCATTTTATAGTTCTGTCTAGTGGCCCTGTTCCCAGTTCTGATTGAGTTTCCTATGGTTATCAGTGAACTGTGATAGTCCAGTAGCTTGCTTGCTTGGTGGAATGTACACAGTTGATAGCACCAGTGACTTGTTTTGTAAACCCATTGTGAGCTTGATGGCGAGCATCTGCATGTCGCACGTTTGCAGGCAACTAGGTAGGACCTGTCCTTTGATAGTTTCACTGAGGAAAACTAAATAGCCACCACCTTGTTTGGATAGCCTATCTTGCTGGTATATGTTGTAGCCCTCTGGGGCAATAGCGGCATCGTGGATTTTTGGAGATAGCCAGGTTTCAGTTAGGGTGATTATATCTGGTTTTAACTGTGCCACCCTTGCCTGAAATTGTGGTATCTTTGAAGGAGGCTTCCAATGTTTAAGGCTATGATTCTGAGGTGGCCGATACCCTTCTCCTTGCTTGCTCCAGCTTGTTCTGGGTTAGGGTGCACATACCCGGAGGTTAGTAACAGGATAATTATTAGTTTCCTTAGGTATCGAGCAAAATAAGGCCAACAAGTGAGGGCAGATTTGATCCTATGTGTTTTCAGTCTTCTGGAGTTGCAACTGAGGTGAAGCCAGTTAGTAGTGCGGCAACAGGTAACCTTGGTAGCTCATCGTAAGTGGGGAGTTGAGGTGAGAGTTGGCCAGAGGGTGCTTTAAGGGGGCCTTCAAGAATCCCTTTGTATGTGCTGCTCTCTGGTTCTGCCCTGGGGAGTGAGACTGTTAAGTCATACCTGAGTGGCTGTTGCTGCTCCCACTGTTCCATATATGCGGGGCTTAGGGTGAGGAATATGAAGTAGCCAAGCACTAAAAGGGATGTGGGTGAGGGTCTTATATGTTCTACTAGTTTCCTCATTGTTCAAATCCTAGATTGAGTTTTTTTTTTTATTTTATTTTCCAGTCCTGTCAATATGCAGGAAATACTGTTTATGCAGCACTGGGTCCAGGGTTGTGTTAGTATTTGTTTATTTATTTATTGGAATCTCGGATTGACACCTTTGAGCTAAAAGCTCATTTACAAAGGTTCCACGTCATACAAGACAAAACGCACATAACATGTTACAGAGAGCATACACTGCATGCATTGGAGGAAACAAAGCAATACAATCAAGTAAAAATTAAGGTAAAGCTACTCATTATATACAAAATAACATGTGGTGGGTAATAGGCAAAAACATCTACCAGGCGAGGCTAGTGGCATAGCTGGGGAAACAGAGCAGAGGGATAGGAAGACTAGGTTAATCACTGACAACTACTGAGAAATTAAGAGGCAGAGAGATGTGATTAAAGCAGGGATGCAGGTTAAGAAACATGGAGTGGCCTGGGTGGAGATGGAGTGGCAGCTGAAGGATGAGCCCTGTTGATGCAAGTTGTTAGAAGAGGGTGAGGTAGGTGAGGAGGTGTAGTGCAGATGATGAAGTGCTACTAAAGGGACAGCGAGCTGTCAAACAAGTAGAGGGGACATTAGGAACCACAGTAGCAATTCTTATTGCTGGTCATCAGTTGAGACCTTAGGAGTGACTTAAAGAGGCCAATGTCAGAGCAGACAATCAGGTCACTGTCTAGGGCATTTAGGGTCCCTATAGCCCTATAGTAGGGCTTGAAACTCCTTGTTGGCACAATTTGGTGAGCTTTTCTGTGCAGCACTGGTTCTCAACGATGTTACTGGTACCAGGTGAGCTTGTCCAGGAGGTCAGGAAAGGAGCATGCAGTGGGGAAGATGGTCCTTTAAGAGTGGATGTTCCTGGATGTGATGGCACAAGTTATTCACCAATGAGGAGGAGGGCGGAGATTTACTGTGAAGAAAGAGCTCGTAGAGAGAGATTGAAATGTAGAGAGGGACTGCAAACTATATTGTAATTCTACAGTTTAGCAGACTACTTTCTACAAAATAACCTGGCAAATAAACTATTTAGCAATTAATTGGCAGTGGCTGTTGGGCAGAAATAATTTAGCTGTTAAACTACAGATACACACAGATACAAAGTCTAACAGTCTAGACGGTATAGGGTGTAAAACATTTAAGCATTATATTCTGTTAAACTGTGTTACACTTTACAGTTTAGCGGTCTGTTATGTAAAAATGGACTAGTAACAGCATTTAAATGTTTAAAAATACAAAATGAGCCCAGTAATAAAGGTAGCGGCAGAACACAGAGTTTGTAGAGGGGAAAGGTGAGAGAGTCAATAGTGAGGTGCCAATCTGGTGCCGAAATTCAAAATTAGGATGGCGCTCAGCTTGTACCTTGCAGCAGCTGGTTGTTGCAGCAGGAGCAGGTGACCATAGATAAGCACTGTGCCGCAGCTTCGGGGGTCCTTCTTCTGCATGGAGAGCCCTGTCAGGGGATTCCTAGCTTGCAGTGGCTGGTTGTTGCAGCAGGAGCAGGCAGCCATGTATAAGCACCATGCTGCAGCTTTGGGGGTCCTTCTTCTGGATGGAGAGCCCTGTCAGGGGCTTCCTAGCTTGCAGTGGCTGGTTGTTGCAGCAGGAGTGGGCAGCCATGGATAAGCGCCATGCTACAGCTTCGGGGGTAGTAGGTGTTTATCTAATTTTAGATTGAAGGTATTAAACAAATCTACTTCTGCCACATCCCTGGGGAGAGAATTCCACATAGGAACTATCCTTTGGATAAAGAAAAATCTTCTACTGTCTCTTTTAGGGAAAGTCAGCATAAGCTGGTGACCATGACGTCTGAAAGAGAAGTCCCTATGATTTACTTTTAGCCCTAGGTCATCCATTAGTTGTTTGTCCCTAGAAATTCTGAACATCTGTAATAGTTCCCCTCTGATCCTCCTCAGTTCGAGTGTGTACAGATTTAATTCAGTGAGTATCTGTTCACAATCCATGTTTTGGAGGCCATCTACTAGTTTTGTTACTCTCCTTTGAACACCCTCAACTCGTTTTACATCCCTACGCAAATGTGGGCTCCACAGCAGTGAACAGTAATCCCAAATGTGGCTGCACATATGCTCTATGCAGTGGGAGGATGCAAGCCTTGTTTCTGGTTGAGAATGAGCTTTTAATGCAGCCTATAATTTTGTTGGATTTATTGACTACTTCATTACATTGCTTACTAAACTTTAGATCTTTAGTAATTAATATCCCAAGGTCTTTTTCACTATCTACGGATCTCAACATATTCCCAGCCAGAGGATATATATCACAGGAATTGGATTCCCCCCGATGCATCACCACACATTTAGAGGTATTGAAGGACATTCCATTTGTTTTAGCCCATAGTTCAAGACCGGCAATGTCCTTTCGTAGTGCTGTGACCCCCAGGTCAGAGGTAACTTCTGCAGCGATCTTGGTATCGTCTGCAAATGTAATAGTAAAACTATTTACTTCTTCATTTAAATCAGAAATAAAGACAGAAAAAAAGGTCCGGTCCCAGCACAGAACCCTGTGGCACCCCACTTGTGACAGAACCCTCTCTCGACATGTGTCCTCTTGTTCTGACTATCTGCATTCTATTATGTAGCCATGCCTCTATCCAATTGATAAGTGCTGTACTAATTCCTAATGAATGCATTTTTTTCTATAAGGATGGAGTGTGGGACTTTATCAAATGCTTTAGAAGTCTAAGTAGATCACATCTACGGGTGTTTTAGTTTCTAGCAGGGCACTTACTCTCTCATAAAAAAACAAGTTGCTGGTGAGACAGGATCTCTGTTTTTTAAAGCCATGCTGGGTATTATCCCTAAGGTCTTTAGTAATAATTTTATACTCCATTCTTTCCTTAATGATGGATTCCATGACCTTACCAAGTATACTGGTAAGGCTTATTGGTCTGTAGTTCGCCATACACCCATGATCTCCTTTTTGGTATATAGGAACCACCATGGCAGATCTCCAGTCAAGTGGAATTTCTCCAGCACTTAAGGGCATGTTGAATAGTGTGTACAAGGGGTCTATCAACCATGTTTCAAGTTATTTATCAGTCTAGGGTGTAGAGAGTCAGGCCTTGGGGATATGTTTAACGTTTTTTCAATTTTACCCTTATCTCCTCTTTTGTTATTTTGAGTATGGTAGTACATTGGTTCTCCCTGTCAGGCATAGTAATGTTGGAATTCCTATTGCCAAAAACTGAACAGAAGTACCTGTTGAATTCGTTGGCCATTGCTAGTGGTTCCGTTATCTCAATATTATTCATTTTTAAAGGCCCAAGGTGCTTTCTGTACTTTTTTTTTATTATTGACATAGGAGTAGAAACTTTTCCCCATCTTCAACATGTGCTAACCTAAATTCGATTTTACTTTTTTCTTTTCTGATATTTGTTTTGCATATTCTTGCCCTGTACTTGTGTTTGTTGTACTCATTGTTTTCCCTCTTTAGTGCCCTGTAAGCTCTTCTCTTAGCTGCCAATACTTTCTTTACCCTTTACGTAAACCGTGGTGGTAATTTCCCTTTTTTGTTGCACAGTGTTCTATTAGATATGTATTTATTTGTCAAGTCACAAATTTTTTTTATCCTGTTCCACAACTGTTCAGTGGTTGAATACTCTTTATTCCAGTCCCACTATTTAATTCCTGTCTGATGTGATTGAAGTTTGCCTTTTTGAAGTCTTTTGCTATAGTTTTGCCCTCCTCCTTTATAATGATAGTATTAGTGGAAAATGATACTATATAATGGTTGCTATTTAGCAAGGCTTCATGGATCTCTAAATCTTGAATTTTACCTGGAATGTCAGCTATTATTAGATCTAAAGTGTTATTTTCTCTAGTGGGTTTGTGTACTATTTGTTGTAGCCCGTTTGTTGTACAGAGGTCCAGAAATAACCGTACTTGGGCTGTAGTGGCAGTAAACTCAGTCCAGTTTCTTCCTGGAGTATTAAAGACTCCTAGGAGTATGATTTCTTTGGAATGAAGATTACCCTCAATGGCATCCAAGAGACATTGGTGTGCCAATAGGCTTGTGTTAGGTGATCTATAACAACCCCTGAAGCAGTTTGTTTTGATTACCTCTCAAGATCTCCACACAGATTATTTCATTTGGGTCATCTGCTATTGAGTTATTGATTTGCCTATATTTTACATAATTCTTAATATAAAGGGAAACACCTCCCTTTCTTTCTTTCTTTCTTTCTTTCTTTCTTTCTTTCTTTCTTTCTTTCTTTCTCCTTATGTACAACGTTATAACCTGGAACATTGATATTCCAGCTTGAGGTATCCCCCACCAGGTTTTGGTGATGGCAGCTATGTTGATGTTATTCTGGATCAGAATGAGTTCCAATTTGTCTTTATTTATTGTGTGTAGACTTCACGCATTGGTTAATAAGAAGTTTAGGTTAGAGTTTTTATGTTGTCTGACTCTGTTACTGTTTCCCTTGTTTTGGGTTTTTCTGCTGTTTGTTCCCTCTTGCTACCCACTGCTCAGTTTTCTGGTACCTGCAGGTTACTATTAATAGCTTGATGAAAAATGTCACCTAGTGACCTAGCTCCACTTTTACTTAGGTGGAGACCATCTTGGCAAAACAGTGTTTTGTCATTTGCAAACTTCTCCCATGTTCTAGGACAGATGATGTTGTTCATGAGGCACCACCTACACAGCCAGTTGTTGTAGGCTTTAATATTGTTAGTTTTCCTCCATGTAGCCTATGGAACTGGTAGGACTTCAGATGTGATTGTCCTAACATTCATTTATTTCAGGGTTGTGAGTGCCTCTTTCATTTCCTTAATAGTTTCCTCAACCCCTGTTTTACGCAGATCATTGGTGCCTGCATGTAAAATTATGATTTTGGGATTGTCAACATGCTGTAATATACCTGGCAACATTCTGGTAATGTCCTTGATGGTGGCCTCGCTGTAGCTACAACTTGCTACATTCTGTTTGTTACCTTGGTGGAGAATTTATCTGTATAATTGGTAATGGAGTTACCTAGTGTATATATAGATATATATATATATATCTATATATATATATATATGTTCCAAATTGATTCATTCTGCATTATTCACCCCTTTGGTTTCCATATTGACAGCACCGTCTACCATATTGGCAGGGCCCTCCCCGGTTTCATCATTAATTTTTTCAGTACCTGTATCAGTCGTGGTACAGGGGGAGGTAACCAGGTTATATAGCGGGTGAATTGAGATTGTAATACCAGGAGTTGAACAAGGTCTGCTAATATTATCATTACAGTTTACACTCATGGTAGACATACTAGGAGTAGGGTCATCAGCTATGCTAACTAGTTCTTTGGCTGCTACAAAGTTCAAGGGTTCAAATTTATTTGATATAGGGATAGAAAATGTTCTGCCTTCCGCCCTTTCTTCTCTAGTCTTGTACTCTGGATCAGGTACCACTCATCATTAGCACTCCCTGTGTTATCCTCTTCCCTGACTCTTTTTTGTCATGTGCATTATTGGCTGGTATATTGTTCTGAACATTGATTACAGGTGTTAATGAGTATATCAGGGGTGGGCAGGATAAACCTGCCTTATTCTTATTAGTAGTTACTATATATGCCCCATTTTGACCCCCAGTTGGAGTTAGAAGAGCAGCAATTTCTTTCAGTTAGCCTTTTAGCCATGTCCCTTTGGCTTTGCGTGGGGGCTTTTAGCCTAGAATTGAATATGGCTATTTCTCTAGCATTTTCTTTACATTTTAAGCATTCGTATGGGGTGTTAGGGATAGGATTTGGCATGAAAGAGTACATTGAGCAATTTTTACATTTAACCCCCTCCTCACCTTCTAATGTTATGATATTGTCTGCCATTTTGGACTTCAAAAGTTATTGCAAGAAACACTGAGAAAAACAGTGGCAGTTTTCTATAGGAAGTACCTGGTAGTAGTGATGGTAGAGTTGTAACCTAACCCCCCCACACACACAGGTTTGTGAGCGCGGGGATTACACTAGATTTGTTACAGAGCAAGCAATATGGGATGTAAGGAAAGCTGTTATCAATCAGAATATTAACAAACAGCAGCCTACTTCTGCAATTATACTGTTGATAGTCCCCTGGGCCTACTCCCACATCTCTGCATGCAGTGCCGCACATGCTTTGTTCACCTAGTGGCAAGTTTAAATGACCCCTAGTGCCCAGCAAGTGCTCCTGGAAGTCACAGACACTAAGCAAAAGATTAAAGATTTCCACTAATTTACAGTCGTGCCAAAACCTTTCATCCGAGGCTCTGGCACTCTTAAAATACTGGTAAAATTATGTCAATTTTAAAATAAAGTGCCCCGCTAGATCTGTAGTTGAGTAAAGTAGCTCCTGAACTACTGACTTCTCTTCCTGTTCCCAAACACTGTCATAGGTGCTCCAGGAATACAGGTAGTGCAAATCAATTTAATTTAGTCAGGGCTTCTCTCCTTTTAATCACTGCAGCCCGGCCTTGCAGCAAACTGCCTCGGATAATATTTTTGTTCATTAAACTGTTGTACCCTATCCTATGGAGTTGGTAGCCTTGGTGATAGAATCTGGCTAACCTGTTAATCCCCCGTTCCTCACACCTCACTAATGCAATTGGTTGGAAGAAAGGCATAGTAGGAGACAGCTACCACTAAGAGGCAGGATAATGGCTTCAGCATGCTTGTGGTCTATGAGGGCTGCTTTGGGGATTTTTGTCCTCACCCAGGATACCCCCAAGACCACAAAAAGGTTGAATGTCAGTACCGTCAATGTTGACAATGTGGTTAATACATTTCTGCATGTTTTGTTACTATGTTCTCTTATACATATGGAAGTAACTAATACAATGTCTTTTAGAAATTATTGGACATGCACACCCTCCGAGAATCCTGGTACCCACTCAGGCCAGGGACAGACAAGGCGGCTACTTCTACAAAATGCCTCTGTGCACCCACTGCCTCAGTGTGGGATCCCCTGTCACAGGGGAGTGACACTTCTGTACCTTACTACCAGGCCTCCAGTCAGGATAGGCAGGTCCCAGCCACAATTCCCTCAGAAAAACATTTCACTGTCAGGGTCCCCAGTCCCCCAGGGATCCAAGTGTAGGCCAGCCCCTATGCTCATCTACTACATTTATGCCCCTGGCTTACCCATACATTGGTATAATGGTACACATTGGTATTAGGCTGATCGCCTGGAATGTGAGAGGCATTCATTCACCAGTTAAATGCAGGAAACATATGGACTCTCTCAAGAAAGAGGGAGGGGGGTGGCCTTCCTTCAGGAGACCCACCTATCCCAGGTGGAAATCTCAAAACTTAAAAAGGGAAGGGTGTCCCAGGTGTATGGCCCATGTACAACACCAAGAGTAGGGGCATAGTTATAGTGGTACATAAAAATGTCTCCTTCCAAGCTACACAAGTTATCTCAGACCCCAAAGGTAGCTTTGTCATTGTAAAAGGACAGCTAATGGGGCAGGAAGTGAAACTCTGTAATGTTTATGGCCCTAACAGCCCAGATGCTTCCTTTTACAGGTTGCTCTCACAATGCTTGCTGGAAACTCACAAAGGCCAGCTGATAATGGGGGGGATAAAAACACCACTATGGATGACCTATTGGACAGAAGCAGGCCTCCCAGTGGACCACCCTTCCCTTCGTCTATAGCTCTTCAGGCCTTGGCGAAGGTGCTGGGCCTGGTAGACATCTGGAGACTAGTCCATCCCCATAGAAAGGGACTATTCTTTCTTCACTCAACCCACACCAATCACATTCAAGGTTAGACATGTGGCTCACTCCAGGTGCTTGAACTCTGCATGTACTTGAGGTCCATATTGGCTCTATGATAAAATAGGACCACGCACCAGTGTCCTTTACCTGGCTACCCCCATTGGCAGAACCGGCCCACAGGGGCAGGTGGCGATTTAACACCTCAACGCTCAATGATCAGCAATTTTGTGCTGGCCTGAGAGAGGATATCAAGGGGTTTCAACTGATCAACAAGCCTGGTGACACCTCCCCAGCCATTAGTTGGGACTCACTTAAAGCCTACATAAGGGGTAGATGCATTAGCTACACCTCCTACCTCCAGAAACTAAAGAAGGAGTTGGCTGAAAGTCAGCAGAAGCTGAAGGCATTATAAAAGCAGCTATACACCTCTTAGTCACCCCATGAACGTCTGAGGGCAGGCATCATTGGTCTTAGATATAGAATAAATACGCACTTACACCAAAAAGCGGAGTATGCCCTTTCCACATAAAACAATCCTTTTGGGAGTCAGAAGAGAAACCAGAGCAACAGATGTTGGTCAACTGGGTGGCAAACTGGTTGATAGGCAGAAAACAGAGAGTGGTGGTAAACAGTCAGAAGAGATGCAAGTCACAAGTGGGGGTACCTCAGGGATCAGTCCTGGGGCCAGTCCTCGTTAATATCTTCATCAGTGACATTGCAGATGGACTGGAGGGTAAGGTTTGCCTGTTTGCAGATGACACCAAGATCTGCAACAGAGTAGATGATCCAGATGGTGTGGGCAGAATGAGAAGAGATCTGGCTAAACTAGCAAAATGGCCAGAAGAGTGGCAACTGGGGTTTAATGCAAAGAAGTGCAAGATCATGCACATAGGGAAGAGAAACCCTCAAGCCACCTATAGATTGGGAGGGGAGTTGCTGGCAGTCACAAGGGGAAGAAAGAGACTTGGACGTCATCATCACTGATAACTTGAAATCATCCAAGCAGGTCTCTAAAGCAGTAGGTAAGGCTAGAGGGATTTTGGGGTGTATTAGTAGGGGTATCACAAGTCAGAAGAGAGAGCTAATAATCCCTCTTTACAAGACACTGGTTAGGCACCATCTGGAGTACTGCGTGCAGTACTGGAGGCCACACCTTCACAAGGACATTAACCAAATTGAGGCAGTCCAGAGAAGGTCAACCAAAATGGTGCAGGGACTGCATCAGAAAACATATGAGGACAGATTAACTGAACTCAATATGTATACCCTAGAGCAAAGGAGGGAGAGAGGTGATATGATTGAAACACTCAAACACCTTAAGGGCATTAACAAGATGAAAGAGTCTAACATGTTTCAATATATGAAAAATAGCAGGACAAGAGGACACAGCATGAGATTAGAGGGAGGCCGATTAAGGGGTAATGTGAGGAAGTTCTTTTTCACAGAAAGGATGGTGGATCGGCCTACCTCAGGGAGTGGTGGATATGAATACAGTGCAGGAATTCAAACAGGCATGGGATAGGCATAAGGGAGCAATACAGATGAGTATGAATAGATAGGCCAAGGACAGAGCAAAGGCCTATGGCACATTCATAAGGTAGAAAAAGAAATGGGCAGACTGGATGGGCCTTGCTGTCCTTATCTGTCATCAACTTCTATGTTTCTATGTTACCTATTGGCCTATCAGCTTAAAAAGAGGCAGAAGCACCCCAGGAATTTGGCTGCCTAGAAGGGAGGAGGCCAACTCACCAGGGTAGAAGAGGAAATAAACGCAGAATTTCTCTTCTTCTACAGCTCACTCTATTCCTCACAGGCCCAACCATCATACGAGGCTATACAGAATGTTTTGGGTAAGCTGGACCTACCCCATCTCTGCCAAGAGAAACATGAATGGCTGGACAGGCCCATGGAATGCAGAGAGCTAGAGGTGGCCCTAAAAACCGCCAATGCAGGGAAAGCCCCAGGAGGCGATGGGCTCCCCACAACATTTTTTCAGTGCTTTCCAGCATTTCCTCCTGCCCCCTCTTATAGGTGCACTGGATGAAGTTGTAACCACTGGGACCCTCCCAGCATCCATGAGAACTGCCCAGATTTCCCTCCTACCTAAACCTGGGAAGGATCCCACCCTCTGCAGTAGCTATAGACCCATTTCCCTGATAACAGCAGACTATAAAGTCTGGGCCAAAGCCATGGCTACTAGACTGAAGGACCTCATAGCCAAGCTTGTGGATGAAGACCAGGTTCAGTTTATCCCAGGGCGTAAAGGAATGGATAACAACAAATGGTTGACAAACCTCTTCTGGAAACCAAAAGGGCAACCCCTCCCATTATTCTCCTCTCACTGGATGCCAAAAAGGTGTTTGACAGAGTAGAGTGGAGGTACCTCTTTGCTGCCCTGGCTGCCTTCAATATTTTCCCAGTTTTCAGACCTTGGTTGCAGGTGTTATATACAGAGGCCTCTGCTGTGGTGATCACTAATGGGTGAACATTCCCACCCTTCCAATTACACAGGGGCACCCAACAAGGATGCCCCTATCACCGCTTCTGTTTATTCTGACCCTGGAACTCCTCCTCCTCCAAGCCATCTGGCTGAACCCTGACATAAAGGGGGTCAAAATGGGAGGGAAACACAAGGCAATGGCATATGCAGATGATATCCTCCTATCTTTCTCTCAGACCCGGCTGGTCCATACCCAGTCTCCTCACCCTGATTTCTCAGTACAGTCAGCTGTCTGGATATAAACTGAACTTATCAAAGACACATCTTCTGGCCTCAGACAATAGTGCAACAGCACTTCCCAACTACCCATGGGGCCTACAACGTGCGACAAGGTGTAGTCCACCTTAGGGTGTCTTTTCACTGAACCCTATCCCAGAGCTCCTGCACTTTTCCCACTGGGGCAAGCCTCATGCCTTTAAAATGATGGCCACCCCTAGAATCCAATGCATCCTAGATAACCTACCAATAACCATTGACCCCAAACTCATACAGCTAATCCACTCGAAACTGAGAGCTTTCTTCTGGGGATTGGGCTCCAAATGCATAAGTTGGACCAAGCTCACTTGCTTCCCCAGACTGGAAGGCCTCAATCTCCTGGATTTCCAATACCACATTATAGCCCACACTTTGTTATAATAGTTATTTGTTATAATTGACCAGAATGATGCCATGGGGCAAAAAGCCCAAACCTCCTATGTGGGCTGACTGTGAAGCATCTGTTGTGGAAAGCTCACATAATAACATACTGTAGTAGTTGACAGCAGATAAGGACCATTAGGCCCACCTGGTCTGCCAGTAGTCCCTGCCTGCATTAGCAGCAGCTAACCCTACTTGATCATTGGCTTTTGCCTCTCTTCCCCACATCTAGGGTTCCCTTATGTCTATCCCATGCATGTTTGAATCCCCCCACTGTGTTAGCTCCCACCACTTCCAGGGGTAGGCAATTCCAAGCATCCACCACCCTCTCTGTGAAGAAAAACTTCCCCACATTTCCCCTTATCTTGCCCCCCTACAATCTCGTATCGTGCCCCCTCATCCTTGTACAACTCTTATACTGAAATATGTCACCCCCTGCACTTTATTCAAGCCTTTAAGATACTTGAAGGTCTCTATCATATCCCACTGCTCCCTTCTCTCTTCAAGTGTATACATATTGAGGTCTTTTAATCTGTCCCCATATGTTATTTTAGGTCTTTTAATCTATCCTCATATGTTATTGAGGTCCTTTATTCTGGCCTCACTCATACAGAAGGTGCAATTTTAGGCACCCCCAGGAATGCATCCTTGCTCCCTACCATAGCACATACCTTAAGGACCTGGCAGGTCTTTCTTAAACTCAGCAAGTGGTCTCCTATGAAGGCAAAGTTCTATCGCTTATGAGACAACCTCCATTTACTGACTGACAACCAGCCTATAGCAGCTAATGATTAAGCTAGAGCGGGCATCATATTCCTCTTCAACATTAAACACATGGCCTTCAACACATTAAAGAGCATTCAACAATTACAGCAGGAGTACAACCTCCCTAAACAGCAGCATTGGAGATATTTACAACTGAGGCACACCCTCCAGCAGACACTGGGCCATCATGCTTGGGGATTGCAGTGTCATCAACTAGACGATATTCTGTAGCCAGAGTCGGGGAAAATAGCTCATAACAGTGTTTTATACAAATACCTTCTGTACCTCTCTTCAGACCCCAGAGCTAGGGTGAGACAAAGGTGGTCAGAAGAATTAGGCATGGATATTACCCCTCAAGTTTGGGGTTCATGCTGGCAAATACTGAAGCAAGTGACCAAAGACACACAGAATAGATTTATCCAATTTAAAGTGCTACACAGATGGCACAGAACCCCTCAGAGACTGCATGCTTGGGGTCTGTGGCCCACAGACAAATGCTGGAGGTTCCAAAGCCAAATGTGGCACAATCACGCACATATTGTGGTCCTGCCACTCCTTGGCTGAATACTGGCAAGAGGTTTAGACTACCCTAGACACTGTACTGTCCTATCAGACAACCCTGGCCTCTGCTCTGGTGATGCTCGGCCTTTACACACCCTCCTCCTGCAGGCACAGGTTTCCAGTAGCTGAAAAGAGATGGTCGATTGGTGCTTTTAACACTGCCAAGAGGGTGATACTCAGACACTGGAGGGAACAGCATGCCCCTTCAGTGCAAGAGTGGCTAATGGTACTAAGGAAGTTAGCTAGTTATGAAAGGGTTCTGCATGCTGCCCACCACAGGATGGCCTCCTATCAGACCATCTGGGGGCTATACTTGTCATCACCTTACTATAGGATACCCCCAGAAAGCCTGTTGCCTGCTTTTCAGACACAAGGCCAGTCAGACAATGTAAGACAGACCGGGGCCAAGTGCTCCTCCCCCACCTCACCCCTCACTGCAATGGACAGAACCACTTACTGTATTAGCACTTTAGTGTGACCTCTGAATGTTGTGACAGATCCCCTAACTCTCTTAATGTTACCTGATAGGAGGATACATACACCTCTGCCCCCGGTTAAAAGTGGACTGACTATCTAATGGTTACCTCATAACTTTTTGTTTTCTTAAATGGTAAGTATAGATATTGTTTCTTCACTTACAGTTGTATGTTAGTAAATGCAGTTTGTGTGTTTGCTTTCTTTAGTCTGTTCATCCAAGGGTAAATCCCAGCCAGGTTGTTAAATGCAAACACTCCACCAGGGCCTTAAAGCGCGACTACTACCTAAGACTACAGAGAGACAGTCTTGGTAATCCCAGACATTTCTGGGACACCATTGGATCACTCTTGAATCCCCCTACCCATAGTACAAACATTCATTTGCACTCCTCATCCGGCCTACTCACTGACCCCCTTGAAGTTGCAAATGTGCTTAACACCAAATTTACTGACTTGTCTGTCCTACTCTACAAGCTACCACCATACCTCCAAAACCCTCAAGCTACCACCACCCCCACCACACTCCCACCCTGCCCCCGCCACACTGTCCCCTAGTGCCCTCTCTATTTCTCCCCACCCTTCCTTCTACTTCAAGTCTATAATCCATAAGGTGACACACAATATGTTAAGGAGACTACCAAATCGAGGCAGCCCTGACTCAGATGGCATCTCATCAGTTTTCTTGAAACTTGCTGCCCCAATGATCTCCAAACCACTCACCTTTATCTACAATCTTGCTCTAGCTACCACCACTATGCCTGCCTCCTGGAAATCTGCCAAAGTA
Source organism: Neoceratodus forsteri (assembly GCA_016271365.2). Classification (NCBI taxonomy): domain Eukaryota; kingdom Metazoa; phylum Chordata; order Ceratodontiformes; family Ceratodontidae; genus Neoceratodus; species Neoceratodus forsteri. The sequence continues at coordinate 731,044,791 of CM057456.1, read as the reverse complement.
GTCCCCATCTATAAGTCTGGGGACTCCCACCCCTCTGACAATTACTGGCCCATATCTATCCTTCCCCACCTAAACAAACTCCTTGAAAGGGTCAGACATGGCCAACTAACTGACTACCTATCCAACCACAATCTACTATGCAGCCAGCAGCATGGTTTCCGTAAGCATCACAGCACTGCGACTGCCCTTGCCCTACTCACAGACCACATACTCACAAACATGGATCGAGGATGTGTCACTGGTGCTGTCTTTGTAGATTTATCAAAATCTTTTGACATGGTCAATCACTCCCTCCTCCTCTCCAAACTATCTTCCCTTGGCTGCTCTACTGAATCCACAACCTGGCTCTGGAGTTACCTCTCGGAGCGCTCCCAATCAGTGTGCATTGGCACCACCACCTCCCCTCTCCTACCTGTTTCCATGGGCATCCCCTAGGGATCCATCCTGGGACCCTTACTGTTCTCTATATTTGTTAACTCCCTTCCCACGGACAGCCTCACCAGTAGCTCACTGCTCTATGCCAATGACCTTGTCATCTTCCACAGTGATCAGTCCCTCTCCCGTATATCCTCCGTCTTGTCCGAAAACTACTTCATAGTCTTGCAATGGTTCTCATCCAACCTCCTGCTTGTCAATGCTAAAAAACAAAGACCATGCTGTTCGGCTCTAAACCCTACCTTGCCAAAACCCTTCATGCTAATGATGTCCTTCACATCCACCCCCCCGATGGCCCTCCCCTCAAGAATGTCTCTTCTTTTAGGTACTTGGGGGTACTACTTGCCCCCTCACTCACTTACACTGATCACATAAACAGCATTGTCAAGAGAGTAAACCAAAAACTGGGTGCCACCTGCCACCTAAAATCTTACCTAACCTCCGAGGTGAGGCTCGCTATAGTCACTGAAAACCTACTCCCTATCTTTGACTATTGCTCTCCCATATACTCCGGTATCTCAACCATCCTCCAGGCTAGGCTCGCAGTTGCCTACAATAATGCCTGTCATTTTGCCCTGTCCACTCCCTTCAACGCTCACCACTGTGATCTATACTGCTCAGTAGGCTGGATCCCCTTGCAGGGGCATTTTGACTATACCCTTGCTTGCCTAATAGATTCCACCACCTGATTCGGAAACAGCTCTCCCCTCACCACCCTCTTCAATTTCAGAACACCCACCAGAAACCTATGCTCCTCTGCCTTGCCCTCCCTTCAGGTACCCAAAACCCTCACTGGTATGGGAGCGAGAGCTCTATCTAGTGTGGCCCCCTCTTTGTGGAACGGTCTGCCAGCCCCCATTAGAATATCAGACACTCACCAAATTTTCAAAATCAACCTCAAATCCTGGCTCCTGGACAAATACAACTGTCACTGCCCCTCCCGTTAGCACTCATCCTGCCTGATTTGTGCCTCTGTGCATCCTCACCCTTCCTACCTCCCCACCTTCCTTTGTCCCACCACATTATTTACCTCTTTATCTTAACCCTTCCCAGCTTTCTCCACCTGCTACCCACAGTCTACTTTCTTACTGTCTGCCTACACTCATAGGCAATCAGACTATCTATTTACCTGTGTACTACAATTTGCTACATGTCTGTACCTTATAGTGACTTAAGTTTACTTCTACCTGTACTATACCATATTTCTGGGTATGCTACCCGTTTATCTCTATTGTATTGTAATAATGGCATGTACTGTTTTAGTATTTTTAACTATTTACCTATTTTGCCTATGTACTTGTTGCCACTAGTTGGCCCGGGTCATGACTGAAAACGGTCCCCAGGACCAGTGCACTTACCCGGTTACCAAAGAATAAATAAATAAAAAAATGCATTTATGGCACATATCACTGTTAATGTATCTTATTCATTGTAAAAGAAATTCTTGAATAAAAATGTAATTACACAAAAAAGAAAAGCATTTCCTTTCTTTTTGTGATTGTGGAATTGTATCCTCGAAGGGACCTGCATGAACAGATGCAGATGCCATGTGCCAAAGGAAGATTCCGTCCACCTACAGAAGTACAGCAAGAGATGTGAAGAACTCCTGGGGCTGTGTGGTGGGCTGTAGAAGCACAGGGCCCTGTGATCCCTGCACGTCTACATGGCCGAAGATACAGATGTACAGGGAAAAGGGTGCATCTGTCAGCCAATGCACAGGGCCCTCTGACACCCACCAGCGGAGAGGTACAGGGCACTTTACCAAGAACACAGTTGTCTTCACTATATGGTACACTGGCCTGTGTGGACAATCCTGCACCTGCCATTCCCTGGCTGGAGGGGTGTCACATAACGGCACCATCTCCCAACCCTCACCCCATCCAGCTGGGTCACTGAGCTCAGCCTTAAACTCAGCTCATTGGCATGGCATCACAAAGCATTCCTGACGGGGTTAAGACTGGCACTACACAAAATGTTTAACAACCCTATTTTTTTTTTTTATTTGACCCCAAATTTCAAGATACTTGTTTTATGATTTGCCTTACAAACATGACATGTACCATTTATAGTATATTGGCCAAAATGTCATTTTGCACCAGAAGTGCAAAAACACATCTCATCCAGGATTTACAAAATGGCACATGTGACATTTATGAGGTGGTATGGAAAGATGGCTATGTTGAAAGTTTGGAGTCAAAATATTGAAAATTAGTGTCGTTATGAGTGAATGTTGAAATACTGCAATGTTCACTCATAATGCAGGCATTTTACCATATTTGTACACCAAATTTTTAGCATAGCCTTCTTATCAAATTTTCAAATCCCCACCAAAATGTCATTCCGCACCACCAAAACGTCATTCCGTTCCACAAGTGCAAAAACACATTTTGGCCAGGATTTGAAAAATGACAGCTGTCACATTTGTGAGGCGGTCAGAAAAAAAGGCTATGTTGAACATTTAGGGTCAAAGTATTTAAAATGACCAAAGTTACAAGTGAGCGTAGGAAAATGTCAACCTACACATATAACTTTGTCATTTTTTCATATTTTAACCCCACATTTTCAACATGGCTTTCTTATGACCCCACCTCATGGGCAAGAGCAGTGAAAATGTTCAAATCCTGCCTGAAAGGTGATTTTGCCAAGTGATGGTGAAATTACCTTTTGGGCCTGATTTGCATAATTCCACCACCATTGGTCATGAAGTGGGGCCCAAAAAAGGCCATTTTGAAAATTTGGGGTCAAAATATGCAAAACTGACAAAGCTATGCATCAAAGTTCAAAACCCCACTGAAATACATTGAACTGCACTTACCTAAGTTTCTTATATTGCAGTCAGCAGTTACAGCAGCAAGACATGTCTTCAATAAAAGAGTGGATCTACACCATGGGACCTGTTCAGGTGAGTGAGGGTGTGTGGGGGTGTGGGGTTGTGGGTGCTGAATGAGAGGTCAGGGTTGGGGGTCAGATTGGCAAGTGACCCTTTTCTTTATTGCAGGAAAAGAAAAGAGGGACAATTTTCTTCTTTACAGAGTACCTGACAGGGACATTCTGACACTGGGGATTGCACACCCCAGTGTCAGGCTACTGTTTGGCAGCAGTGCATGTGGGCACCCCAGTGCTGCCACCTACAGTATGGGAATGGGGTGGGCAAATTGGAGAGGAGGGGGGTTAAGACAAGTAGTGCTAGGGGTGGGTACCCCAGTCTACTTAAAAAATAATTAGATAGATAGATAGATAGATAGATAGATAGATAGATAGATAGATAGATAAAAAGATGGATGGATGGATGGATGGATGGATGGATGGATGGATGGATAGATAGACAAGTAGACAGATAGGTATGCAGACAGGCAGACAAAGAGAGATGGGGAGATTAGGGGATCGGCAGCTCACTGCTATCACTGCAGCCCGCAGCAGAACTCCAGCTGTGGCTGCAGAACTTAAGAAGGTCCCGCTGTTCTCATATAGAGAATGCTTTCTTTCACAAAGCAGGGCACCCTGGGTTTTGGGGTGCCCAGAAAAGGTGTTTCTGGCAATTTAAAAAAACAAACAGCAGAATCTTGCTAAACCATCCCATTTAGCTAGGTTAAGATATTTGTTTTTTCAGAAAAGAGACAAGTTTTATATATTTTCAATGTTTGTGAGTTTAAAAGGAGAAGAAAATGGCAACTGTCATGATTGGTAATTTTTTAAGCAGGGCAGGTAAATCATGTAAATGAGCAGTCGTGAAAGTTTTTTTTTTAACCGGTCGAACTTGAACATTAACTCAAAAATCATTATAACTCTAAAACAGTATAATATTTTTTTACCAAACCTTTGAAACACACACCCTTGGCATAGGCCCCTTCAAACCTAAAAATTTCATGAAAAAATTTCACACTGTCTAGACTGTAGGTGAGAGCATAAAATACATGATGTTAAATGTAGTTGGTTGTTCTTTTTTCATTTTTTTATGCTCTGTAGCTCAAAAATGGTACAAGAAACCATCACAAAACTTTTCACATCTTTAGACTCTGATAGCCTGGCTGTGCATGCCAAATTTTGTGCTAGTTCACCAAATGATGACAAAGTTATTGAGGTGCAAAAATTAGGATTTAATATTGAACAGCCAACTAAACCCTAACTCTAGGGGCACTACTACTCCCCTATAATACACATGTATATTATACTGGCATGGTAGCACCAGTACAGTTAGGACTGAGTAAGGTGTTTAATGTTAAACACCAATTTTTGCACCTTAATAACTTTGGTGATGTACAGTGAAATAGGCCAACATTTTGCATGCATGGTCTGGATGGTGGGGTATCAAATTATGAAAAGTTTTGAGACAGCATCTTGCACAGTTTACCAGATACTGAACATCAATTTGTTATGAATTATGAATTTTTTTTTTAAATACTTAACATAGGTGTTTTGGTCTCATGTACATCCTAGGCAGTACGGAATATTTTCATTACATTTTCATGGTAGAAGCAGCCTGTACTATGGTATTGCCTTTCAAAGGTTTTGTGAATAAATATTAAACATTTCCAGAGTTATTAGAATTTTAATTTTTTCTGACCATGCTTAGTAGGGTTTTGAGTTAACCATCTGATATGAAAGATAAAAAACATTGATTGTGAGTGTTTATCATTTGTAATTTATGCATCACAAAAAAAAGCATCAGTCCTGATGGCTGCCATCTTGTTTTTTTCCCAAAACTAAAAAATATTGAAAATACATAAAAACTATATATTTTTTTAAAAAAACAAACAAAGACCTGAACCTTGCTAAATGGGAACCATTTCACTAGATTCTGGTGTTTGTTTTTAAAAAATAAGCCCAGAAATCTATTTCTGGGCACAACAAAATCCTGGGTGTCCAGCTTAGTGAGAGAAGCAATTCACCCATGTTCCCAGTATGAGAACAGGAGGACTTTCTTGACATCTGAAGTCATAGATGGAAGCGTGCTTCCGGCTTGTGTGCCAGAAGTGAGCCAGTGATCTCTCTCTCTCTCTCTCTCTCTCTCATATGCATGTATGTATGTATCTATCTATCTACCAGTCTGTCTGTCTGTTTATCTATCTATCTATCTATCTATCTATCTATCTATCTATCTATCTTTCTATCTGTATGATTTAATGTTTTTAATCCTTTTCTACTCTCACCTCGGCCAGACCTCCTTCATTGTTCCCAGATATGTGTGCATTGTGAAAGCAGAATGGGGTGCACACCCCTGTACCACTTGTCCACCCACTTCCCTCCAGGTCACCTGCCTCCCCATGTATAGGTGGCAACACTGGGGTGCCCATCCCAGGTGCTATCATACAGTCACAGCGAACAATGGGGTGCCCAATCCCCAGAGTCAGAGCCATTACAGTTGTTAAATACTATACTGAACAGAAGAAAACAGTCCCTCATTGTCTTTATTTTTTTTACCCTGTAAGAAAGAAAATGGTCCATCAACAATCTGACCCCCAGACCCCCACCCAACCCTGATCCCACCACTCAGCACCCACCACCCCACACCACCACACACCCTCACTCACCTGAACATGTCCCATGAAGAAGATCCGCTCTCTGATCAAAGGCATGTTTTGTTACTGAACTAGCGACTATGATACGATTAAATAAGGTCAGTCTGGTTTAGTGTATTTCAGTGCAGTTTGAAATTTTGCTAATAACTTTGTCAATTTTTTAATATTTTTGCAGCAGATTTTCAACATGGCCTTTTTGGAAACCCACTTCATGAACAAGGCAGATGGAATTTTACAAATCTAGCCAGAAAGGTGATTTTTGTAGTCACTATGCAAAATGATGTTTCGAGAGGGATTTGAAAATGTTCATGTACCAGGTTCATGAGGTGGAGTCATAAGAATGCAATGTTGAAGAGTTGATGTAAAAATATGTTAAAATAACCAAGGTATGAGAGATCACTGAAATACTTCAACATTCACTCATATCTTCACTAATTTTTAACATTTTTGCACCAAACTTCCAACATGGCCTTTTTAGACCCCACCTCAAGGACAAAGCAGGTGAAATTTTTCAGAACAATACTGAAAGAGGATTTCACAGTTGCTCCACAAAATCACATTTCAGGCTTGATTTGACAATTTTGACCCACCAGGTTCATGAGTGGGGTCATAAGAAGACTATGTTGAAAATTTGATGGAAAAATATGGTAAAATGACCAACTTGTCAGTGAACATTGAAATACTGTATATTAGCATACATGCATAAGTTTGTTAATTTTTAATATTCTTCTGACAAACCAGCATTGACCCTAGTGATCATTTGGCCCTGTGTGCACTTCATTGCTGAGGATCCTTATCAGGAGTGGGGGAGCACCAAGAAATGGCCTAATTTTTGCGGTGCCCTCCAAATATCTTTCTGTTCAGCAAATCTTTTTTGTAATCATTGCACTCTCCTTGAATCAGAATGTAATCTCTAAAATATGGAAAATGCACACATCAGTATTAAGTTTTGGAAAAAAACTGGACAGAGAGACAGATGTTCAGAAATAAATAAAGTTAACTGTACAGTGGAAGCTTTTTGGGGACCCCCTACTGCTACTGGGTCTCTGTGCAGATGCATAGTTCACATTATGCTAAGGCCAGCTCTGAAACAAATGTTCAAAATGGCCTTTTTGGGACAGCACCTCATGAACAAGGTAGGTGAAATCTTTCAAATCCAGGCCAAAGGGTGATTTTGCAGTCACTCCACAAAATCACCTTTTGGGCAGGACTTGAAAATGTTCAGTTAAAGGGTTCATGAGATAAGATCTTAAGAAGACTATGTCCAAAGTTCAGGGACAAAATATAAAAAAATAACAAATATTTATGATGTACTTTGAAATGTCTCCATGCTCACTCATAACTTCAGTAAGTTTCAATATTTTGCAATTTTTTTCACATTACCTCTTGAACATGACAGGTGTTGTTTTTCAAAACATGTTTTCACACATGTGGCACAAAATGTTGATTTGGCCAGTATTCTACAAATGCCACTTGTCATGTTTATAAATGAGAGTCATAAGACGATTATGTTGAAAATTTGGGGTGAAAATTTTAAAAGAAATTATTAAGAAACATTGTGTGCAAGGCCAGCCTTTAGCCCAGCGGGTAGTGCTTTGTGAATCCATGCTGGTAAGCTGAGTTCAGGGGGTGAGCTCAGTGAGCCAGCTGGATGGGCTAAGGTGGGGGAATAGCACTGCCAAGTGACACTGCCCTCAGCCTAGGAATAGAAGGTGCAGGGTTAACTTCATGGGCCCAAGTACCATATAGTGAAGAGAACTCTTCTTCTGGCATAGGGCTCTGAACCACTTTATCTGTGGCTGACAGAGGGCCCTGCACTTCAGCTGACAGATTTACTCTTACTCTGCACATCTGAATCTGTAGCCACATGGAAACATAGGGGCCAGAGGGCCCTGCGCCTCCACAGCCCACCAGACAACCCCACAAATCCTTTCATCCACTAGCACGTGGAAGTATTCATATTTCACTTCCAAACACAAACAGTACTAAATCACTTAAATTCTAGGTGTGGTTGGGGATAGAGAAGAGGGGAAAAGGGTGGGAGGCAGACTGAGGTACAGTGGAGGTGAGAGGGTGAGGAGGCAAATAAAATACAGTTGAAGTCATATACTGTATTACAAATGAAAACGAAGTCCATATTTTTCAATAACCTAAAATATACCGCAGAAAAGATTAGATGCTCATGGATTAAAAAATAAATAAAATGACATTTGTTTTTCTTAGATGTCTGTTTATGAAAAAATATATTCCAACAAAGAAGGTATTATTCATTAAAACTAGTAATAAACTACAACATAAAAAGAGCTTACAAAAGTTTGACAGTCTAATGACTCAATGTGATGCACTGCGGCTATTTTTGCTCTCACTGTCTAATGTGCCATTCAACAAACACACAAAAGTGAACATTCAGACCAAAAATTGGAACACCACACATAAACAAAGTTTAAGAGCAAGGACCCTGCAGCACTACTACCCCAGTGCTTCATGTTCTCTCCGGGACACTTCGTCAGGAGGTGGCGTTTTGGTGCTTGGGTCTGCTTTTTTATTAAGGGTATTTTAAAGTGACAGTGCAATTTTATAAATATTTCATACACCAAGCATCAAAACAAACCCATAAATCACACCAAACACCTTAAATCCTTTCAACAATAATACAGTGACATATGCTTCAAATCAGACTTTAAACAGAGCAAGGAGCAGCATACAAATGGGAGGTCAAGAAACATGCAAAAGGTCAAAAACTTGGATTTAGACACTACATAGAACTTCTAAAGAATGTTATGTAAAGTGCAAAAATATTATGGTCTGGGTCAACTTAGCCCAAATTTACAACAAAGCACCTATTTTTATATGCCAAATGGATACAAGCCACAGGAAAGGGGCCCACTGGGAATGAAGAGGGGACTAAATTAGGTTACCTACATTATAAACTCACTGAAAATTTAGTGAGAGGAGCACAAAACTTTGTGAATTTTAGTTTTCATAAAATAAAAATAAAAAAAAAAACAGCAGGGACCCAACCAGGAAAGATCCAAAAAGTCTCAAGGTATGGATACAGACAACTATAATCTAAAGAAATGGCATAATATCAAAACATTCATTAAGGCCCAAAGGATACATAGACCTAAGAGCATAAATCCATCTAGATTCCTTCTGAAGCAATTTGCTTTATCTATCCCCACCTCTTGCAGTGGGACGCACATGTTCAAGACCCAAAAAGGAGAAACTATCTGGTTTTCCATTATGACAAGAAGCAAAGTGAACACTAATAGGTGTATCAAGTTCTGGTTTTAAAATTGCATGAATGTGTTCCTGTATTCTTTCCTTAAGAGATCTTTTAGTGTGTCCCACATACAACATGGGACAGGAACATTGAATGACATAAACCACTTAGCAGGCTATACATGAAATAAATTCCGGGATCTGCACTTTCTTATTGGAAGCTGGATGAACAAAAGAGCTTCCCTGAATACAGTAACAGCACACATTACATCTTCCACAATGAACACTCCTCACTTGGTGGGGGAGGAATCAAGTTGGACGGTTTGTCTGAGGAGATTTTATATACAAACTATGAGTTAATATCTCACCCAGATTTTTTTCTTTTTTTGTATGTAATCCTAGGCCCTTCCCCGATATTTTGGACATGGAAGGATCGCCCTGGAGCACTGGCCAACAATCTCTAACAATTCTAGATATCTCAGGGGCTAAATGAGTAAATTCTGTGACAAATGTCACAGGTTGTTCAATATCCGATTTTCTAGACTTAGGCCTTAATAGTGTACTTTGTTCCAAATTTCTGGCTTTATTTAGGGCAACAGACAGCATCTTTTCTTTATATCCTCTTTGCAGAAAACGTTCTTTCAGATCTAGAACTTGTTTCTCAAAGTCCCCGGCCAAAGAACAATTACGCTTCAGGGGTTAAACTGCACTGAGAGAAGTGGTATTTCTAAATTGGTTCCTGGTTGCATGATTGCGCAACACAGAGAAAGGAATGTGTGGCTGTAAAATGGAAGTTCTTCAGACACTTTAACCAGTGAGCCTGTAGCTTAATGGTTAGAGCACTGGAACAGCATACCAGAGATCTGAGGTTCAAATCCCAGTGGGCCACACTTTTCCTTTCTCATTTCCATCCTTGTTTAAAAATATACCTTGCAGGGGTTAAACTGCACTGAAAGAAGTGGTATTTCTAAATTGGTTCCTGGTTTCATGATTGCACAACACTAGAGAAAGGAATGTGTGGCTGCAAAATGGAAGTTCCTCAGACACTTTAACCAGTAAGCCTGTAGCTTAATGGTTAGAGCACTGGAATGGCATACCAGAGATCTGAGGTTCAGATCCCAGTGGGCCACACTTTTCCTTTCTCATTTCCATCCTTGCTTCAGCTGAAGAAATTGGCCATAAGGAATTGCATTTTTAGTGTGGCCAGGATGTGCACTCTTAGCATGCAAAAGCAGATTCCCTGATGTTGGTTTTCTAAAGGTTTTAGTCCTGATTGGCTGCCCATTAATACCCAAATATTCTAGATCTAAGAAGGTAATAGATTGTAACCCCATGTTAGAAGTGAACTGTAGACCTAAATCATTTCTGTTAAGAAAATCAACAAAAGAAGCAGCTGCTTCAACATTACTCCTCCAAATTACCATAATGTCATCCAAATAACGTCCCCATAAAAAAATATTGGTGAGAAAAGGATTCCTGCCTGGGTCGTACACCATGGTCTCCTCCCACCAAGCCAAAAAAAGATTGACATAGGAGGGGGCCATGGTGGTCCCCATGGCAGTACCTCTTGTCTGTGAATAAAATGTATGATCAAATACAAAGGAATTACATGTCAAGATTAAATCAATAGCATCCATCAAAAATTTCTTTGGGAAATTTAAAGCCCCAAAATTACTGTGCAAATGCTGATCAATTGCCACAAGACCCAAATCCCATCTGATGCTAGTGTATAAACCAACAACATCTATTGTGAGCCAAATAGATTCACTGGACCAGACCAACCCCTCAAACTTAAACAAAATGTCCATCGAGTCCCTAGTATAGGATGGCTGATCGACCACTAACTGTTTAAGAAAATGATCAACAAAAATTGAAACATTTTCAGTAATATAACCATTACTAGAAATAATGGGTCTACCAGGGGGGTTGGTCTGGTCCTTGTGAATCTTTGGCAGCACATATATTGTGGGGATCACAGGGCTGGTAACCATCATATATTGTAGTTCTTTCAATGTTATTTCACCACAATGTAGTGCAGTGTCCAAAAACATATCAATTCTCTTTTTTAGAACCACTGTGGGGTCTTCCTCCAATCTTCTATAACTTTCTTTATCATCTAATTGTTGATAAATTTCTGCTTCATACATGGTTTTTTCCATCACCATGATTTTTCCCCCCTTATCAGCCTGTTTGAATTCAACATTGTACAGTTTCTTAAATTCATTAAGCACCTCTATTTCTTCACTGGACAAATTGGGTTTATGTCTTTGTCACCTTGATGAAAACATTTTATTAAATTCCTGCATTACCAATGTTTGATATGTTTTAAGGGCAGAGGAATTAGAAAAAGTAGGGTTGAATATTGATTTTGGGTCTAAAAGGTGTTGTCCGCCCAGGAATGCTATTTTGTCTGAAGTCCATATCCGAAGCTATGAATTGTGACAAATTAGTGTCCAAATCCAACATATCTGACTCTGAAGTTGCATCACTTTCATCTCTTGAAATAATTCCATTCTGACTTGGCATAGAATCTCCCGACAAACTCACCAAAGTTTGTAGCACCATAGGGTCAATAAAATTCAAAGGCACAGACTGGGAATTCTGGTCTATGCCTCCCATGTTCGATGATTTTACAAAATGATGTTTCAAATTTAACTTTCTGAAAAAAAATCTGAGGCTACAGTATAAATTAAACTCATTTACCACTGGATCTGGAATGAAAGTAAAGCCATGGCTTAAGACTTTCAGTTGTACTTGAGTTAAATCCACAGTACTTAAATTAACTATTTGGGTGTTCTGCTCCTGAGATTCTTGGTTGATATTTTCTCTATATTTACACCCTCCTTCCCTTCTGCCACATCTGGTCTTGCATTTTTTCTTTGATTTTTGTCTTTCACATGGCCCTATTGGTTTGTTGTGGGTAAAAAAAAACGAAACTTGTTTTCCTTGTTGCCAAGATTATTTAAATATGGGGAGGAGGAGGAAGAAGTAGTAGCATCAGATTTGTTATTTCTTTGTCCCTTATTTGTGTTTTTATTTCTACCCCTTGAGTTGGAGCATGTTCTGGATCTCCCTCTACTATTATATCTATTTAGTTTACTTGGTCTCTGCCATGAAAATATTTGATCATTCTCATAGTCTTTTGTGTCCCTACTTAATTTCGTTTGTTTTGATTCCACAATTTCTTTCTCATACAGTATTAATTTTTTACTCAGACTTGCTTCATAAGTTTTAAATATTGCTTTATCCTGATAGGTCAGCACTTCTGATTTAACTTCATCAATTTCCTTAATTAGATCTGTATAGATTTCTTCATCTTGATCCACTAAAATGTCAACTAATGTATTTGAACATGTAGTAAGTGCAGTTTCTCAACTATTCTGATGAACAGGTTTATAAAATTCACCTGCATGTTCTTTTTCGATTCTAAGACCACATGGTGCTTTGTATGTAGTTAAAGAAGATTTATTGTAATACACATTTATTTCCTTAATTTTTAACTTCTCAAATCTGTGGAAAAGTTCTTTAAAAGGGAGATCAATGTCTATGTTCTCACCACTGCTGCTGCTGCTCACTTCTATTGCTAGACGGTGTCTGGCAGACGCAGCTGTGGATTCCAAGCAGGAGAATGCAAACTAGGACTCCTTGGTGTCATCTAACACAGTTGGAGAATTTGCACCTTGCATTTCAAAAGCCTTCCAGCTAAAGCTGGTATTGCCACTGACCAAAAGATTGTAATACCAAGAATAAGAGTCACTTAATTTTTTTTTTTTAATGTGCCATTCAGCCTGCCAGTTCATGCTGTTAAGACATGTCATTGTTATTATGGTAACATCACTGAGCATCATTGTTCCTATGGCAACATCAACCATCACAAAGAGACCTGTATGTGAACGTGCACACAAACATCTGCTGTGAGAAAATAATGACATTTTACTTTATAAAAATATAATTACATACTATACAAATCAGTAAATTAAATAAAATTTCATGAGTAACTATGCTTAAGACAGTGCTGCTGAAAGGACAAATCAAGGTAAATTGAACACCAAAAATTCATCATTATTGACTGACAATCTCCCTTTAAAACACTGATAGCATTTAAAAAAATATTTCTAATTTTAACACAGTCCATGCAATCTACATCATCCATTCTGATGAAGGTCTCTAAGTCTTTTACTCATAAGTAATGACATGAGGTGAGTCACCCAAGAAGCCTTGCCCAATTTAAACTGCCTAACAGTCTTTCAAATGATTTCAGAAAAAGGTCAAGATCATCCCTCTTCCAGTAATCATTTTACAACTTATTTTGGCATATTGGGGGGAAGGGGCCTCCAATGCTATTACTTACATTTTGTGGTGGTGCCTTCTGTTGTAAAATCTCTCTCTGTCTCTCTAGATCTCTTGTGCTCACATTCTCATTCTTACTCCTCTTGCCAGTAGACCTTGTGCTTTCTCTTGCTCCTCTCACATCTGGAGCTGGTGATGGCACTCCCTCTCTCTCTCTCTCTTGCTAATGATTCTGGTGTGCTTTCTCCTGGTGCTTACACTCTTTTTCTCACTTATGGGCCTCTAACCTCTCCTGCTCCAGCTCAACATCTGCCTTTGCCTTCATCAGGGTCCCATTATCTCAGTCTGGTCTGATTGCCCAACCCCAATGCTTTTAGGCTCTGTCTTACTCTCACTAACCTTGGTCTAACAACACAGGCCAGCCACCATTCTCACCCCTGTCTCACCATTCTCTAGGTTACTTTTCCTGAGGGTCTTTATGAGGTCTGATTCTGTCTGCTCCTCATAGGTGGGTTCTCTCCAGCAAATCTTGCTGTTGTGTCATGGTGACACTCTGATATGTTCAAGACACATTGCCTTCTCACTATTTAGTATGTATCCCCCTTTGTATTGTATAGCTTGCTCTGTGACTGAAGAAATAATATTTACTGACAATCTGTTTCTTTGTGTGCTAGGTAACTGCTTGCTTTTTCTAGGCACACACCATGCTTCCTGATGCCAACTGCTTGTAACCCAATCAGGAAGGTGAACACACAATGCCACCTGCTGCTACCAGTTTCTTACAAAACCACTAGAGATGCCCTAGGTGGTCATGGTAAACCGGCTTGCTCATTCAATCACACTGCAACCAACCTGGTTACCAGTCACTATGGGGCTGATCCCTTCATGTCCAATAACAGGCTTCATCTCATGCAGAACAAGGTCAGGCTCTTGCTCTCACAGTATAATGCTTCTTCAACATGTGGTTTCGCCTAATTACTTCTGATATGCCTTACCATTACTCTGTATCAGATACAGGTTCACTTTTTATATTGGTAGTGCTCTCTCAAGGCATAGATCCCGAAATGGCCCAGAAAATAGATTACCTGTACCTAGTATTTCTAGCAGATAAAATAATGGCTCATTATTAAGGATCTAAGGTGTGAGCATTGTTTGTTAATGACCTACTGTTGATAAGTTTTGCATAAATGTGTGTTTGTTTTCTATTATTTTTGTATGTGTAATTTTTGTACTGAAAAATCTTAATGTAATGGAATGCATTTGTTTCTCTACCATGACTGGAAGTGGCATGATTGGAAATGAGCTTCAGCTTAATGGCTTTATCTCCCATTAATATAGATAAACATAACATAAACATAATAAAATACTGTAGTCACGCCGGTGAGAGGAAAAGTGGATGAAATTCCTTTCACTTTTAGTTAAAAAAGAGACATGCCTGAAACTCTAAGGATCCCATAGGCTTTGTCTCAGCCTTCTACATTCAGTGTCACATCCCCTTGAAATCTGAGGATTCACTAGATCTCTCTTTTTTCCCCGAATTCCTGGGTAAAGCTGATTCTCCCAAATAAACTATTAACATTTTAAACTGACTAATAACTATTAGACTGAATTCCATTAGCTTCAGATAAAGCAGGTGGTCTTTTGTTTAACCATACTCCCACAGATCCAAAGGGCTTGATTCTCAAAGGGGGCAAGATCGGCACAAGCTGTGGCAGACAGCAGAGTGTGCCAGAGCCCCATACACCAAGGAACCTGTGCCCAATTCACTATTGGGCAGAGTTCTGGTGGCAAAGTTTCATGGCTTGTGGCAACCGTGGCCAGGTTCCAAACAAAGGGTGCACTGGGAGGGTGTGTCACAAGTTGCAGGGCAGCTGTGTGCTGCTCTAGAGCCTGGTGGTATAGTGGTCTGCCTCCCTGATCCCTGATGTTGCCCATATTAATAATCAATAATAATAATTTACTGCCCCTGATGGAGTCTAGCAGTCCTTCCCTGATCTCGATGTTGCCCTATATTACTAATCAGTACATTTCCTGCCCTGGTGGTCTAAAAGTACACGCTCATTGACTGTTCAGTCAGCAGCCAGGTGTGGAGGTGTCAGGTGGGCTGTGCTGGTCACAAGCTCTGATTCAGGATGAGGTGAGTGGGGTGGTGGGCACTATCTGCTGGGATGGAGGGTGAAAGTCCAGTATACCACCACAGCATGGAGAACTATTAATTATTCGTATATAGGGCAAGATCAGGGATCAGGGAGGGGGGACCGCTAGTCCACCAGGGCAGGAGAAGTATAACAATTTATTAATACAGCCAACACTGGGGATCGAGAAGAGGAGATCACTAGTCCATCAGGGCAGGAGAAGTATAATAATTTATTAATACAGCCAACATTGGGGATCAGGGGGGCCGCTTGTCCACCAGGGCAGGGGAGGTATAATAATTTATTAAACAGCCAACATTGGGGATCAGGGAGGGGGGGACCACTAGGCCACCAGGGCAGGGGAAATATTATTGATTATTAATATGGGCCACATCGGGGATCAGGGATGGGGGACCGCAGCACAGCACATTGCTGAAAATGGGTCAACACTCCCAGAGGAGATATTTCTAAGTACCCTTAGACCAGCCCTGGTTGGTCTAAGGATACTTAGAAATTATCCCTCTGGGAGTATTCTGAGAATCCTGCATTAGGGGATATGACAGCCTGTGTCTGCCGCACACCCCCTAGCACCATGCAACAGCCCATTTTTGGGCACATGGGCATCACAAGCCCCTTTTGGGGCTGGCAGCCTGTGGTTGATGCAGGCTTTCATTGAGCATTGCTCCTGGTGCATCTTTTGGTGCAAGGGGCATTTCGTACCATTCTTTGTGGTGCAGGCTCTTTGCGTCATGCTGGGAGCTCTGATAATCGAGCCTAAAGTCTCCATCTTTAACTACCAGCTGCAACTCAAATAGTTCACTCAGACTAGATTAGCTCATCAAAAGAAAGACTCTGGAAGAAAACTGTGGGTTTAGCACAGATTCTGTAAGCGGCATGTCCACAAACAGTAGATAATGCATAAATCAGAGACCTCCCAAAACATAAATTAAGATACAGTCTGCATCATGACTGTTACACTTTCACATATATTATGCTTATCTCAAAGCAATTAAATGTAACCACCCTGCAGAATCTTGTAACTGCAGTTTTAACCTCACAAATACATGCAGTGTATTTAAATTAAGCACGCTCTATTCGCCTCTCAGGTCCACCAGGTCCTGTTCTTTTTTTTTTTTCAGTTCATTCTCCCATGAAGTGACACTTCTTGGCCAGATATTTTCTAGCCCCATCCTGTCTTCTATGTTGCTTACCTTCACTGTCTCCTATCACAGACTTACCCCTCTATGGTGGGACTATTGAGGCCTGACCTACCCCCACAAGACAGCCTGGTTCCGGGTGGTGGGTAGGTGTTGACTTTGTGGGGCCCAGGAGTGCCAGCGTTACACTGCTTTGTTCTTTGGATTTTTCCATTTTTCTCCACTGCCCTCAGGACACTGCCTTTCAAAGACACAGTGTCTAATGTGTGCATGCAAACATGCCCTTGCATAATGGAGCCTGTCTGTGTCCCACCTCGTTCCTCTCTACAGTTCCAGCTTCACCACCACTTTAGGTCATCCAGGTGGCAGTATAAAGTGGTTACTGACACCTCCTACCCTGGAGGGGAGCATTCTCTGGGACACTCAGTCTTCCTCCCTTCAGCTGGCCCCCAATGTGCCAGACTCACTCATAAAATCCAATGGCCAGCATTGTGGGCAGCATCCCTGCCATGCACTAATTGACTGGCTCTTCTATTCCTGTATTTAAACCCACTTTAGAATGTTTCATTTTTTGCCAAAAAATACAATGCACTCCCCCATTCCCAAAATACATTTGTTATAAAAGTAATTAATTTGAAGTTTGGCAGATTGTTATTCTGACTTGCATAACACAGAAAAAATTCAGTTTTCATCTTTTGCCAAGCTCTTGGTTAGTGTGGAATGTCTTACATAAGTAAACACAATGACAGAGTGTGGGTATGCTACAGGAATTCATAGTCACTCGTTGTTACACCACCCAAATTGTCTCAATAGCAGACTCCAGCAGTGTTTGCCAGACAGATGCATTTTTGTATGCATAGTCAGCGCCCCCAACCCTAGTTGATAAGTGAGGAGGAAAGTATCAGGAAGAAGAAAACTATACTGTACACTCTGATATGGGAAGGCACCAGTTTCCAGGCTAGGCTGCATTTAAAAAAATGTTGGTTCATAGTTGGTGGACAGAGTAGAGGAGTACCCATTTAGTCTATTGAGAGACCAGGAAGAGAACAAAAGAAAAAACAAAGAAAGAAAGAAAGAAAGAATTTAAAATGTCCCATTCTTCTACCTATTGGCTGCTCTTCTGTTCCTCCATTGAGCTGGCTACCATCTGCCACTACTGCTGTTGATGTCAGCTGCATTTGATGTTATGCCTTCATTATTCGAGTTTCACCTCCTTTCATCCATGGATGCCTTGAGTTGAGCTGGTTTATGTTTAGTTGCCAAGTTGGTTAGGCAACACATGATGTGGATTATATAAGGAATAAGACATAACAGATGGGAGATTATGCCCCCCCATAGACTTTCATGAAGCACATCCCTGTGCTCTCCCTCAGTTCACATCATTACATGCCTGAGCATGGGGGCAGATCATGGGCAGCTCCAGAGACCAGGAAGTGGAAGGGATCTGGCAGGGGCAAATTTATGATCCCTTTCACTTCTAAAATACAAGAAGAGATTTTGTAAGATATACACTGACAGCGTTTCACCGAGGTAAGGCATCAAAATATGTGGTGCATACCATAATGTACACAAAGTTGGTGAATCTCCTAAAGTTGTTTTTGTTAGGTTTTCATTTGAATTTGTTTTATCTTGGGGTCAGAGTGTTTATACTGGGGTTTGTTATTCTTTTTGCTAGGTTTTCCTTTTCTAGTTCTGTGTTTCATCTGGAGGGTAGTGTGCTACAGGGGTTTGTCCTGTGTTGGTTTTGCACAATGATCTTTTGACCTTGCTAGATTGTGTGATTTGAATATCAGCCTTTTGACCCTGACAGGATATGGTCCCGAATAATGTACCCTTAGTAGTGGTACAGTATGTGCTATTTTATAATGAATTACAATTGACTAGGTTGTTAACCAATGAGGGGGCGGAATATAATCCTACCCATGTGTCTATGGTGGCGGGATCACCAATCAGTATTCTAGCAATCTACCCCTACCCAGACTCTCTTTACCACTGTTATGAAATGCAGTGGTGCCCTTTGGTGGCCTTTTTACATTTTGCAATTAAAAAAAACTTAATGCTGCCTCCTGTTAATGCACCCCTGTATCAGGCAACAGCAGAGAACTTGTGGCCCATGAGGATGCCATATGGTATTCACATGTGTCCAAGTCAATGAGTGGAATGGATTTTTCACTCCAGTTGCATAGTTTCCTGTTTGTACCCCCTGAAATGGGGAGCCACCCTTTTCTGGGTTGCACCATAATCAGGACACTGCAAACCCTATCAGGCAGGTGGAGATGAGGAATGACATTCTAATCTTTCTCAAAAAAAAATATTAAAGAAATAAAAAAATGAAATACCAGTGCCACACTGCTGTCTGCTGTTTTCTTTATTCATTGAGTCTGCAGAAACCTGCCACTGCTGCTGTTGATGATTCCTTACTTTCTGCTCTAATGTCTTTGTGCCTGGAGACTTGCAATACCTTGGATTTGCTGTCTAGTGCTTTCTGGAACAAATTTGTAATGTGGCACTGTCACATCCTCCTCCTATGTTGCCAGTCATAACATAAAAAGTAGAATGGGTACCTTCATATTTTGGGGAAAAACACTAGGCCCCAGTTATAATGGACCATTTCACAATAGTTTACTTTGCATAGGAGAGACAATTTATTAGGGGTAGAATTTCTTGAAATAGTGCTTTGTCACAACATTACAGGACAACTTGTTGTTTTATAGTTGTGTGAATAACATTAATGTTGAAACAACGTCCACCCTTAACGATACAGTTTGCAGATATTCATCATTTCCCCTCTGGAGTTTTCACTGGGGGAATTCAGTTTGCGTAGTTTTACATTTTATCAAAGCCAGCAATAGAACTCCTCCAAAGTGGAGCATAGAATATAGCAGACTTGGCAACTGACATCAGACTGTCTCTTCTACTGTAGCTGTATTACATATGCAGCAGTTTGTTTCTAATACAGTGCAACTTATTTTGCCTATAAGATTAGTTTTGTGCAAAACATCAGCTTGTGCAGATAGGCAATACATTGTTTGTCTAGTATTATCAGAGCTGGCCTTGGGCAATAAGAAAACTAAATTTAAAGCCACCTCCAGACCAATAACATACAAGTCTTATCAGTGGGACTTGAGGGAAAATAATTATTCCAGAGCAGCTTGTTGTAGTACTGGGATGCCTTTACCTTACAGAGACTCTCATGCTGCTTTTACTTACATCCTTGCTTGGTTTAAATAGCCCCCAGTGGCAAAAAAATGGCTAGTACTTGAGAGGCATCTTAGCTCCTGGCAAGCATATCTTTATTTCCATCCCTGCTTGTACACAGAAAATTTTAAATGTGATGGGTAGAGTATATGGAGGAAACAAATCATCAATACAAGAATCCCCAGGAGACCAATTACAAGCTCTTTGAGATACAAAAGTAAAAACTGAAAAAGGACACACACTGTCATTGAATGGAGAAAGATTCAAAGAGAATGACTGGAAAAACTACTTCACAGAATAGTGTGGTATCAGCTGATACTATAAGAAACTTCAAGCAAAGACTCAACAACTGTACATGGAGGAAAAAATGATATCAGAGTATTCCCACGAAGCGGGTGGGGAGCGGGGAGCTGAGGAAAGAATCTGACTTACCCCTGTTATTCTTTCTCCCTAAATCATAATATATGTCTATATATATATATATATATATATATATAGATAGATATATATATATATATAGATAGAATATATATATATGTGCATGTGTATACAAAGGAACAGAATAATGCAGAACATTTTCTGAAACATCATCAATATAAACATAGTTAATTATAACAAATACAATTAAGCAGCTGGTCTTAAGAATATAGAAATTTGACTGGCTTTCAACATTCTTTACCAGTCATGTTACTACACCATAACTGACTAGTAAAATAAGTCCCTGCTGCTAGAGCCTCTTTACATCTTTGCCTTCATTAATTCACTAGATATCCCTACTCACATTTTCCGATTGGGACTTGTCAGCTGGCTTCCACAGTTAGTATTCACAATAATGTGGTTTGCCAACTATCCCTTCACCCTCCTGCCACATTCTTAAATTCAAAATACAATGTAGTCAACTTTCCCAACTGTTTCTCCCACCTCACCTTTACCACACAAAGCTGCTGTGTGGCTAATGTATGAAAAATTCAGCAAAAGTCACTATGCAAACCTTCACCCGCCAACCACCCACAAAACAACTTTCACTCCCACTACATACTACAGGTATGTGAATTTGAGAAATGTTCTTTGCAAGTTTCCCTTACTTTGCAAAGTTAAACAATGCATACTGTAGTTCTTTGCTTAGCAAAGTGTCTACTTCACCTGGCAAAGTCAACATATAGTGGCACTTTGCCAGGAAAGGTGCTTGTGAAGTGCAGCTAAGTGAAGTCATCTCTGTTTTTTTTCAAAACATTTTTTTTAAGTAAGAATCCCACTACCACCCCAACTTCTGGGTCATATACACCCACTGCCTCCCACCATGCATGAATGTATGAAAGTATATCCCTCAACCCATCCTCCTTCCAGATCTCCACTTTGCCCCTCCCCATGCACCCTGCAAAGTCCTTTGCTGAAATGCCTTCCCTACTCCTGCCTATACCAAAATAATTTCCCCACCCTGTCTGACAAAATCATGACTTAAACCCCCCCACCCTTCACCAACTTCTTGCCAGTAAACCACACTCTTCCCCTCAATGTCCTCAAAGCCTATTGAGCTGATTTAAGTAATACCTGAAAAAATAAAATCATCCCCCAATGGAGTGAGCATCCGCACTCTTCAGGTTTGTGAGCCGAATGAATAGTGAGCAATGAATATCCTATTATTAATCCCTGGTTGGGGAGAAGTCAGTGAAAGGCGGGAGGTTAAATTATGACTTTGTGGTTCGTGGTGGGGAAGTTGGATGAAATCATTTTGACAAGGGTGGGGAAGAAGAAAGTTTTCTTTTTATGTCATTTTTAATTTTGCATATTTTACATTCACTGTAAAGAGGGTATAGATGGTACATTCTAATTTAAAAAAATAAGCATCTTAAAAGAAAAGGAAATCAATAATCGACTGGTCTCAACAAAAATATAATAATACAGTTAGTATTAATCATTATCACAAAATCATGAACTTTAGCCTAAATTTGGCACAGCTAAGGCCCAATATTTAAAGAAGTATAATTCACTTACAAATGTGAAACTTATATGAAAGTGTCTGTGGTAATAATTCACTAACACTCTGTCCTAGATGAGTGTGCAATACAAGATCACTTAACTTTACATTTAAACTACATAGAACCTCTTAAAGGTGACAGGAAACCATTTTTACACCTCTAGATGTCCTCCAGTTGATCTTTTATTGGTTACCTAGTATGCTGATATGTTTTTGACCTTTTTTGTCAAATTAATAATAGCATGGCATGGGAGTTTCTGATGTCATAGAATGTCTTAGAAATATGAAAATCAAGAGCAGTAGCTGGTGAAGAGAGTGGCCCTCTATGTAGATCTGAGGGCACCCCAAAACTAGATTATTTACATACCAGAAAAATCACCAAAGCATATCAGAATACAGAACTGGCATGGAAAGGAATATGGAAGGGCAGTTAACTATGTAAAAATAATTTCCTGTCTCCTTTAATCCCTATTATATGTTAGATTAACTGCTGTAAATGTCACCCTGCTGTCTCCAAACTTGTTATATACAAATACTGTAAATTAAAAATCACTTTTTATTAAACAGCAGCTTCTTACTGCTGTTCCCTCCCCAACATATTATAAACCTCACCAGGCCACCAAATGGACGGCAGTAGAAATATTCATTTATTTTTTCCAGTATTAAAAATAGCAAGCTATCATGTTTTGCTCCATGAAGCCAAAAGTCGAAATGCTAACACCTCCTGACTGTGAGACATGCCCCCGCGCTAGTACATTTTGTAATGTCAGTAAATGGAGATCGCAAGGGAGCACATCATAGAGTACAATAGGGACATTTTTTAAGTGCTGTTTATTATAATTTAGAGTTCCAGTTATAACAAATCAAGGCCACCACTCGACTAACAAGAACGTTTTACTTAATGATACAGTGGGCCAGGGGATACAGCTTCTCCTCCTCTGTTACAGATACCCAGACCCCTCCCAGGTAGTACTCAGTCCTGGGATTCTTGGCTCCCAAGTGCATAACTTAGTATTTTTTTGCATTGAATCCAAGCTGCCAAATCCTGGACCACCTGTCAAGCTTTTTCAGATCCTCCCTTAGATCCTGTGTCCCTTCGGTCGAGTCAACCTTCCAACAGAGCTTGGTGTCATCCATGAAAAGGCACATTTTGCCCATAATACTATCCCCACTATTATTAAAGACATTGAGCCAAAAGGCCACTAGATCATTGCATGTTACACCGATCCATGGTTGTGGCAAACTCTGGGTGTGTCAGGGACCCTGTGCCCAATTTCAGTACAAAGGGGGTCCCTGTGCCAAAGTCCCAAGCATTGCTGCAGTTGGAGTGTTGAAGCAAAGATTTGGCATGCCAGATGGGCTTGACAGAGGGTCCTCTCAAGCCTCCCCCACCCAGTGTAACCCTGGTCCAGTCCTGTGATGTTGGGGGAGCCTGTGTGGTACACTGACACTGGACCAGTAGGGTGGTAGTAGTGGGTGGCATGGGCACAACACAGTGTGGGAGGGTACACTGATGGCACCAGAGCTGTTGTGCCCCATACAGTGCCACATAGCCGCACACAGGGAAAGCGGCATCTGCAGGCATTGACCGTGTCCTAGATCTGCTGATACTACCAGCCCTGCCAGCTGTCCCACATCATGCAAACTCCCTGACATGTGGTGACACAGCAGGGTTGCATGGTCTGAGGTGCTGTTGTGGGATAGTGGTGTACCCTGCCCCTCTTGTGCAGCTGTCTGTGTGCTACCATAGTGCCACTACAGGTGCCATAATAGCTGCAGCAAGTGCGCAGGCACCTGCCATAATAAGGTATGGAAGACTGCATGTCAGAGAGTTCACATGATGCAACACAGCTGGCAAGGCTGCTAGCATCAGGGGATCCAGGACATGGTCAGTGCCTGCAGACATTGCTTTACTCTTTGTATAGCTATATGGGACTGTACAGGGCACAACTGTCCCAGTGCCACCAGTGTACCCTCCTACACCCTGCTGTGCCCATGCCACCCACTACTGGCACCCCCAGTGGTCCAGCATTAGTGTACCATGCAGGCCCCCTCCCCCCATCTGGCACACTCTGAACCTGCAGGGCTTCCAAAATCCCAAATAAGTTGATGCTGCACACCTGCCATGGTGCAGGCCCCCTTATGACCTGGAACACCACCTCTTCTGGTGCAAGGGTGGCGCAGGGCAGTTTCAGCACATAGCTTCACAATTTCAATGCAGCTGGCATTCAAAGATCAGGACTGCCACAACATTTGGCACAAGGTGCCATTTGAGTCAATTCTTTTTGGCGCAGACACTTTTGTTATTTGAAAATTAGGACATTGAACAAAACCGGTCATAGCATTTTGGTAACATTTGTGAAACTCTGACTTCAAACTGCACAATGAATGTTTGAATTGTCTATTGATTGTTAAATTGTGGAATGAAATTCTGCAGAACTGAACTGTGGAATGATTGCAAATACTTGTGGATTGATGCATTAAACTACAGCATGAAATTCTACAGAACTGTCATTCTGCAGTTGATGTGTATCACTCTGCAATACAGGCAGGAAAAATTGTGGAACAGGGTGAAAATTTACCAAACACGTTCAGAGGATTCAGATTTCACCAAAGTCAGAATTTTGAAAAATTTAGCAACATTTCCAAAATTTCACAAAATGTCGGTGATTTCAGAATTTGCAGTTTCTGCCTATCACTATTTTGATCCTTTATATGCTAATATCCTCTTTACTCATGCTGTCTTTAAAACTGTCTCCCTGTCTGATATTGATGCAAACTGGATGAATGTAGTCGCTGGCATGTTTGGGGTTGCATTCACTTGTAGTTCTGAGGCTAGATTCACAAAACGTGAGCAAACCAGGTTTTGCGCTAAGCTGGTCTTCACAAAAGCCCGGTTTGCGAGTGCAAACCAGGTTTGTGCCGGGCAAAGTGTGAAGGGCCACAATGCAAATGAGAGGGAGGGGGGAGGGGATCTACAAATCAGCGCAGTCTGTTACACAAAGTATTTGCTCCATGCAAGGACCTTTTGCGGGGTTCCTTTGCGTGGAGCAAATACCACTGACTGAGACCTTGCTTTAATCCTGCACAACCCTAATGGTTGGTGGAGGTACTGTGGTGCCCCCCCCAATCGCTAGCTCACAGTGAAATATCACTATTTCCCCAGTGGCCCCTGCCAGTGATCGTCAGCCTGCTCTTGAAGAAAGAAGTGTCCCTGGTGTCCAGTGGTCCCTCCACCAACATGATCGCCAGCCTAATCATCAAGAAATACATGTCCCTGGTGTCCAGTAGTCCCTCACCCCTCCTGATCACCCACCCAAGTGAAAAAGATTATTCTTCCATGGTGTCTAGTGTCTTCCCTCACTGATCACTGATTGCCAGCCCGATGTTACAATGCATGTTTCCCTGGTGTCCACTGGTCCTACCCCCTACCCACACCCATGCCTGAACTTAATGTAATAGTCCCTGGGGTCTAGTGGTCCGTTCCCTCACCTGCATCCATGCCTGCTCTTTTTTTTATATTTTCTGGTGTCTAGTGGTCCCTCCCCCCACCTGATCCCATGCACTGTCTTTATGTACTGAAGTATTCCCTGGTGCCTATTGGTGCCCCCATCCTGATTCCCCAAACAAGAGACTGATAGCATTCCCTGGTGTCTAGTGGACCCCCACTCCTGCAGGTAGTGCCCCATCACCCCACCCAACCCCATTATGACCCCAAACTAGTAACCAGCACAACCCTCCTCTCTCAACCACACCCGGCTGCCGATTGACCTGTCAAAAAGAGCAAGTACTGTATGTAGTACATGCTCAGTGAGTGACATTGAGTATGTACTGTATACAGTACTTGCTCATTTTGACAGCTCAGTCGATGGCCAGCCATGGGAGAGTGAGGCGGGCTGTGCTGGTCACCAGCTTGGGGTCGGAATGGGAGGGAGTGGGGTGGTAGAGCACTGCCTGCTGGGATGGGGGGTCTGCTAGACACCAGAGAATGCCATCAATTTCTTGTTTGGGAGATTGGGATCAGGGTGCCATTAGTCATCAGAGAATAGTGCATAAAGATCGGGCATGGGATCAGGTGAGGGGAGGGAGGGAGCACCAGATGCCAGGGAGTATTAAAAAAGATCGAGCATGGGTGGGAGAGGGACCACTAGACTCCAGGGAATATGACATAACATCGGGCTGGCAATCAGGTGGGGGGGGGAATAGATGCCAGGGAAAAATCATCTTTATTACTCAAGTGAGGGATTGGGTGAGGGGGAGAGGGACTACTAGCCACCAGGGACTATTCATTTTTCTCCAGGCCAGCCATCATCAACCATGGAGGGGACAGTAGCCTTCAGGGACTACTCATTATTCTCTGGGCCAGTGATCGTCGATCATGGTGGGGGACATACTGGCACCAAGGACTGTTCTTTTTTTCTCTGTCTGGCGATTGGTGGAGGGGGGCACTAAACTCCATTGTGGTCCATCTAAATGGGCCCATAATGGGCATGCAAATAGCCACATAGCACCTTGCATGCCCATTTACATGGCTGCTTTTGTGAATTCTGAATAGTACACCTACACTATTCATTGCAGGGCCATTCTCCAGGATGCAAGTTGGGGCAGCACTAGTCGGGTAGCGCTAGCAGTACTGGGGTTACCGCTGCCTCAGCCTAGCCTTATTCACAGTTGGATAACATGATGAGCTATTCAACTGTGAATAGCAATTCGGGAACCCTGGGCAAACACAAAGCATAATGCAAACTTTTGCGCTTTGTGCGCTTTGTGATTTTTTTGAGAATCTAGTCCCTGATCTCCTTTGAGGAACCTTAAAAACTTCCCAAAGATTCAGGACATAAGTAGTACAGAGTCATTGAATTCATTAACAAAAAAAGTCATTTATCAAGTCCCAAGTGTAAAATGTAGAAGTTTTATATTAGGCACTCCCACCAGACTTTGGTTATTTTCAATCATTTAACTTTTTGGGGACATGGCAAAGTATTTCAACAATAAACTTTGTGGGTGCACAAGAGGGAGGAGGAAGTAGGGGCCAGGGGGATGAGTAGGGGATATGCTTTTAAACATTTGTGCATGGTGGGGGAGGGTTGGTTGTATATGACAAAGAGGGTGGGGGTAGGATTCTTTCTTCTTTAGATGTTTTAATAAGAAAATTACCAGTAAAGTTGATCTGAGGTTGGGAAACTTGGCCAAACTTTGAGAAGTGCAATTACCCACATTCACAACAAGTTCACCAGAGAATTTTAAACTGAAAACAGCTCTACCACACAAATCAAATACACACTACCTTGCACCACAGACTTTAAATGAAAACTACGACGTGATTAACATTTACTTGTTCTCCCACCCACTCGACAGTCTCTTACTTATGTAACCCCCCAACAGCCACTTGTTTAACTAGTAAGCACACCTCCCATATTTTTCTGTCTAGGGGAAGAGAGGGCTGGGGGTACAAAACATAGTATTACAGAACAAATGACCATTACTGTACCCAGGTCCCGAGGAGAGAACTTTTGCTAGGGGCTATGCTATGTCTGAACTTCTAGAGGGGTACCCAGTAATTCCACACAGGAAGCAGTAACAAGATTGTCTGTACCAGGTTGGGGTTCTAGAGTGTTGCTTTATTCAAAAGTTGGTACACAAAAACAAAGGCGGACCCCAAAGGGGTTTACACTTCTCAGCACAAGGCAATGCAGAACAAAAACATCTGTAGCAGACAGAAACTCTAAAACTTCTCATATTGCATAGGACTTTGAACCCTTTCCAGTTTCAAAGCCTCAGCTGAAATACACACAATTCTTTTAGTTGCACTAGCCACAACGGAGCACACAAATTCTTCTAGTGATGCTGGCCATAACTTAGAACATTTCCCATATTGCATAGGATTTAAACAATTGGCAATGTGGCAACTGGCCATGATGGAGCACACTGGTCCTCAAAATTAGAACAACCCACACCAGGGGGTAAATTTTCTTTCAGGCATTGGCCACCATGTCCTGAATAAGCAGGCATCCTTATGGAATCTGTAGTGCTGAACTGGTCACTCCAGATGGGGGATTGCCCACCTTTTGCTTCCACAGTCCATACCCAGCCATCCTTTCAGAGTTACACCTCAGCATTTGCAAACTGTAGAACTAAGCATCTTGGAATGACTTTCACATTCAGCCTTAGGAACACACTACTTCGGAGTGCAAATTAAAGTGCTGTACAATGTGTTAAGTCTCACCGGGGACTCCACGATTGTCAGCAAACTTTAGGAAAGACATGAGAACAGTCTCAAACAGAACAGAACTTGGTGTATTAATCCCGTTGTCAGAGTAGACCCCCAAAAGAAAACAGCAGGTACATCTCTCCTAGGATACCCAAAGTCAGATTACTCATGGTTGTGCACAAACAGGCAGCTTCAATGTCCTGAATCAAAGTCAGGGGATTGCCCCCTGGATCCATTCTGCAGTCCTTCCTATCTCACAGGGGATGAGAAAAAATCAGGAACTCCTGCTACACGGTTTCCACCACTTCTGCAAGGCAGGTAGGTGGTTCCCAGCACTAGGGTGAGAAAAAGTAGGATCTCCTCAGAGCCCACACTGCAACTTTTCACTCCTCCAGCTGCTCACTCTGCTAACACTGCACAAAGACTACCTGAAAATTCTAAAGTTTCCCACTCACAGCTAGCTACTGTGGCTTATGCTGCTGCGAGAGTTCTAAATGACATCACCTGTCTCCTCTCAGCTGAGACCAAGTAAACAGAGAGGGAGCAGGTGAAAATCCATTTAACTAGTTATTCTCCAGCTGTCTTCCCCACCTAGCACTGACACTGATGGGATTCTAGTAACCCCAGGGGACCGGGGGATTACACTTACAAATCTCTGTTCTGCTACTTCGATCTCTACTGTCCTGCACACACACAGTTAAACTGAAAGCTATGCAGCAATTGATTGAATGCTAGCAAGTCTCCCACTGGCAAATCTCACCACAGCAAGTTTCTTCAGTGCTGTTATTCTCCTCTCCTCTCCTTGATGGAACAGGCTAGTGGATGTAAATGAGTTGAAAATGAAATGGAATAAAAATAAAATGGATAGCAATCTGCAGTGCATGTCTCTCCATCACTGGTATCCTCATTACTGGGGGTCAGGGGCAACAGATGGACAAAATTGAATGTAATGGAAAGTAGGTTCTCCACAGCACAACCTGCTGGCCAAAGGCAAATGGCAGCACCCTTTTTTCCAAATGTGCACCTACTCATAGCAAAACATTTATTAATCTTTTTTTATTGTAATTAATAAATAACCCAATGCATAATAGGAATAATACTCTCCTGGGTGTGGGATATGGTTAGAAATTGTCACTTCTTAAATGCATAAGGTGATCGGCCTCCTGCCTCATGCCTCATTGTTCACCCAAGATGTGGTAATATCTCACCTTATCCCACATCCTGTCCTGTATTATTCCTTAACTATAAAACAGTGCTTGTAAATGGAGCATTATGATTGGTGGACAACATTCTAAAAGGCTTAGGTTAATGACTGGCACCCTTCATGTACAATAGAACAAGTAAATTAGAACCATACAATTATTAATTTAAATGAATAAACCATTTTTGTTCAGCATTCGCAGTAAGACATTCCAAGTATTGGTTTACCTTCATTAATCTAATCCTAGAATCACAAGGCACTCAAACTGTACCTCATGCCTCATAACCCCTAGGGTTGGCATAATAGATGGTAAACCATCACCTGGTCATGCTTTAATGCTTAAATAAAATATTTTTCTTTCTAGAGCTTTCCTCTAACAAGAGTTATCACATACTTACCAATCACACTGACAAAATGTCATTACAAAAAGCAGAGGACATTTAGGGATACTGTAAGTGAGACATCATGAGAAGGCAGCATCAAATGAAAGCAGATGTGATTACCCCTCTACTATTGTTCTTTGTCTCAGTAAAATGAAAGTGGGCTGTCTGAAAGAACAAGAAATCGCCAAGTAAAAAAGGATGGAGTTATTGATGTTGGAATTAAATCTGGTGAACATTGGCTTCAACAAACACAGCAGAGCTGTGAGACTCAATGACTTTTCCAATTATAACATGCACTTATTCGTAAGCAATGGAATTCTGTGCAAAAGGCAATCCCCATGAAATATCTATGCAAGCATGAGAATGTAGACATTTGCCATTGTTTTAGGCATTTCCAAAAGAAAAATAAAGGAAAGGCATTTAGTTCTATATGGTGACTTTTACTGATGTTGTATGTTCCAAAGAATTTTAATAAACATGAAGCTACCTGTAGGCACTCACAGGGAAAACACAAACTGAGGTAGGTAAGGGAAAGCACATGAGGACAGAGCAGAAATTAAGCACGAGGAAAATATGAGACAATTAATACACACCGGTTACGTTACTTGAATAAAGGGCACAGTGAAATGAGTAAGTGGTAATGGTCGAATTCAAAACATGGTTTCCAAGCACAGTTGAAGGGCATGGAGAGGAGTAATCCTCCACACACACTTTTTTATATCCACCTGGGAAGTGCCCTTTAAGTCTGTAACCTCCATTAACTATCCACCCACTTCAGAAGCACTAAATGACAATTCAAACTTCTTTCACTACCACCCCACTACCTCTAGGGTGGCACAGAGTTGGAGCTGCAGTTCTGATACATCAGGCTGGTTGGACTACACAAATAGGAACTATAATCAGAATGGAAATGTAATTCAGAAACTATAATCAGAATGGAAATGTAATATGTGTTTGTCTGTCTATCCATCTGCCTGTCTGTCTATCTATTTGCAAAGACTATGCCTGCGGTTCAATGGGCGGAGCAACAACGTCACTCCCCCATCAGGCCTTAAAAGGCCACTCCTCCTGGACTGTTCCAGGATTCGTTTCTTCATTGTGGCCGGAGGCACCACTCTTCCTCGCTCTCCTCGTCTCCTCCTTTTGCCCTTATTTCTGCAGTTGCCTCCAGCCACCAGCTTGCTCTCCCCTTGGGTCACTGCCACTGTGGTCATTCCCCTTGGCCACCCCCTTGCTCTTGCTTCCCATCCCCTTTTGTCCCCCCCCACTTTGTTTCGTTACCTCCTTTCCCCGTGTTCCTCTCTCTCTTTTCGGGCCATTACTCCAGCCTGCTGATTCCCCTTCAGTGTGCTCCACTCTGCATCATCTCGGAGCACACCCAGGCATTTCATTGGGACTGACTATGCCCTGGAAGCATCCACTAGTTTCATTCCGCTTCCCTATTGTGGCTCTTTGCATTCCCACAGCTCTGCCTGGGGCCGTAGCATTTCTGTTGCTCATGCCTTCCAGCTCGGTCCCACTGCTTCATTTTTTCTTGCATGGTCAGGGGCTCTCTAGTTCAGCTCCTGGACCTGCATCTCCCTCGTACTGGCACTGTGTCTTCCTCTGCTCCCATTGTTGTCTGCCTTGACTCTGGACAATATTTCTGGGTTCCTCCCTGCTGCCTGACTGTGTGGCACTTTTTCTTTCCTTCGATACTCAGTCCGCTACTCATGGGATCTGTTTCCTTTTGCTTCAGATTTGTTTCCATAGCCTTAGCTCTCTGATTTTGTTTGTGTGTCCGGAACTGTCTCTATCATTATTGAGACCAGCAGTTTTCTGCTGCAGCCTCTGTTTTCACTCTCAACCCCTCATTCCTGTTTTCATCAGCACTGTATTTTTTTCTCCTCTTATCTGTTCCGCCAGCATCCCTGCCCACTGTCATTTCTTGTTCCTGTCATAGTTCTTCCAGTCCTCCCTGGGACTCGTAGGCATCTCATCTCCATTTGGGCTCTCATTTTTCTTGCTGTCTGCACTTCTTTTGGGATTTTCTATTGGGCCCCATGCTTGGCCTATTGACATATTCACTGCTGTATTCTAGTTTTCTGAACACTCAGCCCTTTCACAGCACCTGGCTGCTGGCCTTCTACCGTCTTGTCCTCTCATACCATATCATCCATTTTCCTGACCCTCATTGTCTCAGTCTTCTCCTGCCCCCCGTTCTTCGACTCGTATGTTTTCTTTTTTTGGTGGTGTTTCCCTAACCTGCCATCACCCTACCTATTTATATCCTCCTCTTACCTTATTCCTACATTTTTGGACCACTCAGCTCTTATATCCTCCACTCCACTCCACTCCAAGTCCAACATCCATCATCATTGAACCTCAGACTTCCTATGCCCTACTTGCCAACTTACCTACCCTTAACCATACCGGCCTTTGAGGCTTTCACGCCATCATCGTTCATCATCCATTTCATACCTCACCATACCCGTACTGGCCATCAAGGCCTCACTCCATCACCACACATCATCCATTTCATATCTCACTTTCACTGTACTGGCCATCCAGGCTTCATTTCCTCATCGTATATCATCCATTTCATTCCACACCTTAAACCGTTCAGGACTCCAAGGCTTTCAATCCACTATCATTTATCATTTATTCATTCTTGACCATTCTGCCTTCCTGTAGTGACTTCTCCAATCATTGTAGGCTGTGGGCTTCGCCCGGCCATCATCGTTTCTCCCCTTTGCATCCTTTGTTCCCTTTCTGCAGTTCATACCGACCTTCTAAGCTTCCCCTGTCAGCGACCCTTGTATATTCCTCTCAATCCTCCACTCGTCTGTTCTGACTTTGCAGCTCCTTTCTCACTACTCCTTGTACTTCATACCTCCCCCATCAGCTGTGAGCTTTGCCCAGTCACTCTTGTTCCTACCTTCATCAAGTTTGCTCACTCCTGATTTGGCTTCTCAGTGGACTCAGTTGGCATGCACTCTAGTGGTTGCTACTGTGACCTGCCTTCTCCGGACCCTTGTTGAGGTTTCCTTTGCTCATTCTGACCTCTCAGTAGGTCTACTCATTCACATC
Organism: Neoceratodus forsteri; assembly: GCA_016271365.2. Taxonomy (NCBI): domain Eukaryota; kingdom Metazoa; phylum Chordata; order Ceratodontiformes; family Ceratodontidae; genus Neoceratodus; species Neoceratodus forsteri. Next base: position 731,011,993 of record CM057456.1, on the reverse strand, counting down.
ACCTAATTGAGCATACCCTTCATATGGGTCCTATGCTACCTCAACTCGATCTGCTCTCCACTCGGAGACATGCCTTCCATGTCCATTGCTCCATGGCTTGGGACTAGCCTGTAGCCAATGGTCTCACTCTGCACCTATGAAGTCTGCATCTAGAGCATGCAAAGCTCAGAGCAGGGTCCTTCTCCCTGGCCCATAGTGAGACTGTCTTTGCTCCGGGTGGACCTTCAGTTGTCCCTTGTTCAGTGACACCTCTGGACATAGAATTTATGACTTCAAGCTGCGAAGGGTGGTGCTCTCATCATCAGGGCCCCTTTGGCTGCCTGAGCAGGTTCAGAGGCACCCTCTATGTTATTCTTCATCAAGACCACCTCTGATTCACTTGGTCTGTTTAGTAGGATCGTGTAGGCTGGCTGAGTGCCTCAGCAGTCTTATCTGTCCTCCTTTGCTTTTGGGCATCTAGTTGTAGAGACGTTGCTCATGACCCTCAACAGCATTCCTGTTACAAGGACAGAGTGAGAGCTTCATCTAAATTGGAATCTATTCCTATTCTCTCAATATCGACTCTAAATTACAGTAGCTGAGCTGTCACTAACCAAATTGTCCTTCAGCCAGGAGGGAAGGTGACCTAGGCCTTGGATCCCCAGAGGTTTCCTCCTCAAAGGGTTTTTTTCCTCTCCTCCATGCCGATGGTCATAACATTAGACAGGGTTAGTGCTTTCATAGGTTCCATAGTTAGGTTCCGCTGTTGGATGGAGTCAGATGGTGGCCCTGGCTGTTCCCTCTCTCCTTAGGAAGTCCACTCTTCTGCATCTTGTCTCTTTCACTTCATTCATTGTCCTCATCATTTCTCATTCCTCTCCTGTCCTTCCTCTCTACATCTCTCACCTTACTTTCCGGTCTTGATATATTCTGATTTCTTGCCTCTTCAGTGCTCGACACCCCTTTTGGGTATTCTTTTTGGGCTTCTTCCTAAGCTACCTTTAGCCAAGGAAATCATTCCCATGGCACCTATATGGGTGGAACTTTCCTCCAGGGTTCCTCACCACCGTACCCCTATAGGGTGGTATATTCCACAGATAGAGAGGCGAACAGCCACAATGTATCTAAGTCACACAAGCATACATCATACCAAGTTGCATAAGCACATTGAATTGCAAAGGCTGTGCCTGTGGTTCAATGAGTGGAGCAACAATGTCACTCCCCCATCAGGCCTTAAAAGGCCACTCCTCCTGGACTGTGCCAGGATTCATTTCTTCGTTGCCCCACCATCCTCCCCTCTTCCTCCAGTGGCCCATCTCTCTTTTCCGTGGGCTTCCTCCTAAACTACCTTTAGCCAAGGGAATCATTCCCATGGCTCCTATAGGGGTGGAACCCTCCTCTAGGGTTCATCGCTATTGTACCCCTATAGGGTGGTATATCCCACAGATAGAGAGGTGAACAGCCACAATGTATCTAAGTCACACAAGCATACATCATACCAAGTTGTGTAGGCACATTCAATTATCTATCTACAGATACGACCTCCTGGATGAAGTGCAGTGTCACAGGTTTACTGCATTACAAAAGGGATTAACTCCCATTGAACTTGCATTGTTTACTGCAGTAACTCAACTACAGAATTCTGCAGCACTGCACTTCATCCTGTAGAGCTTCACTGTATCTATATATCCATCTGTCTGTCTGTCTATCTATCTATCTCTCTATCTATCTATCTATCTATCTAATCTATCTACAGTATTTATCTTAAACATAAATGGTGTAATCTAGAGAACAATACAAGAGTAATGTCAACCTACAGTAAAGCCAGCAAGGATGTAATGCAGTACTGCACCTTACACTGTTACTGCAAAGTGCTGCAGTGTGCTACAAGGAACAACGCAATTCAATGGCACTTAAGCCCTTTTGTCATACAGAACTTTATGGCATCATTTACTGCAAGCTACTGCATTGCATTCTGACTGTTTGGACACATTTTGAGATAATTTCCATAATTTACAGGGGAAAATGAATTATGCAACAATATTTTGATACATGCTTAATTTTCTGTGTGCAATCTGTGGCACTTGTGACAAAACATTAGACCACCTTTTATGTGGTTTAACAATTATGTTGCAAGTAGCAGAAATGCACTAAAGGCATTGTGTAAACTTTGAACATTCAGCCCACTAATGTAAGTCATCAATGGTGTTCACTAGCCTTTCTGGTGGTACTGTGGTGGCTAGACAGCCAAGGTAATAGGCAGCAACATGTGAAAGATGTTTCCAAAGGGATCTCATCGACCACCTCAGTCACAAGGAGAGGATCTGCTTCAGGGTTGGGATCTCTGGGTTCATTCAGGTATTCACTGAGCAATATTCCAGCATCCAGCACTGAATTCCTCATTTGACTGGTTAGTAACTTTTGGCCTTGTTTGTTCAATGTGACTTAAAGTGAGTTTATTACTTTTGAGCAAACTTTAATGAATATAATATTAAGACATAGTTCATCTTATATTTATACAATAGATGGTTGTTATTTGCTTGGGGAAGGTGTGTTTCCACTGGTCTTTAAAAGAGCTGTTGTGAGACCCCTACTCAAAAAGCCATCTTTGGGCCTGGATGTTTTGGCAAATTACAAGCCCTTCTCTTATCCTTCCCTTTTTGGGGAAGATTATTGAGAGGGTGGAAGTGACATAGCTGGAGATACACCCAGAGGCTTTCTCTATCTATGATCCATTCCAGTCTGGATTCAGAAGGCATCATAGCATGGACACTGCACTTAGTAGGGTGCAGAATGATCTTCTTCTGGCTAGAGATAGAGGGGAATGTTCCATTCTGATTCTTCTTATCAGTGTCTGACACCATATATCATGAGACTCTTATAGCTTGACTGAGGGACTTGGTAGGAGTCGGCAGGATTGTGTTAAGGTGGTTCAAGTCTTTCCTTTCCAGTAGGGTGCAGCAGGTAGCATAGTGAATGTTCTCTCTCAAACAGCAGCCCTGACCTGTGGAGGCCCACAAGGTTCTACCTTGCCAATCATGCTTTTTGCAATGTGCATGATGCCACAGGAAGAAGTGATACAGAGGTACAGTTTGCAGTTTCGTTGTTATGCAGATGACACATAGCTTTATCTATCATTTGTCCTTGGTAAGACATCTGTAGTGGGTGTGTGTAATGACTGCCTATCCGTGATCAATGACCAAATGACCTCTAGCTTGCTAAGGATGAACCCGGACAAGACTGAAGTGCTACTGGAGGACTCGTGTATCTGGAGGGCAGCTGGACTGAGTGAAGGGATGGCTGGATTACATCTTGGTCCTACTCAGCTTATAGCCAGAGATAGCATGAAGAATCTGGGTGTCATTATGGAGCACAAGCTAACTACATATATCAGGTGTCTGTTGTAGTCCTTAGTGGTTTCTTTCATCTTAGGAACATTGCCTGGATCAAGCCCTTTCTCACCCCTTAGGATATCATGTCCCTGGTGCATGCATTTGTGACTTCTAGACTTGACTATTGCAATGCTTTGTATCTCAGGTTATCTGGAGATTTGAAGCACCGCTTGCAGCTGGTGCAGAATGCCACAACTAGATTGACTTTCAGCATTTTGCACTCTGAGCACATCTTTCCAACTTTGTGGGTGTTGCACTGACCACCTGTGACTTGTGAGGTGGCACATCTCCTTCAAGATAGATTTGTTAACATACAAAGTCCTACATGATCTGGGTCCTGGCTACCTAAAAGAGTTCATGTGTTCATATGGGTGTGCCGAATGAACATCGAAACTTTTATGGCAAAATCCCTCACAGCGACAATTTCGACAGGTTTTGAAATTGTTGCTGTGAGGACATGAGAGCTAAATTTCACCCCTTCATCATAGTTGGTTTCTTCACAAATCAACTCCTCACTCGGAGTTGATCATCTTTGGAAGGGGGGGTATGGGGGACACAGCCCCCAAGAGAAACACTCTAATGTCGGACAGGCAAAAGTTTACCTGTCGACATTAAGGATCTCGCTATGCTGAACTTTAACAATGGTGTTGTTGATTCGGCATAGGTAAACCATCCATATGCTCCTGACTGCCCTTTTTGCTCTTCTAAGGTGTTCCTCTTCAAAGTCCCCAAATTTCATCTGAAGCTTTCTAGGGATCATGCCTTTGTGGTGGCTGCCCCAGTTTTCTGGAACCAGCTGCTGCAAGACCTTTGGGAGTCCCCATCAAATTAAATTTTAAGGTGGGGTGAAAGCACAATCTTTTTATGAGAGTTTTCCCCTAGTGATTCCTAACCTGTTTTTTTATAATGTATTATTTATGGATAGCAATTTACTATGCTGCTGTTATTGTCTTTATACTGATGTGTGAGACACCCAGAGCCTGTGGGATTGGACACCTAAGAAATAAAAATACTACTAATATATGGTGGGGCCCTTGTCCATATTGAAAAAGCCATCATTTATTTCTCCATATGTGATGGTAGCCAATTAGGATATTATGACCTCAATTAGCTAATTAAACAGTATTAATGTGTTACTATCACCTTAATAACACATTAATACCCAATACACTACATACCACCCAATAATGCCAATAGCACATGTAACAAACCATTTAACATATGTAACAAGTCCCTTAATAACACATCGAACAAGCCCCTTAATATCACAAGTAATAGCCACCCTAAAACACCCACAACTCTACCTGCAAAAATCTACCTTAGACTACACATAAAACTCACCCAAAACCCTCCTCCCTTCCAACACATCCACCAAGCAATGCCGTCCCTCAAAGCTGCAGAACTCTTATACAGGCTTTTCATGCTGCTGCTGACATTCATTTTCTCCTGGACTCAGGATGCTCCCGACCTCCTTCTGTGGCTCACAACCTGCTGCAGTACAAAGCGCCATTCCCAGGCGCAAACCACACAGCTCCTCAGCAGACCACATGCCAGTCCTGACTGCATACCACATTCAATGGATTTCCACTCCTGACTGACTGCCACAAAGCTCTCCACCACCATAGCACACTGAAGAAAGGACCGCCAGAGCCATGTCTCCTTTTATAAATGTCCCCTGCACTACAGAAACACTACTGGGACACAAAAAGCGAAGCGGCAACTCAATCCACTACATTATGGAAAAAACACTAAGCACCTATGTAACATCAGTACACTACAGAAAAGCACTAACACATGCCACTACACCATAGAAAAGCCCAACACTACAGAAACACAGGACACAGCAAAAAGTACCCAACCTAATGTATTATATAAAATAAAAGATCGCAAAGTCCGGTATACTCATGAAATAATACCATCTCAGGGTTGAACAAGCTCATAAAGGCCACTTGCCCTTCAGCCTTGCGGCTTTATGGCTTGTTCAACCCCTCGATAGTATTATTCTCTTGTAAACCACATTTGCCATCATTTATTCTCTGTATATTGTCCACAATTCTCATCCCATTGTTCTTCAAAACTAGGATAATTTGCACAGAAATAACATGGGCCATGCTGTGGATCTGCTCTACTTTGACTTCAGCAGGGCTTTTGACTCAGTATCTCACAAACGATTGCTCAAGGAGGTGGAAGACCTGGGTGCAGCTAAACCCATAGGGAACTGGGTGGGTACTGGACTAGAGGGGAGGCAGCAGAAGGTGGTGGTCAATGGAGTTAAATCAGAAGAGAGGGAGGGAGGTTATGAGCACGGTTCCACAGGGACAGGTCCTGGGTCTGGTCCTCTTCAACATGTTCATTAGTGACATTGGAGAAGGAATCCAAGGCAGGTTGTGTCTCTTTGCAGATGACACAAAACTATGTGGGATGGTGGATAGTGATGAGGAAATTAGGGAAATGCAGAGAGAACTACAAAAGTTAAAGGGGTGGTCAAATGTCTGGCAGCTAAAATTCAATGCTAAGAAGTGCATGGTAATGCACCTAGGGAAAAAGAACCCTAAGACAGAGTACTGGATGGGAGGAGAGAGACTTAGCACTACAGATGAGGAACGGGATCTGGGAGTTATCATTAGCAACTCATTTAAGCAATCGAGTCATTGCAACAAGACCTATAGCAAGGCTAACAGGGTGCTTGTATATATCGGGAGGGGTATTAATAGCAGAAGAAAAGAGGTAATATTTCCCCTCTACAAATCCCTGGTGAGGCCTCACCTGGAGTACTGCTCCCAGTTCTGGAGTCCTCACCTCAGAAAGGATAAGGATAGGCTGGAGACATTGCAGTGCAGAGTAACAAAAATGATTCAGAGCCAGCAGGGCAGATCCTATGAGGAGCGCCTCAAGACACTAAATGTGTACTCTCTGGAGACCAGAAGGAAGAGAGGAGCTATGACAGAGACCTTCAAGTTCCTTAATGGAATTAACAAAGTGAACTGTGGGGAACTATTTAGCCTGAATACCAATTCACGGTCATGTAGACATGAATAGAAATGATCAGGAGGTAGGTTCAGGAGTATTGCTTTACAGAAAGGGTGGTGGAACCCTGGAACAGTCTGTTGGCTGAGGTGGTGGGTGTGAAAACAGTCAAGGAATTCAAGCAGGGCCAGGACATAATGAAGGGAATAGTGGTTACTGGGGGTGACAGGACCAGGGAGGAGAATAGAGAAATGACAAGGAGGATTAGTACCCTAAAGGAACAATAGATTTCAGAGATTATAAGGAACTTGTGCAGACTAGATGGACCTCTAGTCTTTTTTTGCCATCATTGTCTATGTTTCTGTTTCTGTTTCCTTGTTCCCAAGAGTTCATCTTCTTATGTTGTTTAATCCTTTGCTGAAGTCATAATTCTCTGTTAATGTCAATACGGTTTGTTGCTATGGAAATTATTATGCTCTCACAAACAATGGATTGTGGCATCAGTAAAGCATTACATAACAGGAGAAGATTCAACTGTAGGGGGCAATGATTTTTTTTCCATGTAAATGAACCTTATAGCAAAGAATACATATAAAGGAAAAGAGATAATAGAAATCTATAAAAGTTAAGATGAATGTCTAAATATAGTGGTAGCCAGTGACATGACGTAGAATATCCAGATATGTCACGAAATAGCAGCGGAAATCCCCAGTCATTTCATTTGGATTTCCTGATATTTCCTGTTACATCCAGATATATAGTGCAATTTGTCACTGGCTTTTACTGTGTAACATTTTTCAAAGTTTTCCCAAAAGTCACAATATAACTTAAACCAAATCTAGATACTGATGTAGTGTTGTCTGTGCTGCTTATCATATTTAGTTGTACTAAACATTAGTCCTCTCCTGCTGGATCTATCTGGCTCTTATTTATTAATGTTGCCCCGGCGCCATATGCCAGTGGGCTACCCTCCCTGCCAGCCGTTTTTGATACCAGGCAAGGGGCCTGTGTCCTGCTATGGTAACAGTTGGGGATTTGTTTTTAGAAATAATGATAATAGCGTGGTGCCTCCACCAAGAGTAAAGTATTACTGAGCCAGATATTTGCTTGGCACAGCACCCTGGGATACTGTGCCTACCTACCTTTTTAACCAACCACTTTTCACACTGTGTTCCCCAGTACCTTGTTTTACTATTAACCATATATTTGCTTTTAACCTGAGTACTTTATTGAGAGCAGATCATTTTACAAATACATTCAACAATAATACATGATGTTACAAAAGTCAGGTCTTAATGAAATTCACTTTTCATTATTCAGAAACAAACAGCAGAGGAATACTATAACTGAATACTTTGAATTTCATGCAATCCATTTTCCTATCTGAGATAAACTTCTGGTCTTGTCTTTCCAGGAGGACCTATGTGAGCCTGAATCAGCAGCCTTGAAGAAGTAAAAGTGTCCACAATAAGATGTCCATTAATAGAAATTAAACAGGCCTGAGGGCAAGAGTGTATCATTAAAAGAAAGCCTCTCCTCTTACAGTTGCCCTTCTTGTCACTGACTCATTTTATGTTTTTCTGTTATTTTTTTAGATATTTCTTTTTATTTTGCCTGAAAGCTGTTCTTTAATATATTACTAACTACTTTTACATGCAATCAACTATGACTGAATTCAACAATAAAATTTTAACTAATAAAACAGTTAAACCAATTCATGGACCCATTGCTTATTTATATCGTATAAGTATATGAGCTGATATCATATTAACATACCATATTTATGTAGAGCTCTCTTGATCAGTTAAGAGTGTGGATGCGTAGGTTATACCCCATGGTCCACTTTGGTTTCTTATATTATAGTTGCACCTTTCTGGAAAATCTACTGCAACGTGGGTTTGCTAATTCCCTCCTCTCTCCCTTATCCTTATTTCAACAATTGCTCTAGGATTGGAACCCCTTCAATCTTTTCTATGTAATTAAAATACAGGAGCCATCTGGAATTATATTTGTCCACCTGCAACCTCAGTCTTGCCTTGATAGAGCCATATTCCAGATTGATTGTAGGTTAGCCAGCCATTGATTGACTGTTAATGGATTTGGGGTTAACCAGTTTTGTGTTATCACTTTTAAAGCACAGACTGCTGAAATTGAAAACAAATATACCCCAGCTGCTGTGTAATTTCCTCCGGGGGGGTTGCCCAGCACTAAGTGTGTAAAGCTTAAGGTTCCTTCCAAATCCAGGATAGATTGAAGTATGTCTCTTACTTTCTCCCAATATCTCTGGATTATACGGCAATTCTAAAAAATATGGTAGTGTGTACCCTTTAACCCATATTTGCACCAACATGTGTCTGACGAGGAGTCCAGGTAATATTTGGATATTGTGGGGGTGATTAAGTAATGACTCGTGACCTTCCACCTGAACTCCCTCCATATCTCAGAAGCTGTGGTCTTGTGTGTGCACCTCCATATCTTTACCCAATCAGGTGCTGACAGAGTATCCCCATGTTTTGCTTCCCATTTATCTTGCACTGTCTAGAGGCCCAAAGTCCCTACACCTTCCTGCATAATCTTATAAAGATTAGAGATAAGCTGCTTAGTGTTTAACATAATGGCTTTGGTGTGAATCAATGTGACTGCTTTAGGTAGGGATACTGTCAAGGCCATAAGCCCCACTATGTTATATATATAGTAGCGACATTGCAAATACCTGTAAAAGTCCTGTTTAGCCAGGTCAAACTTCCTCTGCATTGATAGATAATCTTTGATCTCTTTTCCTTGTAGGAAATGGTGCAAATATTTTACCACTAGCCTAGCTCAAAGCAAATGTTATTATTTTGTGCTGGGAAGCCTGAAAGAAAATTTAGTGGCAGGAGCTTCCACACATATGTAGGAAGTTCCCACCATGCTCTTGCTTTTAGCCACATAGTAATCATGTGTCTGGTCCAGCAGTTTCTGATGTTTGGTAAATCTTTAGTCAGAATAGCCCAGGGAAGATATCACAAGGGAATTAAAAGGTGTGCCTTATCCTCTATTGCCTCCCATGTTCCTGGACTTGGTGGATTTAGTATATGGATCAAAGGGAATAGTTGTGCTGCCAGATAATATGTTTGAAAATATGGGAAACCCCACCCTCCGTTCTCTTTGGATTCTATCAGAATTTGTCTTTTAGGGAGAGGCCACTTCCCAGCTCACACAAAGTGCCCCACTTTTTCAGTTAACTGCTTCCATTCAGACAGAGGGATTGGTATTAGCAGGGAGGAAAACAAGAACATCAGCCTGGGAAGGACACTGATGTTTATGGTGCTGAGGCACGGAGACAAAGATAGAGGTAACAGCTGCCATCTATTCAGAGCTTCATAAATTTGGTGTAACAGTCTACCATAGTTGTATTGGTACAACCTAGACAGGTGAGCTGGGATCCATATCTTCAAATATTACACCTTGTCCTTCACCCATTTAAATGGGATTAGAGATTTAGTTGTCAGGTTAATAGACCCACCCACCAGCAGCACTTCCGATTTTTCCATGTTAATTTTAAACCCAGATATAGAACTATATTTTTTAATAATTGCAAAAGGTGATGAAGTGATTCTGCAGGGTTGTTGAGGTAGACCAAAGTATCTTCTGCATACAAGGATAATTTGCACTGTTGTTGTTCGACTAGTATACCCTGGATCTCTGGTTTTAGCCCACTTGCTGCTGCCAACGACTTTAAGCTGAGATCAAACAGCAAGGGTGATAAAGGGCACCCCTGTCTGGTCTCCCTTTCTATCTTAAATGGATCTGGGAGTGTCCCATTAACTCTAACTCGAGCTGTAGGGCAGCCATAACTCAGTTTCATCCATTGTTAGAAGCGGTCCCCCAAGCCCATATGAGTCATCACCCCATTAAGGTACTCCCAATTCAGGTGATCAAATGCCTTTTCTGCATCTAAGAATATGTCCAGTTGAGCAGTTTGAGTTGGAGATTTATATTTGAGGACATTCAGAAGTTTCCTAATATTATCTAATAGGTACCTGTTGGATATAAACCCTGTTTGATCTGGGTGTACTAAATACTGTATACATTTATGTAATCTTACCAAGAGAATCTTGGTGAGAATTTTTAGATCCTGATTCAATAAGGATATGGGGCGGTATGCCTCACATCTATTTCAGGTCTTGTCTGACTTGGCAAGGACTACTATTAAAGCAGCTTTCCATGTATTTGGAATTCTTTCTTCCTTAAGGCAGTCATTAAAGACTTGAGTTAGTATAGATACCACAGCACCAGAAAATTTCTTGCAGAACTCAGAGCAGAAACTGTCTGGACCTGGAGTTTTGCCCATAGGCAGAGCCTTGAGCATCTGTCCAACCTCTTGCTTAGTAATGAAAGCATTTAAGTTTTCAGTTAACTGAGGCGAGAGATTGGGCAGATTTAATTCTTTTAAAAAGACCTCAGCTTGCACTGTGATGCCTGGGGAATTATTTTCTTCTGTGTATAATTATTGGACAAATTGCTGGAATTGGTGAGCCACATCCTTCGGTCTGGGGCCAGGGACTTGCGTGGTTCTGTTTATTATCAATATACAGCACATTCCTATCTGCTTTATCTTTTCCAAGACACATAGCCAAGAGTCTCATTGCTTTTCCACCCATGTCGTGATATTTATGACTAGTGAACCTAAGAATACCTTCTGCTGTCTGATTATCTATTTGCTGCAGTTCCTCCCTAACTGTATTTAACTCTTTTAACACTCCTTTTTGTCCAGGGTTTATTTTATGTTGTTGCACTAACTCTGTAATTTTGTTAATAAGTTTATTTCGGGTTAGCTCTGAAAGTTTTTTCTTAGTAGAAGCATAGCAAATCAGTTCCCCTCTTGCCACTGCCTTGACCGCCTCTCATGTGGATAAGGAAGAACAGCACTGCTATCGATTGATGGAGTAAACTTCTTTTATAGTATCTTGAAGTTTGTTTACCAGATTCTTATCACTGAATAATGAAATATTTAACCTCCATACTGTCTTCCTATCCTGATGTTGCATTCTAAGTGATATTGATATGGGGGCGTGATCCAATAGTGTAATGGGTGATACAGTGGATTTTTCTATGCTATAAAAGTGTACTTTTTTGGTATAAAATACATCAGTTCTTGAGTAGGATTTATGTGATGCCAAGTAGAAAGTAAAGTCTTTATCTTGTGGATGTTGATCCTTCCAGCTATCCTTAAGTCCCATCTCCCCAACCAAACTGCATAATGTTTTAGCTGCTCTCAGATTATATGTTTGGGAGCCAGGTGATCTATCCATCCCTGGCTGAGGTGAGATGTTAAAATCTCCCCCTAAAAGCAACTGCCCTTTTGGTAGTGTTGCTATATTAAGGGATACCTCTTTAAGAAAAGTAGCAGTATGCACATTTGGGGCATATACATTTATCAAGTCAGCAAGTTCCCCCGGAACCTAGAGGGTTACTCTAAGAAAACAACCTTCCAAGTCTCCCTCTACTGATTGTACAGAACCGGGACACCCATGCCTAAGTTGTATAGCCACCCCAGCTTTTTTCCTATTTGTGGATGACGATGCCTCTAGCCTTTCAACATAACCCCCTTCTTAATTTTATTTATTTATTTATTTATTTATTTATTTATTTATTTTATTTAGTTTTTGTTAACGGGTAAGTGCACTAGCCAGCAAGTGACTGTTTTCAGGCCGCGACCGGGAGAGTAATTCTGGAACATATAACGATACAGTAGGATAATCGAAAATACATGATGCACAGAAATACAGGAAGATACATATGGCAGGATACAATGCATGACAAAGGAAAATACAAGGCAAAATACATTTCAAGGATATTTTCCATTGAGCGATACATAAAGTGCATTGAAGGACCTAGGAAAGGGAGAGGATAGGTGTAGGGGTAAGCCAGAAACAAGATGGAAAATGACAAAAGGGGAAGGTGAGGAGGTGAGGAAAGGATAGAGGGAAGGATAGCGGGGCAAGGGGCCAAACGGGGGCTAAAGAAATGGCTAAGAATATAAGGACAGAGAGGCGGTGGCAGGAATAGGGAGGTAGGAGGGAGTAGAGGAGGGATGGCCGGAGAGGGGAGGGAGGGGAGCGAGGGTTAAAAGAAAGCTGCAACACGGGCAGCGGCGATACAAGGTTCCAACCTGCGTGCCTAGTCGGTGGAGCCGAAAGACGGCAAGCGGAGAAAGGGTGACAGGGGTTACGGCAAAAGACGGCAACAGCGGCAAAAGGTAGCAGAATGCGGCGGGTGGAAACTGATAGACGGCAGGGCAAGGGTGATGATGCCGTAAGAGGAGGAGAGAAGCCAAAGAGTTACGGCGCAGTAGCGGAAAAGGTAACAACGCCAAGCCGAGCCAGTGGAACTTCGAGAGACGGCAGGGCAGGGAAGAAGAGGTCGGTAGGAGGAGGTAAGTTTACGGCAAGTGGAGGTAATAAGGAACAATGCTCAGCTGGGAGGGGACGAGCGAACGGGCAGGGGTGACTCAGGAGGAGGTAAAGGCAGGCAAGCAATCAGAGAAAGGAAGGGGAGGCAGAGGGGAGGGAAAAGGAGAGTGCAGGAGATGTGGTCGGGAAGAGAGGAGCAGGGAGTTGAGTGAAGGAAGGCTGAGAGGTGAGGGAGAAGAGAACAGGGATCAAGGGAAGCCAAGTGGTGGCAGGAAGTAAACAACAACTTGTAAATGGCAAAAGCTAATATTTGGCATACAGTCAAACAGATTCAAGCAGCAATTATAGTAAACACCACATAAAACAACCATTGGGAAAGGCACAAGTGCTAGCAATAAGGAAGTGGGGAAAACAGGTTAAGAGCAAGGGGATCAGGTAGGATCAAAGCAAACATATTTGTCCAAAGCAGTAAGAAAAGTCCTGAGTTTGCCCTTAAAAGTTGCATGAGTAGGGACATCCCTTAGTTCCTGAGGCAGCAGGTTCCACAGGTGAGGAAGGTGTCTTTGCTCAGTTAAATGTGTTTCCTATAAGTAAGCAATGTCACACTGTATTTTCTTCAATTCAGCTTACAATTTTGTCTGTTTTACTGGAGAGTGCACCCCCTTCACATTGTAGGATGTTACTTTTAAGCTATCCATCTTTGAGAATATGAATAATAGCCAACCATGTCCAGTTCCCCCACATCCTTCCCACCCCAACCAGTGTAGATCTCTGAGAGCTCCTTATTAACCTGTAATTGGTTAACATATAAAACCAAATGTTTACAACTTGAAACATAGCCCAGGTAACCACCTGTGACTGCAACATTATGGGACTCAGATGTCTAAGAAACATGACACACCTTAGACCTACAACGAAAAGATTCTAATTACTTCCTAGGAAAGACCCTGCTAGTGTTAACTTCCACAGTATGGTCTTAGCAAGAATTCTTATTCCCTGAATGGGATATCGGGAATTGTGGGTTGTACTGGAAAAACAGCACTGGTTACTCCTCCACTTTGTGTTAGGTTGCTTGTATCACCTCTTAAATGCTTTCCCCCTGCCTCCATACCAGTAGGTGGTCCTCCCCCTCTTGCCCACTAAGTGTACCCCACCATGAGGCAAAATAAAGGTGAGAGGATATTTAGGTGTTGTAAGTGTAAAGCAATTCACACACCCCTCCCCACAAGCAGCCAGACCCTTCTAAACACCAGCTGATATTACCCCTCTTTATTCCCTCCTCCTCCTCTTGATTACCATTGTTTAAAAGGCAGTACAATAATTATATAATTGAGAGAGGTAAAGTCCTTTTCAAGCGAATAGCTGGCAAAGCACTGGTAGTGCAAATGTCATTCAATAGAGTAAGCGTAAGTCAGTTATGAGAGAAAGTCTCTCAAAACTTGTTTACAGTTTTCCAACTTAACAGTGCCTGTCACCCCTCGCCATTCTAAGGAGCCTGAAGATCCTCACGATCAGTGTTGTGGTCCTTGTCTGCACTCTTAATCAATTTTGATAAGTCTGGAGCCAGGTGTTTGGGTAATTGCCACTCCAGGCCATGTTTGTTTCCTTTCTGGTGACAAGACGCTACCCACCATCCACTAATTTCTGTTCCAGGGCATCCATCACAAGGTTCACAAGTTGAACTTTGTGTTCCCTCAAAAATGGAACAGCTTCTATCAGGGAGTTGTATATTTTTGTTCCTGAATCTAATGTGATTTTTAAATGAGCTGGAAACATCAGTTGAGCCTTGATATTAGCTTTCTTCCGAAGCTCCTTTATAGGTGCCCTGACCTGGTTTCGACATTCTTGAAGCTCTATTGAATAGTCCTGATAAAAAAAGAATGGTAAGTACTTGTATCTAAGGTTTCTCAGCCTCCATACTTCCTGAAGGATTAACTCTTTTTCTTGGTAACGCAGCATCCGGACAATCCATGAGCGAGGTCTAGCCTCTGGTTTTGTTGGTCTTTGCCCTAGGATCTATGGGCGCATTCCATATCCAGAGTAAGATCTGACTGTAGAGAGAGCAACCATCTTAAAAGGTGTTGAATAAAGTCTATAGCTGTCAGATAGCCGTCCTCTGCCCCCTCTTTTATGCCATATATTCTAAAGGTGTTGGCGCCGAGCTTGATTTTTGGTGTCCTCCAAGCAAGAGTGTGTTAATTGGTCTCTCTTGAGAAGATAAAGGAGGACCTGCTTGCTCATTTCCTGGGCCTTTGCGACTTGCATGACTTTCTGTTCATAAGCAAGGACTTTTTTATTTATATTTTTTATATCCATGCAAAAATCAGCAATAGACAATTCAATCTTGTTGACTATAGTAAGGATTTTGTGAAGGGCTTGTTCCGTTCTCATTGGGTTGCTCTTGTCCTCATATTCTAAGCCAAAGAATGACTCTGAGGGATGCCCGGAGCATGACAAGGCAGCTAGGCGGTGTATCAATTGCTGTTTTAATATCATCTTTTGCCCTGTATTTTTTGATTCCTTTTCCTCTGTGACTTGCTCAACATTGTAAACTGTAGTACCCACCACTTATACTCTGAATCAGCTCTGTAATGAGGAGGATTTCAAACAATTTTAAAAGGTGGCCACTCGGAACTTCGGAGCTAACCAGCCAACATGGCGGTTATGTCACCGGAAGTTACTATTAACCATATATTTTAGCAGTAAGCACATGCAATGCATTTTACTAACGCAGTAGTTTTAAACAACTAATTTACAGCTTTATTTATGGGGTAAGGAATGGGGAAAGGAATACCAGGGACATAAGGTAGCTGTGAAGGCAAAAAGGAAGGTTAGTGAAATGTGTAACTTTAACTTGTGGGGTGGGCCTGCAGACCAAGCCTTTTTTTACTGGCACCACTGTCCCTGTACTGTCCCTAGGGTTACCCACTAGGTGCAGGCCTGATCGGTGCCATGGGTTGACTGGCTGTTGGGACCCTGAAATTGTAGAAACTTTGGTTTTGAAAACAGGCACATTTTTTTTTTTTTTTTTTAGGAACCAGGTCCTAGGTACTTACAGTTTGTTGTCCTTAGCACCGGGGAAAATGGAGCGGTTTGAGTTAGTACAGCAACAATTATAAGCTGGCCAGGATCCCTCTGACTGAATGGAATTTGCTTGAGGATTTTGCAGCTGGTCGGCTTGATTGTAGTTTTGGCCACTTGTCACCTTTAGCCTCTTTTGGCCCATTGCAGAGCACTGTGGCAGGACAGCACCAGCCCCAGATGGCCCAGACCCAGGAGTGGCTTCACAGCCCAGCTTTTCTGATGGGTCACAGGTGCCCTATCACCCCAGGCAGCTGCTTTACCAAAGTCCAGTGCCAATATGAGTGGGCGCTAGCCTCTGTTTTAATAAGCGCAAGTACAATTTAGCAGGGGAGCTCAGGAATAACAACCCCCTGCATACCAGTCTACATTTTTTTAGATAAACAGTGTCCACAGCCTTTTTTTGGCTGCAGCTAGGACTCAGATCGCAGCCACTTTTGCCAGTTTACTTAGGACATGCACACAGCTTTTGGCTAGCACCCCAATGACCAGAGATGTTCTGCCTTTTTACAGTGGTGGGTGGAGCCTACAGCCATTTTGCTTCATCCTCCTGAAAACAGATGACCATGGCACACTTCCATTGGACTTTTGGAAGTATCCTTCCAAAAGTCCAACAGAGCTTGGAACACTCTGCCATGATCGGTTGCTACGGGGTAACAGCCGCATTATTTCGGCTGTTACTTCCACACTCCAGGGCATGCACGCAAGGATATAAGCTAGATCAGGGGTTACTGGGCATATTATTAGTGGGAACAGTGCTAGCAGGCAACAGCTGAGGAGTGACTTCAGAGGAGACTTTTTCAAAACTGCTGGATTTTGCAAGCTCTGATGTGGGCTTCTCCCCATTAATTATAAAACTGTTTTGAAAACAACTGAAGTAAAGTACCCCAACAAATAATCTAAGAGACACTGAAATTCATGCTGCCAAAACAAGGGCGATTTTTATTTTGATGATGCACTAGTACTTCTGCTTTAATACATAGGTAATCAACATTACACAAATCATAATATAACCAAATTATATCTGTGACACACAGGGTTGTCACCATGTGTGCCCCCTTTTGTAAGTGGGTAACATGTTCCTGAACTGACAGGTTGAAATGCATTTTGCATCCGTACTAGTTGCCAGTGATATGCCGAGTTTGATCTTGAAAGTTTAGAGACCTACAGCAGCCAATGTCCAAGCCCCCACCTCCTGCCTCATCCTTACCCCAGCTCCAGGGCATTCTTGAACCAACTAGTCCCACAGTCCACTCCTTTTTAATGCAGTCACCTGCTCTCTTCTTTGACCCAGCCACCTTTTCCCCAGTCACTGCCACAGCCCTCTACCCTCAGCTTGCACCCCCTACACACACACACACACTCACACACACACCCACACACACAGACCACCACACACACACACACATTTCCTGCAGTCTCTGTGCTGCTGCTACAGTAGGCAGTGCTAAGTAAAAGCCAGCTTTGACTCCCGCCCCCATCCCCACACACAAACCCTCAGTAGTGACTGGCACCACCCAGACTCACACTGTAGCGCTGCGAAGGCTCCCCGGTGCATGGCACGATTCATAGCTAAGCTGCTGGCTGTGATCCTGCTGCTGCCACCAATCACCACTCCGCTGCCACCACCTACTCAGTGATACTTGCCTCCCTGTGGTACACAGCTGCTGGTTGCAAGGGAGGAAGGGTTTGCTGGGCCAGTGGGAAGCAGCTCAGGACAGGGGGCTCCCCGCCACTGGAACCATCTCAAAAGACTGACCAACCATGAACAGATGCTGCTCAACTGAATTTCCAAGTGCAGGGCAGCCAGGCAGTGAGGGAGAGGCAGGGTCCACATAGGACAAGGATACCCACAGGTGGCAGAGACACACCCACATGGAGCAGGGACATGGGATATGAGACACCCACAGGTGGCAGAGACACACCCACATGGGAAGCGGGCACCTGCTCGGGGCAGGCGGGATGGGGGTGGGCAGAGGTAGGCCCTTATGGGATAGTAGGAACACTCTCACAGCAGGGACCAACATCAAACCTTTGAATGTCACTAAAATGCAAAATACCTGTATATAAAATCCTGATTAAGGTACAAGCTCAGAACACTGCAGAAGCTAGCTGTTTTATTTGTGCTAAGTTCAATTTTGCTTTAGCGTCATATAGTGTTAACAAATTTACAGCAGCTGCCTGAGGGCAGCACCTTTTTTATGTGGTATTTTGTGGGAGAAGGCTAGCACCTTCCTTATGTGGGATGGTGTGTGGGCAGCACCTTCTTCATGTACTGCAGTCTGGATATGACTGTGAGGGAGCAATTCTGAGGGGGTTAAAACAAATGAGAGGCATCCATTGAATTGTGGGCAGTTGAGAGGTACTTTATGTGTCATCTCACTTCCTTCACCCCTCTCCAGTTGATAAAACAAGCCTTGCCTCAGCATACCTTAGTGGCCAAACCTGCACATGCATAAATGGGACACGCCCTCAAGAGATAGGACCAGTGCTGAAATTACTTCTGGTAGCTTGGGAGGGAAATGGCTCTAGTCATTATCAAATATGTGGGAGAATTCTTGCAGTCTGATTTGCTAAAAAAAAAAAAAAAAAAATTCAAGCTGTGTAGCTACCTCATGATAACACCACAGCCTGAAAAATGTTTCTGAAAATAAGTTTTTTAAGTACCTAATCCAATTAATAATGGAAGCATACTCTCCAGAATGTATGTTATCATTTGGGATAATGTCACTTGATGGGTGGTGGAAGCACTTGGGTACATCTTTGTGCAACACAGTGTACCCAAGGTGTTGCATTATCCCATGATAACACACACACACACACACACACACACACACACACACACCCTGTAATGTATTATTGCTTAATTAAATAGCACCTTCCTATCATAAGTAAATGGCACCAATGTGTGTGCAACTGTCACTCACATCAGAGCAACAGATTAGGGCAAAGCGGGGGGAGCATTGGTGAGCTTCCCATAGAAATTAAGCAAAGAACAAGATTGGCTGGAACCCCTTCCCTCCTTCTCTCATGTACAAACCAACCCGTATCCTAACCCCACCTTTTGACCCTGCACCATTATTATGTTTTGTGTCCGGGAGTCACAGCTGTAGTAGCCCCATTCTCACATACCCAGTCCCCAGTTGCTGCTTCCCCTTCCTGAGGGCTTTTGTGTCAGTGTATCGGTGTGGAGATGTTCATGTTGCTGGCCATACAGGAGGTAAGGCAGCTGACAATATCAAGAAGGCTGAAAATGATGCAGCCTAGGGCCATGCTAATGTGAGTGCATCCATTGAAATCAGACCCTTATGACAGTCTTACACCCGACTGCATCTTTAAATATGTGGCCCTAAACTTGGCTGGTGAGGTGCACTAGGGTTCTGCCCTTTCCGAGACAGATGAAAGGGTGGAGGATGAAGGCACACATTGCTTTGGCCCGCAGTACATGAAACATTAAGGAGGTTGGGACACTAGGATGGTTAGGGTGAGGGTGGTTTACACAAGAGAGAAGACAGTGAAGGATTTTTTTTTCTTTGTTTACACAATGATTTCACCTAAGACAACTTGGTTGAGATGTAACATTTTGTTTTCAGTAAGGGCCCTCTTCTACCATAATTTCACAGCTGGGTGTACTGAAGCATGGACAGGCTCAGTGACTTGCTGAAGACCATGCAATCATCAGGGTGAGATTTAAACTGGGGGCATTCTGGTTCCCAAGCCCATGCTCTTACCACTAGACCACACTTCCTCATTTTGGCATTCTGGGCTCTTCCCTCAATCATAAGGAAGTGGAAAAGTGGTCAGAATGACCCCTTAGTGATGCAAGTGTAACCACCCAGTCCCCTGGGATTACTAGAATCCTATCAGTATTATTGTTAGGAAGACAGCAGGCAGCTGGTAATGAGCTCATTAGGGGCTTCTTACATAATGACATCTTTGTTTACTCAGCTAGCCTGAGGGAGGAATAATTAGGTCATTTAGAACTCTAGCAGTAGCATAAGCCACACTGTGTGGATAGCTGCTCTGGGGAGCTTAGAATGCTCAGTCTTGGTGAGTAGAAGCTTGAGTGAGGAGGTGAGAGTGGCAGAAGGACTGCCAGTGGACTCTGAGGAGAGGGCCCAGGATTTGTCACCCTAGTGGAGTGTCATTTCTAGCTTCCAGTTGACGTGGTAGAGACAAGGCTACAGCAGGATTTACTGATTTCTACTCCCTGTGAAGTGGAAGGAATTGCTTGTTCTCAGTGGACTGGAGGGGCAATCCCCTGAATGTTCTGGGGTGTTTTCAGCTGCCTTGGATAGGACCTGAAAAAGACTGTTTTGACTGGCTACCCGGGAGAGTGTTTTCCTTTTCCTTTTTCGTTGTTCCATGCCCTGTGGATGGGACAACTTCTGTGAGTACTGTTCTAGGAGACTAGATCTCCACATTTCTAAGGGAATTAGATAGTCTAGGGTGCATGTACCCATAGATAAGGCTGGATTGCACCTGTCAGTGCTCACCCATGTGAGTAAATTAAAGTTAAACTGTGTACTCCAATGAGTGCAGTTTATTCTCTAGTCACCCCAGATTGTGACAAGTTAAAGTGTGGGACCTCTAGCATTTCAGTGGGGAATGGGGGTTTCAATGGTGTAACCCTGAAGAATGGCAGAGACTGTCAGTTGGGGCCAAGGGAGGGAGGAATGCCATCTAAGTGCTTACAAGGCAGGGCTTCCTGGTTCATAAAGGCCACCAGTATGTTTACCTGAGCGAGGGCCAAGCTGCAGGTTAACGTGCGTGGCTGAGTTTCACATAATTGCACCTATGTTCGAAAAGAGTTCTGATTGTGTGGCTTAGATTCACTAAATGGCACTCATGGAAAGAAAGATGTTTATGTGCAAAGCCAGGTGTCCACTAATGCACCTTTTGGGAACTTGAGAAGAAGATTGGTCTGCTGTTGTTCATAAACTGTACTGCATGCAAGGAGAGTTCATGAATTTGTACCTGTCCAGCCTGGACTAACCCTTGAGGGTCCACTTCTGCTTTTACTTTCCATCTGTTGAATAAAGCCATACTGCATAATCCCATTCACTGTTATGGACATTCCAATTATTGCTTCTGGTTACGTGGATTTACTAGGACCCTCTCTGCAGGTTAGATCAAGCATATGCCTAGCAGCCTCCACCCAGGATCTGGGTTGTGATATTTACACAGGGTTCATGTTGTTTGTTTCTGTACCCCCAACCCTCTCTTACTCCAGAAAATGAGCCAGGTATACATCGTAACGCCAAGGGTGGTACCTACCTTTTAGTAAAGTAAATTGGTATGCCAATATATGGGCACCAGTGTTTTCCAGATATTTAATGGGGGTGTGCACACTAGTTAAAAAAGTGGCCTGGGGGTTACACAAGCATGTTTGTGATAGCAGTGCATAAATGAGGGGAGGGGGTCACTGCCCTTCCATGAGTGGTCACAAAATTCATTGTTGAGACAGGAGGGGGTATCACCATAGAAATGGACTTCAGGGCTATTCTCAAAGCATGGTGACCCTCACAAAGGCTGCAACAGAGTTTTGCAACACCCCCTAGAACTATCAAATGTGAGTGGTGGGCATGTTGCAACTCTAAAACAAATAGTTATAGTACCAGTACCCCTCCCTCCCCCAAAGCTTCATAAAAGTTTGCAATTCATTCAAATTCATTCTGACTTTATTACTTGGCTTTCATTGCATAATTTTGTATATTTAGAGCGGTTCTTGGTCTCATCATTTGTCTGAACCATGATCAGCCCAACCACCACCAGCAAGGTGACCCAGTCATCGGTCAGGAAACTAACACTTTAAATTTTACCATAGAACTATGAGATGAGGTCCCACTGCTCTCTCTCTCTCTTTTCTTGTGTGAAACTACTCTGGCTTCATCTTTTAATTTAAGACTTTACCATACTAGTATTAGCAGAGCCTCCCTCCCCCAATTTCTCTCTGTCTTGTGGGAAACCGTCCTCTGGCTTCCTTTCTTACACAGTGTGTTCTGGCCCATAAGAAGCTCCCAGATTATCACTGGGGAGTTCACCAGTTAAAAGAATGCCACACATTTCCTATTTGCAGTCCAGTGTTAAAAGTTTAGCAAGCTCAACCCTGGTCGATGCACAAAGATTTTATCAAATTTCTTATGCATCTTTTAAAATCTTTTTTAACATTTACAAGCGTGCACCTGGTGCATGGCAAATATCAGAAGCGTATAGTTATAGTAATAGTGCCCCCCAAAGCTGATTAAATGTCTGAAATTCATTGAAATCTATTCAGTTTTTCTTACTTGGTTCTCATTCCATCATTTTAACATCTCTAGAAAGTGGGGGTTCTTAGCCTCATCATTCACGAGTCTTGATCAGCTTGACCACCAATGGCAAGGCGACACATTCATCAGTCGCAAAACTGTACTTTAAATTTTAATATACCAATACGAGCTGAGGCACCAGAGTGTGTTATTTAAAACATGTTTTCTGTTAATGGTGGTAGCAGTGATTGATGTCTGGGATATTCTGTGAGGCATGTTATGTACTGATTATGTTACGTGATACTTCGCCGTTTTGGCGTGTTTGGTGCTATGAAGCAATGTTAGTATATGGTGTTTATTTATTGAAAGGTACCTTATATTATATTGAAGGTGATTTTGCTAGCATGTATGGTTGGGTTGTTGAAACATGCTGGCGTGATCTCAGGTAAATTGATGGTGCTGCTTTCTTGTGGTTTTTTATCGTGCTTCTCGGGCAGAGATGAGTAACTGGTGCTTGGATAGGTGTTTGGTTTGCATATGCATGGCTGGTGCTTGCTTCGGCTTTCATATGCATATTCTCATATGATGTTGAAGGCTTACTTTCAGAAGTGTTGCTCAGAATATTTGAAATGGTCTTTTGTTTCTGTTCATTTATTATTGAATAGGCATTCACTGATTGAATTTTTTTATGCCCTGAGATTTGTATAATTTCATTGGGTGGCACGTTGGAATCAGTTAACTTTTGCACTAAGTGCATCCTAATTAAATGATTAGTGTTACGTTTGTCTGTGTGAATGTCAGATGCTTGCATCATGTTTTTTATTATTTTACCTAGTGAATTAATGCCTAGGGACTAATTTTTATACCACCAAGTTGAGTACAGTGATTTGTTTGATTGGTTTACTGTTAAGAAAAATGGTGAGTTTTCTTCGTTGCATTTTGGTGGTCATTTGCTTTTAAATATTAAGTAATTATTTACTGGCCATTTTTGTTTGTCTGTGGTTTGATAAGCTTTTGGTTTTATTTGTCTTACATCCTTAGGATTACTCCCGGTTCTGGTTTTGGTTTGCCGTTCTCGAATGTATTCTATGTAAAGTATGCCTTGTTTGTCTTTTCCCAATTTAATGTCTCGCCATTGCAAATTTCTGGTCTCTATTGTTCCTCTGAGTCCAAAATGCATGGTTACTATAAGCCACATCGTATTAAGTAATGATTGAGGTGTTTAGGGTCCAAGAAGTTGTTTTTCATATAGTTGTGCAATTATGTAGTCTGTTAGTTCATCAGCTGCTGTTGGGTGATTTCCCTTGCCTTGCTCTTTTAGAACTTTCTGTTTTGATACCACAACTTGTTTCATTTTTAGAAAGAGATTAGATGTAGAAATAGAATGTGGATATTCCTTTTCTTCAAGATATCTCTCCAAACTCTGTAATTTAGAGTGAACTGTTAAAGGCTCATATTCCGTTCCATCACTGCGTTGCATGGACATAAAGTATTGACATAATAGTGGGTCAAGTTTGTTAGGAGTCATATAATGAAATAGTTAAGTGATATGATGTGTTTCTTTTAAATAGATTTGGAAATGGTTTACATCATGTTTCATTTTTCTTCGAGTGTTTTCATTCTTTGCACTCATTATGAATGTATTTATAACATCCTTGTCGTAGTTTGCTATATTCTATGGTAGTTTACTATTTGTTGTTATATTTCTACCTGGTTTCAGCATCAGATCTTCTAGCAGCTCTAAGTCCATTTGAAATTGTGAACAGCTTAGTTCAATTTCTTCACTAATATTAACTGCAGTTGTTGGGGTTTTTTGTGTCATTTTGTTTATCCATAGATTTTCTGGCTCTTCAGATTTGTAACTTGTATGTTCCAATTTTTAGTCGCATCGAGTAGTTTTTTTCATTCCTGATTCTAACCTTTTTTTCTTTGATTTTAGGATCTGTGCAGCAATGAATGTTGAATCCCTGCAGCAATCGATGTCTGATATAGCGGCTATAGCACTTTTTTTTTAGATTTTCATGGATTGTTTTACAGGTGTATTTAATGACTTTTATTTATTTATTTATTTATTTATTTATTTAGTTGTTGTTGACCGGGTAAGTGCACTAGACAAATCCAGCCTATTTTCAGGCACAACCCGGGGGAGGGGGATACAGATGAATGCCAACCGACCTTGAAACAGATTAAGCTGTTGGTGGTATTTTTAGTGAATGAGGGAAATGTGGCCAGGACACCAAGGAAATTCCCCTACTCTTTTCGATAAGTGCCATGGGATCTTTAACATCCACCTGAACTACCACCAATCCAGGCAGATGGGACCTCGGTTTTAAATGATTTAATTGAAAAAAGGTTCTATGATCTGCATTTCTCAGTGGGGTTAAGTGATGTACCCACTAATTGTATATCACCTGCTGACGTAGTCATTGTTTGTTTATTTCTAGCTGTATACAACAATGTCTACATCAGCAACATGTTATACAATGGCTGTGAAAATAACACCATTTACTTCGTAGCATATCACTTCACCCCTATTGTATAAATATATATATATATCAGTATATGCAAAAAACATTGTTAATGCTACAGTTAGGGTTAAAGCAACAACCTAACAAACCTAACACCCCACCCTCCCAAACCAGGCAGAAGAGTAGCTTTGGAGTGTGCCTTGGGCTTCTCAAGCCTAACACTCATCCCATTTCATCTGTAAATAAGGTCAGATATTTAGACTTTATGAGAATGGGGTAAATGTTAGGCTTGAGAAGCCAAAGGTGCACCCCGCACCTGCTCTCCTGCCTGGTTTGGGAGGGTAGGGTGTTAGGGTTGGAAACCCTAATGCCTCATTTCTCAGCTTTTGTCACTTTGACCTTAACTGGAGCATTAATGAAGTTTTTTGCAAGTTGTTTTCTTAATTTTTAGATAGTATAATAGTATCCTTATTTTACTGTGGGAGCGCAGGGTCTTTGGACCCTGCACTCCCATCCCTCTGTAGGTGTGCACAGGTATGTAGCTGTGGAAGCACAGGGCCCAGCACCACCATCTTGGGAATGGCAGAATGCCAGTCACTACAACTACACATGTACGAATGCCGTGCATGCACAGTTGCGTCGCTGCCACCATCTTGAAGAAGGCACTTGGTGGCACTCACTCTCCAGAGCTTTACAAGCTTGCCACAGCCATATCAACTCTGGCTAGAGTTTGTTAGAATTGCAATTACAGTCCCACACAAGCAAACGACCTTTTAGCAGCAACTCTAGCATTTAGATGATCTGCACGGTCCTTTTATTCAGCTTAATTTTTCAGTGCAGGGTGTCTGCAGCATTCAATTTTTTTTAACACTTGTTAAACAACTTTTTAGTACGTGGAGAAACAGAATTACACTTTAGTCTTTTTTCATTTTTACAACATAGTCTTCCACCAAGTACCTGAGGAATCAGAATTTTAGTTTAGTCTTTTTTTTTTTATTCAACTTTAGCAACAACAATTTTTAGATTAGGGCCTGGAAAGCCCCTGAAGTCCAGTGTCCACTTTTACAGGATAGTCCTGATGTGTACAGAGCCTGGGAACAGATTGAAGGAATTTCAGAAAGTTCACACTGTTTTATCCAAAAGTGTAGCATTTTGATTGGCTACTGAAGCTTTTTAATAATTAAGAACCATAGTGATCAATATTTTTTGCTAGTTTATTGAGGCATGATCTAGGCACCAGAATTAGTCTCCTCCTTTTCCCAGGAGTCCCTTTGTGTCTAGTTTAGGCACCTAGATCACTGATTGGCTGCAAGTCTGGGGTTAAATATCACAAACATGTCAACTTTTATTTGTTTACCTGCAGTTCTATACAATTTAATGCAGTGTCCCCCTTTTTATGGCTGTGGGCAGAGCCCACAGCCATCTTGCTCTAGCTTGAAAAATGGCTTATTGTGGAACACATTTTTTAGTTTGTTTCAATGTATCCTTCCATAAGTGCAAATCACAATGACAGTTACATAACATACTCCCTTCTTTCTGTTTACAGTGTTGGAGATAGAACTCCAAGCTGCTTTTCTCTGAGAGCAAATGTGCACACATTCCAAACAAATATAAATATCATCAAAACTATTCAAAGTACAGAAAAATAACTGCTGTTTAGTAAATCAGGCACATGGATTTACTAAAAGAAGTAATAATCATTAGCCATGTAAAATCAGACAGTTCTAACAGACAGCACTTGGCTTGAAGTTTCACCTCGAATTTGACCTGCTAGAGCTAGCCTGTATCAGCTTTCCATCTCTGCCAGAAATCTCCTAACAGTCAGTAACCCTTTACTCACAGAACATACCCTCTCCAACTATGTATTATCTAGCAACATGCACTATCTCTTCTACCTGAAGCCTATTATATTCATGCACTGTAAATATATTATACTGATAGCATGCAGTATATCTTTTCACTTGTAACAGTATTTGTTCTAACTAGTTTTTTAGGCTCTTACTAACTATAGAGTCAGTTCTTCCCTAACAAATAACACATGTTGTATGTGTACCATACAGTATGGTGTAAATGGACTGTGCACATTCTTCTACACTGTATATCAGTATGTAGTTAGAAGTAATGTGTGGCATTTAGAAACTGTTTTGTTATCACATTTAATAAAGTGCAGAGATGTTTTATGTCAGTTTAAGTTATGAATTAGCTCCAGAGCCTGAATCTATATACAGGCTGCCTGTTTTATGTTTGATCTTCCTATGACTCCCAGCAGTCTGACTTTCAGGAAGACATGGTCTCTGACTGTACACTGCAATCACTAAACATTGCAATAAAATTCATCTTGCTCTGTGCTGTATATTACATTGTAGTCAATCTATACTGTTAATTTCTGACATGACCACCCTTACCCCTTATACAACTTGTAATAATGGAAAAATAACTCCATCACTTTTTCAACGTAATAGTATCTGCATATGGCAATAGAAGTAGCATTTCTAAATCTCAGATCTGAAGTAACAAACTGCAGTGATGTGTCTTAGAAAACATGCCAGCAAAATGTGGTACAGTAAATTTATGGCACAACAGAAAACAGTATTCTATAGTCTTATGTTTACAAAGTGGTTACCCGGTTTTGAGATAAATGAATGTTTGGTTCAAACCCCACCACAGCCACTTACACATGATGATCAGGGAGCACTTATATTAGATCAGAGTTACAGTCATCATGTTTATGGCTACTGTTGTAATGTGTGATTTAAGCACACACACACACACATATATATATATTATTTTTTTAATTTGTTTAAATATATTTAGCTATAGAATGTGTGTCCATTTGCCTGTTGCAACAAGGTTAAACTGATTCCATGCTAAGGCGGCACATTCTGTAAGTGGACACTGTCTATTCTGCTTCACTCTGGGATCCATTTTAACTGGAATTTCAGGCACAACATAGGGTTTAAGTATCCTTTAAATTCTGTTCTGTTAGTCCCTCTGAATATATTTACTGTCAATTTACATAATGTATCTCCTTGGCACCAGTTTAACTTTGCTGCAACAGGGAAATGGATACAAATTCTACAGTAAAATGTATTCAATGCAGATTTAAAAAACAAATATGTGTGCATAAATTCCATTTTGCAACAGTAGCCATGAACATGTTGAAAGTAGCCCTGATCTAACACAAGTGCCCCTTGGTCATCATGCATAAGTGGCTCTAGTGGGATTTGAAGTAGGTGATTCATTTATCTCAAGCCAGGTAGCAACTTTGTATACATAACACTGCAGAATACTGTTTTCTGTTGTGCCATAAATCTGATATACCACATTTTACTGTCATGTTTTCTATGACACATTTCAGATCACTACATTTTGTTACTTCACATCTGAGATTTGGACTTGCTACTGTTATTTATTGCTGAAGATGCTATTGGTTAAAACAGTGATGAAGTTATTTTTCTATTATGACAGGTTTGTACAAGGGGTAAGTGTGGTCATGTTAGAAATTAAAACTATAGACTGTGTTACATTCTAGTATACAGCACAGAGCAAGATGAATTATATTAAAATGTTTAGTGACTGCAGTGTACAAGCAGAGATTATTTCTTCATCTCAGTTAGACTGCTGGAGGCCGTGCACAGATAACACAAAAACAAGCATTTGTCAATGCCGGAGGTTTCCTTGCATGGTGTGTGTGGGATGGTATTCAGTGGCGCTCATGGTTCTCATTCCTCGGAGCTTCTTCAAGCTCACCGCAGCCATGTTGGCTCTGGCTAGAGTTTGTTAATTTTGGTGCAGCCCAACACAACCTGGTATTTTTTTAAACACCCCATGTACCTCTCCTGGGGGTGTGTCTTGTTCCATTTGCATCGCAGCCATGGAGGACCTATACATTTCCCAATGACCCTGCTCCTCTTTAGTCTCCTGGACCTCCCAGACCAAAACCTAATAGGGAGGGGGTTATTTTTTTTGCCGGCTAAATGCAACAGTAACATTAACAAAGGGGAATAACAAGCAGCCTTTACTACATGCTTTAACCTGATATGATTTAGATCTTGGGCCACTCCTCCCCTTTTTGAAACACCTTTTGCAAGGCCCTTTCCACCCGGGCCAGGAAAGCAGACAACAGTTCCCCTCCCACTGCCTAGTGGTTTTAAAATTTTACATGAGGTTCTCACAGGTTTTAGGATTTCCAAATATGCTTTCCAAAGCTGAAAGATATACCTGTGCTTGAGCTTTGGGATCTGTGGCTCATAAAGAATGTACAACCTCTAAGGTGGGACCCCGTAAGCTTTTTACTAATTGTTTTTGGTTTTTATCTTTAGAACACTGCCACTCTTGGATTAATGGGGTGGTGCCATCCATTCAGGCCTCTAAGTCATCCTTACTATTTGGGGTGGGTTTTACCCCTGAAAACATTTTTAACTTGTGGTATGACTCAGAGGACACAGGTATTGAGCCAGGCTAGGGTCTCTTAAACTTTGGCACCTTAGGAATGGATTCCGCTTCTCGACCCCATACACCCAGAGAGATCACACTGAAGGAGGTTACTACCAGTAGAGCCCCAGCCAATCCCTCCACCTCCAAAACCTCAGGCATCCAACTGGCTTCTACGGGTTGGGTACTTTTTATCAGCATAGTCAGGGTACCACTAGCTGAATCAAATATTTTTTCCTTGCACTTCTACTTTTTCCAGTCTCTTTATGGTGGATACACATTTTTTAACATTTCCCTCTTTCATCTCAGGGGTACCCCAGCAAAAGAAAAGACTTCTGGGGATCCAGTTTTATTTCCCCACTCCATTTCACCAGCCTCATCTTATCTTCCTCAGTAGGCTTAAACTTAGGCTGGGAAGTAGTACGCTTGAGGCCCAGAGGCCCCTCAGGGGTCTTGATACTGTGATCTCCCGGTGCCAACATGGCTAATGAACATGAGATCTCAGCGGTACCTCCAAGATGTAGCCCTGTAACCATATGCCAGTGGGCTACCCCCCCTTGCCAGCTGTCTCTGACACTAGGCAAGGGGCCTGGGTCCTGCTACAGTGACAGTTGGGGCTTTATTCCCAGAAATAATGATAATAGCATGATGCCTCCACCCAGAGTAAAGTATCAGTGAGCCAGATATCTGCTTGGCACAGCCCCCTGGGATACTGTGCCTACCCACCTCCCCAACCAACCACTCTGCACACTGTGTTCCCCAATACCTTGTTTAACCATTAACCATATATTTCAACAGTAAGCACATGTAATGAATTTCACTAACACAGCAGTTTTAAACAGCAAATTCACAGCTTTATGGGGTAAGGAATGGAGAAAGAGATACAGGGACATAAGGTAGCTGTAAAGGCAAAAAGAAAGGTTGATGAAATGTGCAACTTTAACATTTGTGCCCACAGGCCAAGCCTTTTCTCACTGGTACCAGTGTCCCTGTACTGTCTCTAGGGGTACCCACTAGGTGCAGGCCTGATCAGTGCCATGGGTTGACAGGCTGTTGTGGCCTGGAAATTGTAGAAACTTTGGTTTTGAAAACAGACACATTTCCCTTTCCCCTTCCAGGAACCAGGTCCTGGGTACTCACAGTTTGCTGACCTCAGCATTGGGGAAAATGGAGCTTCTTGAATTAGTGCAGCAACAATCACAAGCTGGCCAGGATCCCTTTGACTGAATGGAATTTGCTTAAGGATCTTGCAGCTGGTCACCTTGACTCTAGGTTTGGCCACTTGTCACCTTTAGCCACTTCTTGTCCATTGCAGAGCACTGTGGCAGGACAGCACCAGCCCCAGATGGCCCAGACCCAAGAGTTGCTCCACAGCCCAGCTCCCCCAATGGGTCACAGGTGCCCTAGCACCCCAGAAAGTGCTGGTAACCTCCTGAGACAGTGAGTCCCACTTGTAAGGGGTTAGCAAGTTCCCTCCCTGGCTCTGAGTGAGGACTCCCAAATGGTGGGGGTCCTCCTGCAGTTTTTTCACTGAGCTCTCAGCAAAGAAAAGTTTTTAGGCAGTTGTCTACTAAAGTTCAGTGCCAATTTGAGTGTGTGCTAGCCTCTGTTTTAATAAGCACAAGTTCAATTTAGTGGGGGGCTCAGGAATAACAACCCCCTGCACTCCAGTCCATGCTTTGTTAGTTAAACAGTGCCCACAACCTTATTTTAGCTACAGCTAGGACTCAGTTGTCAGGCAATTTTTCCAGTTTACTCAGGACACACACACAACTCTTGGCTAGCACCCTGATGACCAGAGACACTCTGCCTCTTCAGAATTGCTATTACAGTCCCACACAAGCAAACAACCTTTCAGCAGTAACTGTAGCACTCAGATGATCTGCTCAGTCCTCTTATCTAGCTCAGTTTCCTAGTGCAGGGTGTCTGCAGCATTTAGTTTCTCCCAGCACTTGCTAAACAACTTCTCAGTACCTGGAGAAACAGGATCACAGTTTAGTCTCTTTTTCTCTTTTTCTTTCACAACTCAGTCTTGCAGCAAGCACCTGGGGAATCAGAATCTTAGTTGTCTTTTTTTCTTTCTTTTCCATTTTTGATCCAACTCTAGCAACAATAATTTTCAGATTAGGGCCTGGGTAAGCCCCTGAACTCCAATGTCCACTCTTACAAGATAGTCTTGATTCATACAGAGCATGGGAACCAGACTGAAGGAATCCCAAAAAGTCCACACTGTTTCAGCAGAAAATCCAGTGTTCCAATTGGCTGCTGAACCCTTTTAATAATTAATAACCATAGTGATCAATATTTTCTGCTCATTTATTGGGGCATGATCTAGGTGCCAGAATTAGACCCCTCCTTTTCCCAGGAGTCTCTTTGTGTCCAGTTTAGGTGCCTAGATCACTGACTGGCTGCAAGTATGGGGTTAAGTGTCACAAACATGTCAGCTCCCGTCTGTTTACCTGGAGTCCCATACAGTTCAATGCAGTCTCCCCATTTTCAATTTTGGTGCAGCCCAACACAATCTGATATTTTCTCAGACACCCCACTGGATTGTAGCCCCAACTGTCCCCTGTCAAATGAGCCCTCTCTCACCAGTAGGATCCTGACAGTTTAGCTGTCACTGCCACTGAAACTCTGTCCCCCAGGCGGCAGGAAGCATCTTTATTTATATTTATGGGGCTGCTCATTAATATTCATGATCCCTGAGTGCCCCCTATTTAAACTCATATTGTGCAACAACTATGGGCTTCTGCCCAATCCCCTTTAGGTCTCCGGTCCCCAAGAACACCAGGAGGGGCACCAGCACTATCGACCAACTCTCTGTTTCCAGACCGCAATGACAGTTGACAACATCAAAGCGCTAGGAGCACATGTGTGAGAGCTGGCTGAAAAGAGCCAGACAGCAGCTCGCAGCTCAGGATTAATGCCCAAAAGGGCAGAAATCAACACACTGGAGGCTCAACAGAATGTGGGGTAACCAGGGGCACCAGCCAAAACAGGGACAACCAGGGCAACTACAGGTAACCCCCCAAAGGGGGGGTTACATTAATGTATTTAACATGTGGTATCTGGGTGAGTACACTGGGTCACATGGCCCCTTTACAGGCACAATCCAGACATGAAAGACAAACACAAGACATTTTATTGTACAGAACATAACACTTTGTTAACTATATTGACTATCCATAAGTACATTAGTATACCTATCATGCTGTTAATATATAATAATGTAGTAAAATTAGGAACAAAATTAAATAATGTAAAGTAGGGGAGAACAGTTAGGAAGCTAATGTCATTTAGTTAATGATGCAATAAATAAACTTGACCTGAGCCGGGTGCCTGAGGATAGTTTCTCTGTGGTGCTGGAAGTGGAACTTCAAGAGGATCTGGGACACTTGCATCTCTCTGATAATATGCTCTTTATGTAGAAAAGTTGGATCCAGCACAAGGAAGTCATCCTTGAAATAAGGATTTGATATTGTTGCCATGGCACATCTTTTAAGACTGCCAAAACATATGTGGCAGTATTCATGCAATGTATGCACTGCTGTTTAATTGTTTGTAATCATACTGGTCCTTGTACAAACACATGAACAAAGTAGATGATATGATGCCTTTTATTGAACCAACAAGAATTTTTCAAAACGCAAGCTTTCAGGCTACCCAGAGCTTTCCTTATGGCAATGACAGTTTATACAAAAAGAAAAGCTTTTATTCAGTGGATAGTGCCATCTACTACTAGCAATTAACATACCATACCTATGAAAGAGTTGTCATATTTAAAAACAGGTTTCAGGAGGTGTTAAAAGTTTCTCTTTTGTAATGTTATGAAGCTAGGATACAGAAGTAAGAGAAATTGTGGTGGGAGGGGAGAGAGAGAGAGAGAGAAAGAGAGAGCGAAGGAGAGAAAGTGAGAGAAGAACAGTACAGTATGCATATATTTATGAAACGTAAACCTACGCATATCCCCATAATGCAAAGCATCCTGGGAAGTATATGTAAATCAGTATGAAAGAATTTAGGCAGGTTCTGCTTTAAGCAACATTGTATGGTGCCAAATGGCCTCTCACACACTCTATGCTGCATAAACATACATACGGTACACATAAGTATTGAATGAGGAGAAAACAAAGGCTGTCCTGTTTGGAACCAGACGCCTCGGTTTGGATAGGTGTGACCTTCTCCAGCTCCAATTAGACGATGGTTGAGGTCCTAGATAGGATCAAATACCTTGGGATCCTCCTTGACCAGGAACTGTCCTACAAACCCCACATCAACTCCTTAACCAAGTCCATCCACCAGAGACTTGGACTCCTCTATCATCTGGGAAACTGCCTTTCTGATGAGGCTCGGCATGCAATCTCTAACTGCACCTTTCTATCCTATCTCCTCTGTGAGGCCCCCCAGTTACCTTTCCTATAAGAAGAGGAACTAAGAAAACTCATGGTGCTCTACCACAGAGTGGCACGCTTTGCCACTAACTCCCCCCATAGAAGACAACACTGCGAGGTCCTCACAGACCTTAACTGGCCCACTATATGCCATAAGTTGGCCTACTCAACCATCTGCCTGACTTATAAATTCACTACCGCAGGCCCTCCTCCTCATCTGCATGGACTGCTCAACTCCAGAGTACAATGCCAAGATATGAGATCCTCAGCTGGCCGTCCCCTTGACATCCCCCACGTACACACCAACCCGGGTAAGCACTCCTTTACATATGCTGCCCCGCATTTGTGGAAAATGCTCCCAGTTACACTGGTTGATAATAATAATAATAATAATTTTTATTTGTACAGCGTTTTCCAATTTCAAAGCATTTTACAGGTTAAACAATTTAAAACAGACAATAAAATCCAAAATCTCAGCATAAATACAAAGATCATAATCCAAATACAATTCAATTTTCTGAAAAGGCCATTTGCCAGAGGAAGGTTTTTAATCCTCTCTTGAATTCCTCCACAGAGGTGCACTCCCGTAATTGACAGGGTAGAGAATTCCAAAGGGTAGGCGCAGCATAGCAAAATGCCCTAGAGCCAGAGGATTTAAGATTCATCCTAGGAATCTCTAGCAACCCCATATCAACTGAGGGGAGTGATCAACCAGGGGAGTAGGGAACCAGGAGCTCTTTCAGATAGGCCAGACCCTGCTCATGAAGGGCTTTGAAAGTTAGTAAACCGACTTTAAAGGTGATCTGCCACCGTATTGGCAGCCAGTGCAGTTCGCGCAACACCAGAGTAATATGACAGGATCTACTAGAACCTGTCAAACATGGGCCACTGTGTTCTGCACCAGCTGCAGGCAGCGAATTTCAACCCCTGAAAGCCGAAAGTAAAGGGAGGTGCAGTAGTCTAAGCACGAGGACACAAAGGCATGGACCAATGTTGGAAGGTCGTCAGACGGAACTAGATGCCTAACTCTGGCGATATTCCTAAGATGGTAAAAGGAGGTCTTGATGACAGCCGACACTTGTGACTGTAGTGTCAGTCTGTCATCAAAGATCACCCCCAGGTTACGCACCCGTTCAGAGGTTGGGAGAGAAATGCCACCAAGAAAAATTCCTGAAGGCACACCAACACCCAACCTCTCTAGCTGTCGACCAGGATCCACAACCAATACCTTTGTCATTTCTGAGTTCAACTTCAGCCAGCTAGAATCCATCCACTCCTGGATTTCTTTCAGACAGTTGTTAAAAATTGAGAGAGCTCCATCCTGGTTGGGTGCAAAAGACAGGTATAGCTGGGTATCATCTGCAGAACAGTGAAACCTCAGCCCATACCTTCTTACAATGTCTCCGAGGGGTAGCATATACACCACGAATAACATGGGTGACAGCACAGATCCCTGAGGCACCCCACACAACAAAGCCGTTGGGCCCAAGGAAAAGATCTCGGACACAACTCTTTGTGATTGCCCCGTGAGGAATGAGGTGAACCATCGAAGGACGGTTCCCGATATTCCACATAAACGCCTCAGGCGTGCTATCAATATCATGTGATCCATGGTGTCAAAAGCTGAGGATAGATCTAAGAGAACCAAGATGGATCATCTCTTCTGATCTCTCACCCTCAGAAGATCATTGAGCACCCGAACTAGTGCTGTCTCGGTATTATGTCTTTTATGGAAACCGGACTGGAGGAGTTCATAGATGTCATGGATGGTTAAATGGTCCTCCAGTTGAGCTGCCACTACTTTCTCAATCACCTTCCCAACAAATGGAAGGTTAGAGATAAGTCTAGTTAGTGAAACAGTCTGGGTCCAGAGTAGCTTTCTTCAAGAGTGGTGTCACCACCACCTCTTTCAGGGAGCTAGGAAACTCACCCAACTCCAAGGAGCACTGGACTGTTTGCACAAGGACTGGACCGATGATATCAATACAACCCAAAATGAGGGAGGTCGGTCCAGGATCCAAACTACAGCATGTAGGGCGCACACTCTGAATAATCATCATGACATCCACGAAGTCTGGCTGACTGAAGGAACTCCAAGAAAATTGAGGTATAGCGAACTTGCATTGACCAACCAAAACCCCACTAGAGGATGCTGGCTGCAGATCCACCCTGATGTTGGCCACCTTATTAGTGAAGAATCGAACAAGCTCCTCACACTCTAATTGTGAAAAAGCTTTCCGAACTTGCAGACAGGCTGGGTTGCACAGTCTGTCTACAGTTCAGAATAGCTGAGCTGGTCAATTCCGAGCAACTGCAATCTCCCTGGACAGGAATTCTGCCTTCTTACAAGTGACTGCAGATTGATAGACTGAATAATGGCTCAATCAATCTAAGCTGATCGGCATCAAGGGCGGATTTACACCAGCAACATTCTAACCTTCGCCCCTGTCTCCGCATCTCCCTCAATGTCCCATCAAACCAAGGGGACTTGGGACGAAGAGAGAGGGAGTGCAGATGGACAGGAGCAATAGAATCCAGAGCCACCACAACAGCTGAATTAGAAGCTGACACGAGGGTCTCTGGATCACTGCTCGCTAACGTGGGGGACGATAGGTCAAGCACAGCCGCAAGGCCTTGGGAATTTATGTCCCATAAAGGACAGTACCTAACCATCTCCACAGATGTAGGCCTTCTAAGGGGGGTATAAAAATGAAACCCCATGATGTAGTGATCTGACCACGTGACTCGTGCCACCCCCATGTCGGAGGCTTCGATCCCTAGCAAGAAGACTAAGTCCAAGGAGTGTCCATGTTTATGTGTAGAAGTGGAAATCACCTGTGTAAGGCCCAGAGAAGTCATTAACTGGAGAAGTGCTGACCAAGTTGCGAGAATTCATCGTCGAGCCAGGCACTGAAATCACCCAGAACCATCAATCTGGGTGATTCAAACACCATGTCGACAACGAAGTCCGCCACTTCCTGAAGGAATCGCTTCTCATCCCCAGGTGGATGGTAGATGAGAACAATTTGAATGCCTACACCTGCTACCACTGTACACTCGAAGGACTCAGAATCCTCAACTACTACACTCGTGAGGCTCAGTTCAGTCTTGAAACAGACCGCAACTCCCCCCCCCTTGCGATCCAATCTCGGACGGTGTATCACCGAGTACCTAGCCGGAGTCATGGCCTCCAATACGGGGCCTGGATTTTCATCCAACCAGGTCTCGGTGATGTAAGCCAGGTCCACCAAACCAACAAGTTCAGCAATAATAGCAGTCTTGTTCCTGATGGACCTGGCATTGCACATCACCGCCTGAGTTGGAAGAACCTCAGAGGCTGTCCGGACCATCTGCCCACCAAATTCGGTAGTGCCCTTGGGTATGGGCATCAGACATGGCAGACCATGATCTGGGTTCCATTTCACCCCAGGGCACCTTCTGGATCTGACTACCTCAATACGGTGACCCCCCTCATCTCTCCTCACCTGTTCACAACCCCTCACCCATCTCCTTCTCCAACGCATAATTCCCAGTGCTCTACAGTGCTGGTAGGTCTCAATTTGGAGAGAGGGAGAAAAAAGGGCTAAGGGCACAAAGAGAGGAGGAGGAGGAGTAGCGCACCACCGTGGGGATTAGAGGCCAACACATACTGCAACTACACAGCCAAAACAATACAAAACATAATCACAAGAACACTAACCACCCCAAAATAAGTTTCACAAAATTTAACAAAACAATTTAAAATATCACCTTCAAGGATTCAAGGTGGGCCTCAAAGTATACCTCCTGGAACTTAGCCTGCACTCGCTAGACCCATTTTCCCTCCCATTCAATTGTGACCTCTGTACTTCATGCCCTACTGGTGTATGTGTCAATCTGTGACCCCTGTTAACTCTTGCATTGTACAAATGTATATTCTGGATTCTTAACCTGTAATTACTGTCTCTCCAATTGATACTGACTCACTTTTAACCTCTGTATTATTGTACACTGTATGTAACTTTTGCTGTATGTATCTAATCCTGGGTCGCTCCTGAAAAAGGGATCTCTGGTCTCAGTGGGCTTACCCGGTTAGCAAAATCTAAATAAATAAATAGATAAGAATACAGAGAATGCATAAGGAACAACGAAAAATAGTAAATGTGAAAGATTATATGCAGTATATATATTTATACAATACCAGTAGCAAATAACTTTTTGGCAGAAAAAGATTGCTTGGCCCGCCCAGTCTGCCCATATGGTCCCTACCTAGTTTGTCACTATAGACCCTAACTGGTCTCCGACAACCCTTCCTGCTACTTGCTTATTTAATAATATTCCCCAATGTCCTCAGCTGAGGAATAGAAATCTATTCCTCAGCTGCACTGAGTCTTTCCCCACAGAGTCACAGCTGTCAGATCCCATGCCGACACTTAAAGCAATCAAGCCAGCCCTCACTGGCAACAAAAGGACTTGTATTGCCAAGCCTCTGGTGGAACATGAGGGCTTTTTCTTTCAGAAAGAGACCTGAAATCACTCTTGTGCTTCTGCCTGAACTACATGTAAATGGAAGAACCGCACTGATCATCTTTGCAGGACCTCATGTTCTTGCAATCCTTTGACACTGTAGTCGTCTCAATACTAAGTGCAAACTTACTAAGTTTTTCCTTTGTGAGTTTGATACCATGCATGCTTGAAGCCCCCTAATGTTTTTGCCTCCACCTCTTTGCTGGCAGTCTGTTCAAGGCGTCCACCATTCTTTCAGTGAAACAGTACTTCCTTACATCCCTCTTAAACTCCCCCTCCAGCTTGATTGCATGCCCTCTGGTCCTGATGGTCATTCTTGTTTTAAAGAGACTCCTCTTCTGCACCTTGTTCACCCCAGTGAGGTACCTGTAGGTCCTTATCATGTCCCCTCTCACTCTCCTTTCTTCCAAAGCGTACATGTTGAGATCCCTCAGGCACTCATCATAGGGCTTTTGATGCAACCCCTGTACCATTTTAGTTACCCTCCTTTGGACTGCCTCCACCCTGTCTATGTCCTTTCTGAGGTGTGGCCTCCAGAGCTGGACACAATTATCCAGATGGGGTCTCACAAATGAGCAATACAGTGGCAACATCATTTCCCTCACCTCCCTCCTCCTACTGGTGATACCTCTCCCTAAGTATCCCAGCATACCACTGTCCCTACCCACTGCTTTGTCACACTGCCCTGCCTCTTTGAGGTCATCAGATATGATCACTCCAAGGTCCCATTCTTGCTTAGTGAATGTCAGTACTTCCCCCCACCACCACCACCCCCATATACTCAGTCCTATGTGCATGATTTTGCACTTCTTGGATTAAACCCCAATGGCCATGCTCTTGACCATTCCCCAAGTTTCCCAAGGTCGCTACACATTCTCTCTACCCCCTCCTGAGTGCCTAGCCTACTACAGATTTTGGTGTCATCTGCAAAAAGACATATCTTCCCTTCCAGGTCTTCTGTAATGTCACTTATGAAGACATTGAAGAGGACCAGTCCCAGTACTGAGCCCTGTAACACCCCACTGGTCACTCTCCCCTCATTTGAGTGAGTGCCATTAACTACCCCTTCCCATCACCAATCCATTAATCAGTTCCTTACCCAATTAATCACTTTGGATCCCATATCTGGGTTGCTCAGTTTCTTTATCAGTCTCCTGTGAGGCACACTGTTGAAAGACTTGCTAAAATCCAGACAGGCCACACCCACTGCCCTCCCCTGATCTATTTCCTTGGTCACCCCATTGAAGAAATCAGATTCATCTGGCATGAACCCCCCCCATGATGAATCCATACTGTCTTTGGTCTCATAGCCTGTTGGATTCAAGATACAGTGGCACCCCTTTATCCAAACCACCTGGGTGGCATCCGATTGGTTTGGATAAATAGGGGGTTGGATAAACGAGAGTGCATTCCATCAGCGTTAGTAAGCTGTAAACACAAAGCTGAACTGCATCTAAAAGAAGACATTTTATTACATTATTACAGCAAACAATAAAAGCTCGGCAATGAGTTGTGGAAATCTAACTGAATCAAATAAAAACATGATTATGGAAAATAGTCTTTTAGAGATTTCTGCTTCATGCGGTCTTTTTTTTTTTATTGCAGGCTCCCTGGCACATGGAGCTAAGCAACATGACCTGTGCTGGGTCACAGTTAGGCTGATTTTTGATGTACAGCATACATACATCAAAAAGCTCAGCTGCCACGGAGTGTGTTGGCACTATCAGGAGTTCAGTGTTGTCCTCCTCCTCTGGGTCCCTATCATCTTCCTGTGTTGGTTCATCTTTCTGTTTAACCATGTCAGTTATAGACTATAGTCTCATCGGACAGATGTTCATGCCCCAGATCTTCTGCATTGCACTGCTCACACTCCTTAAGCTCCTCTTGAGTGAGGGGGATTGGCATCCATATGGCCATGGTGAATAGTTCATCTGGTGAGGTTTCTAGAACTGGCATATCATTGCTGGTCTCTGTATTGGAATCCAAATTCTCATGGCATGTCTGAAACCCCAGTTTCACCCAGGCTTTTCATATACTCTGTAGCTGAAAACTATCCCAGGCTTCAGCAACCCCATGTAAAGCACATCTTTGAGCAATGCTGATTTGATTATCACCTTCAGGAGGGGTTGTTCATTGTCTTCTGACAGCACAGACTGCAAACGTTTTTTCCTGCATGTCCTCTTGAAGATTTCTAGGATGACCTGATTGTAGAGTTGTAATGTTGATGTAGTGTTGGTGGGGAGAAGCCTACACTTAATAAAGTCATCCCTCATCCTCACATTGGGTATGTCTGGGTGGGCATGGGAATTGTCAGCTAGGAGGGTTGCCTTTAAAGGCAGACCCATGGAATGTAGATGCCATTTCACTGGTAGCACAAACTGTTCAGCGAACCACCTGGTGAAGATTTGGCTGTCCATCCAAGCACTACACTGCGTCTCATGCTGCACAGGTAGGGTAGACAGGTTGATGTGTTTAAAACAACATGGTTCCCAAAATTTTCTGGCTAACATTAGCTTCAACTTATGGAAGGCAGAAGCATTCACACATTCCAGAACTGTCACCCAGTTATTTTGCTTTTTGAAACCAGGTGCATCTTTTTCACTGTTGTGTGCCGGGGTTCAATCAAGCAAGTAGCGCTAATACAACCCTGTCTTGTCAGCACTGTATAGCTGCTCGGGGACAAGACCATCTGTTTCCAAGATTTTGAGAATCTGGTCAATAAACGGGGAAATCTATTCCTCAGCTGCACTGAGTCTTTCCCCACAGAGTCACAGCTGTCAGATCCCATGCTGACACTTCAAGCAATCAAGCCAGCCCTCACTGGCAACAAAAGGGCTTGTATTGCCAAGCCTCTGGTGGAACATGAGGGCTTTTTCTTTCAGAAAGGGACCTGGAATCACTCTTGTGCTTCTGCCTAAACTACATGTAAATGGAAGAACCGCACTGATCATCTTTGCAGGACCTCATTTTCTTGTAATCCTTTGACACTGTAGTTGTCTCAATACTAAGTGCAAACTCACTAAGTTTTTCTTTTGTGAGTTTGATATTGCTGAGCGTGCATTTTCCTACTTCGTACCCACCAGCAAGTAGTACAGCCCGTTCTCCATTCTCTAGCCACTCAATGATATGCAGCTTCAGGAACAAGGCAAGAACAACTCTCTTTCTCTTACACACCATCTCACACAAACACAGTGGATTAGAAACAGATTAGAAGCTGAATGTGTTATGCTTGCCTTTATTATAGTACCCTGTTATAGACTTACTAAGGTGCATACTAAGGTGTAAGGAGCTAAAAGGCAGTGAGCCCACATACACTCCTGGCTCTTTACCCATAATATGATAGGTTATTTCCATTCAGAATGTACTTGTCAAGATTCCTCTTGAATTGCATTTTATCTTTACTGATTATGACTTCCTCTGGGAGACTGTTCCAGGGGTTCTCCACCCTCTGTGTAAAAAAAGCCCTTCTTTTTTCTGTGTTGAATCTTTTGGGTATTAGTTGAAGTGGGTGTCCTCTGGTACCCTTATTATCATTCTTAAATGACAGATTGAGTTCATTTAAAAGATGGCTATCTTGCATTAAATCGTAACACATTATTATATCTCCCCTAATCCTTCTTGTCTGAAGTGACATCAAATTAAATTTTCTGAGCTGATCCTCATACGATAATCCTTTATAGTTGTAAATCATTTTAGTTGTTTGTCTCTGTATTTTGTCTATTCTCTCTGTGCTTCCATTTTTGATCGGTCTCCATATGGGACTTCTGCGATCTAGCAGTGACCTCACACAAGATCTATATTCCCATTATGTGCTCCATCATTTTCTACCTAATTATATTTCTGCTCATTATATGTTGTAACCTAGCTTGACTCACGGTGTGTCTATTCACCCCATGATTATCGTCACTTCTGCCTTCTTTATATTTATTGTACAATTGTGTTTCTTGTTTAACTCAATGTTTCTGCACCTCTATGCATTACCATGTCTACTTATTGTGTTCTTGTATTGTTGTTTCACTCAATGTTGTTTTATTCTGATGTGGAGCCTTTGCAAAGGAGTCTATAACTCAAAGGGTTGTAATTCCGATTCTCTAAATAAATAAATAAATAAATAAATAAAATGGCATACAGTAAGTACCTTTTCATCATGACTTCTGAAGTTTCTTTTGATTGTCCATATCACTTTCTTAGCTTTTGCTACCTGGGCATTACTATGTGCCTCGTATGTGAGTTTATTTGTTATTTTGATTCCAAGATCCTTTTCCTCTTTTGTTTTTTTTAAGAGGTAAACCTTACATATAGTAAGTTGCTTTCTTATTATGACATCTCAAGTGCATAACATAGCATTTGTCCATGTTAAAACTCATCCCTACAGAGTCCGCCCATTGAACCATTCTGTCAAGATCTAACTGTAGTCTTAAGTGATCCCTCTCATTTGCAACCACACTTGCTAATTTTGTGTCATTTCAATATATACTCAACCATCCTGTAATATTCTGCCCTAATTTAGATATGAATAGTTGAAAAAGTGCAGGATCCAGGACAGAGCCTTGAGGCACCCCACTGGTCACTGAGACTTGGGAAGAGTGATAACCATTTATGCTTACTCTCTGAGTTCTGCCACTCAACCATCCTCGGATCCATCCCACTATTCTGTGATCTGTTTTACAGTCAATCGGACTTTGTAAATCTCTTTATGAGGGACCTTATTGAATGTCTTTGAAAAATCCAGGTACAGTGTACATAGTCTACTGGTGTTCCTATGTCTAAAGCTGCTGATATTTTTTCATCAAAACATAGTAAATTAGTTACAAATGATCTCCCTGATACAAAACCATGCTGGGTGGTGTCTACTATCCCAAACTTTTTCATATATTTTTGAATTATATCCCTTAAAAATTATTCTAGTTCAGTATCTTTCCTGGCACTGACATTAAACTAATAGGCCTATAGTTTGTGTAGTCGGCCTTGCTTCCCTTCTTATGTATTGGCACAACCCCCACTGATAAGCAGTCAGAAGGTATATTTTTCTCCATGATAGATTTTATATCAAGATTGGCCTCCTACAAAGACATAAACACTGCCTTACTCCAGAAGCCCTCCGACTTGCTATAAATAGTTCCATCATATCCATTGTAGACTATGGTCTTGTAATCTATGGAGCAGCCCCCATGTCGTCATTGTGCAGGATATCCACTGCTCTGAACAAGGCATGCAGGCTAATCATGGGGTCCACACATTTCACCCACACCTGTGATCTTTACATTGAGACTGTTTGGCTACAGCTCTCCGGGAGGATTCAATACCAAATCTGTCCTTTGGCCAAAAAAGCACTTCTCGACCTCCTGTCACCAGGCACAACAAACCTGCTAAACCCCCATTGTAGTTCACAGCACACACAATGC
Source organism: Neoceratodus forsteri (assembly GCA_016271365.2). NCBI lineage: Eukaryota > Metazoa > Chordata > Ceratodontiformes > Ceratodontidae > Neoceratodus > Neoceratodus forsteri. Next base: position 730,968,727 of record CM057456.1, on the reverse strand, counting down.
TCAAACAGCCATCATCTCCATGTTCCTATATGCAGGACAGCCCAGGGGCAATGCTCATTTGCCTACAGAGCACCATACTGGTCTAATACACTTCATAGTAATATAACTACCCTACCTAAATTGGGACCATTCAAATTGAAGTTATGACAACATCTCACGGTCAACAATTCTTGTGACTGCTTCATCTGAGACTCCAATCTTCTAGCATTCAATCTTCTTCTCACAACTGGATAACCCTGTGTCTCCGCTGTTACCTCAATAATTCTGAGGCTACATCCCCTTTTAACACTTTGACAAGGCCCCTGGCTACCCCCCGTCAACTTCACCTCTCCAACCCTACCCCTCCCACACCAGCTTGACAAGGCCTATGGCTACCACTTCCTACCTTTCTTACCCCCCGTCCACTTCACCCCTGACCCCTTCCCCCCACATCAGCTTGACAAGGCCTATGGCTGCCACTTCCTACCTTTCTTTCTCCCATCTTTATCCTTCCCCCTCTCATCTATGCATTCCTCCTATTAGAATGATAAAACTGCATACAGATATATATATTTGCTCACTTTATTCTACTGTTTTTGGAAATATTGTACTTTGCCTCCTTCGTATGTTTTGTCTCCCCTTCCCACATGGAACCTTTGTAAATGAGCTGTCTGGGCTCAGAAGCATTGTAATCCAATAATTAATAAATAAATATAGCAATCTGAGGGGGGGTTGCTATTTGTGGTGATAGTAATTTTAGTATCTTTGATGAGATATTGTCTGGCCCTCTTGAGTGTATGTTTTTTAATATTTTTTTATTTCTGTTGTTTGTTCTGTACTGATATCTATGTCTACTTCTTCATCTATCAGTATGTCCCCTGGGTATTCTGATTTTGCAGAAAATACAGATCCAAAGTAGGAATTGAAAATATTGACTATTTCTTCTGGTGTCTCAATTAGTATATTGTCAGGTACTATTGTCCTTAGCCCAGAAATATTACTATGCAGGGAACTGACATAGCTATAGAAGTTTTTGAGATTATCTTTATTCACAGAGGTGGCTATTTTTTGTTCCATTCTCTGTTTGCTTTTACAAATCCTCTGTTTGCACATCTTTTAGATGGTTTTATAGTGCAGGCCACTTTTCTTCAGTTCTATTCCTTTTGTACTCATTGTAGAAACTTCTTTTCCTTTTAACGAATGCTTTTATTCCTTTTGTCAACCATTTTGGTTTGATACCCCTATTATTATATTTGTTTACTTTTCAAATATGTCTATTACATATCTCAGATATTTCCTGTTTTATAATTTACCTCATTTATGTAATAGTTTTATTCTGAAGTTTACTTTCCCAGTCAGTTTTGTTTAAATCTCTTTGAATTAATGCCTTGTTTGCTGAATTGTATTCATTCATCTCTCTATATCCCTTAGTTATTGGGAAAAGAGATTTCAGCCATATTGGTCCTTGCAAAACAGGAGAAGATGGAAGGTTTGATACCTTTTATTGGACCAACAAGTGTCTTGTACAAAGACGGAATTATACACAAGCTTTCGGGACCACACAAGCCAGAACAACATACTACAAATTAATGGATCCTTCATATGTCAATCCAGCAATGTGGTTTACCTAATTCAATGCAAGAAGTGCACTAATGGTTGCTATATTGGGGAAACTAGCCAACCACTGAAAACCAAGATGAATCACCACCGTCACACTATAGTAAACCAGATTATCAGCACTCCAGTAGGAAACCATTTTTCACAAACAGATCACACTCTCCTGGATTAATCTGTCTTGATACTTAGAGGCAACTTCAGAAACACACAGGGCAGAAGGACATGGGAATTGAAATATATAAAACAATTTAAATCTAACATTTCTGGACTGCATCGGGACATCAGTTTCATGACCCACTATGGTAAACTGTAATTCTTTTTTATTGTGTACTAAATCATGTCTCTGTCATCACACTTTGGCTCTGTATCTCTCTGACTATTATATTTTTTCTCTGAGTTCTGCCTGTTCTGTTTTTTTACCTATACCTCACATCCTCCCTGCCTCTCCTATTAACTCCTGAGCTTAGTCCCACCTACTCCCTCTTGTTTTCACACCTTTGTTTCTCTAGTCCTTTGTTCTTTTGTTTCTCCTAATTTCTTGATTTCCTTGCATCTTTAGGCATCTCCTGTCCATTCTACCCTTTCAGCCAGCCTCTGATCTCAGAACCTATCTGCACACTTTTGTCTTCCCTTTAGATTCCTTTGATCTCCTACTGACCTGTTCCTACAATGCCCCCTTCCCATTTCTTCTCATGTTTTTATTTTTTGCATCTTATAATTTCATCTCTAGTCCCCTTTATCACCTTCCTACTTCACTTCCTGATTTTTAATTGCTCCACAGTGGATATAAATACTGCTTGTTGCTCAGTTTTGCTATTCACCTGAAGAAGGTACCTGTGTGGCCCCGAAAGCTTGTGTATAGTTCCATCTTTGTACAAGACACTTGTTGGTCCAATAAAAGGTATCAAATCTTCCATCTTCTCCTTAGTTATTGGGATACATTCCTGGAAACAAAAAAAGAATATTGCTATGATCGCTATTTCCTAAGGCCTCACTGATTTTGCAATTGTTTACATTAATATCACTTGTGGTTATCACTATATCCAGTATATTCTTGTCTCTAGTAGGCATATTTATGTGTAGCTTTAGACTTAATTTCTCTATTGTCCCTAGGAAAACTTTACTTTGATAACTTGCAGCTTCCAATGTGCCCCAAGAGACATCACTGTAGTTTAAATCATTCAAAAATATTACTTGTCCCAGCTCACGTACCTTTTCTAGCTGTTTATTTATTTGTTCTGATATTTCATGATTTATACTTGGGAGGTCTACAGCATAGTCCAATGGTAATGTTTGTTTTATTTTTGGTTTCTGTTTTAAACCATAGAGTTTCAGTATTGTTTTTAACATTTTTTATTTGTTTACTAATGTTGGTAGAACAGATTTTGTTTGATATGTATGCAGACACTCCTCCCCCTTTCTTATCACTCCTGTCTTGATGGTATAACTGGTATTTATGTATTTCTCTTCCCCATAGGTCTTTTTCAACCCACCAGGTCTCCGTTATGAATGCCATATCAGTTTCATTGTTAGGTGTGTTATCCATGGACCAGCACCCCTGATGGTGCCCCCACCTCTCAGGCAGCAACTTATGTATGCATATGTTCATTTAGCTTTTGTTAACCAGGTAAGTACACCAGACAAGACATTTGCCTATTTTCAGGTATGACCCAGGAGAGTACAGGAAATATGACATTACAACATGATACACTTTTGGCAGTTACATAGAGTCAGGGAAAATAGAAGCATCACATAGTCAGCAGGTACACATAAATGGTCTGAACATATACCTCGAATCACCGAGCCTGTGAGCAGTGCATTACATACAAATCATAAACATTATAATTCCATTATATACAGTATAAGTCCCCATAAAAAGGAGGCACAGTCAAGGCATTACCCAATACATAGGGTGTATAAATTGTGTGCAGGACAGAATCCATGCAAGCAGGCAAAACAATAGGTGGGATGTCCAGTGCAGAGGATCAAGTGAGATTATGGAGGCTTGGGGTAACCACACGCTGAGGAAAGCTTCAAGTGTTTCCACAGGGAGGTTCTAAGGCAAGCCTGGGAGGGGGAGGAGTGAACCTGGGCAGGAAGGGAGTGCCATAGTCTGGGGACACAAGAGCCAAAATCTCTGTCCCCCATTTGAGTGTAAGTGGCAGGAATCCTTAGAACAGCAGGACCCAGGGATCTGAGGGAGTAAGAGGAGGAGACAGCTGGCATGAGGAGCTCTGCCAATCCACGTGGGGTGCTGGTGCCAAGGACCTTAACCGTGAAGCAGCCCAGGACAAAGTTTAAGTGATTGGATGGGGAGAGCCAGTTGAGCTTACTATACAGGTCACAGCGGTGGGTGAGTTGAGGAGTAGCAAGTGCAAAACAGCAAATGTTATTGTAGGCGACAGTCCACCTGGCCAGGTGGGCTTTGGGGGTCCAAGCAAACAGGAGGAGCCCATAACAAAGGGAAGGGAAGGGAGAAATATGCCTCTAGCCAGCACAAGACAAGCAGTGGGAGTTAGATTGCTTTTTGCATGATAGGCCAGACTCAGTTTGCAGTTGACAGCTCTGCAAACACTAAGGATATGGAGTCTGGGATTGAGCTGAGGGTCAAGTGTCACCCCAAAGTATTTGATGGAGTTGGTGATGAGAACAGGAGCACCATCAAGACCAGTGATACACAAAAGAGCAGGGGAGACCTTTATCTTGACCAGGGACCCAAAGAGCATGGCCTGAGTTTTTTTTGAGGTTGAGGACAAGCTTGTGGAGCATTATCCAAGATTGGACACTCCTAAAGTCCTCTCTCAACTGGTGGTTTATGACTCCAATTTCCCAGGAGTGGGTGAGGATGACCAGGTCATCTGCATATAGAATGGACCTAGAGTAGGAAGAGGTAGCAGGTAGGTTGTTAACCAAAATGGAAAAGAACAGGGTCCCCAAGACTGAACCTTGGGGAGGACCGAGGACACAGCAATGGTGTCCAAGAGCACCATGCTGTATTTGATCAGCTGCTGTCTGCCCTGTAGGTAGTTGGTGAACCAGATGAGTACAGGGGGTGACAAGCCAAATGACCTAAGCTGAGAGAAGAGCAGAGCATGGTCAACTAGATCAAAGGCTTTGCATAGGTCGATGAAAATGGCACCAGAGAGTTTACCCTGGTCCATAGCAGTTCTGATCCCAGATGCGACAGTGACAAGGACCGAGGATGTACTGTGCCCTTTATGAAAGCCATGCTGCTCAGGAGTCAAAAGCTCATGAGTCTGGATATACTCCGTGAGTTGTCCTGCCACAACTTTCTCAAGGAGTTTACTGATTGCAGATAGTATGGCTATCGGTCGATAGTTGTCCAGAATCTTAGGGTTGCCCTGTTTGAGAATGGGGACAACCCTAGCCACCTTCCATATGTCAGGGATGACCCTAGAAGCTAGGGATAAGTTAAAGATATGGGCCACTGTGGAGGCAATATGAGAGGCACCAAGACAGAGGAGCTTAGGTTCCATGCCATCGTGGCCAGCACTGGAGAAGGGGGAGAGATCAGAGAGCAATCTCTGCATCTCTTGTGCCATCACAGCCTTGAAATAGAATAACAGTTGGGAAATGGGTGCCGGATGTGGAGCAGAGTCCTGGTCACAGCTATCACCTCCACTGGAGGAGAAAAGGGAGGTGAAGGCAGACAGATCTGAGAAGTGAGTGTTAAATGCATTGGCAATGGCAAGTGGATTGTTACAACTAGTACCATTGATGAGCACATCAGTGGCCTCTCCATCGGGGGAACCACTTACTATGTTTTTTATGTTTCTCCAGAAAGTCTTAGGGTCTTTTGCTGAATTCAGCAGTGCCGCTTTCCAGAATTCATTTTTGGCAGTCCTGATGGTTTTCTTACACTCGTTCCAGAACCTCCTATACTGCTGAAATATGGCCTGGTCCATCGTGACCTTAAATTTGGCCCAGCACTTATCCCTAGTCTTCATGAGGATAAGGAGGCTCCCGTGCAACTACTTGGTAGCGGACCCCCTTACCCTCTGCCTAATGAGAGGGGCATGCTTATCCTGCAGTGCCCCAAAGGTGCTGAGAAAATGACTGACTACAGTGGTTGAGTCCTGGGCATTCCAGACCACAGACCAGTCAGTAAGCCATAGGTCATAATGGAAAGACCCCAGGTTGAACCTGGAGAAGTCCACAATTTGGATGACCTTATGAGCAATTTTCAGGGAAGGGACCTTCCATACATAGAACACAGAGAGTGGTCAGAGATGGAGTCAAGGAGCATACCAGAAGAGCTAATCCTCTCTGGTCTATTAGACAGGACCCAGTGGGTTCCTTGATGAGTTGGGACAGTGAGAGACCAGCCAGCAGGGGCTTGTACATCTTAGCATTACCACCAAGCCAGTTCAAGTTGAGATCACCCATATCATCAGCTTGTTATTCCCAATCCATGACCCAACTGTGTCAAGGAAGGTGGACAACCCCGATATGCCCCCCATGGCAGGGTTGTAGGTGCAGACAATGTGTAGCTTATTAGTGTTCCCAAGTAACAGCACTGTGTGCAGCAGTTCACATAGTGACTGCGGAGACTATTGTCCAAACAGAATCGAAAGATTAAGGTGACTCCAGTAGTAGACCTGGATACCACCCCCCCGCGCTTTTTCCCCGGGTGTTCCTCCCTGACAAGGTCAAAGCCAGGAAGTGCACATGCCGAGTCAGGGGTTGAAGGCTTCAGCCAGGTTTCCATTATACCTAGGATGTCAGGCTTATGGTGAGTGACCCACGCAAGGAGGTCAGCCAGGTTGGGCAGGAGGCTACTACTAACCTTAGGGCAAAGACACTTATCATTTAAGCATAAGTGTCAGGATCTGTGTTCTATTATGCTCCACTATGTATTATTGATATATATTAGCCATGAGAAATGCTTTTTGCTCTGTTTCTACTGTATTTCTGTATGTAAGGCAACAGTGCCATCTTTAGTAATTGTGCATAATTACAACTGACCTTGGAGATGAGTACCTCCATTGTACCATTATCTGCTTAGTAATGTAACTTTTTTGCACTAGTTAGGACAGTTGCTCAGACCACCTGTTTTGTCCAATTATCTTCCTTAGCCATTCCTATAGTAATTGTCAGGGTATAAGACCCCTATTAGCATGTAGCTCTCAGAGAGAGACAGTCTGCTTTTACCTAGGTAAGGAAACCTGCTTCTCCCAATGTTTACACTGTACTGGTAATAAGTCTGTATTATCTATCTGTAATAAATTTCATTTATTACATGAGCACCACTTGTCTGTCATCTCTTCTTTATTGTGTAGTTTCACAAAGAACATGATAAAAGGGATTCTGTGACCTTTTATATTTTGGTGACTGTGTGCAGATGAAATACACAAAAGAAGATTTGCATTCAATTTATTTTGAATGTTGAGTAGTGTAGTGCATTCTTTGCCTACTTGGACCTACTCGTACTTACAGTGGTAACTGTTGTGGAAGACCCACACCGTCTTTGGTCTTGGGCATGGCAGACCCACATGACTCTTTGCACTCCCTCTGCAAGTGACAACATACCCTCTGACACAACCAATCAACCACCGTGGACCGGAAGGCAGTAGGTGATGGTGTCAGGGTATTCTACCAGGTTTCTGTACTTTGCTTTTCTGTTTGTTTGTCCCTTATTTGTCATGTCTCACCTGGGCACAGAACTGAGACTCAATGTCTCAAACTACCTCACATTCCATGGTGAATGGACAGATTTCGCACTAGATGCAAAATCTGCTGACAAACGATTGCTGCTAATTTCTGACCACTACCTCGAGTCCAGACAAACAACCAAAAAATATAACCTCCAAGGTCTTTTGGTTGCGGCTCTACATACCGCAGTTGAGAATCTCGCAGCGAGCTGTGCCTCCCTTGAACTGCAAAATGTGTCTCTAAAAAAAGAGATGGGCTTGCAGGCATCAGAGTTCTAGAAGAAGGAAAGAAAACTGGTGGAGGACACACAGTCACACTGTGATGCTAATTCTAGGCTTCTGTACTGTACTGCTCAAGACACTGAGCGAGAGTTATGTTTGTTAAGAGATGATTGGGAATGCTTAAAATGTGATAAGAAACAGCACATTTGAATATTTTGAGTGATACAAATGAGACTTTGAGAGAAAAGAAGAGAATGCAGGGTTGACAGAGCGTGGTAGTAGTGACTTTGATAAAGAGCTTAGGGAAAACGTTGAATTGGGTGCTGCATCTAGAGTGTTACAGAGAGAGGCTGAGAGAGGTATTGAGCAGGGTACTGCAAACGTCTCGCACAGAAAGTGTAGACAAAAGATGGTGAAATTGTGCCACCAGTGGGAGGTTCTTGATGGCCATGTTAAGGCCATGAATGGGTTCCAGTATATGCCCATTAATTGCATCATCCAGTGATGATGACTCTAATGAAGAGGCATGCCACGGCACACACCAGTCCATCCCCCATAGTGAAGCAATTTACACACACTATTCACAATGTCGGTATGCATATGGCATCACTATGTCCCTGCCAACATGATGGATGTCACATGCAATGCCAAGATGGTGGCCCCCATGACACAGGCAGAGGGCCTGTATACCGTAACGCAGCTCCACTCAGTCCCATCACAAGGAGTGATGAGTCAGTGATTTATGGCATGATCAGTGATGTGATCAGCCAAATCACTGTCCCGGAGGATCAAAAGAAGGCCATCCGGGACCAAATAGAGAATATGTTTAAAGAGTCGGTCACTCAGGATCAGATGTACAAGGCAATCGCTGATGCAGCAGCAGAGGCTGCACTCCACTGAGCTTTTGAATGGACTAAGCTTGTTCCAACAACACCTACTTCCAACCCCCTGCAGGTCACTCATTCTGTCCAGCAAATTGCGCAGAGCATACGACAGATGGGCCAGGCTGACAATTTCAGTTGCCATTTGGAGAAAGTGCACTCCCTTTGTGAGAAGCTCTCTCTCCAACCCCAATACCAGGTTCAAGTTTTGTGACAAACAATCGAATCAACCCTCTGGGCTAAGCTATCAGACCCAGCGTGGAGTGCTGAAAACTTAACCTTTGATGACATAGCAGCTGCACTTACTTGTGCAAATTCCCCAGGAATTGTGGGGATGTGCTTGGCCTACAAAGTCAAGCAAGATGCAAAGGAAAGCCCAGCCACCTACCATCAATGGTTGTGGCTTGCATACAAAACTGGGAAGGCCCTCGCAGAAGAGGACTTCGACACAGACCAAATTGAGTACAAGGATTTGCACATCCGGAACATGTATCTGGCCTTGCGGTAGAAGGTCGAGCTTAATGTTTTCCTGGATACCAACAAATCTGAGGTTATCCTCTCTAAGATGAAATAAGCCTATCAGGTCTATCTCCGTCCCCTCTGTTCTGGCAAGTCCAACAAGGTAGCTGCAGTTCAGCTTACCTCTGAGGCCCCCACCCATTATGTGGTGGAGGGAAACAACCAGAAAACTAACACCCCTTCTGATGACAAACAGTCATTTGGGGAGGGGGACCAGAACTACAGAAACAACAAGAACAGGAATAACAGAGACAGATGGAAAAATCCAAATGCTCAACAAAATAGCGAGAACCAATACCAAAACGGTCCTAGCTATCGACAAATCAAAGAGGAGAATGAAAACCTCCAAGAACTTTTGGAGGAAGCTCGTGCAGAAAAATAAACTACTCCTGCATGACATATAGCTGCCCTAGCTCTGGCTGGCAAGTCATCAAGCAGCCGAAGGAAGGTTGCATCGGTTACTGGCCAGGATGATGCTACATCCAAGGCAGAACTCTCCGTACAGGCCATCACTGCACCTGTGACCTCACAAGTACACTTGTACCCAGTATAAGACATACAAGAAGCCCTAGCAGACCCTGTGGGCCTTTGATTTCAGGAACAGGAAGACGATTCTGATTATGAATGCACAGATTGACAATTACAGGCCTCAGTCCAGATTGTGAGTAACATGATTGTTGACACAAATGGACAGCCTTGTGTAAAGGCCACGGTCTGGGGCCACCACCTTACCATGCTCCTGGACACTGAGCAGCCATGTCAGTCCTCCATGATAAGGACCCAGTCTCATCTGACTGGTGTACCAGCTGAAAGACCAGTGTACAGGGTGTAGATGGTGCCCAACTACACACCTACTGATCTATTCCGCTAACTGTGGTGGTAGGCCACCTCAGGACAGATTTCGCTTTTAACCTCATGGTTCTACATCATCACCCCAGCATTCTGGGAATTGACTTCTTAGCATTACATGACTGTGTAGTGGATCTAGCCAACAGGCTAGTAATTCATATGAAAGGACAATGTCATGCTGGCATCATCCCAGACTCACATGTGTTGGCAGCCATCTCTCACAATAACAAGGAATATGACATCATGGTCCTGTACAACAGCCATGACCTGTTTTCTGAGTTTGCACCCTTGCTGCAAAAACACCTCAATGTGTTTGCCACTAACAAACACGACTATGGTAGAATGGGGAGGGAGGGGAAAGGGGAAATTGTTTAACCAGGAAAGGCACACTAAGCCAAAGCTTGTTTCCAGGTGCGACCTGGGAGCACAAGGAAGTTAAGTGGCTTGCTCAGGGTCACACAGTATGCAAGTGGGGGCTGTGGGATTCAAACCCCGGTCTCCAGATTTGCAGCTCAGAGCCTTAAACCACTGTGCTATACTGCTCCATTGGAATCACAGGGCCTGATCTGTGAGGCAAAAGCAGTATCCATTTCCTGCTGAAGCCTTGTTGTCACATAGGGAAACCATTCAATCACTGCTTTAATAAGGAGTGATTAGGACCTGTGTCTCTACTGTCAATTCACCTATTTGGCCTGTGAGAAAACCAAATGGGGCCTGGAGACTTACAATAGACTACAGAAAACTCAATCAGGTTAATCCTAGCTGCTTACCAACAGTAGCATCAGCACCTGATGTGCTCATGCTATTGACACCTGGCAAAAAGTGGTTCACAGCTCTTGACATTTCTAATGGGTTCTGGTCACTCCCATTAGCACAGAAAAGCCAATACAAGTTGCTTTCACATTTGATGGACATCAATATACCTGGACATGCCTCCCACAGGGGTTCCATGATAACCCCTCCCTCTTCCATCTCCACATGATGGACACTCTGAAGGGGTTCTCTACACCACAGTGCCTCCTGCAGTACATGGATGACTTGCTTCTAGCAATCACCACAAAAGAGGACCATCTGGCCCTTCTAGATGAACTTTTGTCTCTCTTAAAGAGAGCATGCCTCCAATGCAACCCCACCAAGGCACAATTTTGCGAGAAGGAGGTCATCTTCCTTGGCCTATGCATTACAGACCAAGGTAGAAGCCCAGCTGTCAAAAATATCCAGGGCTTGCAAGATCTGCCACTTCCTACTAGTGTGGCAACACTCAGGCACTTCCTATGAATGGTAAACTACTCCAGGGATTTTATCCCTGACTTTGCCTTGAAGGCCGCTCCCTTGTATGAACTTCTGAAGAAGGATGTCCCATGGACATGGGGCCCTTCTCATACTAAGGCTGTGGCACATCTCAAGCAGGCCTTAGCCTCAGCCTCAGAACTGATCAATCCTAACCCAAATTTTCCATTCCATCTTGAAACCATCACATCTGATGTGGCCATGTCTGCAGTGCTGGCACAAAAGTACAATGGGTATTTCAGGCCCATTGCCTATGCTTCTCAAATGTTATCCCCAGTTGAGAGGAAGCATAGTCTTTGTGAAAGGACACTCTTGGCAACCTATTGGACTGTCAAACACTTCATGTACATCATTGGGTATGCACCTATTATCTTGCATACCTGTCACACCCCAACCAACTTCTTACTTTCAGACAAAGTAAAAGATGGTTCAGTCTCCAATACCAGACTTACTCACTAGTCTTTGCTTTTGCAGGACAGAGACATTAAAGTACTACCTGCAAAAATGCCATTCATCCTAGTTCATGGTCTACTCTACACAGGTAAGCCCCATGACTGTACACTCCGACCTCCTGACATACCTGAGGCAGGACCATTCTTACTGGCTACACCAGATATCTTAGAGGGTACCAACATGTATCATGTCTTCACAAATGGCTTCACCTTCTATATGAAGGGGAACAGGTAGCAGGGTTTAGCGTGTTCATAGTCTGTCCAGATAGCGACTTCATCTGCATTGCTAGGAAATGCACTGTCATTTCCTCACAGTATGTCAACTTGGCAGCTGTGGCTAGTGCTCTAGATGTTATGCCCCATGATGCTAAAGATGCCATCATCTTTGTAGACTCCGACTGGGTCTCTTCCTCCCTTACTGAATTTCTACCATTCTGTGAGAAAAATAATTTCACATCATCTGATGGCACACCTGTCAAATACAGGGATTTGTTTGTGTATATGCACACACTGACTCAAAAGTTTACTCACAAACTGAACATTCACAAGGTAAAGGTTCACTGCAAAACTGACCCTTACCAAGAATTCAACGATCGAGGGGACTCGCTTGCCAAAGTGGGCACTCAAGGGGGGAGACATGGTAAGTGACTCACCCAGTAGCTGTGGCACCATTTTCCTTGCGGCCAACACCAGGCAGAAACCGCAACAAGAGCCCTCACTGGACCTTTCTGCTGCACAGAAATCTAACCCAGAAATAAAAGATGTATTCAAATACCTGGTCAAAGGAATTGAACAGGAACTGCCTATGAGTAGTCCATACAAAAGAAACTCTGACAATTTACACCTATCTCATGATCAGAAACTGATCTGGAATAGGAAGGAGGATATAGGTCACAAACTGTGGGTTGTACCCCAGTCCTTACAAACTGAATTCATCCATATGGTTCATGATACTCCCACTGGTGGACACCAGGGGCAGACAAGACCATCCAGAGACTTAAAACTGTCATCTGATACCCTGGTATGACCAAGGATGTGGAGCACTATGTGGACAACTGCATAGTGTGTGCCCAGAACAATCCAATTGTGATGAAAAGAAATGCCAAATTATTGGCACAAAGGCAATCTGGACCATAGAATGCAATACAAATCAATTTAATTGGCCCAACTGACCAACTACAGTAAGAACAAGTATGCACTTGTCATCACAGATTTGTTTTCCAAGTGGGTTGAGGCATTCCCTACTTGGAATAACATGGCAAAGACAACTGCCAAGATCCTGGTGGATTAGTTGTTCTTCAGGTGGGGACTACCACTTAAGGTAGACTCAGACCAGGGAACCAGTTTTACAGCTGAGCTGATGAAAGAGATACTCCAAATGCTTGGAGTAGATCAGAAATGTCACATCCCATACCATCCTCAATCCTCAGGTCAGGTAGAAAGAGCAAATAGAAGAATCAAACAGATGTTATGCAAATTCATCAGTGACAATCCCAAGGACAGGGATTCCCTCTTGCCAATACTTTTGATAGGAATCAGGGGCATTCCCACTGCAACTACTCAGTGCACATCATATGAGGGTATGAGTGGTAGAGCCATGAGATTACCTGAGCACCTGTTGATTGACCTCCACACCCCTACAGCAGATAGGGTATTTGTGGACAAATATGTTGAAAAACTTCGGGATGACATCATGAAGACACATTTGTTCGCTGCAAGTCAGATGGGTAAGGCTCAACAACAAGCAAAAGCCCATTTTGATAAACACGCCAAAGAAGTCGACTGGCAAGTTGGAGATCAAATCATGCTTCTCCAGTATAGACCACTGGCTCATTCCTTTGCCAGCAAATGGGAAGCTCCATTCCCCATTGTCAACAAACTCAGCACTGCTGTTTACCAGGTGAGAGTTAAGCATCAGAAACAGACCACTGACAAGAGGTTCCATGCTAATCAGCTCAAGTTGTATAAAGGTGCCTAAATAATTTTTCCCGACCCTGTTGGGGTAGAATAGTATCCCTTAATTAACAATCCATTTCTGTTTCTTTCAGATATACTGGCAATATGGCTATCTTGCACCTGCTCATCCTGGTGGGACTACTGTCTTTGACTTACTTTCAGGACAAACCTCTTACAACTGACCAAAGATAATGTGTAGCACATTTGCTCTAGAACCTTCAACATACAGCTAGAGATGTACCCATCTCCAGCCCCCATAGAGTCCATATAGATGTCTCTAGCAAATTGGTCACTGTTAAGGAAGGCTCAGACGCTTACCTTAATGCCATGGTAGTATCTCCAGACAAATCTACATTACAGATACAATGGGAAATTGATTACAATGGATACACACTTCCTGTAGCAAGTTTACCTAAGGGCACTTTTCAGGGCTGGTCCAACACAGAGATTGCACCACATGTTACACTCTCCATTTGACAAGCAACTTCCAGACACACTGGTCTCTACAACCTGACTGCTTTAATAGATAGTACCTTTTGTGACCACTTCACCTTTGAGGAGTCACAAGCTTTCTGTCTTCACAATTATATGGTTGCTGAAGCTATGTTCCTTTCTGTAGTCCCACCCACTGATGAAGAACTGACTGAATGTCCTCCTCAGGAGCCTGGTCCTCCTAGTGGCCTGACCACCACTTCTCTTCCAGGTGCTTTGATTAACAATGTACAAGTCATGCAAGTTCCTGTTATTTTTGATCTTACACATTGGAATATCGCCGAGTTTGGTTTCTGTCACACAACCAACACTTCTAAATGTTTTGGTATGATGCTTCTAGATATTGTTGCAGCTTACCAGACTCACACAAACGATCCAGTTAGTAGACCTCATGCTACTGAACACTTAGGATTTTATAGACCCATACCTAATACTAAGGGTAAATCACGCACTCGGCTTGATACTGCTGATGTAACCGGTGCTGCAGGCACCATCTTTGGTCTTTTTGGCTCAGGAATGTCCATCTGGAATGGAGCAGATATAGTTGCTATTAAAGCACAAACACTTAAATTTCAACAATCTATGAAAAATAATGTGTTACTGACCCTGTTACAAGGTGTAGATGGTTTAAGTAAGAAAGAACGCTTTACAGTCTATAATATGCAAGAAACTGCAAAATGGTTCAATGGCACTAGAAACAAAATTAATGAATTAATTTTTCAAAATAACAAGGAGACAGACAAGCAACATATTGCCCGTGAACTCCTATGTTCTGCTTATGGTTCTTATGTTATTGCTACCGTTAACAGTCTCTTCAGGGATTTGGAAACAGGACATATCCCAGATATTATTTATGATACGATGATGTCTAAATGGTATTGTCCTCACTGTAAATCTACTGCTTGCATTACATTGTGTATGTCAAATTCTGTCAATATTTCTGTGTCTACTGCTAGAAATCTTGGGTATGTTTCATGCTATCCAAACCAAGCACCATGCTATTTCACCAAATGTTGTACAATTGATGACAGCATGTTTATTACCTTTACTGTGTCACTACTTCTGTTTAATCGGAAAACATCTGTCTTTGACAAACTGGCTACTATAAATTCCTTCGGACATCCTGATGAGAACATTTACTGAGCATGAACTGACTTGCCTTCTTTGCTTCTTCACCATCCTGTTCTTCAAGCCTGGAATGCACCGTATACCAACTGCTGAGCCAATAAGGGATACTATTACCTATGCTCTTGTGACGTATTTGACATTGTTAAACCAGTATGCAATTATTCTCTGGAACATTTGGATTGGTCCTATACCTTGGGTGATGATCTGCCATCCAACCTGACTGAACAATCTTTACAAGCTGCATTTTCAGTGCCAGAAGCCAAAACAGCTGCATCCCAAAGCTACCTGGAGAGGTACATCGCTTCATGACATGGCTCACCAACCAATCCTTCACTTGTCCTATACTTCTACAACAATGGAGAGTTCCAACTGTACGAGTTTCCTATAATTCCGATGGGCAGTACTGTGTAGGGACTAATCATAATTCCTTTTCTTATGGTGCCAAGACACGTGTTATTAATTTTCTTAACTTTTGCTTTACTCCACAGCAGAAAACTGTAATTAGGTACACTGTGATTACTCCCGTTCCTATCCCTGAACCAGATGTTGTTGATACCGATCTGCAATACTTGCTTACATGGGGTCAGATATTCAAAACTTTACCCCGGCGATAAATTAGCACTGCCCGGTGGGCAAACTTAGCACGGAGCAAAAAGCAAGCTATATTCAAAAGGAATAGCCCGATGCAAAACCAGCTTAATATAGCAAGCAAAGGAAGCCAGGCAAACAGGGCCAGGAGTCCAGGGCAAAAATTGCCCGGGAATAAGACATCGCTGAATATAGCAACAGGGAAGTGCACACTGCTACAGCAACCCATTAGACCCTGGAAGAAGCCAGTGTTGCATGTGGAGAACATTGTGTGTGACTGCTCAGAGACATCTGACATCAACTGCAAACAACAATGTAAGCCACACACTGCAGAACTGTGCTATGCTGAAGTGAGGTTTGCCCGGGGCTAACCTGATTTCACAATGCTAACACATTAGCCGGTGCAAGCTGGTTAGCCTGAGGCAAATGGGAGCTATATTCAAAGCTCCCACGCAAATGAGCCTACATAGGTAATCCGTGGGCAAACAGGTACATTTGCATCTCATTAAGTGCTGCTTAGCACACATTGCCATGCAGTTTGCCTGGTGCTACTGTATGGTGCACACAGCACCACCTTTTGGTCAGAATGGAAGAACAGGCTGGATGCTGCAGGCCAAGGCATGCCCACAGCATCCCCTGTTGGTCAGAATAGAAGTACAGGCCGGAAGCAGCAGGAACTGTGTACTGCCAGGCACAGTCACTGCATACATACCTCACAACCCCTTGTCTCCTGAATCAGCGACAAGGCGTATAAAAAATCAGAGACAAAGGCCCAAATCCAGTGACACAGTTTCTAAATTGGTGAGATCCACTCAGGAAGCTGGCAGAATAAGGGACCTGGTGCATAACGTACTTCCTGAAGAATAAGAAGTCTGCAACTTTATTGGTTCCCATAAGGTGATTCTTACAATCCCCACTGTTTAGTCACGGGAACACAACTTGTAGGAGGGACAGAGTAAGCTTTTGATGTGAAATCAGGGACGTCCCTGAATGTCAGGGACAGTTGAGAGGTATGCTGTTCTGTCACATAAACACATGTTTTTTGAGGGACAGAGGAACATGTGGAGGCTAAATCAGGGACCTCCCTGAAAAGCAGGGACAGTCAGCCAAGGCTTACACACAAGTGACCCTGGTAGTCTAGTGGTCCCCCCCCCCCAGCATGAATCCCGACTCTGTTCACATTAACGTAAACAGTCAATTCCCTGACAGTCTAGTGGTCACCCCACCCCCCAGCATGAATCCCGACTCTGTTCACATTAACATAAACAGTCAATTCCCTGGTAGTCTAGTGGTCTCCCCAACCCCCAGCACAAATCCCGACCCCGTTCACCATTAAAAAAAAGAGCATTTTCCTTGGTAGTCTAGTGGTCCCCCCATCCCCAGCACGAATCCCAACCCCATTCACCGTGAAAAAGCAAACTGTTCCCTGGTAGTCTAGTGGTCCCTCCACCCAGCAGTGACTCCCCCACTGAGCCCAAAAACAGTCTACGAACAGAGCCGGTGACTGGCTCAGCCCTCCTCTCACCATCACGGCCGTCCGCTGACTGAGGTACGAATGAGTGCTCATTTGTACCTCAGTCGGCGGCTGGCTGTGGTGATGAGAGGAGGGCTGAGCCAGTTGCCGGCTCTGTTCGTGGATTGTTCTTGGGCTGAGCGGGGGTGTCACTGCCGGGTGGGGGACCACTAGACTACCAGGGAACAGTATGTTTTTTTATGGTGAATGGGGTCGGGATTCATTCTGGGGGCTGGGGGAACCACTAGACTACCAGGGAACATTCTGTTTTTTATGGTGAATGGGGTCGGGATTTGTGCTGGGGTCGGGGGGACCACTAGACTATCAGGGAAATGACTGTTTATTTTAATGTGAATGAAGTCAGAATTCATGTTGAGGGGTGGGGGGACCACTAGATTACCAGGGGGGTTACTGAATTACCGTGGCTACAGGGGTCCACGATGTGGGGGGGCACCACTGCATTACCACCAGCTTTTCTTTGGCGGTATCTAGCGCTGTGCTACAAGTTGTGCTAATGCCTGTAGCTAGTGCTATACCATTGAATATGCCACACTGCTGGCATTCCTGGGCACTCCCCTAACCCCATTCCTGCATACCATTATCTATTAGCATCGGCGCTACCACACAGCACCAACACTAACAGAGCTTTTGAATATTGCAGCCTCACGCAAATCCGGCTCTATTCCAGTGCTAAGGTTTTGTACTAGGAACAATGGTTTGAATATCTGGCCCCTTGTCTCATATTTGCCTATTTTTAATGTACATATCAACCCTTTGACACTTTCTTTGAAAACACTTTTAGCTAGGAAAGATTCACATCTTATCTATATGAGCAATAACATTTCTAAAGCTGGTGATGCTCTGAATACTCTTATCCATGATGGTGATTTAAGTACTGCTCTGCCAACACTTGGTTAGAATTAACTTTTAAAGCTTTTGTTATTATTCAAGCATTTTTGATTGTTTTTCTGATACTAACCCTTTGCTGTCTGCAACATACTCTTAGACAACATCGTGAATAACTTGAATTCCTTTAAGGTAGAGGTCACGTGATGCAAGCTGCCTGAAGGCTGCACCAACCCCGGGCTCCTACCATCCATCCGATATAAATTGACTTAAAACCAACTCTAGCTCTCTAATTTACACATTAGAAGTGTCTGGAGACTCCTCAACCTTTGTCTATCGTTCTGATCTAGAACTTTCTCATCATAGAAACTGCAGCGATGGAGGCAGAAAATAAACAGGCGCGATGCGGCACACTCCACCTAACATGCCTGAAAAGCTCTCCAAGAAAGCGAGGAGCCAGGCCTCTGGGAACCTGAATAAGGTGGGCAGCACTAATTCTCCAGTAGTTCCCTTATCCGAGGAAAGATTCCTCCAGGAGTTTTCACCCTTTCGAGAGGTGCTGGAAAACATTACCTCTGAGCTTAAGTCGATCAAAGGAGATCTCACCACTTTAAACAGCAGAATGATCGATTCGGAGGCCAGAATTATCTCCCAAGAAAGATGGAGAGACAAAACCAATCCAGAAATTACCCTGTTGAAACAGCAAGTCCGGAAGCTCCAACTTAAAACGGAGGATTTGGAAGGGCGCAGTAGGAGGAATAATCTCATGATTATTGGGTTGCCTGAAACAGAAGAAGGCTCAGATGCCATTTTATTCCTCCAGAAATTGCTTCTCAAAGTCGTGGGGCCTTCACCACTGAATTCCCAATACCATATCGAAAGAGCCCATCGATCTCGGAGGCCGAGGCCTCCACCGGATTCCCCTCCCCGTCCGGTCATCATCAAATTCTTAAGTTTCTTAGAAAAACAACATGTCCTCAACAAAACTAGAGAGTTGCAATCCATAACCTGGGGATCATCCAGAATAAGAATCGCTCAAGACCTTCCGATCGAGGCCAGACAGAAAAGAACCGCCTTCCACCCAATTGTTCACAAGCTAATCGCGGCAGGTATCCGATTCAGGATGCTGTATCCAGCCAATTTAAAAGTCACAATTGAAGGCTCATCATTTACCTATGAATCCCCTGACCAAGCCATCAAGGACTTAACTTCCAAGCTTCCCAACCTCTTTAAAGAGGGATGAACTATGTACTGTTTCAACAAGGGGTCATAGTGGTTCTGTTTCCCTCTTATTAATGTGTAGTTATTCTTGCTAGTTACCTGTTTGTTTTTGTTGGGAAGGGTCTGGCTGAGCAGCTTGGTAGGGGGTAGGAGGCTTGCTGACCCTGATTTTGGAAGGCCGCGAGTGCCTCGAATTTCCCAGGGTCGATACCGGAACCTTTGGGCTGGGTTTTATTCCAGCTAGCTGTTTTGGCCACGGACCGATTTAGGTCCCACAATAAAATATGCCCCCCTGGGCATTCCGGATGTGGTGGGATGTATATTTACCTAACTGTCAATGGGCCTAGTATCCTTTGGGCTCCAGCCACACCCGTAAATGGACTCGCTACTTGGACTTGAGCTTGCACACTATGGTAAGCGACCATTTTTAGTATAAAGACGACGAGTGATATAATTCCCGTGTTTGGGTCATTTTCAGCCAATTAAAACCTTCTCCTTGGTCACAACAGGGTGCTGCTCTCAACCACTATGGTTAAGAGAGGATGGTGGGGGGGGCCCGGGATGGGAGAGGCTCGTAGGAAGCTGCCTCACGAGCTGATAAAGGGGGGGAAGGCAATCTGCAGGAGAATCCTATGGGGATCAGCTTTATAGTTTTCTGGGTAACACAGTTAATCAGATCACCTCCCAATTCTTGTTGTAATACCATATTAGGAAGGTATTGGTACACGAAGCTCCTGAGATTCGCCATTGGGGTTCTGGTTTCAGGTATTTACTGTTAGTTTTCTTGAGGTTTGCCTGCCCAAACCTGGAACTATTTTGTATACAGTTTGAGGGTTTTTTTTTGATTGGGGGGGGGGAGGTCACCTCTGGTTTCAGGTCATGACTCCCGATCACAGCCCAAGGTCACTATCCTCTCTTTGACAGTTTCTATATATCAGGGGTCTGGTTGTTGTTTCTTGTATAGAGTGAGCTGGCTTAAATTGGGCTCTAGAGTGTGCTATAGTTCTTTTTCAGTTTGGAGGTGGTGCATATTTCCCATTTTCTCAATTTAAATGTTCATAAATGGCTACGATGGCGATTAAGGCGGTTACTTGGAATGTGCGAGGGCTCAGAGATAAAACCAAAAAGCACCAAGTTTTCAAACACTGTGATTTACTCAGGATTGATGTTCTTATGCTTCAGGAAACCCATTTGGTTACTAATGAAATAATCTGGTTGCATAGATCTGGCTTCTCTCAAGTTTTTTCGGCGAGTGGATCTGAAGCAAGCAAAGGAGGGCCATTCTAATTAAGAATCATGTCTCTTTTCTGGCTGAAGAGAAACTAGCAGACCCAGAGGGCAGATTTATTCTGGTCAAAGGCCGTCTCAATAACTGTAGTATTGTGCTCGGATCTGTCTACCGACCAGTTGGAGGGAGTCCGGATTTCTTTATGACCCTAGCAGATAAGATTGGTAATTTTTTAACCTCACAGTTAATATTAGAGGGGGACTGGAACGTCCCACCATGCCAAGCTCTTGACAGAACTTATACGCCAATAAGGCCAGTAACTCCAGCTCAAAAAGCCCTATTGGACTTCACGCAACTTTTGGGATTATGCGACCCCTGGCAGCTTGCTAACCCTTCACTCCGGTCTTTTCTTTCTTTTCTCAGGTACATAACTCATGGTCTAGAATAGACTACATTCTGACCAGTAAGTCACTTCTTCTTGGTCTCTTCCAATCAGGTATCAAGCCGATAGTACTGTCAGATCATTCAACAGTCTGGGTTAGGATCTCACCGGACCCTAACTTTCAGCGGGACACCATCTGGAAACTAAACACCCAACTCCTCAAGGATAATCAGACTGTTTCTTATATTAAAGACCTGATCTCTAACTTTATGGATCTTAACAAAAATTCTACCCCGAGAGTAGATTCAATATGGTGCGCTCTGAAATGCTACCTCAGGGGGGAGCTAATTAAAATTGCCTCATTGAGGAAAAAACAGGTTGGCACAAGCTGCTTCGTTGCTACCCAAAATTAAGGAATTAGAGCACTCACTTTCCCCCTCCTCTCTCTCAAGTTCATTAGAATCCCTGCTTAAACTAAAGAACAAATATGCAGACTTACTGAAAGAAAAAGCTGAATACGCTATCTTAAAAACCCAATCCAAATATATTGACCAAGGCGAAAAGGCTGGTAGATTACTGGCTCTCTGATTGCATAAGACAGAGAGCTTGAGATTGATCCCGATGCTGCAAACACCGGAGGGCATAGTCAAAACTACACCCAGAGAGATCACCCAGATCTTTGAGGGATTTTACAGTAAGCTTTATAGCAGACACCCCTCCCCAGCATCCCCGTTGGATATCTCTACCTATTTAGAAGATCTCAACCTTCCTCGCCTCCTTCCACATCATAAAAGGTCCCTCTCCTCCCCCATCACATTGCTCGAAGTAGAGGAGGCGATTGCCTCTTTAGCTTCTGATAAAGCACCGGGCCCCGATGGTTACCCATCTAATTTTTACAAAACCTTTAGCAAGGAACTGGCCCCTCTCCTCCTCAGGCTTTATGAGTACATGTTTGAGGCTGATATCATAGATCCTACATTGTTAGAAGCCATGATTGTGTTAATCCTTAAGCCGGATAAACCACCTAATGACCCTGCAAGCTACCGACCTATCTCTCTCTTAAATTGCGACATTAAGATCTTATCCAAGATCTTAGCTGAGAGGATTAAAAAGATTTGGATTCACCTTCTGAGTTTGGAGCAAGTAGGGTTTGAACAAGCTTGCTCCCCTGCTGATCACCTTAGAACCCTCTCCCATATCTCACATGCAGCCCAATCATCTCATACTCCGATGGCCTTAATCTCTCTAGACGCTGAAAAAGCATTTGACAGAGTTAATTGGGACTTTTTATGGGCAACACTTGCCAAGATGGAATTCCCACCCTCCTTTATTCGGTGGATTCAGGCAATATATAAATCTCCCTCAGCTAAGATCTATTGTAATGGTGTTTTCTCTTCACTTTTCTACCTCTTTACAGGTACCAGACAGGGCTGTCCCCTCTCCCCTTTCTTGTTCAATCTATACTTAGAACCTCTCCTTCACAATATTAAAAGATCTTCATATATCCAGGGTTGTCCGGTACTACAACAAGAGTTGGTCCTCTCTGTCTACGCGGATGACATCCTCCTTCACGTTGCCCACCCTGAAATGTCACTAGCGCATGCCCTTCAGGTTATTACACAGTACGGCCGTCTTTCCTATTATAAACTGAATCTAGCAAAATCAGAAGTGTTCCCCTTGAATTCCTTCACGCATAAAGCTAGTTTTGCTAGATTCGGTATGAGATGGTCCCCTAAATCGATTAAGTATCTGGGCATACACCTCACCAATGACCCACTTTTACTCAAGAAGCTTAACCTGGATGACCTTATGACCAATATTCAACTAGACCTTCAAAGATGGTCCAAACTCCCCATCTCTCTTTGGGGTAGAATCAACATCATCAAGATGAATGTCCTACCCTGAATTTTCTATCCTCTCAACCTATTGAGTCTCTGGCTACCCCTTTCATACTTACAACATTTACACTCTACTCTCTCTCAATTCATCTGGCAAAGTAAGTCTCCCAGATGCTCTTTCTCCAAACTTTGCCTTCCTAAAGACAAGGGGGGACTTCGTCTCCCTAACCTATTATTTTATCATTGGGCTGCTCATCTCTCCAAACTGGGCAGATGGCTCCCAAATAGGGCCGAAGGACCTCTCCCAATCTGGCTCCAAATCGAAAGACAGATACTCGTAGAAGCCAATCTCTGTTTTCCGACCATATTTTATCTTCCCAGTTCAGCACTCCCATCCTCAATATTAAATCCGATTATTATCACCTCCCTTAAAATCCTCTCTCAGTGCCTGCACTACCTCAAAATCTCCCCAAAAAGTGATTTGGCACAACCCCTCATTTTAAACCCCAACATTCGGTTAGGAGGCTCAATGATTACCCTTGATTGGCTTTCTCAAATACGAGAAGCCCTGGTTGAGAACCTATACTCTCAGGACTCTCTCCTCTCTTCTCCGGATATTATGGCCAGGCTTAATGTCCCCAAAAACAATATCTTCAAGATATACCAGCTGAGACACCTCATTAACACTAATTTTGGTGCCAAGTTCCGCTGCTCACAAGTCGGCCCCTTTCTTTCCCAAGTTCAGGATTTAGCTTCCAAATCTCATGGAATCTCAACTATATGTTCCTATTTGCTGGGTCTTAAATTTCCAGACTCCCTCCCAGGCTCTAGTGTCTGGACTTCTCTCCTGCCTGATCTCATCCCTAATTGGCTGCAAATCTGGAAAGATCTATACAGATATCACACTCAGGATAGGTTTAGACTTACCCAATATCATATATTAAATAACATGTACTATACACTGGTCAAATTAGCTCGATTAGGGCAACTACCTCTCCCTCTCTGTTCCAGATGTTTGCAACCAGAAGGAAATCTGTTCCACATCTTTTGGCAATGTGAAAAAGTGACCCCCCCATGGCGCTGTATTCAATCCAACTTGGACCTTCTCTTGGGTCTAGACGGTCTTTTCATCGCAGAAATATGCATTCTGGGTATTTATTCCAAAGTTGAGAACCATGAGCGCAGATTCCACATTGCATTAATCTCTATGGTGGTCAAAAGGCTGGTGCTCAAACATTGGATGGACCAATTAACCATAACATATACCGAGTGGTTGAAAGACCTATCAACCTGCTTTAATATGGAGAGACTCAAGGCTAGTTCTCGCAACTGTATGGACTTGTTTCACAAAAAATGGGACAAATTATACACATTGTATTTACATTAGAGACTACTTGGTTTTGTCTCTGAAGTTCTCTCCCCTCAGCTATCTCACCACCAACTCTATGTGTCCATGGTATTATGTTAATAACATATTATATACTAAATATGCACACTCTGGCTTGGGGGGAAGGGGGTGGTATGGGGCTACAGGGAGGTTTTTCTTTTTCCTACTATATGTCTCATCTAATATTTTGGTGAACAGGGAGTTGTTAACTAACCCTATGATAGATCTGATGTAAATCTGTGATTTGGTGTCATTTTATAAAACTAATAAAATTTAATTTAAAAAAAAAACTTGAATTCCTTTACAAGGCTCATGCCTCGGGCTTGTAAATGATGGCTTCTGTAGTTCCATCCCACTACTTATTTGTGGTTGTTGCCTTTTCTTTTGAAGGCAACAAGGGGGGAATGTTATCCATGGACCAGCACCCCTGATAGTGCTCCCACCTCGTGGGCAGCAACTTATGTATTTATTTATTTATTTATTAAATTTTGATAATCGGGTGAGCCCGCTGGGCCCCGAAGGTCCTTTTTTCAGGGGCGACCTGAGGGTTACATACATTATTACATGGGATTGATACAAGATACATAATAAGTGTCATACATTATTACATGGGATTGTATACAACAAGATACATAACATGCGTCACATAGATACATAGCAGGGTAAGCATAGTAGCAGTATAACAAGTATGAACGATAAAGGAGCAAACACTTTGGAGTACCTTATCTTAAAAATTACATTTTGTGGAGGTAGCCAGGTGCACCTTAAGCCTGGTGTGGAAGATATAAGCGGAGGTGGTTTCCTGAATGCCTTGCGGCAGGGAGTTCCATAAAGTGGGGGCAATAATGGCAAACCACTTCCTACCTGCCTTGGTTCTGACCCTTGGCACCGAGAGGAGAGTCCTGTTGGTCATACGGAGTTGCCTAGGGTTGCTCTTAGTGGAGATGAGCTCAGTGAGGCTGGGTGGGGGTTGGGAGTGAAGAAGTTTGTAGGTGATGCAGAGCGAGGGGTACTGAAGCCTGTCCTCCCAGGGGGTCCAGTTTACGTGGGACAGCGTGTCGCAGTGGTGGGTCCTCAGGCCTGCTAATGAGGCAAAGCAGGCCACTTTGTGGTAGAGAACCTGTAGTTTATTTAGCTCTTGTCTAGCTGCTCCCTGGATAACAGGGGCCGCATAGGTGAGAGTGGGGAGCAGAACACTCGCAGCAATGGAGACCCGGACTGCTGGTATCAACTGGTATTTCAGCCTGTAAAGGGTCCCGAGTTTAGAGTGGGTATTTTTGGTTACCTGTTCAATGTGCCCCTTGAGGGTGAAGCCCTGATCCAGGGTGAGGCCAAGGTATTTTATGGAGGGGACAACCTCGATCTTCTTGCCTGAAGTGGTTGTCAGTTTGAGGAGTTGACTTCTATCCCGATTGCTGGATCTGAGGCCAAACAGTATGGCCTTAGTCTTGTTCAGATTGATGGCCATTCTATTAGTGGCTAGTCATTCCTCTAGGGACTCCAAGTCATCTTGGAGCCCAGAGCAGAGTTCTCCCATGTTGGTGGCGGACCGATAGAGGACTGCGTCATCGGCATATTGTACCACTGAACTCCCACCACAGTGGTTGCCGAGATCATTGGTAAATAGCAAGAAGATAAATGGGATGAGAATAGAACCTTAGGGCACCCCTTCAGTTAGAGGAAAAGGCTCAGGCAGGGAATCTTTCCATTTTACCCTCTGTGACCTGCCAGAAAGGTAGCTGGAGAACCATGATAGGGAGTGACTGTCTAGTCCAACCTGTTTCAGTTTGGAGAGCAGCAGGTTGTGGTTGATGAGGTCGAATGCTTTGGATAAGTCTATAAAGACTGCCCCGTGGGGGTCCCCTTGTCCAGTTCTCCGAGTACATCTGTAGAGAACTTGATGAGAGCAGTGTCAGTCCCATGATTGGTTCTGAAGCCATGCTGTGAGGGGGCTAGATGTTGGTGGGTCTCTAGGTAGTCACGGAGTTGAACATAAATCAATCTCTCTTGGATCTTACCAAGGCTACAAAGTAGGGAGATTAGCCTGTAATTATTGGTTGATTCCCTCATACCTCCCTTATGGACAGGGACTATGTGAGCCATTTTCCAAGTACTGGGGATGGCCTCTTCAGCAATGGAACGGTTGAGGAGCCAGGTTAGGGGCCTAGCAAGTGCTGAGGCCCATTCCTTGAGAATTCGAGAGGGTATACCATCAGGTCCTGTGGGTCCCGTTGCTTTAAGGGCTTTTAGTAGTGGGAGGACTTCCTTAGGTCTAACTAGCCTAAGGTGGAAGGAGGGACAGTCATGTGAGGTGGGAGGGGGGTCATAAGGGCCAGGGGGTGGGTGGGCAGACCAGCTTTGATCTGTTCCAGGTTGGTGAACTGTCAGTTGAGTGCCATAGCGATGATGGTATCATTGCTTGTTAGATGGCCATTTACCTCCATGGGGCCATGTTCGGTCTTACAGGTACCCTTTAGTAGCCCATTTATGTGGGCCAAGAAGAGTCTAGGGTTCCCTAGGTTCTTTTTCTGTAGGTCAGTGACATACTCTCGTTTAGCCACTTTTATGGCCAGTTTGCATCTATTTCAGATAGCCTTGTAGATTGTGAGATCAGCTGGTAGTGAGGACAGTTTGTATTTCTTCCAAGCTGAATCCCTGTGTTTCATGAGGGTTTTCACATTGGGGTGATCCACTTATAGCAGCTCCCCTTGGTGCAGAATTTCTTCATGGGGGCCAGCCGGTCAGCCACTATGGTGAGTGCTCCCTGGAGGAAGGCAGTAGCTTCATCCAGTGTGGGAAGTAGTTTGATGAGACTCCAGTCTATACTATTAAGGCATCCTAACAGGTGCTCTGGCAGTAGGTGAGAGAAGTCCTGTGCCACCAGGATTCGTGGGCGGGCTCTGGGGACCCTGTTTTTCCAAATGCAGAAAATGGGGGAGTGGTCGCTCAGTGCATCAGCTAGTATGCCTCCCGCTTGTACATTGGAGGGTTTGCTCGTGAGTATCCAGTCTAGAGTGGTATGGTTACCCATTTTATAATTCATACGGGTGGGAACAGTGATGATCTGTTCTAGATTAGCATCCTGGACCAGTCCTATTAAGGAATGGTTGCCTTGAGGGACCCAATTTAGATTGAAGTCCCCCAGTAAGAGTAGTTCCATGGATATCTCCTCGGATATGTCCTTTAGAACTGCTTCAAGGAAAGTCCTTGCGTTCATTGGGGGATTGTAAATGCATCCTATATTGAGGTGCTTACAGGGGCCAAGGGTGATCCTCACAAAGGTTGTTTCGCCTTCCGTACAGGTGGCTTGTTTCGGGAATATCTGTATGGCGTTCAGGGTGTCTTTCATGTAGATTAGCACCCCTCCCCCTTTTTGCCCTGTCTGTCTCTTCTGTGAGAGGTATATCCCGAGGCTGCTACCTCATGTAGTAGAATGTGAGGTTTGAGCCAGGTTTCAGATACCGCCAGGATATCCAGGTTGTACCTATCTAGCCAAGATTGAAGTTCATGAACCTTTGGCCTCAGGCTGCATATATTCATATGCACAATACGTAATCCCTTGGTGGATGCCCAATGGGGGCCCAGCGGGGAGGAGACCAAGAGGTTGTGTGTGGGAGGTCCAGGATTTGGCTGGATGTCTCCTGCCATGAGCAGGAGGGTTGCAAGAAGGCAGAGAGTGGGGATCTTTGCCCTGATCTTTCACCTGGCAGTGAGTAAAGTGGAGTATAGGACACCTTTTTTGCAGAATCCATGTGCAGTCAGGAGTCCTACCAAATTTCTGGGGGGTGGGGGGAGATAGCTCCCCCAGGAGTGATGGGGGGAGGTCCAGAGGGAGGGTGACATCTGGGGTCCTGTTAACCTATAGTCAGAGTCATGTCAGTCCATAGGAGAGAAAGTATGTACAGAACAGCCAGGAGGAGCCCTCTGTTAGGTCCACTAGGAACAGGGGGGCCGAGCTTGGGGGGGCTCATGCTGCCTGCACTGTGCAGAGTCGGTCATTGAGGTCCAGTGCCTTGGTCAAGTTTCCCTGCTGATGTGATGCTTTATAGAGGGGAAAGGTTAGTCAGCTATACCCTCGAGTGAAAGTACTTTTATCAGGTACTACTATTGCTTATAGGCCCCTTTGGATACTTTTTGGGTGAGTTGCATCTGGGAGGGGCTATCTGGTGGAGGGCAGGCTAGATTATAAAACAGTCTAATTAGCAGTATATCTGGCAGGTTCAAAGGATACTTTAAATGCCCCTTAAGTACATTTATACAGGCTATTCCAGAAAACAGTCTAATATGATATTTTTGTGCGAGTACCAGTAGGGAGGGGCTGTCTGAGGGGGGCAGGCAAGTCTATAAAACAGTCTAATAACAATATATCTAGCAGGTTCAAAGGATACTATGAAGGCCCCTTAGGCACATTTATGCAGGCTAGTCTAGAAAACAGTTCTAATTAGCAGTATATCTAACAGTTTCTGGTGATTCATTCAAAGCCCTTTTGCCACATTTATGCAGTTAAGTATGGAGAGTATAATACAGAAATGCGAGTTAGCACAGGGGTTAATCAGCTACTGGAGGGCATAGGTAAACTAGTAACACTTCAATATGGAGTTATTGTGATCAGGTGATTTGTTAGGCAATTAGCGATTCTAAGATAAGCTAGTGTGGTCAGAGTTCTGTTAGATCAGTACAGTTCAGTAGCTTATCCCCATCTAGTGGGTGAATGGTAGGCGTTCCCATGAGTATACCAGTCACCGCCCAGTGTTTGTCAGTTCCAGCAGTGGGCGGGGTGACTGTGTATTTAATGGGAGGAGGGAACGGGGTGGGTGGGAAGGTGAAAAATTGATCCCTGCGGTAGTTGGTGGAGCGAGGAGAAGCCGCAAGGGGAGTCCTGCACTTTGGGGGAGGTCCACCGGTTCGCGGTGCACTAGCTGGTGCCTCGACCCCAAGGAAAACACTTGGGTAAGTCCAGGGAGTTGGAAGCTGGTAGCTCTGGTAGTGTAGGGGGGAATCAAGCAGCCCCAGCCACTCTCTCCTCCCCCTGGTGTCCTGGAAAGCTCGTGTAGCCAGTGGCCGCACTCTCAGCCTTAAGACCAGGCTGGGAGAGCATCATCACTGGCTCAGGATCCTATCAGTGAGTTGCTGATGTTTTAAAAAGTCTGCGTGCCACTTCTTGAATTTAGGACAAAGGAGCAGGTCGGTAGCCATTTGAAAGTTCTGAGGGCAATGAGATTAGTGATGGCAGGTGTCTTCGGCGAAAGGCTGTGTCCAGATTGATCCCTGTGGTAGCTGGTGGAGCGAGGAGAAGCCGCCAGGGGAGTCCTACACTTTGGGAGAGGTCTACCGGTTCGCGGTGCACTAGCCAGTGCCTCGACCCTGAGGAAAACACTTGGGTAAGTCCGGAGAGTTGGAAGTTGGTAGCTCTGGTAGTGTAGGGGGGGAGTCAAGCAGCCCCAGCCACTATGTCCTCCCCCTGGTGTCCTGGAAAGCTCATGTAGCTGGCTGCCACGCTCTCAGCCTTAAGACCAGGCTGGAAGAGCATCATCACTGGCTCAGGATCCTATCAGCGAGTTGCTGATATTTGAAAAAGCCTGCACGCCACTTCTTGAATTTAGGACAAAGGTGCGGGTCAGTAGCCATTTGAAAGTTCTGAGGGCAACGAGATTAGCGATGGTGGGTGTCTTCGGTGAAAGGCTGTGTCCAGATCAATCCCTGTGGTAGTTGGTGGAGCAAGGAGAAGCTGCCAGGGGAGTCCTGCACTTCGGGGGAGGTCCACCAGTTCGCGGTGCACTAGCCAGTGCCTCGACCCCGAGGAAAACACTTGGGTAAGTCCGGGGAGTTGGAAGCTGGTAGCTCTGGTAGTGTAGGGGGTGAGTCAAGCAGCCCCAGCCACTCTCTCCTCCCCCTGGTGTCCTGGAAAGCAGTTGCATATGTACTAACCTTAGGGCAAAGACACTTATCATAAAAGCATAAGTGTCAGGATCTGTGTTCTATATTATTCTCCACTATGTTCTGTTGATATATATTAGCCATGAGAGATGCTTTTTGCTCTGTTTCTACTGTATTTCTATATGTAAGGCAACAGTGCCATCTTTAGTAATTGTGCATTATTACAACTGACCTTGGAGATGAGTACCTCCATTGTACCGTTATTTGCTTAGTAATGTAACTTTTTTACACTAGTTAGGACAGTTGCTCAGACCACCTGTTTTTGTCCAATTATATTAATTTTATGTATCTTCCTTAGCCATTGCTATAGTCATTATCAAGGTATAAGACCCATTGCAGCATATAGCTCTCAGAGAGAGAGACTGTCTGCTTTTACCTAGGTAAGGAAACCTGCTTCTCCCAGTGTTTACACTGTAAAGGTAATAAGTCTGTATTATCTATCTGTATTAAATTTAATTTATTACATGATCACCACTTGTCTGTTGTCTCTTCTTTACTGTGTAGTTTCACCAAGAACCCGATAAAAGGGATTTTGTGACCCTTTACAGGTTCATACAATAGTATTTCTAGTTCTAATTTATGCTGTAAACTTCTAGCATTCGCTAAGTAGCATTTTAAGTTGTTTATGTTTTCTGGATTATTTTTGTCTTTATTTCTGTTATTTTTGTCTTTATTTCTTGTATTTTTGTTTTCTTGCATTTGGGAGCCATTCAGAGTCCCTCCCCCCTTCGTCACTAGTTTAAAGCTTTGTTAGATATGTTGTTGTTGATCAAAGTAGCCAGTGTTTTTGTCCCATTTCTACTCAAATGCAATCCATCTTTTACATATAAATGTGTTTGATTCAGAAAGGTCTCACAGGTATCAATAAAAACTGTACCTTTCTCCTGCATCTATACTGAAGTCTTGCATTTATTTACTGAATCGTGCAGTTTTTTTCTTGGTGACATTTAAGCAGTGGTAGTATGCTTGAGACTATTGGTGTTTGTCCATGGCTCTTTATTACATAGGTTAAATGCATTATATCACCCACTATGTCTTTTTCATGATCTTTACCTAAATTGTTTACCCCCACATGGACTACTACAGTCTGAGATTTTGGTTGTTTTTCAATAACTTTTGGTAGTATTTTCTTAACATCCTTTACCTTTGCCCCAGGAAGACAATTTACTTCTCTATTTGCTTTATCTGGTTCACATATTATGCTGTCAGTTTTGCAAAGTATAGAATCGCCTATAACAAGTATTTTACTTTTAGGTGGTTCATCAGTTTCAGCAAGTGGGTCAAATCTATTAAATACTGGTAGTTCTGTATTCTCAAAGGCTCTTCTCCCTTTTTTCAGGGCATCGTATCAACAAGAGTCCACTCAGGGTCTTCTGAATGATCTCTGTTATCACTTAAAGAAGCCTGGCAATCTCTTTTTCGTTTATCTTTAGGTACTGTATTGATTGTCTTTAGCAAATGTCCCTTTGCTTGCGCCTTCAAGGTTTTTACTTTCTTAAGTAGTTGTCCCATATCAAGACCTTTCTGGCAAATTAAGTTTTCACTGTGTGTATCTGATATATTTGTAGCTTGCATGAGACAACTACTACTGCACTTTTGTATTGTACTATCACTACACAATATAGTTAAAAAGTCCTCAGACGGGTTGTAGGGCTGCATATTTTTTTTATGTTACTCTATGTATCTACCCCTTCCTTTCTTCCTTCCTTCCTTCCTTCCTTCCTTCCGCTATTGTTTAATGGTGTTCTTAGGATATGGTTGTATTTTGGCTAACTAAACTACAGTGACACAATGCAAGCCACTTACATAGAGTACTGGAGGGTACAGTGATCTGCCCTGCTCCCCTGTTTCACACCGGCCACACAAGACATGTACTCAGATGTGCGTGTCTCTGTGCACGATGAATGCATGCTCGCCCCACTCGAGCTCACTCCAGGCACTCTTTAAATAGTCAGTGACCCCAGAGGTAAGTTCCTGGTCATGTGACTATCTGTCCATCCGAGCGCACTCTAACAAGATTACTTTTGTCCCCAAAAGTTCTTTTTTTAATGCTGCTCTGCCCTCTTAAGTTGCTGCAAGAATAACATTCAATATCTCCTGCTAAGTATGTATTTAGAAGTGTTTTTCTGCCCTCGGTTTAGTTTAGTCCTCCTTGCCTCCCACTCCCTGTTCAGGCCTGGTGCATGTTGCTATGGCAACCATCTACAAACAGCCCCATACCGACCAAAAAGTACAATTTGCTAAGTTTCTCTAAAGTGCCCAGAGTCTTACTGTCTTATAGCTTACAATGTTGTCCCACAGCCTCAAGCTCTAGTAAACTTGCTAATCAAGTGCTAATGGGAGCTACTCGTGTTACAAAACTGATAGCAGCAAGGTCTTAAAAGTGTTATAGGTGTTAACAATACTTAGTGATTAATGATTGTGTGTGTGGAGAACAGACAGGATGTCCATCAGATAGGGGGAGTCAGATAAGAAGAGGTTGGATAAATTAGTTATGCTATACTCCACCAACCTTTCCTTTAACAGGGTTTCCATTAATTTCCCCACCATTGATGTGAGATTGACGAGACTATAGTTGCCAGACTCCTCTCTGATGCTTCTCTTATGGAGACAGACCATGTATGTGATCCTCCAGTCCTCCAGAACCATACTTGTTTCTAGTAAGCTATTGAATAAGGCTGTCAGTGGGACATCTAGCACTTCCCTGAGTTCCTTTACTACCCTTAGATATATAACCATCCGGTCCCATAGCCTTGTCCACTTTCAGAGCTGCAAATCCCTTCAGGGCTGTTTCCTCTGAAAATGGACTTGTGTCCACCATCCACCCCCACCTTGTTCCTGCTGCTCACTGATGGTCCATCTTCCTCTCCCTCCACTGTGAAGACTGAGCAGAAGTACCTGTTCAGGATGTCTGCTTTCCTTGATCCTCTTGTGTGCGGCCTCCCCTTGCCACCCTCCTATCCTCACTATCCTCACTATCCATTCCCTTGAGTTCCTCTTTTCACTTATGTACCTGAAGAAAGTCTTATTCCCTTTAGCTATCCTTTTTGGCTATCCTTTCCTATGTCTATCCATTTGCTCCCCTTCCTGTCTTTCTTGCTTCCCTTTGTTTTACTTGATATACCTCCCTGTCTTCCTCCCTCTGCTTTTCCTTATACCTTCTGAATGCTACCCTTTTTACCTCACCACCTTGTCCACTTCCCTAGAGAGCCATAATGGTCTCTTTTTTCCTTTTACTTTTACTCACTTCCTTCATGCAGAGGTTAGTTGCCTTAATTATGCCCTCCATTTGTTTCTCCCTGTGACTCTACCTCTCCCTTGCAATCCCCCATGAGGCAGTGTCTGAGGCAGTCACCCATTTCTTTAAAATCTGAACTCCTAAAGTACAGGACCCTTATCCTCATGTGGTTTTCCTCCATTCACACCTTAATATTAAACCACACTGTATGGTGATCACTGGTGCCTAGGGGACTGCCCACTGTGATGTCTGCAATGCTGTTCGTAAGAACCAGGTCCAGCATTCTTTCTCCCCTAGTGGGTTTATGACTAGCCACCTGAGAAAAGCCCCATATATGGAGCCAAGGATGACCCTGCTCCTTGCTGCGGCTGCAGTCAGAAGACTCCAATCCACATATTGTAGACTGAAGTCCTCAACAAGTAGCACCTCTCCCTTACTTGCCATCCTGATGATGTCTTCCACAAGTGCCTTATCCAACTCCTTTTCCTGTGCAGAAGGTCTGTATACAACCCTTGCATGAACAGTAGTGCCAGCACCTGTCTCCAGGATGACCCATAGTACCTCCAGGCCTTCTTTTTTCTTTGGGTTCCCCAGTGCTTCTGTGGACTTGATTCCCTCCTTCACAGATAGTACTAACCTTCCTCTTTTCCCAGTCTCTCCTAAACAGAAAGAAGCCCAGTATGGCCATGTTCTAGTCATGGCTGTCAGTGTATCATGACTCCATAACGGCCATTAAATCTAGGTTGGCCTTCGCCATGATGGCCTCCAGGTCCAGGATTTTACTTCTCAGACTTGTTGCATAGCTCACCATACCTTATTCATTCCCTGCCTGCTTCTTTACTGTTCTCAGTTACTGCCCTGCATGTCCCTAATCTGGGATACAGGTGATCCCCTATCCTCGCACTGTACTTAAACCAAACTAGTTCTGTCTGGCTTTCTTTCTTCATAAGGCCTCTTCAGACAAACACCCCTTGGCATGGGCATCTTCCTTGTGGGTCACTCTCCCTGTTCAGACTGACTGCACACTGGCTGTGCAGTTCTTTTTGTAGTCACAATCTCATTAGCATATTTAAATATGTGGTCACTGAGTGGACACTGACTTGTCCAGCAGCTCTACACCAATCAAATTACTTCCTGCAGCAGCATAAGCCACAATGGAATCCTCAATTTTGAAGCCCAACTGCCTTCCTGAACATTTTAAGGCTTTCTGTTTTTTTCTACTTTTGGTCATTGAAAA
Organism: Neoceratodus forsteri; assembly: GCA_016271365.2. NCBI lineage: Eukaryota > Metazoa > Chordata > Ceratodontiformes > Ceratodontidae > Neoceratodus > Neoceratodus forsteri. The sequence goes on along the minus strand of CM057456.1, from coordinate 730,934,255 downwards.
ATACAATTTTTTTTATCACTCAAAACAAACATTTTCTCAAGGGTCAAGCACTTTTCCACTATAATGGTTGGACAGCTGACTTTCTAAGCTTTCTGTTGAATTTTTCCTGTTCACAATAACCCTTAGGAAAGCATAGTCACTAAGACTTCTATTATTTTGACAATAAAACACTTAAATACTGACTTCTAAAACTTTCCTATGCTTTTTCCTGTCAAAACAGTCATTTCCCCTTTAAGTGTGCTGATCTCAACAAGTGTTTTCTCTCAGACATTTGTTATGCATTTTCCCATGCTAAGCTCCACCTCTAGTGTACCTGCCTGCATGGATTAGCCTTGCTAAAGTCCACTCTCCCTTCAAAGATTAGCGACTCTCTTATTTTACATTCTACGCAACTCAAACTAGTTTTACCATGTGTAGGACATTGTACCGAATATGTGTGCCAAGTTTGGTTCATTTTTATTTAGAATTGGCTTGGCAGTGCGATGCTGAATATGTACAATGTATTCTGACTTTTCTGCTTCACTTTCTGACCGTGTTCACATTCAAAACGCTCCATTTTGGATTCTGCACATATTTGTGAGCAATCAATGTCTGTGTGCTGTGCCCAGGACTTTTCTAGCCCCCCCCATGCCCTTTCATTTAATTATTTAATCATTTTTAATGTGCTTTTAATGCACATGAAGCCATGAGCTTCTGTGCCCAATCATACCCTTTGCACCTCTCCTCTGAGCTTTATTTTACACGATGTGCATTTTTACACTGTGGAGACTCTGTGAGCTCCATACCAGACTGTGCTCTTTATTTATATATATTTTATTTAATTCTCAGAGCCAGTCCCTAATATTCACATTCTCTTGCATTTTTCACCATGCCAACTATACTTGGGGGAATTCTTTATCTGGTTGATCCTGCCACGAGAGGAATGCATTGTGCTGCTACCCCTTGACTCTGCATGAAGCTAGACATACTGTTAGGCCGAAGCCTGCTTTCCATATGGCTGCAGAGTGAGGTGGCTGCCCGAGGCAAGCCTAGGATTCCTGACTGAGCGAGGAGTGCTCTGCTGTGGGACCGATACCTGGTCTCTCACTCTCCACTCTCACTTGGAATTTGGCACCAGTAGCGTCCGCAGCTGCCACTCTGCATAAATTTATTTACTTTTTCAGAGCAATAAGACTTTCTTTCACGAGCAATTGTTTATTATATAAAGTACAATTACGAAAAAACACCACAGGCAACTCAAGCAGTCCAACTGTATACTGGCTGTCCAGCGCTTGTGTCACTAGCTAGGAAGATCCATTTACTAGCCCACTGGCCATCAGCAAATTAATTCTCTATTTTACCATTAAAAATATTATATTTTTTCACAAAAACAATGCCAATTATTATTATTTGTGTAAAATTGCATGAGTGTGAGAAGCAGCAAGCCAGGAGTCCTTTCATCTTCCCCTTTCGCTGCATCCCACTGTCATAATTAATAATATGCTTACAGCGTATTTTACAATCAAACTCATTTTGAACTGCTGAATTTTATTATATTACAATTATGGAGGCCAAGTCTAATCATTTTATTGCTGCAGGGACTGCCCCACGTATTTCTGGCAACATCTACCTATTCTGGGTTTTGAACCTGCGTCCTAAACTACTAAATTTATGTCTACCATGAAACTGAATAAGCTGTCTCTGTTCTGTTGGTGGAACAGGCTATATGAGTCTGTTACAAAGCAGAAGCACCTCTCAGTCATTTCACCTCCCTCTCCCTTTCTCCACCCTGCTCCCAAGTATATCCCCTAATAACAGAGTCCCCCCAGCAGTTTTTCCTTCTCAGATGGTGGCCTCTTCCTCCCTCCTTGGGGCCTCCCTTTCTGAGGACCCACACTTCCTCCATTCTCACTGCTACAAGTGCCTCCTTCCAGCTGCTCTGTCCCATCAGTATGGCAACAAAATTGTGCAGTAGTACAGGCTGAAGAGTATGTACCCTTCCCACTTTTCCACCCTCCAGGAGTCCACCAAAGTCCAACAATTCTTCCTCGGCATCTTCTTGGGGAGTGTTGGCCAACTTGGTTGTCCCTGGGTTGGATAGAAGGTTCTCCGCACCCTTGCCACTTGAGCCAGAGTCCAGAAAACCTCAGCCTTCAGGCTCAACCCAGAGAAGTGAGTATTAATGGGCAGCACCTCAGTCTCCAGAAGTGTCCTGAAAGACTGCAGCTCCACACCTGTTACACTTTATTCCCACACTCTTTCCTTCTTTTACCTTAGTACCTGATGAAACTTCCCTGTACCTTACTGCATCTGCCAGACATTTTCTTTGCTGGCCTGGCTGACCGCCTCCAAAGACTGTTTATTTTTATTTTGGCACTGAGCACAGGCTCAGTAGATGATCCAGAGCAGGCGGGTGCCTTACCTTAGCCTCTAGAGTTCATGTTGCCTTTTCATTGTTGGAGGCACATTGTAACACATATTTCTCTGACTGAAAACTGGTTTGTTTTCTTCTAAGGAAAAACAGGTAAGTGCATAATTTGTAATACGGCCTTTGTGTGAATGAGATTGTAGAAGTCCATAACTGTACTTACAGGCACATTTAGTGGCAAGCTGAGGTATATAACAGTCGCCAAGACTACTGAAAAATCACTATGTATTTTTTTTTTAACTAGACAAGTGCAATAAAGTGCAACAAGCCCTTTGGGCAACTAGAGTTGTAGCAGTATGAATTGGGCCCTTGGGCAAATAATTAGCTAGAGTCTGGCACGGCAGGCCACTGGTAGTATGACTGGTGAATGAGCAGGCAGATCACAACTTATTTAAATTGTGATCAGGTTTTCTCCCCAATCCCCACTCCCACCGAGCCTCTATCTTTTTTAAATCAGGCTCGCTCTCTCTCTCTCACATACAAAGCAATATTTTTATTTATTAGTCCCAAATGAGATTTTAGGATCTACTGCAAAACAGTCTCCATGATTTTCAGCACTCACCAAAAAATAGCTAAGCTCCCCTCACCCCCTTCTTTCACCACCCGAGATGGCACCACACTGGATACAGTCCTGGCCTATAAGTATCTAGGAGTCTGGCTAGACAGCGGCCTTGACTTCTCAACTCATGTAAACTACATGCATTCAAAGCTACGCCCCAAACATGCTGCTCTCTACAGAAATAAGAACGCCTTCTCTCTCCCTGTTATGCTGACATCGTCTACAGATCTGCCTCCACATCCATCCTCTCCAGGCTGGATGTCACTTTCAACGCCTTGTGTCATTTTTCCTTAAATGCCTCCCTTAGGACTCACCACTGCACACTCTACTCTTCTCTATCACTCACCTCTCCATCTTCCTGCCGTAATCACCACACCTCCATCATCTCTGCCAAATACTGGTTCGGCACCCTTCCCCCACCTTGCCTCCCTCCTATCTCCCTCTCCCCACACATCCTACCATCTCCACACACATGATTCTTGTTCTTTTGCCCTTCCACACCCCATGCAAACTCAGGTAAGGCCACTTTCTCTTTCCACTTCCCCCATACGTGGAACTCCCTTCCCACCTTGCTACCTTCACTAAATCTCTTTAAATACACCCTCTGCTGCTCCCTCCTCTCCCCTAGCACCTGCCACCAACCTGACTAACTTTCCACTACAGGGCTCCAGTGTACTAGGTCTCCTATCCAAGTCCTAAATTTATTAGCCAAGTTTTAGCATTCTTGTACTTTGAAACTGTTGCTGTTCACCCTCTGCCTACAACATTACCTAGCTATGTATTGTTGTAACCTGCCTTTGAAACCCTGTACCAGTGCTGTAAATATTGTTTATATATGGTTCTCGGGTCTTGTACTTGATATTTCCCAGTCACCACTGTAACCGGCCTGCAACTTGTCCTTATTGTGCTTGCTTTCTTACCCAGGTACCATTGTAACCAGCCTGAACACCCGTATGTATGTATGTATGTATATATGTACAGTATGTATGTATCTTAGCCTCCTCTGTACCCCTTCCCCAGGTCACACCTGTAAACAAGCCTCAGCTTAGTGTGCCTCTCCTGATTACCAAACTTTTAAATAAATAAAAAAATTAAACTTTGGCCTTCAGTCCCAGTCCTCCCAAGCAGCCACACAAACATCATCAGTGCAAACTCCACTCGCATTACCCCCACCCCATCTTTATTCAGTGACTACTGCTGCTCTCTGTGATATTTTGAGTTTTGTTAATTTTTTTCTTTCAGGTATTTTTTTCCAACACAATTAGCAACCCTGCCTCCCATCATCATCACTCAGTACCTGTTCGCTACACCAATTAGTTTGTTCATGTCCACTGCCTAGATTGTCTGCCAGGCCCTGCTGCATCTCTGTCTATGTCTCTTTCTCTTTCTCTCTCCCTCTCTAACTCTCTCTCTCCCCCCCCTTTTTCTCATGCTTTGCAAAGATATTGTTGTTTCAGGGTTTTTTTCAGTGCAGGTAAGTCTAGTCCCCTTCTCCCTCATGCCCACTGCATGGACTACCTGCCAGGCTCTGCTGCTTCTCCAGTCTCTCTATGTCTCTCTGTGTTCTGATTTTTTTTTTAAAGATATTTGCTTTTCCAAGGTATTTTAGCCAGAGCTTATCAAACGTTTATGAGACTGACTCCAAAACACCGTTAGCAAGCCACCAAGTTGAGCCAAGCAATGTCTCCAGCTGTCTCTCTCAGTGTGAAGCTATGCACCTGATGCAGAATTATAGTAATCCACAGGCTGATGCCTTCAATCAGGAGTCAACCAATATTTTTCACCCACCTAGTCTCTCCTGTGAAAGGCAGCAGATTAAGCCCATGACAGCCCCTCAAACAAAAGAGGTTTCACTAACTGAATGACTGGAACAGCCTCCCGGCAGAGGTGGTGGCGGCAAGTACAGTCACGTGTTTTAAGGGTGCATGGGATAAACACATGGGTATCTTGGATAATGGAGGGGTGGATGACAGCAGCCAGTAGTGACTTGGGTAGTACTGTTAGGGGGGATTTTATGGGCAGACTAGGTGGGCCAGGAGGTCCTTATCTGCCAACAGAATCTATGAATCTATGAATTTACTTGCTGGTGCCTCAGTCAGTAATGCTAACAATCACACCTCTGTGCTCCACAGTCACACACCACCATCAGGTTCTATCTCTTTGAGCCAGTACCACTGCAGCCGCACCTCCTGACTCCAGTCCATGATGGTCTCCCTCCTCAAGTCTTCCTCTCTCTTCCCAAGTCCTCCAAAGCAGTAAGCCCTATCCATGCCCCACCTGACACTGTGCACATTCAGTGCATCTCTCTCTCTCTCTCTCTCTGTCTCTCTCTCTCTTCTCCTCCACTCTGACCAGCTAACCACGTCATGCGATGTGACCCTCAGTCAGATGGAAGATGCTGTAGGGCCCTCATGCCTACTGCTTTATAGTTTTGCTTGTCTTCCTGCTTTTGCTGGTGTCCTAGTGTGGATTTCTTTTTTTTTTTATAAAAATAAGGAATTTGGCCAATTGGTAATAACTGCCTCCCCCTGGGTCTCACAGCCAGAACTTGGTTGGCAGGGTCCTGGTGGTGACAAAGGTGGAGGATCAGCATGCAGGGTGTCATATACACCTGCCTCCCCTTCCTTTTTCCTCCTGTTTTCTCCCCTACCCTAGCTATGGCGTGCATGTTGGCACATGCGTGTGGAGGCAAGCACGCTCTGCAGACTCCCACAGCTCCCGCAGTCATGCCGCTTCCATCCTGCACTGCCATCAGCCCTCCACCTAGTGGCAGTCTTTTGGTGTTGGTGAAGCCAACATGTCCTTCCTCCCTGAGAGATGAGAGCAGTCAACTAGACACTCAATCCTCTCCCCCACCCAACTGACACCCAGCAACCCAAGACCACTTCCAATCTCATGTTTCCTGCATGATGAGTGGTAGTACTACTGCTGTGTCACTGGTCTGACTTTGGTCTAGATTATTTTAAGTGGTATTAGAGGTGTTAACCCCAAGTGTGGAGATTAGAAAGAAAGGTATAACTCTCTTGATTTATTTTATTTCTAGATACAGTGCCCTCTTTCGTAGTTTTTGCCATCTCTTATTTCAGCTAATCCTAATAAATCCCAAGCCTTGCCAGTATGGTATCCTGTGATAACCACGAGTGCAGAATCGCAAGTGTCAAAATTATGACTGCAAAACAGCAAGGGGAAAAGGGCCACCCGCAAAAAAGTGATCGCTGAAAAGGACTTTTGTCCCCCCCGGAGGGGTTTAGATATAGAAAGGGGGTGCAGAGGGTAAAGCCCCCCACAGAAACTCACTCACTGTTTCATCGATTGCTGTTCTGTGGCAGTCACTCCTTTGTCCCTCGCTCTTTTCCTAACGCCGTTTTGCTGTCTCAGTTTTGTGTTCACGATTATCACATAGAACCACCAGGATCAGTTTATATCTCAAATTAAATTACACTATCCCTTTTTATACAGTAGCTGTAAATAATAACTACCACATGTCTCATGTGTTTCAAAGTACAAAACAGTTACAAAAATATATTTAAGTTGTAGCTGTATCCCAAAATCTACAAATTATCAATCAACCATGTTAATTAATAAATTACCTTGGTTCTGTTTTGCTACTGTGTTGGCCAAAGTTGCTATATAATTTTTCAAGCATGATCTCCAAGTAATATGGCATTTCCGGATATATTTTCTGAATGTTCTGGACACTCCGTGTTCAGCCATGGTTCATTCATGTTTGACTATGGTTTGGCCATTGTTAGAAGAGCATGGGATAGAAACCACATTTACATAATTGTATGTATATATCAGAAGGCAAAATTTGACACATTAACCTAATATCAGCAATCACAATAATAACTTTTCTTTTTGTCATTTATGAAAAAGAAATAAGGTTTACACAACAAAATTAATTATCTGACCATAAGAAAATAATTATGAGAACCCACTGCATCTTTAAAGAGTTTTATCTTATGGTGACACACATGGCAACCAGACTTTCGTATCAGTTATGAATTATGAGATAATGCCTTCAAAAGGAGCCACACTAGAAGCAACGTGTAAGTAAATAAAAGCTATTTCAAAAGTATGTGTACATACATAATACGTATTAATTACAGAATGTTAAGGTTGCTTAATGAAGTAAAGTACGTGACCATGGATGACCGTGGTCAACTTGAATCATTTTCAATCTATGATGATCTGTCCCTGGGTCGTTTACCATTAGTGGTTGTCCATTGAGACCCGTGGTTAAAATCATGGACAAGCTCAGAATGACCATAGTGGCTGATTATGTGTAACCATGTACAACCATGGTTTATCCATTATCCTAAGAACAAAGTAGCTCTCTGCTAATAAAGAAATGAAAGGGACTTTCACTTGTGCATCAGAGCAGCATATGGTGTGAGGGGACATGCCCACTGGTTAATAAAAAAAGCACTAAATTGGTACTACTATCGGCAGTGTGGTACCGGTTTTGCAGTTTTTTTATCAACCAGTTTTATGTCACCCTGCACTAAAACATCTAAACAGTCAGCCTAGTTACCTGATATCCCAGGGCTCAATTCTCAAAGAGCCCTAAAATTGATGCAAGCTGCCTCCAAAGGCAGTTTGCATCACAGCCCGGTACACCTGGGACCCTGTGCCCGATTCTCTATCAGACAGTGTCCTGGCAGCAAAATCCTGCAACTTGTGGCTACTAGGCTGGGCACCAAACAGGTGGCACACTATGAGTGTTTGGCGGAAGCCACGGGGCAGCCGTGCGCCGCTCTAGACCCTGGCAGTCTAGTGGTCCCCGCTCCCCAATCCCCAATGATGCCCATATTAATAATTTATAGGTTGTTCCCTGCCCTGGTGGACTAGAGTCCCCCTTCCTGATCCCTGAAGTTGCCTATATTATTAAAGTATAATAATACTGCTGCCCTGGTGGTCTAGCAGTCACCATCCCCAATCCCTGATGATGATGCTGGTACTAATAATAGTCAAAATATCCCCCTGCCCTGGTGGTATAGTGGCCTCCCACTCCCCCACTCTAGCAGTTAGTGCCCGCCACCCCCTTCCCCATCTCAAATCAGAGCCAGTGACCAGCACAGCCCACCTCACACCTCCATGGCTGGCCACTGACTGAACTGTAACTGAGCGTGTGCTAACAATGAGCATGTACACCGTATAGTATGCACACATCGACAGTTCAGTTCTGAGCTGTGAGGTGGGCTGTGCCAGTTGCCAGCTCTGAGTTGTGATGAGGAAGGGAGTAGGATGGTAGGCACTACCTGCTGTAGTGGGGGGGGGTTGGAGGCCACTATACCACCAGGGCCGGGAGATATTTTAACTATTATTAGTACCAGCATCATCAAGGTCAGGGAGGGGGGACTGCTAGACCACTGGGGTGGGGGTAATATTATACTTTAATAATACAGGCAATGTCGGGGATTGAGAAGGGGGACCACGGCACATTGCCACAAACAGGCAACTCTCACAGGGGAGACATTTCTAAGTACCCTTAGACCAGTCCTGGCTGGTCAAAGGGTGCTTAGAATTTCTCCCTCTGGGGGAGGTCTGAGAATCCCATTTATGAGAATGTGGCAGCTTGCATCTGCCACATGCCCCGTAGTGTCATGTCGTAGCCCATTTCTAGGTTCCCTGACAGTGCAAACTCCATTTGGGGCAGGCAGCCTGTGCTTGACACAGGCAGCTTTTGTGAATAGCTCAGGGTGCAGTTTTTGATGCAAGGTGTCACTTGTGCCATTTATGTTTGACACAGACACCTTGCATCAATCTCTGGGCTTTGATAAGCGAGCCTCCAAAGTCCAGTGCTTTTTGTATACAAAACGGAACACTTGAAAGAGCTGTCAGATCAAGCTCAAAATACCATTGACCATGACTGATTTCCAAACAGGCATGCTCAGTGTTGCCACTAAGTTGCAAGCTTGCCTCTGGGGCCTGAAGATCACAAGGCTGTGTGTTCTAGTCCCACACCAGGAACTTGGGGTGATATCCATTACTGACATTGTAATGCAGCACTAGGAGGTTGGTGCACTGTTGAGGAGCCGTCCTTCAGATGAGACAAGCCAAGGTCCATTTTGCCCATATTTGTTTGCAGTCCAAAAAGAAGTTAAAAACACCATAACATATATCATAAGAGTAGGGAATTTATTTCTTAATTTGTTTATTTATTTAAAATGTGGCAACCTGGATAGGTACACTGAGCTGGAGCTTATTTGAAGGTGTGACTCATTGCAGGCTATAGCAGGGAATAAAACAGCAATAACAAATAAAGCAACAGCCACAAGTGCATATATATGAACAATAAAAGCAAGATACAAGTAGAAAAAAACTCCAGAAAAAGAAAAACAATGTAAAAACTCCAGAAAAAGGAAAACAATGTAGAAAATTTGCAAAATAGATGGGTTAAGAGGGTAGCAATACTAGCAAGTTTGTGAGCTGGGAGAGTGTGCAGTCAGCATATGGCAATACAGTATAACTTTGACAGACTTATGAAGGCAATAAATTCAAATTACAAAGTACACTAAGTTTCAAGCAATAAATTAGCATAAGAGGCAGAATCTCTAAACATTGAAGAGGGTAAATAGGGAATGAATTCTTGTAATTCAAAGAGAAGAAGATGTCTAGCTGCATGTGCATTCTTCTAAGAAGAATGCCAGTAAGAGGGGTTTGAAAGCATACAGGCAGGATGAGAGCTGTATGCAGAGAGGGATATTGTTCCATAGTGTTGGAAGGTGGAGAAAGAAGCAGACTGTCCATCTACAGATTTTCAGAGAGGAACATTAAAGGAATAATCATTGGAAGACTGGGGAGAGTAGGAGGACATGATGGCAGGATTAAGCAGAAGGAATAGGTAAGTGAGAACAGTGGCAGCCAGTATTTGGCCAGGAAGAAGCCACTGTGCAGGACCTCCTGGACCTCTATAGGGGAGAGAGAGAGATTTGGATAGGGAGAGCAGTAAAGGGTGCATATGGAACACTAAGGGCAAGATGGCAGAAGGAATGAAAAAGGAGGTCCAGCCTGGCTAGTGTAGATACTGGGGGTGGCACTGCAGACTACTGCACATCTGCAAATTCAAACATTGGCAAGATCATCTAGAAGATGAACTTGCAGCAAACCACAAGAGGAATGAGGATTTGATGCTGTACAGTACACCAAGCTTAGAGCAAAGTTTCTTACCTATGGCATCAATGAGAGTGGGAAGCTAAGGTTCTTTGCCAGCCACATGCCTTAATACTTGAAGTGGGGTACCTCTTCAAGCAGGTTGCCATTAGAGTCTTGAAACATGGATGTTTGCACCTTGCTAATCTCTGTCTACTGCTTAAAGACAGGGAGACAGTTTGACATTCACTGGGAGCTGGTTTCAGTGGAACCCACATTGAATACTGTCAGTCATGCTGAAATAATAATGCCAGCTCAAGGACTGAAGTACCAGAAACAAATAAAACTCTGCCATCTGTAGACATGTGACTGTGTGAGGAGACCTAGGTGGAGAAGAGGTCATTTGGGAAGATGGAAACAAGGATTTGGAAAGACTGGACCCAGAGAAGATACTGGACTTGATGGGCAGAGGTTGGATAGGGCATCATCAACCTGAACCATCTAGAGACAGCCTGACTGCCAAGCCAGATAGGCCTGCAGCACCTAACTTATCCAAGAGAAGATGGGCATAATATCAAAAACCTTTGCTAGGTCTATGAAAATGGCTATAGTGAACAGGTCTAAGTCCATAGTCTTTTCAGCGCAGAGTCAGTAATCCAGAGTAGAGAGGAGATGATGGAATGGTGTTTGCAAAGTGAAACAGGAAAGAGGTAAGGAATGAAGAGCAGTCTAGGTAGGTAGACAGCTGGGAGAGAACACATTTGTACTGCACATTAACCAGGGCTGGAAGGAGGGAGATGGGCCTGAAATTACCTGATAAAGAAGAGTCACCTCCTTTAAGGAAGCTGTTTGGGTCTCAGTCTAATATGAGTCAAGCATATCCTATTTTTTCCATTACCCTAAATAATATTCCCTTACAGCTTGTACATGAATTTAAATACCTTGGTCTGCAAGATAATCTCCAACTCAGTTTCACCTCGGTTGACAGCTGGTTCACACAGCGCAAACTGCTCCTTAATAAAAATGCTATTTAGGAGCTCCCACAATATTCATAAGCACCACCAACTCTCCGTTATCACTAGACAAGGTGCTGCCCTGGAGCAGGTCCAGACCTTCAAATACCTTGGGATCACCCTGGACCCTCTTCTCTCCTATACTGCCCACACTGATAATGTCTCCAGGGCTGCTAACTCCTGATTGGGCTTGCTTTTCCACCACAGGAAAAACCTGACCTCTGAAGCTCTGGCTGTTGTGATCCAGACCTCCGTCATCTCCATTATTGACTATGGCCTCATAATTTACGGCTCTGCTTCAACTACTGCACTCAAACATGTATCCACCGTGCTCAACACGGCCTGTCATCTTGTCACCGGCTCCCAACGCCTAACCCATACCTGTGACCTCTATTCTCTAACTGGATGGCTGAATCTTGCTAATCGCATTAAACACCAAACTTGCATTACTACTAAGGAAATTATGCTTGGCCTTGCCCCACCAGGAGTCTGCGCTCTCCTACAACTGAGAAACCACAACCGACTTACCAGAATATCAAAACAACAACTCCTGCAAATCCCCCATTGCTGCACAACCCAAGGCCAAAGATATTTTGCTTACCGAGCCCCCCTTTGGTACAATGGTCTACCCAGTGACATCTTATCCATGCCATCTCAGCACTTTTAAGTCCCGGCTCCACCTATCACTCATCGGCTCCAACCCTTGCAACTGTTGTGGCTAAGCACATTGATTAGTACAGTAGCTGAAGGTACAGACTTGAATCCTCATCCCCTCCTGCTCCTTTCCAGCGCCTCCCCCAATCTGCACATTCACCCACCTACAAATGACAGTGTCTCCTGGTGGCTCAACCTCTTTTCTTTCCCCCTTCCACCTCTTCCCCCTCTGCCCCCTCTACCTTCTCCCACTACTCTCACCCTTCACACCCCTATCCTTCCCTCTACCCTCCCCTTCCTATTTAAGTTCCCCTGTCTACCTCTGCTCCTTCTTCCCCTTTCTTAATTCCAGGTCAAATGATTGCTGCCATTCATATCTATATATTTTTACATTATTTAGATGATGTCAACTTTGCTCATGTTTGTCAATTTGGTTTTTTCTATGATGTGGAACCTTTGTAAAAGAGCCTTGGCTCAAAGGTATTGTAATCCTAGATTCTAATAATAAAGAAATAAATAAAAGTATTTTTGACTCCACCTTAACATTTAAATCTCATATTGATACCATCATCTCAAAAATTCGACAATGTCTAGGCTGTTTAAGACGAGCCAGGCATTGCATGTCACCTTTGAACCAAAAACTAATTGTGACTCAGGCAATCTTGTCTGTTCTAGACTATGGTACACAATTTATCATAATGCTAATGCCTCCAGTCTTTCTTCAGTGTACACTGTTTGCTATCAGCTCCTGCAGTTTATTTTGACATCTAAAAGGAATGAACATCATTGTACGTCACTTGCTTAATCAAACTGGTTATCCCCTTTATCCCAACACACTTTCCACTGGTTATCTTTGATCTACAAAGTTGAAAATCATCAGACACCAACCTATGTATCAGATAGACTTTCACCTTCTACCTACAGTATAGTTATAATTTCAGGGATGTCCCAAACTGTGGTTTATTTTTCCATAAATTCAAAACTCATTTTTGAAGAGATATTTCTCGCATGATGCCCCCCTCTCCTGGAACAAATGTGCTTCTTTGTTTTGGAACTATTGTTTTTTGAACATCTTTAAACAAAATTTGAAGAAGTTGCTCATACAAGAACAATTATTTGCAATTGCTCATGACCAGCTTTAGTATATATTATTGTTGCACTATGGTCTTTATTCTTTACACATCATGTTTGTGCACTTGTCTTTCATGTAACTGACTTTTACAAGTTTTTTGTTAGTCCTGAAATATGACGTGGGAGGTTCTGTAAACAAGACTTGTTTCTCATGGAACTTATCCTGTAAACCATTACCTTTTAAATAAAGATAAAAAAAAAACAAAAAGGAAGGAGAGGATTTCATCCTGCTACCATGACTGGGGGGCAGACCCAAGTTGGAAAGAAAGACTGAAAAGAGAGGCAAGAGAGGCAGTGATGGTTGGTGCAGAGATATAGATCCAGCACATCAGGCAGTGCCCTATAGACTTCTTAAGACAAAGAACTACCTAGTTTTAGGATTAGGGGTAGCCTGGTTAGGGGAGTCAAGAAGGGAGCGAATAACCTTGCAGAACCTATCAGGGTGTTTATGGTTGTTCTGAAGTTTGTAGGTGAACTGAATTGATATGACCCCCTTGGTGGATTAGTGCTGATGTTATGTAATGTAGTTACTAGCATCTTAACATGTCCTCAGGAAAGCCAAGAGATCTGTGAAGTTGTGAGACAGAAATGTGAGCTTTGAGCATATCAATGGTCACTGTATAGATCGAGGAAAGGTGAGACCCACAGACACAAGACCTCTTGAGAGGGACATGTTTGCCCCATGTTGAAATGAATTTGGCCATAAATGAATATAGGGCAATGTCTATATCACTGAAGAACAGCTTCAAGAGAGGCTGGGTTAGAGTTAAGGGGAAAATAAGGGTCAAGGGAGGGGTAGATGGAGGGGAAGAGCAGATTAAGGAGGTGCAGGGTCAGTAGCTGATGCTGAGAACCCCACAATATGAGACTAGATAGCCCTAATGACTTTATACTGCTGGCTTTGTCGTATGTTCACGTTTGTATAACATGACTTCCCATTGTCCTGATGAACATCTCCCGTGTTAATAAAACAGGTCCATATAACCAGAACACAGAAATTGCCAGGCACTATTGTAGAGAAGTACTGTTCAGCGAGGAAACTGGAACTCCAAAATTCATGCAAAAATTGTTTATTTAAATCCTAAATAGTACAGTGCACTCAAGTCGGGTCAGTGACCACTAGATGCCCTGGTGCTTCGACCATAGTCTTCATCATTTCTGTGTTCTGTGTTCTGTGTGCAATTTTATTGGAGGTAGCAACTCCTGCTTGGCACCGGCCCTCCTCCTCTTGTGTACACCTGGTCCTGTTTTTGGTCCATATAACCAGACTGCAACATTTTCCTGGCAACAAGCTGTCAATGGTAAACAAATAAAAATAAATATATGTTAGCAAAACCTTGTGAGTTTTGGAGGAAAACTTCTGAAACCAGTCAATGGGTGTTTTTTTGTCTTTGAAAGCTTTACAGCTCCAGCAGTTGGGACTGATACTCACATGCAGTTCTAAACAGCGTGGGCAGGCAACATGATAGACTTTTTTTACTTCATTCCTGACCGCTGATGGATCACCTTTTAGGTGTCACCGCAGCTGAAAGTATGTGTATTTTAAGTCCCATTGTTTTGCTTTCAGTTACTTGCCAACAATCCTGGGTTACAAAACCATGCAGCACAAACAAGAGGTCTGATACAAAATAACTCTGATAATGTGTTCCTGGTTCCAGTTCAGTAAAAAATTCCCCAGCATTTTCTGATAGTGAAAGACATAAGCACAACTGGATTAGTCTGGAACAAATAAATGATTCTACTTAAACTTGTGACATTCTGTAATTCTTGTTGACACATACAGTATTATGCAAAACTAAGTACCATCATCGTAAATAGAATATTTTTCATGTATTTTCAGCTTGAGGCTTTACAAGTTAACCCAGTTAAGATTCCTTGTTCTCATCAACATGGATTTGTAATGAATCCTATCTTAACCAATACCCTACATTTCACACTAACATGTCAGTCCAGTAAAACAAAAATAGATGTTGCTCAAAGAGCTAGCACAACCATACAAATTCGAACAAAAATATTATAAGTGTTTAAGAGTAGCCATTAATGATTTATCCTGAAACAGTTTTGGTTTTGTTTCCAGTCTTGAAGATCCTTTTTTTGCCTGGCAGTACAAGGTACTGTGCTGACATGATGCACCTTCTCCCTTGCTTAACAATATTGCAATGATTTTCGTGATTGCTACCACATCAACCCATTGGCCAAATAATAGGAATACTGGCATTGTGCCATGATTTTGTGGTTCTTTTGGGTGTCATCTGACATGAGAGAAAATGTCATGTGTTAGCTTGGTATGATCTGTAAAACAGTATTTTACCTGGAGGCTGGCGTACCAAATGAGTGTCTCCTCAATACCTTATTAGTAGTGCAATTTATTGACCACGGAGCCACAAGTGACCATGAGGTAGAAGAATGAATGGCCATTCTTGGTCAGTTTGATGTCACAGTCAGAGAGTTTACACTGCATATTACATACTGAGGAGAATAACAGTAGATATTGTACACCAGCCTCCACATAAAGTGTTGTTTTACAGGAGGCCCCAGTTAGCTACAGTGACCATTTCATGGTGA
Organism: Neoceratodus forsteri; assembly: GCA_016271365.2. Lineage (NCBI taxonomy): Eukaryota > Metazoa > Chordata > Ceratodontiformes > Ceratodontidae > Neoceratodus > Neoceratodus forsteri. The sequence goes on along the minus strand of CM057456.1, from coordinate 730,918,831 downwards.
AATTCAGCACAAAAGTGGGGTTGCAGCAACTGGCCATTGGCACACAGATGCTGGACTTCTGGAAAGCAATTTCAAGAAAATGGGAGCAAGAATGTGGGAAAGGCTCAAGGACTTCCATAAGATCAAGGGGTGGAAGGGCAGTGGGCAACATTATAAAATGATACAAAAGAGGTTACCAAAGACTGCATCAGGACTATCCAAGAAAATACAGGATACCCATATGGTTAGATGGACAGGCAAGGCAGGCTTTTTGGAATAGAAACTGAGTATTTGGGGCTTACAAGAAGTAAAAGAGTGAGGCAAACAGAGGTATAGGATAAGGAAAAACTACACAAAAGTAAAAACTCATCAGGGATGTAAAGGCTGAACTGGAGCCACAGGAAAGGGTCAAAGAGAAATCTTTCTTTTAGATGCATTAGGGAGAGGAAAAAATACACAGGATAACATAGAAAGGGTAGGAAGGACAGGGTAAGTACAAGGGATAATGTTTGGAAGGCAGATATGGGGCGTAAAGCAAAGTGTAAAGCGTTGAGCAAGGGGAAGATGGTGGCTGAGCTGAGCCAGCCTGAGCACTAGCTTTGTTTGTTTGTTTCATTTTATTTATTTATGTTCATTTTACGTTTATTCTTTATTTGTTTTATTTTGTGTGTTCACAGACTAGTTTAGGGCTGAAGACGTGAGTCAGATTAGGGTGAGAGACATTTGCAGTTTGCCGAGTACCGAGTACCGGAGTTTTCTGCTTCTCGGTAGCATGTACGGCGTATCTCCGACCACAGTGTGATAGGCTGTGGAGTTGGGGAGTTGTGGGGAGTATTTTTATTTTTTCTGGAGCAGTAGCTGTGTTGGAGTACCTCTAAGTTACGTGAGAGGACTCCACTTTGACTTGTTAATGCTACCTCCCCCCCCTTCAGGGAGCCTCAACGTCTACCTGACCACTTACCTGGCCGCAGTGTGGCAGACTGTGGAGTTGGGGAGTAGCAGGAGGATTTTGCACCATTCTTTCTGGTTGGATGTGTTATTTTTGCCCCTTCTGGAGGAGAAATTTGGATTGGGAACTGGAACTGGAACGCTGACCTGTGCTTGGGGACTTCTGAACATCTTGGAGGATCAAGCTGCAGTTAAGGAACTGTGCTGAATCATAATCTGAACTACTGTGGCACAGGGGTTCCCTTAATTTGTGCTGGGGAGTTGGAGGTCAAATTTTGCTGTGGCTTGGGGGATCTGAGCTGTGGACCGGCCGGGGAGTTGGCCGGTGGGCTCAGGGTCCTCTTTGGTCCCCCAGGGGGTCTACTGATAAGTGGACCCCAGTTGGTGGCTCCTTTTGTCACAGTGAATATTTTTGATTTGGCTCCAGCACATAGGGTTGTCTTTGTGCCTGGCTGTAGTGGATTTCTGGGACTCTCTGTGTGGATTTTGGCATGGAAGGAGTGGTTCAGTAGACGGTAACCTGTGACCTATAAACTGCAAATACGGTCAGACGTTTTTATCTCTATCTGTTTCTGGTGACTTGGATTCTGTCATTGACTTTGTAAGCAGTGAAAGTGCTTATGTTTTCTCTCCATGCAGTGAGAGGGCTGGATACTTTTAATCACCTCTACTCTTGCACCTGAAGCTTGCTTTATCCAAAGTACTGTTGGCTCCCTTGTATAAACTGACTTTGAGTATATATTTTTCCGTTAGCTCCCTGGGTAGTGAGAGAACCTTGGAAGTTGAATGGTTTTTGTTTTAACTGTTGTCTCTTAGAGAAACTTGGTTATTTAGATTATTTTTGGATCGAATGACTCAAAGTTTAGGTTTTAGTTTTAAATTGTTATATATTGGGTTTTGGGGTGTGTAATACTTATTGTTAATTATTTTATCATTTAGATAGTTGATTTTTGGATTTTTTTTTGTATGATAATTATTCGTTTGGATTATTTATTTGATTGTGAGTTTATTGGGTTATTGAATGCCTGGGATGTTGGCCCCCGCAATCATGCACTATTCGCCCTCTGCTCTTCGTGCCTTCGGCCCCTTTTTTCCTCCTCCTCTCCAGTTCACTACCTACCAACAGTGTAGGGCTTTGGGTATCATGTGTAGGAGTTGGGGGGGGTGTGAACAGTGGAGTGTGAGTGAGGGGTGCCATCACATTGGGGTAGTAGGTTCCAGGAGACGCCCTGGGGTGAAATGGAACCCAGAGTGTGGGACTCCATGCTTGGTTTCCATACCCAAGGGCACTACTGATTATAGTAGGCAGATGGTTCGGGCGGCCCAAGAGGCTCGTCAGACTCAGGTGGTGTTATGCAATGCCAGGTCCATTAAAAACAAGACTGCAATTATTGCAGATCTTGATGAAACAGTGAACCTGGCTTGCATCACCTAGACCTGGCTGGATGAAAATTCTGGCCCCATTTTGAAGGCTTTAATTCCAGCCGGGTACTCGATGATACACCGCCCGAGATTGGATCATGGGGGGGGGGGGTGTTGCGGTCTGTTTTAAGACTGAACTGAACTTCACGAGTGTACTAGTTGAGGAAGCAGAATCATTTGAGTGTACTGTAGTAGCAGGTGTAGGGTGTCAGACTGCCCTCATCTACTATCCACCCGGTGATGGGAGGCGATTCTTTCAGGAAGTCGCAGACTTCATCATCGACATGACGTTTGAGTTGCCCAGACTGATGGTTCTGGGTGACTTTAACGCCTGGATCGAAGATGAACTCTCGCAATTTGGACAGCACTTCCTCCAGTTAATGACATCTCTGGGCCTTACACAGGTGGTTACCACTGCTACTCATAAACATGGACACTCCCTTGACCTGGTCTTCCTCCTAGGGATTGAAGCCTCCAACCTGTGGGTGGAACCAGTTGCGTGGTCCGATCATTACACCGTGGGGTTTAATTTTAGCATCCCCCCTTGTAGGCCTCCCCCTGTGGAGATGGTCAGGTACCACCCTTTACAAGATATAAGTTCTCAGAGCCTATCTGCGGTACTTGACTTATCGTCCCCCTCTGTGGCAAGCAGTGATCCAGAGACCCTCATGTTGGCCTATAATATGGCCGTCTGGGGGGCCCAGGATGTTATTGCTCTAGTCTGAATTTGTCCTCTTTCCCTTCACCCTCGATCCCCATGGTTTGATGGGGTTTTGAGGGAGATGCCGCGACTAGGACAAAGGCTAGAGCGTCGCTGGTGGAAATCTGTCCTTGAAGCCCACCACCTTAGATTGATGGACCATTGTCAAGTCTATCAATCCACAATCACCCATAAGAAGGCAGAGTTCCTGTCCAGGGAGATTGTGGCAGCTCAGAACTGACCAGCTCAGCTGTTCCGAACTGTGGACAGACTGTACAACCCAGCCTGTCTCCAGGTCCAGAAAGCAATTTCGCAAATAGAGTGCGATGACCTTGCTCATTTCTTTGCTGATAAGGTGGCCGACATCAGGACAGGGCTCCAACCAGCACACTCTCTGGGTATTGCTTGTGATCAGCATGCGGTCACTGTCCCACGGTTTTTCTGGAGTACCTTCTGCCATCCCAACTTCATGGATGTCATGTGGATCATCCAGGGTGTGTGCCCTACATGCTGTAGTTTGGACCCTGGACCTACTTCCCTGATTCTGGGTTGTCTTGATGTTATCGGTCCAGTCCTAGTGTGGATAGTTTGGTGCTCCCTTGAATCTGGAGAGTTTCCTAACTCTCTGAAAGAGGCTGTAGTGATACCACTTTTGAAGAAAGCTACTTTGTACCCAAACTGCCATGCTAACTACAGGCCAATCTCTAACCTCCCTTTTTTTAGGGAAGGTGATTGAGAAAGTAGTGGCAACACAATTGGATGACCATTTGACCATCCATCACATCTATGAGTCCCTGCAGTCCGGTTTTCGAAAGAGACATAGTACCAAGACAGCACTGGTTCGGGTGCTCAGTGATCTCCTGATGGCTAGAGATTGGAAGAGCCATTCCATCTTGGTTCTTCTGGATCTAACATCAGCGTTTGACACCGTGGATCATGGGTTGTTACTTAGCCATCTAAGGTACATCTGTGGAATAACGGGAACTGTCCTCAGATGGTTTATATCATTCTTCACTGGAAGAACTCAGAGAGTGGTATCTGGAGTGTTTTCTTCAGATCCAGTTTCTCTGTCTTGTGGGGTTCCTCAGGGTTTGGTTTTGTCGCCCATGTTGTTCTCGGTGTACATGCTACCCCTCAGAGACATTGTAAGAAGGTATGGGCTGAGGTTTCATTGTTATACCAATGATACCCAGCTCTACCTTTCTTTTGCACCTGACCAGGATAGAACTCTCTCGATCTTTAATAGCTGTCTCAAAGAAATCCAGGAGTGAATGGATTCGAGCTGGCTGAAGTTGAACTCTGGTAAGACTGAGGTGATGGTTGTGGAACCTGGTCACTGGACAGGAGGTTTGGGTGGTGGGTCGCCCTCTGGACTTGTTCTCGGGGGTGTCCCCCTCCCTACTTCTCACCAGGTGCACAACCTGGTGGTAATTTTTGATGAAGGGTTGACCCTGCATTTGCAGGCGTCTGCTGTTGTCAGAACTTCCTTTTATCATCTAAGGAATATCTCCAAGATTAAACATCTGGTTCCGTCCAGCAACCTTCCCGTTCTGGTCCACGCCTTTGTGTCCTCTCACTTAGATTATTACAATTCCCTATACCTAGGGCTTTCTGGGGTGGAAATCTGCTGCCTGCAGCTGGTGAAGAATGCGGCAGCCTGGCTTTTGGCAGGATCTCCTCGATCCTGTCATATTACGCCGGTGCTGCGCGAACTGCACTGGCTGCCAGTTCAGTGGCGGATCACCTTTAAAGTTGGCTTGCTGACTTTCAAAGCCTTACCCAGACTGGGCCTGGACTATCTGAAAGAGCTCCTGGTTCCCTATTGCCCTGGGCAATCACTCCGCTTAGCCGGCGAGGGGTTGCTAAAGATTCCTAAGGTACACTTGAAATCTTCAGGGGCCAGATCTTTTATGTTCATGGCTCCCACACTATGGAATTCTCTACCTCATCGGTTATGGGAGTGCACTACTGTGGAGGGGCTTTAAATCAGCCTTAAAGACCCATCTGTGGCACCAGGTTTATGGTGATTGATTATTTTGTGTAATAGTATTTATGGTATTGCTTGATTTTAAGATTGTTTTTATTTTTGATCTGTTTGATTTTAAGCTGTACGGCACCTTGGTTTTTTGAAAGGTGCCTTAAAAATAAAAAATATTATTATATATTGTTATTATACTGAATGAACACTTTTGTTCAGTATTTACGGTCAAGGAGGTAGGCCCTCTCCCAAACAGCAGGAGAAAATTCGAGGGCGGAACAGGGGACAGATTCGAGAATGGGAGGAAACAATAAGAAAAGGTACTAAAAGCACAGGAGAAACTAACAACCACTAAATCACCAGCACCAGCTGGGATTTCCCACTAGGGAACTGAAAGAAGCCAGGCAGGTATAAGCAGAGCCACTGATAGTCTGCTTTGGAAAATCAGTAGCAAAAGGCATAGTGTGTAGTGGCTGGAGGGTGGCAAATGTGGTTCCCTTACACAAAGGGTGTGATATGAAAAGCCAGTTATATTACAGGCTGTGAGCCTTATATTGATAGTACGGAAATTTCTGGAGACAATTACTGAAGAAGGGACAGTTGCACTCTTCAAGAAAATTCTCTGAAAACAAAGCAGTGACTAGTGGATTTCACAGAGATCAATCTGGGGACCACTCCTTTTTATGTTGCTTGCATGCATGCGCAAGAAACATAGTGCCATCATCCGAGTTTTTGGAGGTGTGGCACCCATCCTCCAATTCAGTCAGTGTGTTTTCAGGCATGGCCCCAGTTCCCCAATCAGTGCTGCAGCTGTCTATGACAGCAGTTGAAAATGCAGTGGTCGTATAGTTGAAAGGACGAGCTCCGCTTCAGTGAGCAGAGCTCCTCCCCTCCACACACACACACGCAAGCATACTGCGTGCTCATGCACCTTCCCCCTCCCCCCCATGCACACACTGTACAGCTGACGGGGTGCCCAATCCCCCATTGGCTCCATGCCCCTGCAAAGCTTCCAGGTGCCGTGCTGGGAGCCCACCCCAGCATGGCAAAATTTGTTATGGCAGATGGGGGTGCCCAATCTCCCGTCGGCTCCACGCCCCTCCCAAAGCATCCAGGTGCCACGCTGGCAGCCCACCCCAGCATGGCAAAATGTGTTATGTCTGACGGGGGTGCCCAATCCCCCATCAGCTCCAGCCCCACCAAACAGCCTTCCAGCTGCCATGCTGGGAGCCCACCCAAGCGCAGTCAATGTTTGGGACAGATTAAGAAAATCACAGTGACACTGTTCATGAGCAGAGGTCTTAAAATGGCTATGTTGAAAATTTAGTGAAAAAATTCCCTTCAGATGTTCTGCAATGTTACTAATGAAGACATTGAACAGGACTGGCCCCAGCACCGATCCCTGCAGCACCCCACTGGTCACCCCCTCTCCCTAGACTGCACACCATTTACCACCACTCTCTGCCTCCTGTCTGTTAGCCAGTTTCTAAGACAGTTTACCACCCTTTCCCCCAGGCCCAGCCTACCCAGCTAGTTTATCAGCCTCTTATATGGGATGGCGTCAAAGGCTTTGCTGAAATCAAGGTAAGCGTTGTCCACTGCCCCACCCTGATTCACTTCCTTTGTCACCCAGTCAAAGAAATCAACCAGATTTTTCTGATATGATGTCCCCACTGTGAATCCATGTTGTCTATGGTCCTGGTCTCCGATGGCTTCTAGATGCCCCACTATCCTTTCTTTAAGCAATGTCTCCATGACCTTCCCCACTACTGAGGTGAGGCGAACGGCCTATTGTTCCCTGCCTCCTCCCTGCTGCCGGACTTGTGTAGAGGGATCACATGTGTCCTACTCCAATTCACTTGTGTTGAATGACTCAGTGAACTTGGCTGCAGGAGGTACTGCTATCTCCCTTCGCAGTTCTCTTAATATCCTTGGGCGTATGCTATATTGTTCCATTGCTTTGTCCACCTTCAATTTAGTGAGCTCCTGCGGGACTCTTTTCCCTTTGAATGGACTATTGTCCACCTCTTCACCCCCTTGGCAACTGCTATACTGTTGTGCCCCTTGCCCCTCCCACTCTTCTCTGAATACTGAATGGAAAGACACAGTGGATGTCTTGGGAGGAAGGCATGGAACTATCACTTCCAATCACCTAAACAGCACATACAAGCAAGCAACATTCGGCATTGACAAATGCTTGTTAATATGTATATCTGTGACATAGAAGAGGGTATCCAGGGCAAGAAAATCTGGTCTGTCAATGATTCCAAGCTCTGCAGGAGGGCTAACTGTAAAGAAAGTATTTGAATGATGAGATTGGATGTGAAGAGACTGTTAAAGTGGTACAGTTGTAAATTCTGGAACAGGAAGTTGGTGAGACCCCATCTGGAGTACTGTGTCCAGTTCTGGAGACCTCATCTACGCAAGGACATAGACAGGATAGAGGTAGTCCAGAGGAGGGCAACTAAAATGGTGCAGGGTCTGCAAGAGAAGCTGTATGAGGAGAGACTAAAGGAGCTTAATATGTATACCCTTGAGGAAAGAAGGGAGAGGGGGACATGATAGAAACTTTTAAGTACCTCAGTGGAATCAACAAAGTCCAAGAGGGTAGCATCTTTCAGAAAAGAGACTTACAAGAACAAGGGGACACAATTTAAAGATAGAAGGAGGGCGGTTCAGGGACAATGTGGAAGTATTATTTCACAGAGAGGGTAGTGGATGCATGGAACAGCCTTCCTGAGGAGGTCGTGGGGTCTAAAACTGTGGGAGATTTCAAGAATGCATGGGACAGACATAAGGCAATTCTTGTGGGGGGTAGGAAGAAATAGGCTGTTGGTTAACTAGGATCTGCGGCCTATCCTGTAGGTAGGGAAATGGGCAGACTAGATGGGCCTAGCGGTCCTTATCTGCCGTCAAAGTCTATGTTTCTATGTTTCTAGGAAGGGGCACTATGGCCATGACTCTGTTGGTTCTATCAGTTTTTGCAATCATGTTAATTTATTACTAGGGAGGACTGTGCCATTGATATGCAGCATGTGCAGAAAGCAGTGTTACTTTCTAATCACTCCCTTTGTGGCTTGCAGGGTATCAACAGAATTTTGAAAATTGAAGGCCTGAGTAGTGTTGCTGGGGTGGGCAGGAATCATGACCTGCTGAGTTAAGGCATAGTGGTCAAAAAAGTTTCATAAAAATTGAAAGCAAGGGCAAGGCCTTCAGGTGGGTATCAAAGAACTAGGCACTGGAAGCTGCTGCCAATCAACGAGGGAGGGAGAGTCACTCCAGAGATTACAAATTTGGATGAGAAAAAAACTTATTCGGTGGGTGGACCTATTCGGTGGGTGGGGGGAGAATGTACCCCTTACATCCTGGGCCTTACCACTTTGCAGACTGTTCTAACACCAGTGGGTACAGTAACTGGAAATTAATGCCAAAATGTGCAAGGTGATGCACATAAGAGAGAAAGATCTGGGAACAGTGTATTTATTTATTTAACTTTTGATGACCGGGTAAGCCCACTGAGATCATTGATCCTTTTTCAGGGGTGGCCTGGAATTAGTACAGTTTTAGGGATACCAGCAGAAAGCATGGAGGAGGAGATAGACCTTGGAGTGATGGTGATCAGTGATATCCTAAAGCTGCTCAGTGAAACAGGGTATATGGGAAGGCTAACACAATGCTGGGGTGCTAGGGAGTGGGATTACTAGCAGGAGAAAGAAGGTGAGACATTGCCTTTGTATAAGTCATTGGTGATATTGCATCTGGAATACTGTGTCTGGCTCTGAGGCCCACACTTAAGGAAGGTAAGGAATGGATTAGGTACAGTACAAGCAAGGACTACCAAGATGCTCCAAAGGTTGCAGGGCAAGGCGAATGATAAGAGACTGAAAAGCCTCAACAAACTGCATACTCACTAGAGGACAAAAGGGAGAGTTAGGGCATGATAGAGACTTTCAAGTTTATGTAAGGGTTAAACAGAGTGGACACAGCAAGTCTATTTAAATTAAGAATCAGTCTGCCCATCCAGGTGTATGTGCTCCAGCTGAAGGGGGAAAGCTTCACAAAAGTCATTAGGAAGTCTTACTTCATGGAGAAGGTGGTGTATGGGTGGAACAAACTTCCTGATAAGGTTGTGGGTGCAAAGACACTGTGCTGTAGGCTTTTGCAGCTAAGCAGGAGCCACCTTGATTACTGTTAACCCCTGTGGGAAAGTGGTGGCTTCTGTTCCAGTTCAAACTTACTGCCACTTCCTCATGCATACATGAACTCTGCCTTCATGCAATTATAAGCCCTCCACTCTCGGTGTCTAGGGGTATGCCTGATGGTAAACTTGGTGGGAGGGGGCAGCTGTACAACCAAGAAAATGCAGTCCAGAATAAAACAGGAAAACAGTACCTGAGTCCCACAGGTGGTGCTGGTGATGGATTAGCTCCTTCAGGGTGCCCTTGGACCTACTGGGTGATGAACTGGAACCCTGGAGAGATAAAGACCGCTGACTCTTCACATACCTGACCTTGCCCATTTCACCTGAAGGCCTTTGTAGACAGTCTTCATCAGGCAGGTCTCTTGACGATTTCCTCTGAGTGGTGCTTTGATTCCTCGGGATCAACCCTGAAGCACATTGGAAACAGGCTATAGAGGCAAACTTCTTTGGCAGCATACAGTTTCTTTAGGAAATAGGAGACTAACACCAAAACTGCAGAAAACATTTGAACAGTAAATCAAACAGGAACATTTACTCCATGGAGCAGTAAATTAAAAATTAGTTGCTTCGTATTGCGCAAGCCACATCATAGCTAGTGGTGCTGTGGACCACAGAGGTCACAAACATGAGCAAGTTACTTCAGGCAGCTACCCATAGCCTAGGTAGCTAAAGTCCAAATGCAGGCAGCAAAAACTTGTGGCCAAATCAGGCCTTTAAACAGCAGGCAGCAACACAACTTCCTTTCCTGTATATCCTCTCTAGCTTCCAGACAAGAAGCACGGACCTCCAGGGTAGGCTACCCTCTTTATCTGCTCCTCCCTCCAAGTCCACTGAGTCCAGACTTTTAGAGGGATGGCTGCCCCAGCCTCATAGCCGCCCACAGCTTAGGATCCTTTAGGGCACACAGCCCAGAAATAGAAAGTCCCAAAAAGAGGGGCTGAATAGGACCGGGGGAGTCCAGGATCCCGGGGTTCCCTACTTTACCCCCTTACCTCATGTCTCGGTCCCTTCCTCTGTGCTCCCTTGTGGGCAACAAACTTTTCTTTTGTCCCTTCCTAGGGACCAGATGAGCAGGCTGGCCCCCAAACAGGGCTCACAAATTAATGGCTCCCGCCCCATTCTTGTCCCGACTTAACTGCAGCATATAATAAAAACAACCAGCTGCATGGTCAAGTGGGCAATCAGCCCCACTCCAACCTTCTCTCTCTCTTCCCTCTCCTCTGGTGAATCTCTCCTAAGGTGCCAAATCACCCCTTATATCTACTTCCTAAACAGACACCAAAAATCCCTGAAGTCCAATCAGAGACCATTCACCTAGGTGCTAAAAACTGTAATCCCTCAGATCTCTGGGACATGTAGTCCCCAGAAACTATTTACAATTTGCCCCCAAATATGGCGCAAGCCGGCACCAAAACTACACTGCCAAAGGGAAGCTACTGCTCCGTTAAATCTTGAATCCCCAGTGGCTGTGCATGCCCAGTAAGCATGGACCACTAAAACTATCTACAATATTTTATTTTTAAGTTCTCTTCCCTGTCCTTGTTGGTCCCGACTCTGGCTAACCCCAGAACCTAGACCCGAGTCCCGGAGCTGCCACACCATTGAATTTAGCATTGCCAGTGGCCACACATGCCCAGTCTACATGGCCACAGTTACTATTTACAAACCATGGTCCCGTTGCCATGGCAAAACTCCAGGACTGTGAAACCACCCCAAAATGCACCCGGAGGCATGAAAACACTAGCGTGCCACCTGACCCACTGCTCCAAAGGCCAGGACACCACATGGAGTGGCTGGAGCCACAAAGAACCACCCGAGGACTGAAACGGGTCTGAATCCCCACTGGAGCCACTGTCTGACCCCAAAACATGGAGTGGAGCCACAGAGCAAGAACTCCCACAAGGTAAGCCTGTGTTGGGGGGCTTACTCAATGTTTTGGCACACATATGATCCATATGGTGCCTAGATGACTGGATTTCATCACATGGTTTTATAATAATAAGCATCGAACCTAAACTGTGTAAATGCAGCTTGGTTAAGGCTAACAGTGCTGGTCCTGCCCAGTGGTACACCAGCAATGTATTGTGCTGCCACTTCAGAGTTTGGGGTTTACATACAAGCCCCATAATCCCACGTTGACTCCATCTGGGAGTCTAGCATGTCATAGAGGTGCTGGACTTCAGGGAAAGGAGTGTGCAGGTCACACCCTCTGCTGGCTAACACATGAGTAGCACTGTCATCAGATTTACAAGCAGTTGTTAGCCCTCTCGGCCTCCCAGCTGGAGGAAGAAAGCAGTAATTGCAGTACTGACTGTTGATACAGAAGACAAGAGAAATGGAGGGGAAAAAAACTAAATTTATTAGCATTAGTGGTAATAGTCTGAAGTCCAGTACTGAGGAAAGCAAGGGAAAATGTAATGTCAGAACTGCCTGATAGGAGAAGGAGGTCACTTTCCAGGCTTTGTTATGTACATTGGAAGCTGCCTCCTACTGCTAGTTCTTGTCAAGAATTGAGAGGGTGCTTCTCAGAGTCTCCTCAGGGTGTTACTGCAGCCGCACTGACACCAGTGGATATCTCTGTGTTCACATTATACCACTAATAGGGATAAATAACAGGTGGGCAGGTACAGCAGAAGAAAAAAACAATCAAAACTTTTGTCCCATTAATATTCTGGTGGCAACAACGTATTACCTCTATGATAACTGAAATATCGCCATCAAGAGTCCATTACCCCAAGCCTGACGTGTGCGACAGCCAGAGTCGATGCTTTAAAGCTGAGGTCCTCCAAGTCCTCACTGCATTCATTAATGATGAAAAATCTGTTGTGAGTGAAAAGATCAAAAACAAGTAAAGGAACGCATTCTGTGGTAACCTGCTTTCCCAGTGGCTGATCTGGTGCCGGGTTAGAGATGGTGTGCACATGCAGCTGAGTAAATGAGTACTGTGCAGGTGCATTTAGTGGCACCAGCCTATATGGGGAGAGTACATACCCTGCTTCAGTTGTAGATGAGGCAGAAGTGCGGTCAGTGAATAAAAGAGAAGTGCACATACTTTGGCGCTTGTAAGGTCTCCCCAGAGAATATCTCAGTAAGCCACCTTTGAGGTCTTCATTTACTGCATTCTCTCAGTCTCTATCTCTCTGTCAGAAGGGCCTAATTTATCACTGATATTTCCTTGGCTGCATGCCTGCTAACATAGTGCTCTATGGCTCAGCATCATTATTCTAGTATGAAAGTTTGTTCGTGAGTGAAAGAGAGAGAGGCAAAGAATTACCCATAGCCTCTCGTGCTTTAAAAACATTGCTATAAATGTATAACGACCTAATGTTTTCCCTTACAAAAGCAGAAGTGATGATGTGTAGGTAAAAACCCATTTTGTTTAAACATACAGTAGGTTTTACAAACATTGGCAGCTTGCCCTCACATCCTAGCTGTTACTGTGCTGCTTTGTTATTCATGAGTGTCTTGTAAATCTCTCCCACCCCAGCTGATTAACGCTGTTCCTCTGGTGAGATGACACATTGTGTATGGTTTATTCAGCCCACGTAGTAAGAGCTGACTGAATACTTGGGAGTCTGCATAAAGTGCATAAAATACGTGAGGTATGACGTTAGGAGGTGCTGCCAGAGAAAGGAACTATGACATCACAGAAGGGGTTTCCCCAATTTACAAACTACTGCTTTCCATATTGAGAAAATACAGCTGTGAATAATGCCTTGTTCACAGGAATTCAGGATTACGTCATATACCAGTCACAGGAACTGACCCAAGCGTCTCAGTTATCAATGAGTCCTCATTCTATTACTGGTAAAAAGACGTGTGTGGGCACTCTCTGTACGGCTCATGTGTCCCACGGCAGCTTTACCATTTATAGGCATTGAGAGAGAGCAATATTTACAGCCTGTTCAGTACTGTTATTAACAGCTAATGGGGGTGCTGCCATAAAATGTAAATGTCCTGGCAAACCTACTTTTCAACTACCCTTAACCCCTACTTTAGCAAGGGGCTGATGGAATGTGTGATGCTGTATACCAAGGCTGCAAGTTCGGTTCTCCCAAAGAATCAAACATCTTGAACTTCTGTTGTTCAGTTCTTGTGAGTGGTGGTCCTTTTAGCAGAGTAAATAAAAAAGAACACTTTGTTTTTACTAAAGCCCCAGGCAGAAGTCTGACGTGACTTTTTTTGGGGGGGGGGATGTTATTGTCTTAGTAATTACATTTTTATTTTACTCAAGTAAGTGTGTGTCAGCTGGCAGCAGGACAACGCCTAGCAACTAATAGTTGACACCTTGGTGGCATCCCATAAAAAATAATTCTTCATTCATGTTTATATTTTTGGGTGTTTAAAATTTTCAGTACATTTGCTCAAGTTGCAGGTTTGCTTGCAGGCTGCAAAGGTTACTTCATTCTTCCTCTTGCTGAGTCCTGAAATAGCCTTTTGCAGTGTGATCTGGGCAGTGGGAAGGGCAACAAGTGTGTGCCAGTTGACAGCATGCCAGTGCCCAGCACCTGCTAGTTGGCACCTTGCAAGCATCCCATAAAAAAATGTTCCTTTTGTGGCAGTTTCAAATGGAAACTTAGTCTTCACGTTCCCCCAAGCTGCACTAGTTCCTTCCTCCTAAGTCCTGAAGCAGCGTGTGTGTGTGTGTGTGTGTGTGTGTGTGTGTGTGTGTCTACCATCCTGAGCTGTGCTGTTACAATGTGATCTGGGCAGTGGGCAGGGCATACACTCTGTGCCAGCTGGCAGAATACCAGTGCCTGGGCCCTGGTAGTAGGCACCTGGGTGGCATTCCATTAAATTAAATAAAATAAAAATTCTCCACTTCACCCCAGATTACCAACGTTCCATCCTCCTTCTCCTCTTCATGAGTCCTGAGACAGTCTGTGTGTGTCGTCCTGAGCTGTGCTGTTGCAGTATGATCTAGGCAGTGGGCAGCAAGTGGATGCCAGATGGTAATGAGTTCATGCCTGGACTCTGGTAATCCTTGGTGGCATCCCATTGATAAACATAAAAAAAAAAAATGAAAATAAAAATAAAAAACAAAAGAAAAAAATAACAATATAAAAATTAAATACTTACTCTTCATCATTCATAACCCAAGTGGCTGACTGGTGTTGCAAGCATTAGGAAATGGAGCAACAGAGAGGCCAAGGAGATGTTGATATGGGATCATCCAGTCACAAAGAACAACAAGAGTAGCGGCTTGGTCAGAGACCCTCTGCCAAAGTGGGAACTACAAGTGTAGAGAAAGATGACAGCAGTGGTTGAACAGTCCATAAAGTATCTCACATTGTAGAAACCACTAGCAGTGGCACTGCAAGAACTGGAACACGAACAGTCAAAAACAAGTTGAAAAAAGGAATGAGAAAGAAGTGCAGCAGGTAATGACACAGGCAGAGGAGGAGAAGAAAAGTGATTTTGTGGAGCTTGGGGATAGAAATACAGATTGTGATTACATACCCAATAAAAGTGATAGCAGCAGCAGTGCTGGGGAGGAGTTGATGGTGGATCAGGTGAGCATTCAGCTTGGGGCAGGTGCACATAAGTAATCAAAAAAGACCAAAAGTGGTAGTACAACAAACCCCAAAACCACAAAACGAGCGGAAACAGAACAAGAAGCATTTGAAATGACAGCAGGTAAGGACGACATAGACAAAACTGGTGGCCCAGGACAGCCCTCACCAGCAGAAAACAGGAAGTTGTTATCTCTCTGTACAGACAGTTGGTGAGACCCCAACTGGAGTACTGCGTCCAGTTCTGGAGACCCCATCTCCGCAAGGATATAGACAAGATGGAGGCAGTTCAGAGGAGGGCAACTAAAATGGTACAGGGTCTGCAAGAGAAGCCATATGAGGAGATGCTAAAGGAGCTTAATATGTATACCCTTGAGGAAAGGAGGGAGAAGGGGGACATGATAGAAACGTTTAAGTACCTCAGTGGAATCAACAAAGTCCAAGAGGGTAGCATCTTTCAGAAAAACAGATGTGCAAGAACAAGGGGACACAATTTGAAGATAGAGGGGGGAGGGCTCAGAGGCAATGTGAGGAAGTATTTTTTCACAGAGAGGGTGGTGGACACATGGAACAGCCTTCCTGAGGAGGTTGTGGGGTCTAAAACTGTGGAAGAATTCAAGAATGCATGGGACAGACATAATGCAATTTTTGTGGGGGGTAGGAAGAAATAGGCTGTTGGTTAAACAGGATCTGCAGCTTATCTGTTAGGTAGGGAAATGTGCAGACTAGGTGGGCCAAGCAGTCCTTATCTGCTGTCAAAGTCTATGTTCCTATGTTTAAACAGCAGGAAGAAGAACCATTCCCTTACCCTGGAGAACTGAAAAGGATGAGGGTGATGATGTGGAAGCAGTCCACAGTAGTCTGCCCATTAGGCAACAACTGAGAGTACCAGTAATAAAGATGTGTAGGTGTAGGATTTCTTCAGAATGGACAAAGAATCACAGACACAAGGGGGAACACAACACAAAGCATGTGAAATAATAGGATGAGTCAGGGTAAGGCAGGAACAAGGCTGGGAACATCTACCATGAAAATACATTTGCTGAAGTCCCACAAATCTCAAGGCATGCCTACACATGAGGTCAGCAGCAGCACCACCAGGCAGTGAAACTGCTGCTGCTGCTTATGATGAGGATGATGATGAGAATGTTGATGGCCAGGGAGAGGAGAATATTAGGAGACCAGGTAGAGAGGAAGAGGAAGGATGTTTTTCAATTGGTAGCCGATACACAACTCCAACATCTTCCATTCATCCCATTGACCCCCACACCTCCAGTAGGCTGCAAATCCCCAGTCATTTTCACCCTCTGGGGCAGCAAAAATAGTAACCAACTCTCACATACAGAGGAAAAATGCACTCAACTCTCACTGGTCCAGTCCCAGAAAATGGGCCAGAAATATAAAGCAAACAGACCTGACACAAAAAAAGTTAACTATCAGTTGTGGAAATGCTAGACATCAACTTGCTACCATTCTCCTTTGTGAGCAACACCGGTTTTCTATCACTAACTCAAGTTGCTGTGCCAAGGTATCAAGTGCCCAGTGTACCCACTTTTCCACAGTGGCTCTTTCTTATTTGTATCAGAGTGTCTACAAGACTGTGTCACATGCCCTGAAAGTGTCATTTGTTCCAGCTGCTCACATCACCACTGACTTGTGGACCAGTGGTCAGACTACTGAGTACATGACAGTGACTGCCCATTGGGTCAGTTTCCCTTCCTCCTTCTCTAGGTTAAGTGCCTCAGCAGCAAGAGCTGGAAGTCACTGGTGCCCCCAACCTTCACCAGCAGGCAGCTTTATGTGATGCCAATGGCCATCGTGCAGAAACCTGACTGCATTTCCTTCAGTAGAAGTTTGATGAGTGGCTGACACTACACTCCCTAACATCAGGTTTCATAGTATCAGATAATTCAAACAACACTGTAAAGGTAGTTGAGGATGGAGATTGTACACATGTTCCACGTTTTTCTCACAGTAAAAATCTGGTACTTCAGGGGTTCCTAGATGAGGAAAATATCACTGTGCAGACATGTATAGTTCTGGCTAAAACATTTGTGGTCACTTTAGCCATTGTGTAAAGGTATGGAAGCTAGTACGAAGCATTCAGCAGTAGAACCACCTTCCCCTCCACCACCTGAAACAGAATATGGCAACAAGGTGAATTCCACCTATCACATGATGGAAAAGCTTCTAGAACAACAGAAGTTTATCTACCAGTATACCATAGAGCATGGTATTGGCAAGGGAGATTAAACATCTGCCCAAATCAGTGGTGCCTGATGGAGACCTTCTCCACTGTGCTGAAGCACTTTGAGGAGGCCACAAGTATGGTAAGTGCTGATGCAGCTGGTCAAAGCCAGATACTTACTCTCATTGCCCTCATTAACCTGCAACTTCTTCATAGGAAAACTCAATATGGGGAAAAGGAGGCAACCACTGCTCTCAATCTAGTTGAAAGAATAAGATCATGGTTCTGCAATGACATACATTTCAAAAATGCATACAGATGACAAATATATCCTGTTCAGTGTCTTGGGCCCTCAGTTCAAATACATATTTGAGGCATTCTTTTATGCACAAGAATGCGATAAGGATAAGCAGTCCTAAAAAGCCTCGCTTATCCATCTGGTTCATATATGGCACAAAACAAGAACAGGAACAAAAATAGAGCAGAAGAACAACACTCATCATCATCCCTTGCTGCAGTCACACTGACAGACCAGGTGGATGAGAGGGAAAAAGGAGGATCCCAATGTATTTCCTCTGCTACGGAACATCACTGGAGTCACACATTTCTGTCTCCAAGTCAATCTGCTACTTCTTTTGCTACACCCCCCAGAAAGACAGCAATTGATGACAAACCACTATGGGAACAACTGTTTGACCATGGCTTGATAAAAAAGCATGGCAAGTCATTGCCTTCAGCAGATGCTTAATATACAGATTCCTTTTACCTTTATTAGTCTTGTTTTAGGCTTCCAGATCTCCTTCTGGGCTTGTCAAATACAATTAAAGTTTGTCAGATATTGCAGGTGGCTACCCTAAAGTATCTGACCATTATTTGGCTGTCCCCTCATCTTCCCACATTAGACTAATGGAAATGGAATATCTCTGAGATTGAGACAATGGTGTGTATAACTGCTGTTCTCAGACTTACGTTGCCTCGATTCCTAGATCTTTGGAGACCTTGGCACCAGTTAGTTGCTCCTAGTCATAATGGTTTGGTCAATTTTTGCCAGGCCTGCACAGGCTAAATTAATCATTTTTGGAGCAATGTCACCCATGAAACCATGTGTACATTAGCCATGACATAACTGGAAGCTTTGCCCACACGTGGCATTGCCCCAATGGGAACACAATTTTTGGAAACAGCAGTCCACACTGAGGAATGCTGCACTGTTGTCTTCACTAAGTCTTCTTCAGATTAATGTTTTGTGAATTGTTAGCAGGCTACGCAGGCTGAATAAATAATTTGGGGGGCAACATTGCCCATGAAACCAGTGTGTACAACACTTAGCCATGGCATTACTGGAAGCCTTGTCCATGTGTGGCATTATCCTAATGGGTACACAATTTTTGGAACCAGTAGCTGACACTGTGGGATGCTGCACTGTTGTCTTCACTCAGTCTTGTTCAGATTAATGTTTTGTGATATTTTGGCAGGCCTACACAGCCAGCTGCCCATGAAACCAGTGGGCACAATACTTAGCATGGCATTACCAGAAGACTTGTTCATGTGTGACACAGTCCCAATGGGACACAATTTCTGGAAACAGTAGCCCACACTGTGGGATGTTGTACTGATATTTGTTATGGGCATATATAGGCCTTACAATTACAATTATTTAATTTTTTTTATTTGAGCATCATTACCTTTTGAAACCAGACTTGGTGCAACACAAGAACTGTGTTGGTGTACCAAGTACTGTAAGTCAAAGCAGCAGTCCGAATGTCCCTGCAGCCACCTTACTGGAATTGCCAAACATCATTATGGCTAAACAGGCATGAAGTCTGGGTCCAATACCCTATACAGTGGGTCACAGCAGACATTTCAGGGTTCTGTACAATTATTACAATAGTGTACAGACATTCCACCAGATGTTAAGGCATCTGGTCTGTGGCATGGTAGAAGAGTTTTGGTTTTGCCAGCTCTTTGGTTCTGACCCTGTTATGGTCATTGCCATGTGCAAGTGTGCTACCCATCAGTGCCCATGACTGTAAAGCTCTGCTACTTATATGGCGGGATCAAGGTGCATTTCCTGGGAGTGCACACATTTTTGCTAACTAATCCCCTGCTTACTACATGCCTCTCTGCATCCCTCTGAACACCTGTGGTGGCCACCCAAAGACATTGTGAATTATACAGTGTGCAAAAAGTTTAATTTTTGTAAAGTTCCATGCTGTATTTTTAATTCTTAACCTATTGCATTACTCAAATGGACATTTGTTCATCTGCAGCCTCAAAGTTAAAAAGCTTTACTTTTTTCAGTTTGTTTTACCCAGGAAAGGCCAGGTAAGATGCATCATCTCATTTTCACTGGTGTTCTGATTCTACTCATTTTCATAGCTGGAGTAACTAAAGCACAGGGATGTCACATGACTTGCTTAAGGTCACACTGTATCTTGGGCAGATAAGAACTTGGATCTCTTGCCTCCCATCCCTGTTCTCAAACTGCTAGGCAATTCTGCCTTCCCAAGTTTGCAGATACTGTACGTGCTGTTTTTCACATACCTATTTATTTTTAACTGACAAGAAATGCAGAAAAGCACATTAAAAATAATCAGGCCAAACTTTCACAATGCTAATTATCATTCTTTTATTAGAATGATTTTTCACATTTTCCAAAGGGGATGGCTCAGAAGATGTTTTTAAAATATAGATATGCAGAAGTGGGGAAAACGTTTGTGTTTCAAGATTTTTTGAGGAGGCCAGGCAAAGTTCTGTAGTGAAACTGGTTTGGGTGGAAAGCACTTACGAACACAGCTGCTTGTTGCTGTACTGTTATCTGTGAGCTACATATTGCTGTGATAGTACAGAGAAAAGCAAACACCTGATAGGCTTCACTGTACTTGTAAACGTATACCATTGTTGCCGACTGAACAGGAGAATTTAGAATTTTGAAGTAAGACTGCATTCTATACCTAGAACCCCCAAGACGATATTGAGAAGAATGACTCTAGGTACTGTAATATCCTAGTCTGCATCATCGACCAGAGGATACTCCTCTTAGAGACACTGACTGTAAAGCCAAACAAAAACTGAAACTGTATCCAGATTATCATTTGACTATGTCAAAGTTGAAGATATGGTTCTTTTCCACCCAGAAGAGATTGGAAAACTATCCACACCTTTCAGTGCAAAACCTTAGGGTGTCCCCCTTGCTTTATATGCTTGGCATCTGCTTAAATGCACTGTAAGAAAACTTTACCATACCTTCATTATCAGTGGTGTGTACCGTTTTTTCCTTTTTGTTTGTTCATATGAGCACATTGCTGTTTCATTGTACTGGCTTTACCTTTAGGTACTGGATTGCAGATTCTTCAATCCTTTGTTTGATCATATGACCCTACTGTCAATTTAAAAATAAAGAGATACCAAGCGGTTGCAAGAGAAGGGTTTATGCTCGTAAAGGAGACATGGATACTAGGAACACCTTGATCAATTATCTCAAAGCTGCAGTGAAAGGAAAAGTTGTTTTACAAAAAGCTAGTTTCAGCTACAATTAATAAAACCAATTAATGCTACCTGTCAAATCTTCTATTCTAGGTACCTCCTCTATGCTGGGCACCATGAGTTCTTTTTATTTACTCAGTCCTAACCATTGTCAGGTCTACAATGGTACAGAATTTCTAAGTCATTGTGGGGGCCATCTCTTTTTCTTGAAAAAAAAACTCAATTAAAACATTTATATAATACTCACATCTTGATGGAACTAGAACATTTTACCACCAAGTAAAACTGGAAGATGTCTGAAAATTTATAGTGAAAAAAGGTAGAGCCAAATATTTTTCCCAGTTTTGTTGCACTGCTGCTAGAAGTAAACAAGACTGAAATTACATTTATTTTTCAAAAGAGAAAATACCACCCTGATTAAGTCTATGTATTTAATCCCATGTATTTTCCAGTATTAGCAGCAGACACGTATTAGAACTAGTCATGCCATAGCTTTAAGCTTTAAGAGAGGCTGGGATAGGCATAGGGAGAAGATAAGAATCATGGGTAGGGAGGATGGGAGGAGTGGGAGGGAGGGCAGGGACATTAGCTCAAGCTGTGGACCCTGCAATATGAGCAGACTTGATAGACCAAATGGCCTTCTTCTGCTGGCTTCTTCATATGTTCGTATGTAATTCAAAGACTTTTTATTCAGGATAAAAAAAAAAAATATTGTTCTGATGACAACCACACATGTGAGAGACATACATTGTGTTAGATACAGCGTATAGCTTAAAACGCAGTGTATGTTAGCATAGGCATAACAAACTTTCAAGTGTATGATAGAATCCATTACTGGGGGTATAGGGACTGATGTTCAGGTTTGCTGCTACCTGTGAAATGACCATGGAATGATGGCAGTACAGCTTATCCCAGAGGAGATCAAAAAGAACCCTTCCCTGACTTTTGCACGGGAAGATAAGGGGCAGTTCAACAGGCGTGGGGATTCTGGCAGGGAGTTCCAAGCAATCGGGCATCTGTGACTGAAAGCAAGGATCTCTTGAGGCCATTAAATGATGCATGGTCTTAGCTCTCTAGAATACACTAAAAGAATGGAAAAACTAAACTTGCCCAGGCTTGGTAACAGAAGCATAAGAGGGGACCTGCTAATGATTTAGAGCATCTATAAAGTCATAGACCTAATGACAGACATGGGAGTCACATGCAGGGAATTCAATTTTTCAAATAGAAAATGCAATAAACAACTTATGATAAAACAAATTCCACACAAATATGAGGAAGAACTATCTTACATAACAGATTGCTGGAATATGGAATGGGCTATCTACACGTCATCAAAAGCAGTAACTCGGGAGGCAGTACAGCACAGTGGTTTAAGGCTCTGAGCTGCAAACCTGGAGACCTGGGTTTGAATCCCACAGCCCCACTTGCATACTGTGTGACCCTAAGAAAATCACTTCACTTCCTTGTGCTCCCAGGTCATACCTGCAAACAAGCTTTCAACTTAGTGTGTCTCTCCTGGTTTAAAAAACAAACAAACTTGGGAATGTTTAAAAGTAGACAACATAAACATATGAATTCTGTAGCAGTGGTGGATGCCTGAAACAGCCTCCCAGCAGAGGTGGTTGGGGAAAAACTGGAGCAGAGTTCAAGAATGCATGGAATAGGCATAAGGGAACCTTAGCGACAAGGCGTGGGGAAGGACTGGCGATCAAGTAAGGTCTGCAGTATTACAGTAGGTATGGAAAAATGGGCTGACTAGGTGGGCCAAGTGGTCCTTATCTGCCATCAAATTCTATGTTTTTGTTTCTAGGTGTCTCTGAACATCTAAAATAGTACAGCAGCATTCATGGACAACATAGTCCTGACTAACTAAATATTATACCAAGTATTATACCCGCAAATTGTATTTATGTGTAGGGCTATCATCTTAAAGTGTATTAGTGAAGCACAAGGATCTAGGACAGGACTTGTGGGTAAGACATGAGTGCAAATAAGAGGGCAATGGCTTTAACACACTTCAGGGAGAACAAGATGAGGTGCAATTCCCCATTACCCAGGGAAAGCTAGTTTAATGCATTGCGTAGCTTACAATGGTTACTGTCATAAGGGCAGTCAACTAGCAGACTGGCTAGCCTGTTGTAAAGCACAGCTAATCTGTTCAATCTGGACTTGGTGGCACCATGGAAGAAGATGTCCACATGGTCAAATGATGGGAGTATAATAGATTAGATTAGTCTCTCTCTGCAGTCCTGGGGCAGTAAGGATTTGTTTCTGAACAGAAAGCCCATCTTTGGGCCAGGGCTTTTAATAAGTCTGTAGATGTGGGTGTTGCCTGTGAGGAGTGAGTTGACCCAGAAACCCAAATAGCTGTGCCTGTATTCATTAACTCCTTCCAAGAGGCATCTGTCTGTGGTAGCAATGTCAGATGGGGCCGACTGGAAACTAAAAGTGTGTCATCCAGCTGCTCTGAAATTACCAATACTTGACTATCATTAATAGTTACAATTATTTACTAAGCTATAAGCTATAAGTCATACATATACGCGATATTTACATTTATAAAATGGGTTAGAAGTTTTCTGCCTTCTGATTGGCTGAGAGGTACCTTTGGTCATGTCCTTATCACAGCATACTGTGCCAACCAGTGCCTCTTAGGCCATTCATGACTGAGAACAACACAGATCTCTATGCCAGCCTTTGTGTTGCAGTGGCCACTCTGGAGCCCCAAAATGCTGTGTAACAGTAGCCAAGTGCCCTACATTATCCTTTCTGGTCAAAAAACTAAAACATTTACATACCAAAATCTGACCTCTGGTTCAGAAAGAGCCACCCGCAATCTATGCTTCACAATGAGCTGCTTGTGAGCCAGCGAGCATCATCGCGCCTGTTGCAAAGAAACAGCTTTGAAATCAAAGTAAAGACCTACAGCTCTGCCAGGTCCTTGATACACAGCTTTAAAAAAGAATTGTAAAATGATGTACCTCAAGACTGCCTTTAGATATGTAACCCTAAGCAAGCCAACATTACAAACTGCTGGAAGACACTCGCTCAACAAAGCACTTGGAGAAAAGCGCTTTGTATGGTGGCTGCTATGGGGCACAAATGCTGTTACCGAAACTGCTGAGATTTGGAACAAGAGCTAGCCAGAAAAAAAAAAAAAAAACTTTTCAGAGGTACTTGTGTGTGTCGGGACAGGGGGATAAAACAAATACATTAGCAAGACTGTATATGTGTATATATTGGGGGGAAGAGATGCACATTTACTCTTTGTACTGACTTTTCAAGAAGGACTACTTTTCTATTAAGATATGTTTTTACCACTTTTCCTTATGATTTTTTACCACTCTTTATTCTGTGATTTTTTTTATTTTTTTTTTAACGGGGAACCCATTTAATTAGTGGAATAAGATATTTTGAGGTGTGGTTTGTGGGCTGATAAGACCACTTCCAGGTGCTAAAGGCATTTGGTGCAAGTGCCTTGTGCCTCATTACACACCTGGGGCTTGTTCTTATCAGCCCATAAACCACACCTCATCATGTCTTATTCCTTATTTAATCACATATATTTATGCATAAAGTAACAAAGGTAGAATAACCTCCTGAATACATATCATTAATCTTGAATATTAATGGTGTCTTTTTTGTTAGTGGTTAGCTTTTTGACCCCAGGACACTAGGACTAAATAAGCTCAAATTATCCCTGAATCAGTCCCTCATTCTACTACTTGGAGGTTGACTCCAAAATTAGCTTTCTTTGGAGCTTCAAGATTTACACACCAATAAATGTCTCTATATACTGCATGTACCCAGCAACATGATTAAGAATGAGTTCAATTTGTAAATTTATTAGCTCTAAACAAAAACTATTTTAAAAGGTGTACCCGGGAAGAACCTAACCTTGCTTAATATTTAATATTGAATTATATATGTGAGGGATTTAAGAGGGCATGGGACAGACATATGGGATTGGAAAGTGAGTGGAAGGGGATGCCTCATATGAGTGGAGAGGAGTGGGGGGGAGGGCAGACTCGATGGGCTGTTGAGGTCCTTTTCTGCCATCAGATTTCTGTGATTCTGTGATTCTGTATTGAAGTCTGTTAAAGATCATACGAGCAAGAAAAACTAAAGGGTGAGCAGTCCGCAGTATAACTGAGTCAATCAGTTGGTAAATAACTGATTGCTAATGTGCTAGTGCCATAGCTAGTTACTAGCCCCACACCTTATCACTACATTTCCTAAAATTAAATTAACCCCTCTTTTCCCATTTTCTGAGGGGTCCCTTTTCTTGCAACCGCAGCCACTCAGAACTGCTCCTGGAATCCAAGTTCTGAACTTGAAAAGGCCACAAAACAGAGATGGAGAAGAACAAAGAAACTGAAGTGACTGACAACCCTGTTGTTAATGAAGATGGCCATTGATCTACACAGAAAGCAAGATATAGAAACAGAAGACACAGAAAAGAAGATTGGTGCAGCAGAAAACCATTCCATCTCCTGTACAAGGAGAGAAGAGGAAATTACTTCACAAATTGTGAGGACAAATGTTATCAAGTTTTTTTTTAAAACTGTTATTACTTAAAGTCACAGTTGATATTTACAGTATATGAATGCTGTGAGGTCATATTTTAAGATATTAAATAATAGATCAGAGTGCCATATTTATTTTAAGAATTGTGAATATTAACTCAGTCTTAACTATACCGGCAGTAGTTAATGGAAGGTCCTAGTTAACACTTGTGTACATATTCTACATATTGTGTGGGGTTATGGGAACAGGGTCCAGTATTACCTGATCATAATCTGGTATACCTAATCATTAGAATAAAAAGAAATATGCATTCAGGAGTCATGCAAAAGTAGTTTTATTTTCAATGCTTAAAGTGTCAGTACAAGTTGAATAACCCTCTGTGGTTACAAATCCCATAAGCATTCAGAGCCACTGCTGACGAAGGAGCAGTGGCTCCAAACATATACGGGGTTTTTAGTCACAGAGGGTTATTGACCTTGTACTATGACACTTTAAGCAATTAAAATAATAAACCATTTTAGCATGACTTCTAAGTGCTGTTTCCTTTTTTCTTTTTCGTTCTGATTGATCCAGCAACCTGCACCATAGAACTGGCTGTGCTTAGGGGGTTTTCCGTTTATATACCTAATAATTACTCTTTTACAGTACTTTGCTGCTCAGTACTAAAACTTCATAGCTAGTATAGTAGCAATTGGAAATATTGGATCTTGTAGCAAAAGGCACTTATAATTATAGCACAAATATGAACATTATTGCAATAAGCACATAACTCACTTTTCAAATGTGTTTGACCATTCTTGGACACTGGATTCTACACTAAAATTGTTAAATCCCCAAGGGAAAGAAACAAACCTGACCTTTTCAGAAACTGAAGTTAAAAATGCAATAAATTAAAGTATATGGTCGACCTAAGAAGGTGCCAGTCTTGTAGTAGAGCCCTACTGATATTTACAGATCATACCATGACTGGTGGACACATAGAAATGGACTGTGTTGGCAGAGTACAGTAACTGTCTGACGTGCATCAGGCAGTTGATTTATAAAGAGGCCAAAAAGGAGTGGGCCCAATATGAAGCCCTGGGGGACACCAATAGGTACTCCCCAGATGTCGAACAAAGATTTATTGATCTTCACCCACTGAGAATGAGTGATGAGATAGCTGTGGAACCAGCCAACTGTGTTCTGTGACAAACCTAGGCCAAGGATTTTGTTAAGTAGGAGCTCACGGTTGACCAGGTCAAGGCTATATATATATATATATATATATATATATATATATATAAAACTCCACAGTGTTACCTGTTTTAGGCCCCTCCCCAGGTCCCTAAATCCCCATGAACAATCCCAGCTGCATCCCTAACTAGGTCATTCATCCCCAGGTGGACAATGACATCCAGCTCTGCACCTGCCCCTGCCCTAGCAATCTTTAGGATTGGCTGACCATTCCTCCAAGCCGTAGTGCCAGATGAGCACCTTACCTCCCTCTCATCCTCCTCGCTGTTCCCAAATCTATCACACTAATTATTTAGTCCCTCACCAAAAGCTGCTTCTTCTTCTGCTGAGGTCCTCTGCCCCCCACTTGAAGGGGGCCCTCACATCCTCCCCTGCCACTACTACAGGGCCTCCTCCTCCTGGCAGTCCTGTCCTGTCAGAATGGTGAAGGAGTTTTGTAGTGGCACTGGCACAAGAATGAGCCCCTGCCCTGCCACCCCCACTCTCCCAGAGCCCACCACTGTCCAGCTGGCCCTACTACCACTAGGCATCCTCTTGGGCAGCAGCAGTGCACTTGGTGGCCCCCAGGTGAGAAATTGGGACATCTAGATCCTGGTCAGCTCAGCCCAGAGTCTAGTGACCTCTTTCCTCAGTCCAGAAAGATGCGTACATGTGGGGAAGCACCTCAGTCTCCTGAGTGTCTCCCTGAAGACTGCTGTACCCACTGCACTGCACCACTCCCATTTCTGGGTATATGATCTCCCTCCTACTCATTATTGCACCTTGTCCCTATGCTTGGATCCCACCCCCGGATCTCCTTACAGTCTTTCCTAAATCATCCTACCCTAGATAGGGTATCTCCTGACTTTCTCTTTTACCCTTGGTTTCCTGTTTACTACCATCTTTAAATTCTCCCTACTCTCCTCTGCCTCTTTACTACTTTTAGATCTTTCCACTTGGTGCCCCACTAGAAACCATGTTTCACCTTACCCTAGATAGGGTGTCCCTCCTATTCCCACTAGTAACCTACCTTCTACCATTTACCCTTTCTCTGCAGTGAGTGTAGCAACAGAAGTGACCAGGTACCTTAACCTCAGCTGACTGGCAGAACCCCCCTGCATCCATGTGGCTTCCTGAAGAAGCCCGCTGATGTCTAAGATGCCAGTAGACATTCCTCTCCACCATTCCACCTAATTCACTGGGACATGAGCATACTGGAACATGCTGGACAAGGGACTCTTATAGAGTGGACTTGTTAGAGGGCTTGAAGCCTCTGTCATCTCCTCCCTAATTACACACCTGATTCAAAAGGCTTCATAAATCTACTCAGCCCAAGTTTAATCTCACAAGCTAGTTTCTCCCACACTACCCTTGCTTTCCTGTTTACTACCATATTTAAATTCTCCCTACTTCCCTCTGCCTCTTTACTAGTTTTAGATCTTTCCACTTGGTGCCCCACTAGAAACCTGCAGTGAGTGTAACAACAGAAGTGAACCAGGTACCTTAACCTCAGCTGACTAGCAGAACCCCCCGCTTCCATGTGACTTCCTGCAGAAACCCGCTGATGTCTAAGATGCCAGTAGACATTCCCCTCCACTGTTCCACCTAATTTGCTGAGACATGAGCATACTGGAACATGCTGGACATGGGAGTCTTTTACAGTGGACTTATTAGAAGGCACTAAGCCTATGTCAACTCCTCCCCCCAAGTACAGACCTGATACACAAGACTTCCTAAATCTACTCAGCCCTAAGGTTAATCTCATGAGCGAGTTTCTCCCACACTACCTGCTACATTTTTAAAGACAAGTCTAAAAGTGCCCGAAGCAATAACTAAAAGTCTCTTTTTTTCTCTCCCCTCTTACCCTACTACTTTCGGTATGGAGAGAAGTATAAATAAATATAAATATACCTTTAAGGTAAAGATTGGTACTTACACTTCTCTGTCAGCAAATTTTAACAACTTAGTTTTTATGTAGTAGCTGCACAGAAAAGGATACCAAAGCAATGAAAAGGGAACAAAATAGTCCCCTCCTTAAAACAAACTCTGGTCAGAGCCAATAGGGCTGCAGCAGAGGAATTTGGGGTAAAAATACTGAAAATTTGTTTTTTAATATTTTTACACCAAATTTTGAACATAACCTTGTTATGACCCTGCCTCATAAATAAAGTCAGAGAAAATGTTCAACTCCTGCCCAAAAGGTGATTTGGCACAGGGACCATGAAATCACCTTGATTAAGTAGAGGTGCTGGGTGGTGTTACGGAAACAGAAGGCCAAAAAAGAGAGAGAGAGATTACCTCCTCCAGCTCATGGAGAGTGTGAAGAGTAGCACACAGGAGAGGAACCCCCCCCCATGGAGGAACCCTCTGAGGAACCATGCCTACTGAACTGCCCTTCCTCTAGTCATACTAAGAGGAGATAATCCTAAATGCTTGTCTGATTTCCTCTTCTGGATCGGGGATGTATGTTTTGAAGCATGAAGAGGTCCATCTTCCAAGTCCCTTGATGATGTCAGCAGGAACATTGTTTTTGGATTCTGAAGATACTGCTCTGCTCTGAAAAGAATGACCTGTGAAAGCAAAAGGATTAAGTTTGAGTCATTGTAGTAGAATTCTTACATGCTGTATAAATCAGTTGGTAGTTATTGTATGATTGTTGGCAGACAGGAGAGGTAGAGAGGAACTGGAGGAAATGTGATATTGCATGAGATAATCAAAAATAGCTACTGGGTAACAGTTTTATGAGTTGGGTAATATTTGATCTGAACTTATCTGTGCAGTCTATCAGTCTCTGAAGTCAGAAGTAACAGAATAAAATGATCTGCTTGTTTTATTCAATTGGCAACAGTGAGGAATTTGGTAGAGGAGGCTGAAGATGTTGTAAACTCCCGGGGGTGCAGAAAACCATGACAAGCTAAACAAATGGCTCTTAAGATCACAGTGTTCTTTGGAGGGTCAAAAGGACTGGTATGCAGCAAATCCAACAATTTTCAAAATATAGATCCATCGACAGGAAATTGTTCAGGGACTTCTGTCAGAGATGCTCTATGGATTCCAAGTGGGAGGAGTTTAACTGAGGCACTGGATACAATTGAAGACATGGATGGATTTGACTGAGATAGGAAGAATTGGATTCCACATGAGTATTGCTTTTTGGTCTCATATAATAATTTCAAAGTTTGATGGCAGAAGATTATGAATACCAGCACATAATCGATGGAGGAGGAACTTGTAGAAATTGACTGAAAGGCACAAAATGAGGCATATTTCTCCAAGCGGTGGTATAAGTTGCTTGAGTAGTAGGCATTAAGGCTGACCACATGAAGGATTCAACTTGTTGACAGAAGTACGCTAAGTCATGTTGTGA
The DNA here is from genome assembly GCA_016271365.2 of Neoceratodus forsteri. Classification (NCBI taxonomy): domain Eukaryota; kingdom Metazoa; phylum Chordata; order Ceratodontiformes; family Ceratodontidae; genus Neoceratodus; species Neoceratodus forsteri. The sequence continues at coordinate 730,889,307 of CM057456.1, read as the reverse complement.
TTGGCAAATCAAGGAGGAGAAGCCATCATTGAATCTGCTGAAGGACAGAAGCGATGGAATTCCTGGAATTGAAATCAGGATAGGTAATCAGCAGCTTCATTTGCATAACCAGCAATATGAAAGCATTTCATGGTAAAATTATGGTACAGTGATAACCAAGTCAGCATCTGCATAAACAACATGATGGAATGGGATGAAAACCTACCCTTTTTAACAATGTCCATGGTGGATTGTTTGTCTGAGAAGACAGAAATGATCAACAGAGACCAAAGGTGGCCCCATATGAGTGCAGCAGCTATGAAGGGATAGATTTTGTATAGAGGAGATGTCTTTGAAATGTGTTGATGAGTGTATATGTCAGAGGGGGCAGGAAAGAGTGAACCAAGAATGTTCAAAGGCAGCAGCAAAGCCATGATTTGAAGATGCATCAGTGTATATCCTGGGATGAAAATCAAGAAATGGGTCTTTGTAAAACATAGAACATTCATTCCAGAAGGCTAGAAAATGGGACCACATTGCAAGATCATATTTGGCTGCAGCAGTAATGGTGATGTGATGGCACAGTTCAGAGGCAGAAGAGGACAATGTAAGAAGGTAGGAAATAAATGAGTGACCTTGCAGAATAGTTTTCATTGCAAAACTGAGATATCCCAGGAGTGAGAGATGTTCATGTTTGGTATAGGAGGAATGAACAGAAAAAGATTCCATGAGAGCTTGAATCCTGTGTAGTTTATCAGGTGGTAATCTGACTTCTATGCATTGTGTGTCCAGTTTGATACTGAGAAATTTAATAGATGTCAATGGTCCTAACATTTTCTTCTCAGATAGAAGCACTGCTAATTCCCAGAAAATATGAATGTGTGCAGAAATGGCAGCAGCAGGAGGTGAATCAAGAGGAATGATAAGCAGGAAGACATCTGGAAGATGGATGATGGCTGGAAAATGACAGACATTGAGCAATAGCCAACAAAGTATCTCAGAAAACATGTTGAATAATTCAGGGCTGCTTTTACAGTCAAACGTCAGGTGAACAATGAAGTAGTTGTGATCTTCCCATTTAATGCCATATAGATGCCACATAGATAGATCAATAGGCAACAGTTTAAATGCATCTGAAATGTCCACTTTTGAGAGCCAGAAGCAGGGGCCAAATCATTCAATGATTTTAATGGCATCATCAAATGCGAGCATAGGAGAGAGAGTACTCATCAGATGGAATCAATGAATTGATGCTGGGAGTGGACATTGACTGAGGTGCAGATAAGTTGGAGATTAGTCCCTTCTTGCCAGAAAAGTTTCTGGTGGCAACATTAATAGGACTGATCCAATAGGTGGGAAATGGCAGATGCAGAAAAGGACCAATGAGAAACCTTTTACATAGAAACATAGAATTTGATGGCAGATAAGGACCACTTGGCCCACCCAGTCTGCCAATTTCCCTACCTAATGGATAAGCTGCAGATCCTAGTTAACCAACAGCCTACTTCTTCCTACCCCCACTCCCTAGAATTGCCTTATGACTGTCCCATGCCTTCTTGAATTCGACCACAGTTTTTGACTCTACAACCTCCTCATGAAAGCTGTTCCATGCATCCACAACCCTCTCCGTGAAAAAATCCTTCCTCACAGTACCTCTAAGCCATCCCCCCTCTATCTTCAAATTGTGCCCCCTTGTTCTTACACACCTCTTTTTCTGAAAGATGCTACCCTCTTGGACTTTGTTGATTCCCTTGAGGTACTTGAAAGTTTCTATCATGCCCCCACTCTCCCTCCTTTCCTCAAGGCTATACATATTAAGCTCCTTAAGTCTCTCTTCGGATGTCTTCTGGTGCAGACCCTGCACCATTTTGGTTGCCCTCCTCTGGACTGCCTCCATCCTGTCTATGTCTTTGCGGAGATCGGGTCTCCAGAAATGCATGCAGTACTCCAGATGGGGTCTCACCAGCTGTCTGTACAGAGGGATAACAACTTCCTGTTTTCTACTGGTGATGCCTCTTCCTATGCATCCCAGTATCCCCCCAACCCTCCTTACTGTCCTCTCACATTGCTTACCCACCTTTAGGTCATCTGATATGACTACCCACAGGTCCCTTTCCATTTTGGTTGTTGTTAGTATCTCACCCCCCATTGTGTACTCTCCCCCTGGGTTTTTGTTTCCCGGGTGCATTACTTTGCACTTCTTAGCATTGAATCTAAGCTGCCATACATTTGACCATTCCTCCAACCTTGCCAAGTCCTTTCTCATTCTTTCCACACCTCCTTGTGTATCAACCCTGTTGCAGATCTTTGTGTCGTCTGCAAGGAGACATACTTTTCCTTCCAGTCCCTCTGCAATGTTGCTTATAAAGACATTAAAGAGGACCAGTCCTAATACTGAACCCTGCAGTACCCCACTAGTAACCCCCTTTCTTCAGAGTGGACTCCGTTTACTATTACCCTCTGTGTCCTGTTGTCCAGCCAATTCTTTACCCAGGCTACCATCTTGGGACCCACTCCCAGGATGGCCACTTGTATATTAACCTTTTGTGTGGGACTGTGTCAAATGCCTTCCTAAAGTCTAGGTAGGCCATGTCCACAGCCCCTCCCTGATCTACTACTTTGGTCACCCAGTCAAAGAAATCTATTAGATTTATCCAACATGACCTTCCCACTGTGAATCCATGCTGCCTTGGGTCCTCTGCCCCTCTGGCCTCTAGGTACTCAACAATTCTTTCCTTCAGAAGTGATTCCATCATTTCCCAATCACTGAGGTTAAACTAACAGGTCTGTAGTTTCCTGCTTCTGCCCTGCTCCCACTTTTGTGAAGTGGAATAACATCTGCCCTCCTCCAGTCCTCAGGTACCACCCCATCCTCCCATGATTTGTTAAACAGGGTAGTCAGTGGTGTCACTAGTTCTACCCTTAGTTCTTTTAGAATTCTGGGATGAATCCCATCAGGCCCCATTGCTTTGTCCACCTTCAGTTTTAAGAGTTTTTCAGAACCCTTTCTTCTGTGAATGGGCTGGTATCAACCCCCGTATCCAGAGTGTTTCTACTGTTTGGTTTAGGTAACTCCCCCTCTTCATTTGTGAATACTGAGCATAAATATTTGCTTAGTATCCCTGCCTTTTCATAGTCACCCTCTCAATCAATCAATCAATCAATCAAAATCTTTATTTATTCAGGTGAACATCATTGAGCATAGCTCATTTACAAGATGGACCTGAGTGGTCATAACAATATAAGGTTACAAATTTTACACAAAAACATGGTACTGAATAAACACAAATACAATGATTTATGAATGAGACAGATAAACAAATATTTACATATATACAAGGCAAAATGACAATAAACCTAAATCATATTAAAAGGAAAGAAACAAACAGAATAGTAGGGATAAAGCTCGGGTAGTTGGACTTGGGTGGGCATTTTGTATAAAGTAAGTTGGAGAACAAGCTAGAAAGACGATAGAGAAATAGGGGTAGCATAAAAGGGTGGGGAAGGAGGGTGTGAGAGGACTAGGCCTTATGGAAGCAGTTGCATGATTCTGGGAATAGACTAGTGTACAGTTTTTGAAGGATGTTAAAGGAATGAGGGTCTCCAATTTCAAGGTCTTTTGAAGAGAATTCCAGATAAGTGCTAGGGAATAGCTGATTGCAGTCCTTCCATACTGGGTGCAGGTGATAGGAATCTCTCCCCAGCCCCTCCCCTTTATTAAGCCTCACTATCCCTTCCTTAGTCTTCCTTCACTCCCTGATGTACCTATAAAAGGTTGTAGCCCTCTTCTTAACTGTGTTGGCTATCTTTGCCTAGGTTTGGGCCTTTGCTGTTCTGACTGCCTTGCCTGCTTCCTTTTGCTTTAACTGATACAATTCTCTGTCCTGCTCCTTCTGTGAGTCCTTGTACTTCCTGAACATTTTCCTTTTGCAGTTCTTTGTGTACCAGTTACTGAACGACTTCGGGTTCGTTTTAAGTGGACTGTAAATTATGACCTAGGATGGTGTAGGAGGGAAGTACTGCAATGCCCATATGGAAACCTTCAGAGAAGCCAGAGAAGAGATATTTGATAAATGAACAAGAAGGATGAGAGGCTAGCTCTCGAGCTAAGGCTTGTAGATTGATTGGCATAGAGAGATGCAGCAAATGTCATTGTTTAGAATGAGACACTTTAGGACAAATGAATCGAGCATCAGCGTCACTGCAGAAACTGTAAATATGGAGAAATGGGCAGCCAGAGCCTGAGCATCCTTCATCATTAAAGTTATGGCAGATCAGTTTGCCTCCTGAATATTTAAATTTGTCTGCTTTGTCTATTCAAATTGGGGTAGATGAAGGCCTTTGGATCACTAATTGTACAGGTCAATCTCAAAGAGGGAAAGGAAGTTGGAGCTGATCCAGCTGGTATATCCTTCCTAGCTGGAATGAAAGATGATGAGACATTGAATACCGTCAAAGGGCAGAGAGAGGAGAAATGGTCAAAGGAACCGCACAGTGGGCTGGAATATGATTGCTGCCCAGCACATTGACAACAAAACAGCTCATTGTCCAGGATAGCCCAGATCAGTTTTGCATTAAAATGGGTCAATGCAGCTGCAGCTTTTGCAGAGAAGTATAGATGATAATCACAGAAATGCATTGCTCCATATTGAATGCCTAGATCAACTAAAAATATAAACATGATCCCAGCTCTTTGCATCTAGAAAGAAATGCAGAGCAAATGACATCACAATATAAGCTGAAAGCAAGAATGAATTCTGGTAATGTCAGTTTGTTCACAAGTCTGGGATCTTTCGACTTCAAGATGACTGAAACATCTCCACAGGATATTATTCTGTTTTCGATGGTATCATGAGACAAGATGAGAAAAGAAATCAGTTTTACATCCTTACTGTCTATGATATACTTATAGAGGTGTCCTGGCATAGGGTGAATAGGAGATAAAAATGGTGGAGAAGTGACTGAGGAGGAAGTAATACCTCAATCTTGCCAAGTTGTCAGATCTGAATTAGATAGCGTGCATATAGATGGTGTAGCACTCATAGAAGTGGCATCATCATGAGTATGGCTGGAGGATGGAAGGATAGCAGTTGTTGCTTAGATTGAAGCTGGAGTAGGTTGCAAGGGAAGGCAAGCTTCGAGGGAAGCCATACGGGATTGTAAGTCTGATACTGAGATAGTGAGCTGAGCCATAAATTCTTAAATTTCAGAAAAGACAGCAGAAGCTGGTTGTGGAATGGTATGGCTAAGATCAGAATCTCTGGCAAGCTAAGAGTTTGCTGCTACCAATAAATCAAATAGTTCCTGTTTCCAGGCTGACACCGAATGAGAAATACCAAATTGTTTTAATTCAGACATCAAGCAGGGGGCAGTCCAGTCTTTTACAAGAGAATATTTTTGATTTTGAAGATTTTTTACAAGGTGTCTGCATGTCTTAAGTTTGAGGGAACCCTGAAGGATCTTCTTCTACATCTGGAGAGAAGTGCTAGTAGGAGTAGAAGTCATAGTACCAGTGCACTGCTATAAATAGCAATCAATCAAATAAGTTGATAGATGAAAATAAATATGCAAACTCCCACTTCTGGTGGATGAAGTTGCACCCTACCAATGCTTGTAGACCTCTTACAGGTACGAGTTAGGGGGAGCGAGTCTTGTAGTGCTGCAGCTGAGGGCTGCAAAGAGGAGATGCAGAGATTGCTGTTGTAGAAAGCAATGAGGGCAAAATAAATAAATAAGGCTGAGGTGTATACTAGGAGCTAAAACAGGAGTCCTGAGGGCAGAATAATAAAACAAGCAACATAAATTTAAAACATAATGAACAGAAAGAAGTTGCAAAGGGAAGCAGGACATTTTGCGTGCAACTCCCCTACAAATAGGGGTTCCTAAAAGCCTTTCCTGGGCCCTTTAGTGCTCCCTGCCTAACTGGTGTTCAGCGTAATGGCGCTTAAATGTGGGTGCTGCGAGTGCTTTTAGAGCCTCTGGTACTGTCTCTTTAAGAGCTGCCTGCTCGCAGGCTTTATTAGTTGGTATGGGGGAACTGTGGGTTTACTACTCGAATCCCACCTGAGCTGCTGTTTAAATTGCTGTTTAAATTGCTCCACTTCTGTAGTCACTAAGAGAGCAGAGGGAGCCTAAATGAAGGATGTAACTGTTTGCTGGGAAATATGTAGCGTCACAGTGAAAATGCAGTTGGTTTAACTTGCCTTTGTTGCAGCTGTGACTCTGTGCATTTGGCCCCTCCATTTTGGACCTGAACTGCTGAGATGGGCCAATTGGGAAAGGAGGGCCTTAAAATGGAGACTGCTTGAGCCAATCAGAATTTGGACTCCCACCGGGAGCCTGCCTAAAGGGGATTATATGGCAGGTGCTCCTGGGAAGTGTAGTTTGGACCCTGGCGCCTTTTTTGCACCAATAGAGGGAGCATGCTGTGACTGGCAGCAGAAATCAGCCAACTGGAGCCGGTGGAGTGAAGGGATAATGCCCCGAACTGTGATGGAGGGGGAGAGTCGTTTGTGGTCATGAAGAGATAAGGAGCTCTGGCTCGTGCACTGTAAAAGTCTTCGCGTGGGAAGCGCGTGTGCAAGGCCTAGAACTCGGGCGACAGTACCGCCAGAAGGAGCGGACAAGATCTGTGGTGGCGTGAAGGCAGAGGAGGCTGTACGTTTGCAGCTACCTATCAGGCTCACCCTGTAGAGGACTGGAGAATCTGCTTCAATCGCGCTTGGTCTGTCAGGAAAGTGAAGTTGCGTCGGTTCACCCGGTTTGTGCAGTGAAAGCGATCGGGAGTCTAAAGCAGCTGCCTGGTATGGTACCCCTCTGTTCTACATATAAATGTGTGGAGAAGTGTTTGGATCACAGGCTATGTCCTGCAAGTGGTGAGAATCGTGAGTACTAAATCAGGGTAGCTCCCTGTCAGATGTTCATTTAAGGGCAAGATTTGTCTGGCTGCTCCATTGGCTGCATGAACTGAGCCTGCTGGCTCTGCTTAATCAATTTGGGTATCAAATACTTGTTTTCTTCGTCAGGGTCCCAACCAACTGCACCGAATAGGCTAGCCTCTTATTGCCTGGGTACCCAGAGACAGTGACTTATAGGTCTGGCCTGTGCACAGTGCCCTGATATAGTAGAGTGTTAAGCTAATCAACCTGATTTCCCCTGTCTTTGTTAATTCCCCTGCAATAAATCAGATTTGTTGTTTGCAAGGTATACTGTCTGAACTGAGTGTTTATACCACCCTCTTGTGCATGGGTTATTGTGTTACTGCATCTTATTTTACAGGGGATCCTCCACACCAAGTTGGGCAATCCATCCTGGGGGTAAGTGTAAACCATAACGGTGGTGTGGGAAGCGTTTGTGGGCCATTAGTGGATGGAAAGAGGGTTGCAGTGACCCAGAGGGCTGTGACCAAGTCGTTCTCGACTGTTCCATCCCCAACTTCTTGGTGGAGGCACCCGCCATTGGATCCAGGCCCCCTAACCTGTTAGTGGCAAAGCAGGCAGGGCTAGTAGCACTTGGGATAGCGACACATGGGGGTTACATGTGAAAAGTGGAAGTGTAGCTTTAAACAAAGGTACAGCTTTAAGCCAGGTGGTGACATCAGCTCTCCTCACAACCCGGAAGAATGGAGATTCTGAAAGAGATAATGGCTCTAAGGATAGAACTTAACATAAGAAAACCCCATGAAAAGAAAGAAAGGGCAAACCAGCACAGCCAGAAGCAGAGAGGAATGGAGGAAAACCAGAGTCTGGTAGGAAAGAGAGGTACATGAGGGTGGTGGTGGCAGAGGACCGCTGACCTCAGCAGCAGGGACAGTGAGCCGAGAAGAAGGAAGGGAGCAGAGGAGAAGGCAGCAAAAGAAAAAGGAGCACTAGAAATGGAAAAAGCAGCATGGGGGGGTTGAAACACTGTGGAGAATCTGTGAGTGGCAAAAACACAACAAAAAGCAGGACTGGGAAAGAAACAAATTGAGACAAAAGGAGGGGAAACAGTGAAAGCAGCACAGCCACACAAACTGCACAGCAGCTCAGCATTTGAGGCACACTAAGTGTAGGAATGTTGCAGAGGCTGGCTTATATTTGTAATGAGTTATTTCCCTAGAATGAATCTCAGGCAAAGCCCTCCCATTGTACTGTACTCATAGACGTGGTCTGATGTATTTATTTATTTGTTTACAAAATGTTTCACCATGAAAGACAACATGAGTTGACATGCAGCTCGTTTCCAGAAGCGTCCGGTGGGGTTACAGTGAAGGGAGAGGGAAGCATAGAGCAGACATCAAACAATCCAGTGACAATTACTTACACTACAGAGTAGATAACTACAACATAGTAACAAGGCAATAATGCAAACAAACAGTAATCGTAAGTGTGAGCGTTAAGGGCAGGGTTTAAGTAAGTGCAAGTGAGAGATCAAGTGAGAAGGGAAAGGGGGAAGAGGGTAGGGGAAGGAAGCCAGGTCCAAAGAATCAACTTTCAGGATGCTATGAACCCTGCAAGGAGGGGCAGGACCAAGAAGGAAGTGAATAGGAGGGAGTGTAGAGTGAAGTTAACTTGGGGGGGAAGGGAAGAAATAGAGGTATGGTGATTCCTAGATGGAAAGACCACACCTTGCTTTAGAGCAAATAAAGGAGTCAAGCAGGAATTACTTTTGGCACCATTACTTTTTAACATTTTTAAGGCCCTATGCATGAAGGGCTCCTGGCCCTACATTTGCAAGGCTTCACCTGTAGTTCGATGGGCAGAGCAACAAGCCACTCCCCCATCAGGCCTTAAAAGGCCACTCCTACTGGCTCTCTAGGATCATTTCTTTCGTTGGAGCCTGAGGCTCCATCAGTTGTCCTTTCTCCTACTCCCATTTCTAATTTTTATCTCATTCTGCCCCTATTCCTCATATCACCTCCGGCTGCCCCCCTCTCCCCTCCCGTGTCTCTACCTCTGCTTTCCCCACTTTTCCTCTATTCCCCTCTCACTCCGGCAGCTGCCCGGCCCTTGCTTTCATCCCCCCCCGCTCTCTCTTGCCTTCCCAGCAACTTTCCTCGGCTCCTCGGAGCTCCGTGTTCACCTGCTTGATTCACTTGCCGTGCCCATTTTCATTTGCAGCCACTAGCAACCCTGGATTTTCAGCCTGCTCTGTCCCGGGGCCCTGTTGCTTTGCACTTCTGCCACTTGCCCCTGTTCCCCCATTGCCGTCTCTTTTATTTGTCTGGCTGCTCTCCATCTTCCCCCATCCACCATGCCTCCTAGCCCTGCGGGCCCCTCAGCCACAACCTTTTCTCAGATGCAGCTACCTCTGACGCTACCTTACCTTCCAAACCATCTGACAAATGGAATATCTCCTGTTGCTTGACCCTCTGTCTGCCAGTCGTGTTGCCTCCCTCGACTTGCATCATCCGGCTCCACCTCCTCCACTTTTTGCTCCTCGCTCACCATTCCTGGTCGAGCTCTCCAAGCCTCATTCGACCTGAGACTCTTTTCTCCAGCAGTGCTGATTCCTCTATTGCTGCATACTAGCTGCACTCTGCTGCAATTCCGTCCGTTCTCATCTCAGCCTGTGTCGCTCTGTTTCCAGGGCCAGTGGGCTTCACACCATGTTCCCAGCATTCCAGCTCCCTGCTTGCCCTGATCTTCTTTAGTTGCTTTGCGATCATATTACCTAGATCAGTATAGCTCTCCTGGATTGCCTCTTTCTGTTACTTTCCTCCTGGGCATGTCAGCCTGGCTACTGCTGCTGGCATTTCCTCAGCCCAGCTTCCCCTGCTGGCTTCCCTTCATTTGAGGTATTCCCCTTTTTCATTGGCCCAGATACACCTGATCGCTGTACCATCATGCCTGCTCTTTAGCTCTCCTTTTCTTTAGGGTTTCCTGCCCTGTTAGCCATTCATCACTATCCAGCCATCGATTCCTGCTGGTCCTACCTGTGATTCCCGGGCTTTGGACATATTTATACATTCGACATCTCCTTACTTACTTATTCCTGTATTCCTGCCGATGTCTTTTTCACCCCAAGGCATGTCAGCCCAGCTACAACTGCTGGTATTCAATCGATTGATTATCGTGCTGTTTTACATGACTGGTTCAGGTCGGCTGCTTGCTAGTTCACTTTATCTTGTGCATTCCAGCTATTATTGCTACTGCTCTCCCACCTTCCACCACTCACTCGAACCTCGCCTCTTCTCCTTCCTCTTCCCATGCTTTCTTTTGGGGGTGTTTCCCTATCCTGCCGTCATCATATCTATTCGTGTCCCCCTCTTACCCTAGTCCTACGTTCTGGACCACTGAACTCATATATCCTCCACTCCATGTCAGCCGCCATTGTTATCAAACCTCATCCTTCCTATACCCTACTTGCCATCTTACCTACCCTTAACCATACTGGCCTTCAAGGCTTTCACTCCATTATCATACATCGTCCATTTCATACCTCACCTTAACCATTCCAGCCTTCAAGGCTTTCAATCCACCATCATTTCTCATTCATTCATTCTCAATCATCCTCTCCTCCCGTATCGACTTCTCAACTCATTGTAGGCTGTGGGCTTCACCCGGCAGTCATTGTCTCTTCCCCTCTTCTCATTCGTTCCCATTCTGCAGTCCATGCCAGTCTTCAAGGCTTTCCTCCATTAGTATACCTCGTATATTCATCTCAAACCTCCACTCATCCATTCCGCCTTTGTTGCTCCTACCTCACTATTCCTGGTACTTCGTACTTCACCCATCGGCTGCGTGCTTCACCCAGCTGTTCTCGTTTCTACCTTCATACAGTTCAACCACTCCTAATTTGGCTTCTCAATGGACCCAGTTGGCATGCACTCCTGTGGTTATTAATCACATTCAGCCTCCTCATGACCCACATCAGGGTCTACTTTGCTCAGTCCAACCTCTCTGTAGGTCTATTCATTCACATCGACTACTCGAGCATAACCCTCATATAGGTCTCATGCTACCTCAACTCAACCTGTTCTCCACTTGGAGACATGCCTTCTATGTCCCTTGCTCCATGACTCGGGGCTAGCCTGTAGCCAATGGTCTCACTCTGCACCCATGAAGTCCACATCTAGAGCATGCAAAGCCTGGAGTGGGGTCCTTCTCCCAGGCCCATAGTGAGAATGTCTTCATTCCAGGTGGACCTTCAGTCCTCCCTCATTTCGGCGACACCTCTGGATGCAGAATTTATGACTTCCAGCTGTGAGAGGTGGGGCTGTCATCAGCAGGGCCCCTTTAGCTGCCTGAGTGGGTTCAGAGGCACCCCGCCTCTACGCTATTCTCCATCTGACCGCATCTGGTTCACCTGGTCTGTTTCATAGGTTCATGTAGGCTGGCAGAGTGCCTCAGCAGTCACCTCTCTCTCCTCCCTTGCTTTTCGGCATCTAGTTGCAGAGACATCACTTGCAACCTTCAGCAGCTTTCATGTCAGAAGGACCAAGCAAGAGCTTCCTCCAAATTGGAATCTTTTCCTCGTCCCTCTATCTCAACTCTAAAATGCAGTAGCTGAGCTGTCACTAACCAAAACATCCTTCAGCCCATAGGGAAGGTGACCTAGGCCTTGGATCCCCAGAGGTTTTCTCCTCAAAGGGGGGTTTTCCTCTCCTCCATGCCGATGGTCATAATATTAGATAGAGTTAGTGCTTTCATAGGTTCCATAGTTAGCTCATTACTTCCAGTAGCTTCATATGAAGTCCGAACTATCCATTGTTTTACCTGACAGAAAATGGCCACCCAGGTAGTAATGAGTTAGGTTCTACTGTTGGATGGAGTCGGATGGTGGCCCCGATTGTTCCCTCCCTCTCTCATTAGGAAGTCCCACCTCCTGCTTCATGTTGGCTTCCAATCCACTAATTCTCCTAGTCACCTCCTGTTCCTCTTCTGTCCCACCTATCTTCACCTATTTCTCATCCTCGATCTCATTCCGACTCCTCGCCTCCTTCGATGCGTGACACCCTTTTGTGTACTCTTTTTTGGACTTCTTACTAATCTCTCTTTAGCCAAGGGAATTATTCCTATAGCACCTATAGGGGTGGAACCCTCCTCTAGGGTTCCTCGCTACTGTACCCCTACAGGGTGGCATATCCCACAGATAGAGAAGTGAACAGCCACAATGTATCTAAGTTGTACAAGCATACAATATACCAAGTTGTGTAACCTCAACGAATTGCAAGGCTACATCTGTAGTTCTATGGGCGAAGCAACAAACCACTCCCCCATCAGGCGTTTAGAGGCCGCTTCTCATGGTTCTCCAGGATCATTTCTTTCGTTGTCCCACCATCCTCCCCTCCTCCTCCAGCAACTCATTTCTCTTTCCCAAGGGCTTCCTTCTAAACTACCTTTAGCCAAGGGATTCATTCCCACAGTACCTATAGGGGTGGAACCCTCCTCTAGGCTTCCTCATTGTCGTACCTCTACAGGGTGGTATATCCCACAGATAGAGGGGTGAACAACCACAGTGTAGCTAAGATGCACAAGCATACATCATACCAAGTTGCATGAGCACATTGAAACTACAATACATGGCACAAAGGGCTGGGATTCACACATGCTGGATGTCCAAAGCACACCTGCCTATGTACAACTGCTGGGTGTCTGCTGTGCAACTGTGCCTGGGGCCATCCACGCCAGATCTCTTGCAACTGTATGGCTGATTGGGGGGTGGAGAGTGGGCAAGTCCATGTTGGGGTAACAGAGCATGGCAAATAACAATGATGGATACACTCTGTTGGATCAGTGTCAGGGAGATGTTTCATTATGCCAGCCAGAGGGCTTCCATAGCAGATGCACCCCCCCCATTCAGCATCCAGACACCCACATTGCACACTGCAACCATGGACCCCAGTCTTCCTCTATGCACAGCAGGCAGATGATAGCTGCAGGGCATAGTTCACAGAATGGGAAGTACAAGCAAGAAGGCTGTAGGGGACATGGCAGTTCTTATGTTGGCTGCCATGTCCTATGATCATCTGATCCTACAGAGCTGGGATACAATATGAAACTAGTTGGGGCTTCTGATTGGAAGCCCATGGTCCAGCCCTGGTCCAGCTCCCACCATGTGTGGATCAATACAATGGTGCATTAAGCCAGCTGGGGTCATGCATTCCAGCCCCTGCATATCCAACATGGGCCAGGTATGAATTGTGCAGTTGCATGGCCTAGTACACACTCTCAACAGCGTCTATCCAGCCACTTAGCACATAGGGCTCACAGTGAATGAAATTTTTTGATTTGCTGGAACAAGAAGAGTTCCACCAATTCCACTAACAGAGTACAGCCTCGTTGAGGTGTGGCTGTGCAGCATATGTAGACAATATTGTATAAATTTTGCTTACTTCTACTGGGCTTCAAACTTGCTGAGGTATTCAATACACTGAAATTACAGACTAATACTAGTAAAATCAGAACATTAACAAACAGTTCAAATTCCAGAATGTATGCATTTTATAGGTACCCAGCAATGATAGCAACTGTAAATGAGCGACTGTCAAAACAGTGACTCATTTACAGTGCTACCCTTTTGGGCTACCCTGTAAGGGTAGCAACGGAATACAAAAGCTACAGTAGGAATGAGTGAGGGAGGATGACTGGAAGGGGAGGGATAGGGGAGGGATAGGGGAGAAGGTTTGTGTGGGGTAGTGTGCCATGCTGCCACTGAGCTAGCCATGTGGTGTGGCAGTGAGGGTGGCTAGATTTGGTGCAGCAAGTACTGGGTTTGGGGCTGGGTACTGGTGAAACATTTACTGCTGCCCCCCTTCCCGATATGCAACCCCCTGGAGTTGGTTATATTTATTTGGGAGGGTGCGGGTGCCATAGCCCCCCCAAATACTATTTTAAGTTGCCAGATGTCTTGTCATCCACAAGTGTACATCGCCAATTTGCTTTTTGGTGATGTACACTCACTGTAACAGTGATCGCTGTTTTGCGATCGCTGTTAGGGCATGGAACCCATTTTATAAAGGGGAAAAGAAACTAGAAAATGTTTCTGACTATACATGGTTAGGCATTCATTACTAAAAATAAACTATGGATTAATCAGTTGAAATATGCTCTAGGTAAAATAAAACAAACAAAAGTATGGAATGTGGGGTAGGATATTGCTGCTTGACTATGACACCAAAATTAACAAATTTGTAGCAGGGTGGACTGTGAGAAAGGCATCTGGGAACTGAATGAGGATCTTGCTAAGCTGGAGTGTTGGTCTTGGGTCTGGCTGCTAAGACTGAACACTAAAAAGTGTCAGGTCATGCACTTGGGGGGGTATGAGTACCGAATACTGGATGATGGGGTTGCACTTTGAGCAAACTGCGGAGGACAGAGACCTGGCAGTCATAATCAGCAATGACCTGAAGAACTTGGCACAATGTAACAAAACATACAGCAAGGCAAACAGGATGCTCAGATGCACAGGAAAAGCCTTCTCGAGCAGAAGAAAAGAAAGGAAGCAATCCTAGTGCTCTAATACTCATTGGTCAGGTCCCACATAGAATACTGCCCTTGTTTCAAGATTCACATCTTAAAATGGACAGGAGCCACCTGGAGGTCATTCAAAGAAGAGCAGCTAAGATGATCCACAACCAGCTGGGAAGATCATAAAAGTAAAGGTTGGAAGACCGCAACATGTACTGCCTGGAGAATAGAAGAAAAAGATGGGACATGATCAAAATCTTCAGGTATCTCAAAGGCATCAATAGAGTTGAATGCCAGGGGCCATTCAGGCTTAAGAAAGGAGACATAAAGATGGGGCACAGTTTGAAGCTGATGGGCAATAAACTGAGAAATGACATGTAAGAGTATTTCTTTACAGAAGTGGTGGTGGTGGACAGATGGGACCAACTGTCACAAACATTGGTAAAAGTATGGATGATAAATCCATTAAAGTACAGTTGAAATACATGGGTCTGTGGAGGGGGGTACTTGGTGACATGGTGAGTAAGAGGGAGGGGATAGTGAGGGTGGTGAGGAACCAGGGGAGGAAATGGGTAATCCAGTATTGTCTGGCCAGTAATATGATGACTCTTGGACTGAGGTAGGGTGGACCACACTGGACAGGCCACTGATCTTTATCTGTCCATATTGCTTATGTTTATTTGTTAATAGACAAATTCAATAAAGCATACAGGAGCAACTCAGTGAAATTGGTATTAAAAGTAATGAATGTCAAAATTAAAACTAAGCCACTAGATGCAGCAGAGGTTTGGGGTTACATATACCTGCAGTCAGGAAATGGATAACATGGTAAATTCTCTTTATAGAGATATACAGTTCTTCACTTCCCACATTTAGTGCCCACCTCTGTACTTAGAGCAGAGTTAGGACAAATCTGACTCAGGACTGGACAAAACTGTATTATAATACATGGACTTAATATCCTATAAATGAACAGCAATATATTGGCTTTTCAATGACTTATAGGGAAAAAAGAGACTGGGACAGTAGGAAAATCAATTCTAATTGGTATTCATCTGTCAATGGATCATTAAATTAAATGATCTTAGGTAATACTGCACACAGCAAGATCCATCATCAAACCCATTCCTTAACATAAAATGGAGATTAGACTAAGAGCGGAAGACATTTTCCAACAACACAATATGAGTGAGGTGGCCAAAGCAACGTACATCCCCTGCTATGCAGAGTTAAAAATAACCCATAGTTATGAATAATACCTATGCTTAATAACAAATCCAGACAGGACCTGAGTTATGACACACTTCAGATTTCAGACTTACAATAGTAACATCCTGGAATCCAAGTATAACAGGCCACAACAAATAAACACTAATTGCAGCCAACGAACCAGGAAAACCTGAGGCAGGATGTGCTGCTATGAAACTAGTACAGGAATGCACGAACATATTGGTTGAAGGAGATATTACAGATATATAGATAGCTAGCTAGATTGAGAGTTGGACAGACAGACAGACAGACAGATGGACAGACACTTTATTTAAAAATGCCTTTCTTAAAATCACGGAGCTTTACATAAAAGTTATATAACAAATCCAACATGATAATAATAAATAAGACAATCACTGAAATACAAAACAATGTGCACAACAAAACAATTCCGGGTTTCTACTTGACATCAGAGCAAATTCTGTTGTTCCTCTAACAGAAATGAACCAAACATTCTAGAAAACTTTGTTAGTTTTCTTCATACTTGCATGAAAATAAGAGCAAAAACATACTATCTAAAAATGAAAAGTAGTAACACAGAAACATGATACTGTATGAAAGCTATTTACAGAATAGTGGATGGGGTGATGTACATTGTGAGTTTTTTTAAACACCGAAAGATTGTAATATGACATAAACCACAAATGCAAAGCACAAGTTTGTGATGATATTACATACTGAGGGTGTGTAAAAAAAATGAATAATCTAACACCCCATTCTTTTATTTTATATAATTGCTAGTTAGCTTGATGCTGTGTGTTAAGAAATATGTCCATTGTCTTTTCTGTGTTATTTTGTTTCTGTGAGCGTGAGATGAAGGCGGCTTTCACTTTCAGTTTCACTGGCTGACATTCATGACATAATAACCAGCGGGTTTTAGGGAATGGAACCCAGTTATTACAGTCTTAGAAAGTGGTGTCCAGTCCAGTTCCCCCCCCCCGACAGCGACATTTCGCCAGCGAGGTCCCCCACAGCGACTACAGCGCCAAGCCACGGTAGGAGACCTGCTGGAACCCAGTGCTGTCTGTCAGGAGTCCTGCACCCCCCAATCAGCTCTGAATGGAGTTGAAAATCCTTAAGTGGGGGGCATGCGGGGGACGCAGAAGAAAACAAGAGAACAAAGTGCAGACCAGCAGCTGACTGCAGAATGCGGTCAACCTGCTGGTGTCGTTGACGGGGCGTCCAACAAAATTTTTGTCGGACTCCTGTTGTGGTTCCGTGTCAGTCCAGCCAATAAATGTGCTCACCAGAAACTACATAAAGAATAATGCCTATGCAGGTGAGTGTCATGAGGATTTTTCAGACACCTGAGGTGTGTGATAATCCATAAACCATGAGAGCAAAGCTTGAGGGATTATGAGATTAGCACACACCGAGGGTGTGTGAAAAATCCTCCTAATATAAACTTTGCACAAGCATTATTTTTTATAATATTTGGTGCAAGGTTTCAGAGAGAAAAACTGTAACCTGTATTTGTGTGAGTGAGCGTGCCCCTCAGCGGCTGATGTATTCATACAAATACAGTGTGCTTTCTTTCACATTTCAGTGAAGTGAGAGCACGAGGAGGAAAATGCCATAATAACCCGCTATCAAGTTATTACAGAATTCTTTAGGTTATTACAGCATTTTATCAAGACTGGTTATCCAGTCATTATAGCAGTCACCTGTTATTATGTAAGTAATAATACCCGACAGGGTGGGCGTTATTGGGATATAACGGACCGCCCAGGGGTGTAATGAGCCCGGCGCGCGGCGAGAGGGCCTTATAGCCCCTGGAAGGTCTCGTTATATCCCATAATACCCACCCTGGAGGGTATTATTACACTTAGATAATGGGTTCCAGTTGTGATCATTTAACAAAATATAGAAGAAAGTAAATGCACATATAAAAAATAAGTAAAATGCAAGTAGAAATATTGTTTGCTGTAAAGTAGTGCCTAATGTGAAGTGCTGGAATTAGCACTAGAGGTCACTGTGGTGTACTTATTTATGCTATTTGGGATTAGCTTGTCCTTCTGGTTTATGAGCGTCACACACACCCCCCTTGAATAATGCTGTGACAATGGCAGAAATGTCGCCTGTTAGTGTTTAGAGAGAGGTACTTGGCTTTTAATGTGGGATGGCGCGAGTGTGCAGCTCAGTTTAAAAGTGAGGAGACAGATTACTGGTAGTGCGAGTAGGTTCGGAGAGTGAAAATGGAGCATGGAAGGGCGGGAGGTGGAGCGAGTTGGCAGGTATTTAAAAAATTTTTTTATTTTGGCAGAGATGAGAAGGAGCAGCAAGCAGTTTGGGAGGCTGTATCAGGCTGTTGCTGGAATTTCCATTCAGCAGAGTGGCAGGGCCTGGGTGGGGGCTGTAGTGTCAGTAAAGTGTGGAAAAAAAAATGGCGGCTGGCAAGTTTCGGGTACCGAACGATCAAACTGGCATTTTTTCTGAGCGGGCCGTTGTTAAGAAATAACGGCCCGGGTGCCAGGCTCTTTCAGCCAATCAGGAAGCAAGTTTTACTTTCAGCATTATCTAAATAATTCTAAATCACTTGTAAAGGTAGCTGTTGATCAAATTCATATTGCCATGGCTGGCCCATCGGTGCAGTGGTAAGGCTACTACTCTTGACACCAGTAACCCAAGTTTAGGAACTAGCCTGGGTCATCAGGGGAGGAAGACTCAGCATCCCAGAGGATACACCCCTCCTCCAGGGAGGGACAATAGCCTGCTTCATTGTGATACTGCCAGCTGGGTGACCACAGGCGGCACTGCAGTTTGCTGTGGCTTCGTGGGAGGATGGATACTGATTGGTGCTGTGCTATGTATCATTGCGTACACATGCACCCTTGCCTCCAGCATCCTGGGACAATATGTGGAAAAACACCCTGACCAGACAGGATGAAAGCCAGCCTTGCACAGATCCTGCACTGATAACATTGGCACCTCCTCTAACAGGATCTGGACTGTTTCAGGGGTTGAAGGGCTCTGCCATGCGTGCAAGGGTTTTAAGGATTGGAACAACAGAGACACAGGTTATGTTTGGGAGAAGCCTGGTGACAAGGCCAGGGAGGCTGGCACAGTGGGAGCATGGTTGGTGGTGAACTGGAGAAAATAGCTTAACTACAAAAAGAAAACAAATTAAAGGGGAACTAAAATCAAAAGTTACAAAATAATATGTTGTGCAGAGTGTTCTTATTTGTAGGTGTATTCCTAGGAGGTTCTTCCCTTTATTTGCTGAATGGAGATTTTCTAAATGTTCTTCCTGGTTTTATAGCCCCTTGGGATCTCTATGTTCACATTTTTATGGCTCTTGTTATTCCTACAATGCCTCCTGCCCCATGCGACAGTGATATATCCAGGAACATTGATTCATAGAGTAATAACTGCTGCAGTACCAATCTACTGTTACAAGCCTGGTATTCTGGCTTCAATTAAATAACTTTTTTTTTTAATTTATTTATGTGCCTCCCACTGGCACCCCCAGTTGACCACTTCTTCAGAGTGCCTAGGCCCCCCCCCCACTCACCATCCTGACCCTTACCACCATCCGCCGACCTGACAGGGCAGCAACCTCCAGGGTAACCCAACGTATCCCTTCATCAGGAGGGTCCCTCTTTTCTGAGGGGAAGCGCCTTATGGGTGAAATGGTGTATCCCTGGGGGCCACTAGGGCAGACCTAGCTTTCTGGGGCTTCATGGCAGTGTGAGATGACATTCGTTATCCTGTCAGACAGGGGCACTTTTTCTCATTTTTTTTGGCCCACCCACAACAGCCCTAATTTGCCTTTGTGAATGTGGCAGCCTTGGGAGGGAACGAGTGGGGGGCGGGTGTTGAGGCATCACATCCCTCTAGCTCATCACCCAATTCACCCACAGGTGTCAAGGCCCTGCCCACCCCCTAGGAGGGAAACATCCAATGGACGGTCTTGAAACCCCTCTCTGCCAGACTCCACTCCTAGTACCCAGGCTCGGGGCATGAACCCAGGTTGCCAGCATGCCGAGCGAACCCCTTTTGCTTGGTGCCATGGAGCCAGCCTAAATATCTTTCTAATCCAAACATTCTGTTTTCTAGGTGTGTGTCTAGGTCTAGCCAGCAGAAGTAAATGTTTTGTTTTAAAACCTTTTTGTTTCATCAAACTACACATAACCATTAAAAAAGCTCACGTCACCCAAGCTCACAAATGCAATAATTAGTGATGACTCTAGCAATTTCCTTGCAGAGTAGCCCACCGAATTATCCCCCTGGCATTTGCCATCTGTATATTTACCTTTCATTAGAGAACTCTGGATAAAGAGAGTTACTTAAAATCATAGCTCCACTACTGTAAACTTGAATTAATGGTCCTGGATGCATTACTGTCACATGGGACAGGAGACACTGCAGGAACAAGAACAGCCAGAAAAAAATTTGAACATGGAGATCGCAAGGGGCCATAACAACAGCAAGCAAATTTAGAAAAAAGTATTTTTACTAAACAAAGTGAAGGACTTACTAGGAGTTCACCTACAGATCAAAACACTCTGCATAACATTTTTTTTTTGTTGTTGTTATAAATTTTTACTTTATTTTTCTTTTAAGATTACTGAACTTAACTAGTGTTCCAAACAATGGCTTTTCAATAAGTCTGAATGTACCTGTTGACCACGACCTACTATGTAATTGTTATAATCTTATGTTTTTTGTATTTTGTATTATAAAAGTTATTTGTCTTGTATTTTGTCTTTTTTTTTGTATTATTGTAACTTGTCATCTGTGTAAATGGGCAAATTTTCTCATCAGATTTACAAGTATAAAAAATAAAATTAAATGTAATGAAGATATCACTAGTTTGTAAAGATGGCAATTTAAGCAGCATGATGTGCAGGTATTACAAATTACAAATTGCCAAGGCCCACTGTTCCAAAGAACCACTCAGGTATAACAACCTTTTGTACATACATTGCACTTAGCAGATCGCTACAAGTCAGGGGTCTCTGAAATCTTTACTTCCTGGGAGTCTGGAACACACACACAAAAAAAAGACGCGGTGACACAGATCAAAATCCTACATGGCCTGTTGAGCTCCTCTGACACAGTTTGAAATGTCCTGCAATGGTATAGGTGGATACTAGGCCCTGGCTTGTGCACGCTAACATACCAGTAGCATGTCCCAGTGACACAACATACTGAAAAACATTGTATCCCAATGGGCAGTCATCACATAAAGAACATGGGGCCCCACAACCCCCAAGAGCTCTTGTGCCAGTTTTTACAGAAAATTCTAAACAAACATTCATAATATTGTACATGGAAATGTGTGACACTGGGAAAACAGTGGTTCACTATTTTGTTTTCACTTATTTTTTTATTTATCCCACATAACCCTGTGGAGATGTGACATCTCATTTACTGTGAGGTCCTGCTTCAAGCACAATTAACAGGTGGAAAGATTGAGGCACATGGAAATCCAATAAATTTTTCCAGGTCACATAGTCAGCCTATAGATTCTTTATTTTATTTATTGAGTACTAGGATTACAAATATGGTTGAACCAGAGGTTCGTTTACAAAGGTTCTGCATCAGCAGGAGGGTAAAACAAACAGTGGGGAGTGCAGTACAAAAAGCGAGTTCACAAAATTACACACTAATCATATAAGCAAATAGTTAGTACAGGGGGAAAGAAACAGGTAAGCCGGGAGTTCGTACAAGAGGATTAGACCTAAGTGGACAAGGGGAGTGGGGATTGAGAGTTGGTTGAGTAGAGAAGGCAGTCAGGGGTTGACTTTGTCACAAGTGCATGCTGTCAGAGAAGTGGTAGGTGGGCTGGAGGGAGGGAGGAGGGGACAAGGGTATGGGGCTGGGGTGGGGGTTGGAGAGGGGTGGGGTGGAGGAAGGAGAGGTGGGAGGAAACAAAGGGCGAGGGAAGGTGGGCATGGGCTAGAAAGGGGAATGGGGAGAGGAGAGGGGGCAGGGGCTTGAAGGGGAATAGGGAGGAGGGATGGGAGATGAAGAGGTGGGGGAAAGACTAGAACTAGTAGGTGTAGGAGGGGGACGGATGGAGAAGGCGAAACACAGGCCTTTGTGGGGCAGTCACAATTGCTGAGATCAGTGAGGTGCTGTTGAAGTTTACATTTGAATGGGCCAAGCTTGTTCTCAGCAGTGATTTCAGGAGGAAGGCTGTTCATTAGTGATGGGGCCCTGTTGTAGAAGGCACGTTGAGCTTGAGAGGTACAGTAGAATGGGACAATATAAGGTGATTTGAGGGCATTACATGTGATGCGTGAATTTGTAGCAGGTGACAATAAGTCAAGAGTGGAGGGTAGATCTGGGTGGGTAATATTAAAAGGCCGTTAGACACTACTGAATTGCCTTTTTTGAGCAGCTGAGGACATGCTGGATACTTAGTTAACTAAAAATAATTTAACAGGTCGAACTTTCACAGACCTCTGTCTGACTAAATCAAACCTGGGGAAAAATTGCAAACTAAAGTTCAGTCTGATTCAAGTTTTGTAAACCAGTTAAACCAGTCTGGTCTTCAAATTCAAATTTTATTTGGTTTGGTTAGATATCTCAACATTGCTCTTCTGTCTAGCCAAAGCAAAAAGCAGCAGCAAAAATAAATAAATAAATAAATGTATTAATAAATATACAAACAAACAAATCAATAAATAAACAAAAAACAACAATAGAGAACCCTTCCATCTGACTCTCCAACCCCTACAGTTTCTCCAGTCCCTACACCTTTAAAATAGTTGGAAGACCTCTGAGCCCCCTGAATCCAGCTGCCCTGTTAAGGATGAGTCCATTCCAAATATGCATTTGGTGAATGTGCCAAAACTTGGCATTTATACTTTAAGTTTGGCCCAATTAACTTTGGGGCTACTTTGGATCATTTCCATCTCTGGGCATATAATTCAAAAAATAACACTGTAGCCCTTCCCAGGAGGAAAAGGCAAGTCCTGTGGCCAACTTCTTCTCAACCACATTCATTTACAACCCCCTATTGCCAGATAATGTTTTATAATAAAAACATGTTCTGCTTGTATTGGCACTTTCCAGGCAGTGGTGAAAATGTAAGGGGGACCAGGGGAACTCAATTCCAGGAGTAAAAAGTAAAAGTCTGACTAAGTCCCATGAGTAAAATGAAGGACTGTCCCTATGTAAAATGCACTCCTAAAGGCATAAGTCTGACTAAATCAATTGTGGAAGCTGAGCATATAATGAGAAAATGTGTCCCCAGACCCTTGTAAGGTATGATATGTTCCATCTTACATCAAAGGTGGTTGATTCCCCCAGTGAATTATTTTCATTTCCAACACTGGTTCCTGGTGATAAGTATTTTTAAGTGATAGGAGGAATGGGGATGGCGGAAGAGGTTGGAACTGACTGTTGTGAGCTAGGAGTGGTGAAGAAATGTTTCTTACCCCCATATTTAGCCTGCTAGACCCCTGTACCATGGTGCTAAAGTGTGTTTGGCCAAAGTATTGAAGCCAAACTAAAGACATTGGTCGGAACTGAAGTCAAACCAAAGTTGTCCATTTTTTTACATTTGCTTTTCCTTACCCCCTGTCACTGCCTGGTCTGACATGGCCACCCATCCATGTAGGGTCCAGATTGCCCCTTGTGCCATGTTATTGCCTCCCCCAACAGGAATGTCAATGCTTGATAATGCAATGTTCTTGAGGGGGTACTATGCAAAGCTCCCCCCCCAAATGTTTACCTTGACATACTGCTGCATGCCTGGGCAGATCAGGTCCCAGTATCTTCACTGTTGCCATTTATCCCCCCCTTCCTCTTGATTAATATCAGAAGGCCCTCAGTAACACTGACAAGGGACCAGTGCCAGTGTAGACAGCAAAAGAGCACAGATGGAATGTTCTAAACCCTCCATGGATGGATCCCCAATGTCAAGTCAGGCAGAGACTGAAGCGAATTCTGGAACCAGGAGTTCCTCCCACCATTTCAATAGTATGAGAGTTGGGAGCTGCAGATAGGAAGCCAGTGGATGGGAATGTACTTTTTTGTTGTTGTTGCTTTTGTTTTTGTTTTTGATATTTTTTGTTTGTTTTTGTTTTTGATGCCTCTTTCACACAGTTGCTGAAAGAAGCCACAGGAGAAAGGGACCTACTTTTCCCATCCAACCGGTGAACTGAACTTTTCAAACTTTGCCAGGTTGGATGAGAAAAGTTTGTGAAGTCAGACCCCAAGAGGTTCATACAGCACCAGTACATCAGGTTTCTAAGTTATCCAGTCTGTCACAATTTGTTTGCTCAACAGTGTGGTCAATTAATTTATTTATGAGAGCATTTTTGTTGGGTGAGTGTTATTAGGAATGTGCTACTGTTATTAATACTTAGACAATCCAGATTTATTTATTTATTTATTGAAAGCAGCAGTATTAGCTGATAAAAAAATATATTGTTTCTAGCAATAATGTATTCATGGTGAAACATTGCAATATAATTGTTCTTTCCATTTTACATTCCTGAACTAAGATGTGTTGTTTTGAAGTTCTTAGAAGTTCCTGGTCTCATAACTCACCCACTTTAGAAGTTCTTAAAAGTTCCTGTTCTTGTAACTCACCCACTATGGAAAAAACTAAACATTTTGGGGTGTGGTGCATTGCTGCTTACAATCACAATCATGGTGCTGGCACCACCTTAATACAACCACAGCATGACTCTAGAATGTACAGTCAAAAGGTAACCACAACAAAAACGATTTTACAAACTGCTACAGAGGTTTGGGCTAAAAGGAATCTTGGGACAGGCTGGATGGATTGTGTCTTTTTCTATCTAATTTTCTATGTTTCTGTATTTATGCGAGTCATTAATAATAAAAAAAAAACTAGTAATGTAAACAGCTTCTAAAACTGAGGCAATTACAGACATACCCATAATGAATCGAGGGGTGCCAGTAATATATTATTGCAAAACTGTATGAATACATTTCTTGCCAACTAACAAATACTGCTGCTTTAAAGTTTTGAGCTTGGAAAAGCAAAATTAACAAAAGTTTATTTTCAGGTGTGTCTGATGGTGGTGGTGATGGGAGTGGAGGGTGGGGGTTGGGTACAATGGAACCAGATTGAAAAATAGGTAAAATGTTCAACTCATAATGCAGTATAGATCATAGCAACAATTTAAGCAACAGATAAACAATATAAAATAACAAGCAGCCGATAAATAATGTCAGTCAGTGGGATTGTTCAGGCTGAAGTTAGCACAGCCTAAGCCCAATAACAGGACAGCAGCAGTTATGAAAAAAATAGTTCAGGGAGCCAGAGGGCACATAGGGAAGGGAGATCTAATAAAAGGACCAAGCGGTGGAACACAGCTGTCTCAGCAGTGATGAGGCTGCCTTTCCTTTTGTCAGCAGAGTATATTGCCTCTTAAAGTTCTGGTTGTGGTTGTGGTTGGCAACTATAAACTGGTGAATTCTAAAGAAGTCTCATTCTGCAAACACTGGCCTGCATGTTGCTGTATCTCATTCCAAGAAGTTTTTAGCCTGCTCCAATGAATTTATTATTTATTAAACATGGTTTCTCAGAGCTCCTTTCTATTGCCAGACAGCCTCAACAATACTCCTTCTACACTCCCTGTGTTACATCTGCCCCCTTGGGAATTTCATACAGCAATGGCAGCAACATATGTTTTGATGACACCCACCTCTATGTTCCCATCCTCAAGAACCTCATTACCCTGAGCTTGTATTGTATTAATTAAGATCCTAACTGGCATTTAGCTCTGCTCTCTTTACTAACCAGCTTCCCATTCTAATTGTGTCCTTGGAGCCCTAAACACATTAAGACAGGATCAGCTTTATCTGATTGTCCCCCCAATGCTTGCATTATTCCCAGACTGGCACCTGTATTGCTTACGCCCAAGGAGCAACCACCCACTACCACAGGAATGGATCTCTTCTTTGAAGGCTCTAGCTGCATCTTGCTGCCCCCTACCCCCACAATGACCCTCCAGATGGGCTGGTACTGGTACACAGCACAAAGATACAGCCAAATCATCTACAGATGTGCAGTAGGCATTTCATTTTTGCATCCTCTTCCTCCAGTTGTAGAGACACTGGAGAGGATGTAGTCACCAAGATCCAGCAGTCTGGGGAGGCTCAAGCTCTCCCTGGACCCATTAGAAACCATGGATATCTTATAAAATACTAGTCCACTGGACAAATATAGCAAGAACACACTGTCATAGTCCCCTGGCCTCCAGGATTAAACTATCCTAGTTACTAGGCCACTAGGGACCAGTGACTTCTATATTTCTTCACATGTACTGCTAGGCATTGAGGGGGTTGATTGCTAAACACATGGCCTCAACCTGCAGTTTACCTTCATTTCTCTTTCTCTTCTTATTCTACCCATCAATTTCTACCTCCAGTCTTCTATTTGTGCTTTTCCTTTCTATTTTGACTATTTTTGTCTCAGATTTTTATTAATTTTTTGCCTTTCATCCCTACATTTTACTCTATTTATACTCCCACCCGCTACCATTTCTACTTCTCAGTTGTGGTCTCTACTTTCCCTACTAGCACTATCTACTTAGCTGGCCTGTTTTGCTCTTTATTTCCCTCCAGGTTTAACTGGACATTGACCCCTGCCTGTCAGTTAAGTATGATTTACTATTTTACTGTTCCTGTGTGTCCTATATTTCCCCCAAGAACTATACACTTCTTGTAACTCCTTCTCTATTTTTATATTACAGGTACCCTACCAGCATTTCTCAAGACCTTTACACTAGACTCACCCAAGACCAGCTAAGTATGACCTAAAGCTATACTAACTGGGGTAATGCTGTCACAGTGCCGCCACATTTATTACAAAGCTCTCATCTTATTCTGCAGTTCTTTGACACAGAAACCTGCAGTGGCAGCTAGGCAAAAGAAAGGCAAAACTGGGAGTTTTAGGGTGACATAGTGGTTCGGTGAGTCAGACAATATCTGTAGTCTCGTGCATGGCAGTGGTAAGATAAACAAGATTTGGATGGTGCCATCAAGGCTAGTTTTGCCTTTTTATGTGATCCTTATTTTGTATTAGGCTCTACTGTGTCACCAATCTCATTCTTTTAATTGTAGTTATATGAGGACTGTATTCATCAGGTTTACAGATTGTTTGTATACAGTGCCCACAAAACACTGCTTCCCAGTAATGCTCCCTAAACATCACATAGGGATTCAGGATTCAAGTTAACTAAATACCAGACAATTCATTTAATACCTCAGCACCAAAAACATTTATAACCCCTCCCCCTCCGTTTATACCACCTTTTGTATTGTCAAATGGCCTGGGTTGGACACAGGACCCATCAGGAAGTTGGAGTGAGAGGGGCAGTTTCTTTATTTCCCTGACAAGCCAGGCTGAGCGCCAGACCTGCTAGTTAGTTGAAGGGGAGGGCCAGATGTTTTTTATTCCCTGATAGGCCAGGTTGGGCATCAGATCTGTCAGGCAGTTTGGAGAAGGGAGACAGGTTTGTTTAATTTCTAGACAGGCTGGGTTGGCCTGGGTATTCATCAGGTTGTCGAGAGGAGGAGAAAAGTTTTTTTTATTATTCACTGATAGTCCAGGTTTGGCCATGGACTCATCATGTAGTTGATGGAAAGGTGGGACAGATTTTTATCTCTAACAGATCTTGCTGGGCACTGGACCTATTAGGAAGGTGGATCAGTTTTTTTCTCTGATAAGCTGGGTTGGGCACTGGACTGATCTGGTAGTTTGCTGGAAAGGGGCAGATTCTATTTGCTTGCTGATGGGCCTGGCTGGGCATGGAACCATTCTGCTGAAGAGCAAGCTGGGCTGGAGTGTGCATGGCAATGTGATCACTACATGTGGGATGGGAAGAGTGCAGAGATGAGACTGAGCACTGACAGAAGAGAAAAGCAAGAAGCAGAGTGGGGTGCTGAAGCTGGAATCACAGCCACTTGGGGTTACAGTCTTGGAAGTGTATGCCATCAGTCCCCCTCAGTCTAGTCTATCACGTTAGTGCCCGATGGGTTGGATGAGGTAGAGATGGCTGAACTGGCTGGTAGCAGCAGCAGTGTGGCAGCTGCCCCAAGCTTCCCATGCAGTGTTTGAGCCCCTCACTGTGACCTGAGTGAATGAACACATCGAGAGCAAAGTTTACTACCCCACCTATTCCACCTTCCACTCACCACTTTTCTGCTGCTCCTTTTCTTCGTTTGGCTTTATAGACGGGCAGTGTTGGGCATGGGACACATCAGGTAGTTGGAGGGCAGGGGACAGATTGCTTTTATTTCCTGATGGACCAGGTTAGGCACTGGACAGGTATCCTATGACAGACAGGCTGAACACCATAGCTGCCAAGTTGTTGTGGCCTGGGGATAGTTTTTTTTATTCCCTGGCAGGCAAGTTTGGACACCAGACCTGTCAGGTTATTGAAGGAAGGGAACAGATATTCTTTATTCCCTGATGGGCCGCACTGGGCACTGGATCTGTCAGGCTGTTGAGGGGAATGTGCATTGTTTTATTCTCTGATAGGCTGCATTGTATGCCAGACCAATCAGGTAGCTTAGCAGAGAGGGATTTTTTTTCTGTTCCTGATTGGCTGAGTTGAGTTTCAGACCAGTCAGGTAGTTGGAGGGGAAGGGGCCAATGTTTTCATTCCCTGATGGGTCAGATTGGGCACTGGATCTGTTAGGTTGCTGCATGAGGGGGGTAGATTTTTTTTTCCTGATAGGTCGGATTGCACATTGGACCTGTCAGGTAGTTTGGTAAGGGAGGACAGCATTTTTGATCCCTGATGGGCTGGGCTGGTTGTTGGAATATCAAGTAGTTGACAGAGGGGAGGCAGTTTTTTTTTTATTCCTTGTCGGGCCAGATTGGGCACCAGTAATTATTTTGTATTCTGCATTTCATACACTGCCAGTGTAGCACACCTGTGCCTTGTGAAACATTTTGGGATACAGTGTTTTATGAAAATTATTGTTCAAAACCTGATTCTATTATATTCTGCAGTCCATGCACTGCTGGAATCTAACCCCTGTGCTTTGTAAAGCACCAAACCTGTCATAGTTTGGGTGACAGGAACTGATTTTTTCTCTATGACAGGTTGGGCTGGACACCACAACCATCAGGTAGCTGGGAGATGGGAACATATTTTTTTTATTCCCTGGAGAGAAGGATGACAAGTTGATGATGCCCACATCTGCAATATTCCCTAAAGACTTCGGGCCCCAGTCACAAAGCATTGCTAATGACGAAAGGTACTTGCATCAAGGAAATATAATACAAAGGACTCACTGTGCTGTACCTTGCATCATTTCTAATTCAGCAACACAGCCAGCAACACTGATTCAGCAACACAGTTGGGGGCTGCCTGCAACAGCCAGGCTTGCACTGTCCTTGTGAAGGACGCACTGGTGAGCTGTGGTGGAAGGGGCATGCACCTGGGTGGCACTGCAGCATCCCCTTAAATGGGATTTGGGAAGCCCTCCCCACAGGGTGCATGGACCTCTACAGTTAGACCAGCCCAGAGCTGGTCTAATGGGCTGTGTGACAACCCCAGAACCATCACCTGTGGTATCACGTGCCCACAAAGGACCCAGACACATGCAGAGCAGTAGTGGAGTGTCCTGTTGTGGTGGTTTCATGCCCATAGGGTCTCCCCTAAGGTGCTAGGTGTGCCACTGCCCCCCCACATGGACAGCACAGGCATGACGTCAGCCATGCAATGTCCCCATCAGGGGTCTTTTACACCCCCACTCATCCCAACCCACCTTGCCTTCCACATCCCCTGGTCTGGTCCTCATGACACTGGCAGACTACAGGTGGGTCTCCTTCAATGGGTACTGATGCTGCCTGACTGCCACATGGCTTGTGGCAAACCTTTCCCATGGGTCTTGACTTTAACACATGGCAGCAGTTGTTGCAAGCTGCTGGAGATTGGCACCGGAGCCCCTCCCAATAGCGAATCAGATGCAGGGTCCATGGTGCACTGGAGATTCATGCAAGCTGCTGTTTGCTGCAGCTTGTGTCAATCTAAAGGAGGCTTTGATAATCAGGCTATTTGTTTCTAATGGGTGCTGTCAGCCAATAGTGATTAAACTGTTTATTGAAATTTTTATGTGCAAAACATTACAAAACAGGAAGCAACATACCAAACAATATAAGGAGAACAAAGTTATATACAGAGTAACTACTCAAGTGATATACCATGCAAAAAGGTTTATGAAAATGCAACAAAAATAAAATAATTATTAAGAGTGCATGTTTTCAAGGGAGTAATACCATCGAGAGGTTCTGGGGACATGGGAATCTCAAGAGTGAAGCTCAAGAGGTTCCCCATGTCCCCAGAACCTCAAGGTGGTTTTACTCCCTTGTAACACACACTCTAATATCTGTTATCATGTGTAATATATAGATCCAATTAAAAAAAATGCATCAGTTGTACATCAGGCGCCCAACAAGTTCACTGTGCACTCGCTCAACAACGGGCGCCCGATGACTGCACTTAACACTCACTTGCACGTGGAACACTGCAATGAACATTTATCTTACCTGTTGGTTCACTGCAGTACTGAGTGAAGGCAGGATCAACCAGATTGTTTTTTTCATGTCAAAAGAAATGAAAAAATATATATTGCCGATGCTAGGCAGCAGGGAAATTACTCTTGTGATGTGAGAGGGACAGCAGCCATGTTTAGAAAAGTGTTCTGCCTGCCCACAAATGAAAAGCAGCCAGTCAGAAGGCATGCTTTGAAATATGTCATGTCGCCTGTCTAGGAAAGGGAGTTGGCACCATGGCAACCAGATTGGTGTAGGAGGCAGACTTGCGCTTGCGCTGTTGTATTGGAGTGATAATACTATCATTCAGAGCACTGAAGCAATAGTATTACAGTCTCAGAACAATAGTATTATCACTTTCCAATGATGCTATTATCACTTCTGGAATGATGGCATTATCACATTTTTTTTGTATGCTTCTGAATGCTATTAAGACGTTTTCGTATATTACTATCCATTAATAAGCAAGACAAGAACATGAAACTGTGACATCATAAGGCAAGTTAAGTTACCAAACAGTGTACTATTACATCCAATGAAAAATGAACATGAAACACAACTCAATATGCAATACCTAGAATCCCCTCTTGTACACAGTCAGTCAAAAAAAAAGGAACAAACTATGTACAGGAAAAAAGCTAACAGTACCAACAGCCAAATGAGTATGGGCTATAACCTCAGGATAGCCAAATGTAAAATGACATGGAGCATGGAAAGCAGGACAGGTGATGTCTCCATGTCAACAACGGAGATAAAACAAACAATGAAAATAAGAATGTCAGGCAAACAGAGGGAGAAAAAAGAAAAGAAAGAAGTTAGGAAAAGAGTGATTCAGTACGAAAAGGAAAAGAAAGAAGGGAAAAGATGGGAAAGAAGTATTGGCAAGCTTCCTAATGCGAGGAATGGAGGGAGGTAAAGACAAGACCAGAGTAGTCACATCATGTTGCTCTTCCAGAAACATATGAAAAGGTGCCAAAACCAAAGTATATTGATATGAGGTGCCCGCAGCAGTATGGACCAATTGTTCATAGGTAGCTACCAAGACAAGTCAAAAATTCTTTAGAAGTGGGAGCTACAGAAGTGTGCCAGTTACAGAGTATAAGGTGTTTAACCTCAGTGTTAACTAACCGCAGCCATTTCCCCCATGGAAAGGGAATAAAAGGGATATCTTTATGCCAGCCCAGCAGGTAAAAGGCTGGAGAGGTTGAGAGAATTACCTTCAAAATCCACCCCAGGACTTCTCACACATGCACCCAAAACTGAAAAAGATTGAAGCAGGACCACAGGACATTGAACGGATCTGTTCCAGGTCTGCTGCATCTCCAGCAGGTATCATCCAGAAGGAGGTGTGTTTCATATAGAATCACCAGGGTGCGTTATCACCTGTGTAGTATCTTATTTTGTACAAGTTTACTACATATGTCTAGTACCGCATTATGAGCTGATTTCCAGCAGTCACTCCAGTCCTGGTCAGATATCAAAAAGCCTAGAGAGGCCTCCCAGGTGGCTTTGGCTTGAAGGGCCTGGTCAGGGATCGCATCTCTGATTGTGACATAGATATACCCCACCCTGCCTTTGGACTGTTTCAGCCAGGAAGGCAAAGGACAGAAGCCAGAGGATGAGGTGGTCTTGCTTAACTCCTTGATAAGTTTAGAGAAAACACTCCGTAATTGAAGATACCACCAGAATTCCATTTTCACAAGACCATACCTGATTTAGAGGTTCTGAAAAGAATATAACGCTGGACATTGAAGAACCAGCAAATCCTGTAGTGTAGAAATACCTCAAGAACTCCAGGCTGGCCAAATTAGTGGTTGTCCATTGACAGCCACCTTGCGGATGTGCCAAAGGGGAGTAAGTGCCAAGTGAATAGATCAATGTGCAGCAGCTTGTCCAGTTGTCTCCACCAAGTGACCACAGTCTGCAATGAAGAGGATGGGAATGGAGGACACTGCTTCTCACAAAGGAGAAAAAGAGCAGGGGAGCCCAAACCGCGAAGGGCTATTGCAATCTCAAGCCAAAGGTGGGCAGAGGCAGGAGCAGCATTAAGACACTTAAAGGACACCTAAACCATCTTTTTTTACACATTTCTTTTAATTACTCCATAGGTCTGTAAAGGATAAGTTGTTGTTTACCTTTATTCTGAAATTGCATTAATTGAAGTAGGATAAATGCAGTTTCATAGCATTTGAAAATTGTAAACACAGCCTCTTCTGATTCAAAAAGCCTGCTCTAAGAATCTTAAAATGGCATTCTTGATGATGTCACTCATAAGAGAGATGTCAGCTGTGCAGATGTAGTCTAGCTCTACTGACCATATTCAAATGTGAATAGCATTAAAATGAAAAATGATAGCATGATACTGCGAGCATGAAAGTTGTTCATCACAAATATATCTACAACATGAGTGGTGTTTCATTTATAGATACCTTTTTATTTTTTTTTTAATTAGCAAAAAAGGCAGCAGCAAATTCAATTGTTTGTCACTTTTTCAACAAAGAGATGCAAATCACTTCAAAACAAAAAATGATATCATGGTACTGTGAGCACATTTGTTCAGCACAAAAATATCTACAAAATGAGTGGTGTTTCATTTATAAATACCTTTCAGTTTTATTTTTTATAATTAGCAAAAAAGCAGAACATTCAGGGTGCTTTTTTTTCACTTTTTGCAACAAACAAATACAAACAGCTTTAAAACAAAATATGATAGCATGGTACTTTAAGCACAAAAGTTGTTCAGCACAAAATATCTACCAAATAAGTGGTGTTTCATTTATAGATACCTTTTAGATTTTTTTTATAATCAACAAAAATTGGCAGGAAATTCTTTTTTTTTTTTCACCCTTTGGTGGTATGGCATAAATGGAATATGCTACCTCCCTACTGGAAATATTGTTGATACTTTTAGTTCTCATGACGATTCACCTGATGACATCACTCATGGCTTCGCCACTCATGATGTCATCATGTCAATCGGTACTCGAACAAAAAATATCAACAATATTTCCAGTAGAGGGTCACATATCCCTTATAGATTCTTTGCAAAAAAACTCCATTAACGCATCAGTTTGAGTTCCTATTAAAGTGACAAAAGTAATAAAATGTGATGTCAGGGTTTTCAGTACTAACTCCGCATTCACCCCCAAGCAGCCAAAGGGGGAAAAGCAACACAAGCAACCACAAACATCCATCATCAGGTAAGACAAACAACATACAACTCTTTCCACATGACATAAGAGATATCCATCATCATGGTCCAGCACTTCTGTAGCCATGGATACACATGCACACTTCACACCACCTGGGAAGTGTGCTAAAAAATTCCTCTAGGATCACATTGTAAATTGTAAGTAAGGAATAACACATGAGAGGATGTGTGATAATGCTAAATTACCGCATGCCCAAGGTGGGTTGTGGGGCATGAGATGTAGCCGAATGACTTCAACCACTTGGGAAATGTGGTATATGATTCCCATAGGATCACACTGCAAATTATAAGTGAGCAATAACACATGGCAGGGTGATGTGCAACAATACTAAATTGCTATATGTCCCAGGTAGGCTGTGAGGCACAACTAAGTGCCTTCAACCACTTGGGAAGTGCAATATAACATTCCCATAGGATCACATTGTAAATTGTAAGTAAGTAATAACACATGGCAGGGTGTGCAGCAGTGCTAAGTTGCTGTATGCCCCAGGTGGATTGTAAGGCATGATGCTCAGGTGGGTGCCTTCAACCACCTGGAAAGTGCGGTATATAATTTGAATAAGATTATATAAATAAGCAATAAGACATGACAGGGTGTGCATGGAACATATTTTACCACAAGGCCAGTGGTGTAATAAGGCACGAGGTGCAGGCCGAGTGACTTTAGCCATTGGCCGTGCAGTAAAATATGTTCCATGCACACCCTGGAGTGTCTCATTGCACTTATAAAATGGGCAGGCATTGTTTTGGTGAAAGAAAACAAGGAAAAATGGTTTAAGCTGCATATAAATGTTTTATGTTTTGTTAAAAATAACTATGCAGCATAAAGTAGTTCTGCTTAAAAAGAATTGTAAAGGGAGGGAAACAACAACAACTGGGAAGTGGTGTGGGTTTTTCAACAAGAAAAATACAGTTTTACATGGTTTGAACTGTTAACAATGTCCAGTTATTGACAGAAAAATAACAAGCATTTGTCAATGCCGAATATTTGCTTGCTGGTATGAGCATTAGATATGCAGGAGTTAGATACAGAATAGGAATGGCAGTGAAGTATTGAAGTTCACATGAAGTCCACCGCCATACTGTAGAGATGGACAGGATTTGGGGTAAGTGTTTGGGTCATTGCCCATGACAGTCAAGCCGTGTCACCTCACCCTATTCTGCAGACACCGACACATGTTGAGCTGTGCATTAGGGTGTTTGGCTTTACAGTCACCCCCATTCCATAAGGACATATGGTGAAATGGGTGCAGCATAGGAGAATGGGGTGAAGTCTTGGGCCAAAGAGTCCAAGGTACAGCTGGATGCCTGTCAGTGGGTGGGGGTGGGGTGGGATGGCATGAGCAGTACAGGTGGCAATTCAAAGGCACACCCCAATGCCTGTCTGTCTGTACAGGGTAGTACGTTATGGTTAGAAACCGTAATGCTTTGGCCGTTTGTTGGTATTTACAGTACAAATTTTGAACATGGCCTTTTTGTGACCCCACCTCATGAAAGCATTTGGGACCTCTTGTCATGAACAGTGGCAGTGTGATTTTGTCAATGTGTCCCGAAAACTGACTTCTAACAGCAACAGTGCCATTCTGCACTACATGTACAAAAAGACAGATTGGGCAGGATGTGAAGAATGACAGCTGTACCATCCGTAGGAAGGTATGAAGAGATGGCAATGTTGAAAATGTGTAGTGGGAATATTAAAAATGCTCGCAGTTCCTAGCATACGTGGAAACCACGCAATGCTTGCACATAACACAGTCATTTTATGGAGTTTCATCACCAGATTTTCAACATAGGCATTGCATGACCTGTGCTCATGAACAGTGTCACTGTGATTTTGTTAATGTGTCCTGAACACTGATTCCCACAGCAACCACGGTATTCTGCGCTGGAACGGCAAAAACACATTTTGACCAGGATGTGAAAAATGACAGCTGCACTGTTCATAAGGAGATGCAGAAAAATGGCAATGTTGAAAATCTGGAGTGAAAATATTACAAATGTGCAATGTTCTAAGCGTGCGTGGAAACTGCGCAACACACGCTCATAACACAGTCATTTTATGGACTTTCATCACCAAATTTTCAACATAGGCATTTTAGCACCTCTGCTAATGGACAGTGTCAGTGTAATTTTTGTAATGTGTCCTGAACAGTGATTTCCCACAGCGACCATGCTATTCTGCCTTGGAAGTGCGAAAACACATTTTGGCCAGGATATGGAAAATGACAGCTGTACTGTTCATAAGGAGGTGCAGAAAAATGGGAATGCTGAAAGTCATGGTGACCATTGCAATGTAAGTATCGCCACGAGCGTAAGTGCAAAGTGCATTAACGACGCTTGTAACACAGTCATTTTATGGACTTTTGTCACCAAATTTTCAACATAGCCATTTTAGGACCTCTGCTAATGAACAGTGTCAATATGATTTTGCTAATGTGTCCGGAACATGGATTTCCCACAACGACCACGACTATTGGCAGTGTCAGTGGCTCTGTAGGTAGCACACTTGCCTCTGAGGCTGGGAGATCAGAGGGCTGTGGGTTCAGTTCCCACATCTGGCACTTGGGTTACTATCCCAGTACTGACACTGTAGTGCAGCATGAGAGGGGTGCTGCATTTCTGAGGTGCCGTCTTTCGGATGAGACGTTAAACCGAGGTCCCATCTGCCTGGATTGGTGGTAGTTCAGGTGGATGTTAAAGATCCCATGGCACTTATCGAAAAGAGTAGGGGAATTTCCCCAGTGTCCTCGCCAAATTTCCCTCATTCACTAAGAATGCCACCAACAGCTTAATCTGGTTCAAGGTCAGCTGGCATTCATCTGTGTCTCTCCCGGGTGTGCCTGAAAATAGGCATGATTTGTCTAGTGCACTTACCCGGTCAACAAAAGCTAAATAAATAAATTAATTAATTCTGCGCCTGAAGTGAAAAACACATTTGGGCTGGGATGTGAAAAATGACAACTGTACTGTTCATAAGGAGGTGTGGACAAATGGTAGTGTTGACAATGTGGAGTGTAAATATTGCTAATGTGCGAAGGCATGAGCATGTGTGGAACCTGCGCAATGCACGCTCATAACACAGTCATTTCATGGACTTTTCTCACCAAATTTTCAACATAGGCATTTTAGGACCTCTGCTACTGAACAGTGTCAGTGTAATTTTCGTAATATGTGTCCCGAACATGGATTTCCCACAGCGACAGCACTATTCTGCGACGGAAGTGCAGAATCACATTTCGGCCAGGATGTGTAAAATGACAGCTGCACTGTTCATAACGAGGTGCAGACAAATGGCAGTGTTAACAATCTGGAGTGAAAGTATTGCAAATGTGCAAAAGTACGAGCATGCGTGGAAATTGCACAATGCACGCTTGTAACAGAGTCATTTTTTAGGAACTTTTCCACCAAATTTTCAACATCGCCATTTTAAGACCTCTGTTCATGAACAGTGTCACCGTGATTTTCTTAATCTGTCCCAAACATTGATTTCGCACACCGACTGCGCCATTGTGCACTACATGCATGGAAACACATTTTGGGCGAGATGAGAAAAATGACAGCTGTACTGCTCATTAAGTAGGTGTGATAAAATGGCAATGTTGAAAATCTGGAGTGCAAATGTCACAAATTTACAAACTTACGAGCATGCGTAGGAACTGCACAATGCACGCTCATAAAACAGTCATTTTTTAGGAATTTGTTCACCAAATTTACAACATAGGCTTTTTGAGAGCCCACCTTATGAACTCTGGCACTGTCATTTCATTACTCGACCCTGAAAGGTGATTTTGTGCAGTGACCATGAAATCACCCTTCGAGCCCGATTAACACCATGACAGTTATAGAATTCATGAGGAGGGGTCCCAAAAACCCCATGTTGAAAATTTGGTGCCAAAATTCCAAAAAATGCCTGAGACATGCAGCAAAGTTGAAAAAACCCTATTTACTCCATTATACAGCTTACCAGCATTTCTCAGTTCGGTCGGCTTTGAAGAGTGCAGACATGTTCTCCAGTCCACCCAAGATCATCGCTGGACTCGGAGTAAGTATGGGGTGGGGGGTGTGGGGAGGCAGGGTGCGAGTGGGTGGGTGCAGGTTGTGGAGGGGCCTTGGAGACCGCAAGGAACCATTTTTCTTTCTAGGAAAAAAAAGACAGCATGGGATGGTTTTAACTTCACAGGGCATTTGGCATGCTGGGGTGGGCTCCCAGCATGCAAAATCTTTGATTGGGGACCAATTAGTAGCCGATGGGGATTAGACCCCCCTGTCAGCACACAACAAAAAGGGGGGCCACATCATGCCAATGGGGGATTGGGCAACCCCATCGGCACACAACTAAAGCAGGGGCCATTATGCCAATGGGGATTAGGCACCCCCATCGGCAAACAACTAAAGCGGGGGCTGTTATGCTGATGGGATTGGGCACCCCGTTGGCACTCAGCAAAGGGGAACTTATGCTGACAGGAGTTGGGCACCCGTTGGCAGACAAAGGAAAATGGGAGTTCATCATGCCGATGGGAAGTGGCTCCACCGTCAACAAAATACCTGGGTCACTGCAGCTGGTGGGGATTGGGGCCCCGCTGCAAACAAGACTGTTTGGGGGTACACTGCTGAGGGGATTGGGCATCCTCGGCATGGAGTTGGTTACTTCAATACTGTTTGTGAATGCAGCGGCAAGTCACCCGCCATGTTCACAAACAGTATTAGGCTAGCTAATATTCCGCCTGCAATGACGGGTCGCCTCATTGCAGCAGAATGACTGATGCTGCAATGATGAGGCAGCCCTGATTGCAGCGGTGAAAATGTTACAACTTGGTGCACTTTTGAAGACAGTGTCATCATCGCACACTGTGCCTTCATTGGTCCACTAGTGCCAAGCCCCCAAATGCAGTGCCTCCCTTGGTTGTAACAGTGCCATGCCTCCACAACCCCTTCTGTCCTAAGCTGTCACATAATGTTTCTTGTGCATGCTCAAGCAAACATAAAAAAATCACTTGCTTGGACTAATGAAGTTTACAGGTCCATTGAAAGTCATGGGGTCATTAAAGGTATATGGACTTTGGTTGAAAGATGTCATCCCTCCTATTGGTGGTAGTGCAGTGGTCTTTATTTCATCTTCTCATTTTGGTTCTTTTGTGTTTTCATTCTTTTGACCCAGTATTGAACTCCAGCATTTACGATCTTTACATGAGGCAGCCCAATATGAGTGCAGGCTTGCCTCACAACGGTGCCCCATTACAGCCATCACTTCTCTGCTTTGTAGCCCCGCTTCAGAAAGCAAATGAACTGCTGTGGACCATATTGAGTGGTTCGTGTAAATTTTACTTCAGGCTGCTTTTTTCTTATCTTGCTCATTAGGGTTGACAGTGTGTTCAGTCCCAAGGGTTGGTTTGTGTACCATATGTCCAAGCAGTCCAGGAAAGGTTGCAGCAGGCGGCATGGGTGGCAATAAAGCTGGTGCTTTGGCTGGCAGTTTGGCAAGGTATTTCTTTAAACTTTGAACAGGGCACAGGGGGAAGTCATGTTCTGCATACATGAACCCCCTGTGTGACTGTTTATTTGGCTCAGATAGGTTGCTGTGATTTTTTTGTAGCCTTGTTGAAGGTGGGCTTACATATTCTGTTCCATTTCCATCGATGAGAAAGTGGAAGCTGTTTGGTATCAGGCTTCTCAGCCCTTCCTGCCTGCACCTGGTTGTATACAATTGAATGTCTAACCAAACTTTTGTAAGAAGGCCGGGTGCGGTGTCAGGAGATAAAGCTGGAGATTGCTTTAATAACATTAAATTGGGCTTGGAAATAGGAGGATGGTGCTTGGAAACATCTTTCTGTTGTCTCCGGTAATGCTCCATGACAGAGACAAACACGTTGCTTGTGTTGAAGGCAGGATCCATTATTATGTTAAGCTGCCTTCCAATGCCTACAGAATTCAAGTGTCTGTTTAGTGAGGAACGTAAACTGCAGTAACTGCTGATTGAATATGGTTTCCTTCACTGTTATGAACTTCTGCATAGAAGCGGCGGAAAGCACTGCTGGCATTTTTTAATTTAATATTGTACTGCTTTGAAGTTTTCCAATTATTAAAACCTTTAATGGGCCACAAGGTGTTTTTGTGGTGTTTGCTTCATTTGTCCCATCCTTGATCTCATCTAGGGCCTCAGAGGTCAAGTGCCGTGAAGTGCTCGGCATCGGATTGACAGTATCTGTGAAATTTACATTACTCACTGTGGCATTTGTCAGCTCTGTGAAACTGACATTACTCTTACTTGCCAGCTTCAGCTCCACCACAGTGTATTCTTCATCGGGCATGCTGAAAACGCATTCCATCTCCTCATCAGACATACTTAAATCAAAGTTTACTTGTTTTTTGGCTTCCATATCAACTGATTGCTGCTTTTCTCCATGATGGGCACATAGAAGGATGGCTGCCAGTGAAAATGCCAATGTTCTAAAGCTTACTGATCTTGGCCTTTTCACTGCCAGCTCTTTTTTTACCCATGCATGGAACATATTTCATGCATGGGCATTAGCCAATCAAATTCTTGGATTTAACCTGCTCATTTTATAATAAATTTTAAGTGATCAATACCAGATGGCAATGTGTGCAGCAAGGCTAAATTGTTGCATGCCCCAGGTGGGTTGTGAGGCATGAGGCACAGCTGAGTGCCTTCAGCCACCTGGGAAGTGTGATATAAAATTCCCATAGGATCACATTGTAAATTGTAAGTAAGTAATAACAAGGAACAAGGTGTTCCATAATGCTAAATTACCGCACACCACATGTGGGTTATGAGGTATGAGGTACAGCTGAGTACAATTAACCACCTGGGAAGTACTAATGTCTTCCTCAGATCCAAAGGCACTTATGTTGCCATACATGCACATGCTAAGGACATGGGAGAGTCAGCAGGTGGCTGCTCTGAGGAGCATCAGGCACCTGGCTTCTTTGCCGGGAGACAGAGGTAACATTCTAACTTAAATGGCATGCAGCTAAATGACACAAAATGAAGCCAAAAAAGGGAAACAGCATCAGAGCAAGATATAGCTCTGGGTAGTATGGCAAAGGCAGTTTTCATGTGCACTGACTAAATGCAAGGAAGAAAAGGAAGTGTCAGTGGGTGGCTGCATGAGAAATGCAGCATGCCCTAGATCACGTTGCATGATAACGTAAAGTGGGAATATGAGAATCTGTGGTTCACACTGTCACAGTGAGGCAGCATTGACAGAACAGGGGAAAATAGAAATGGAAACATTAAGCATCCAACAGTTTTGCACCCCCATTCGGAAGGCAGGAGGTCGATGCTACTTGAAAAGCAAATTGCAGTTTGGTTAATTGGAGGAGGGCATGAGAACAAAAAATATCAACAATATTTCCAGTAGGGAGGTAGCATATTCCATTTATGCCATACCTCCAAAAAAGTGAAAAAAATTGAATTTCCCACCATTTTGTTACTGATTATAAAAATATATAAAAGGGTTAGTCATAGTGATGGATGATCCAAGATGACGGAGTAGAGCTGGCCTGAGAAAGGAGGAGGAATGGGAGCTCTATCACACAGGAAAGAAAACAGCCAGATAAGCTGCATATATTGTATATGCCTGATGCTGTAAAAAAAGGCAAACTATGTCTAAACAGATTTGGAGAGTGAAAGAATTAACTGAGACTACCAACTGAGGAAACCTGACATGAACAAGGACAACACACTAGCAGAAGGAGCAAAACACAAAACAACAGCCAACACTATTCGCAGGAAAGTGGAATAAAAAAATGCAAGCTCTGCTGACTTTGCTGTTGCCACTCTCATCCCCAGCAATTTTTGGAAGTAGGCAAAGAACACTAGCAGAAATGACTGGTGGCAAAGGAACGGAAACTGTACTTAGTATTACAGGGGAACAGAGCCAGCAGGAGGAGATGACTACAATGGCAGGAGCCATAACAGGAGCAGCAGCAGCAGTGAATAGCATGGAAGAAGGAGACGGAAAACAGGAACTGGAGGACCAGGCAGAAGAACTGAAAGATGATACAGTGAACACAGATGACCAGGAACAGACAAGGAAGGCAGTGAAATGAATGAAACAAACCAGAATGATGAACCGATGGATCGGAGGTCAGGAACAAGTGCTTCAGATGAAAATACAAGGGAAAACATACGTACAGAGAAATCTAAAGCTGAAGAGGAATTAAATGGGGGTAAAACAGTTAAAACAAAAGAAATGCCAAAGGCACAAAGGAGCAGAACTCAGCCCATGCAGGAATCAAAGAAAACAGCTTCTAAGGAAGCGCCTACACCCTATCAGGTACCATTTAATAATGAATTTCACAATACTGTTTTACAAGGTATAACGAACATACAGACTACCCTAACTAACTTGACAGAGGCTGTGGCAGGAATACATAGTAAATTAGAAGCTTTAACAATAAGAACTAATGAAGCAGAAAAAAGAATAAGTGACTTGGAAGATTCAGTGGGCCCCATTAGCAAAACAGTTGCCCAGCATACAGCCCAGTTAGAATGTTTAATTTAAAAAGTACAAGATCAATAGGATAAGCCCCATGGGTACCTTAAAGCTTGGCTGGGTTCCAGAGGGGGCAGAAGGGTCAGGAGACCCAATCCCATACTTTGAAGACCATACCACAGAAGCAATGGGTCTGGACTATCCGAGACAAAAATAATTATTGACAGAGCTCATCGAGCTGGGGGGTCCAGACCACAACAAGGGACAGATAAGCCTAGGTTTGTTTATATTAAGCCTCACAAGTTCCAAGACAAGGAGCTCATTCTAAGAAAAGCTAGAACAGAGAAGGGGCTGAAAGCAAAAGGATTTAGATTTTGAGCTTTTCCAGATTTTTCCACTGAAACAATGAATGAAGAGAGATCGTTTAACCAAATAAGGACAATTTTGAGAGAAAGAGGTATCAGATATGCACTAATCCCCCCGGCTAAGTTAACATTTTTCTACAATGGCAAAATGTGGTTTTTCACAGATGCAAAGGAGGCAGAAAACCTATTTAAAGAAAACTATTATCAACAGAACTCATACCACAGTACAGGACATTCACCACCAGATGGAAGTACTTTTCTAACCCCACGATGTCATTGCAGCAGGTTCTATCATTCAAAAATAGGTTTTCAACTTTTAATGAACAACAACAACAACAGAGGAGACAAATGCAACAAAATGAAGAAATGGCCAAAAATGGAAATGAGAACATTCCTTATATAAATCCAGATTTACACTGAG
Organism: Neoceratodus forsteri; assembly: GCA_016271365.2. Taxonomy (NCBI): domain Eukaryota; kingdom Metazoa; phylum Chordata; order Ceratodontiformes; family Ceratodontidae; genus Neoceratodus; species Neoceratodus forsteri. Next base: position 730,846,719 of record CM057456.1, on the reverse strand, counting down.
ATAAGAAACTGCAAAATGAGAGGAACGCTATCACTAGGCATGCAGTGAAAAAGAAGTGGAATAATGTTGTGGGGGGATCAAAAAAGTGAACATATGAACACAGAAATATAAAGGGGGAAACATAAAGGAATGCAGATGCATGGTAGATGAAAGAAATGAGAAAACAGAGGAAATGAATCTGTATTACATTTAAAAAAGGTTGTAAATGTTAAATGAAAGAATGAAGAAGGAAAGAGAAAAAGGGTAAGAATATAATGAATATAATAAGTTGTATATTTCAGAGGTGTTCAAACTATTTGGTATTTCATATATAAGTTTCAGAAAAGACACTGGTTGCCATGACATGTCAGAAGGGGGAAAAAAACAAGCACAACTTCAGAAACCCTGACATATGCCTTGTTAAGAAGCAGGAGGTACCCCATTTTCTCTGATTAATGAATATACATTTTATTTTCTCACTGGGTGTGTATATGATGCAAGACAGCATTGGTATTTCTTTGTTAGTACAGAAATAAATAAAGAACAGCAGCTTTCAGAAAGAACATGAGCTTCCCGATAAAATCTTCCTAACACTCTCAGGAAGAAAGAGGAAACAGGAAACCATCTTTGTTGGTGAAATAGGTATTAAGGAGACACGTTTTCCAATAGACGGGGGAAGGGGGAAGGGGTTAGAGGTACATTTTATACAACACTTGTAAACTTACCATTAATAATAAGGAAAGAGCATAAAAAAATAAAGGGCATAGAAACTAAAAAAGCAGAAGAAAATCGATCAATTGGAAGATAAAGGAGACTCAGAAGGAAGAAATATAAACAAACAAGATATTTGATATTACTTTTATCATGATTAAAATTATGACATGGAATGTCAAAGGTCTCAGAGAAAGACATAAAGTAAAAAAAGTAGTTACATAGAAAAAAGTAGACATACTGCTTTTACAGGAAGCTCATTTTTGTTCTAAGGAAGCAACTTTCCATGCAAATAAATGGGGAGAGGGAAGATTTGTAAATTATACAAATATGGCTAAAGGTACAGCAATATTTATAAAAAAGAGAATAATAAATCAATTATTTTTGGAAAATCAACAATCAACCCACAAGGAAGATTTATTATTACAGAAATTCAAACACTAGACAGTCATCTTACAATAGCAAATATATATGAACCTAATATATATGATCATACCTCCTTCAGTAATTTCTTTTTATGATTAACAACATTTGAAGGCCCCTATATTATAGGGGGCAATTTTAATCTAGCCATTAACTGTAGATTGGACAAATCTTCCTCCTTCCAGGGCAATCAGATAAGGAGCAGGAAGCAGTTTCAGAATTATATGGAAAATTTGCATTTGGTTGATATTTGGATAGACTTCAATAGCACAGTACAACAATGTTCCTTTTTCTCAGCACCCCACCAGAGCTACACAAGAATAGATTATTTTTTAGTTTCTCAACAACTACAATATTGTATAACTACAACTAAATATTATAATATTATTATTGTTTCAGACCATGTCCCTATGGAATTAGAGATTAATACAAATCAAATTGACAGAGATAAACAATGGACCCTTCAGCCAGTATTACTTTGGGACAAACAATTTGTACAAAAATTTGAAACAGAGATTAAAGAATACTTTGAACACAATATACCCAGAAAACATCACATAATAGCAACTGGGATGCCTTTAAGGTGGTATTAAGAGGGGCAGCTATTAGCTATTCAAAAGTAAAAAAAATAAAAAACTAAGAGAAAAATGAATTACATTAGATAAAGAAATTAATAAGTTAGAAAAATTACATATGATGACCCACAATCCTAATATTTTTAAACAGCTATTAGTTAAAAAAATAGAATATAATACATTGATATCACAGGAAGCAGAAAAAAGCATTTTATAGACCAAAGCCAAATACTATGCAGTAGGAGACAAACCAGACAAAATAATGGCATACCAATTACAAAAAAAAAACAAGACAGGGAAAATTTTCAAATTAATAATAAGCCTAACAATATAAACCAAACCACTCTTAACTTTGAAGAAATTAATGAAATATTTAAAAATTACTATCATATGTTATATACATGGGAGAGATAAAAATATCCCAATACAATAAGCAACTTTATATCAATTATAACAATACTCACAATTAGCCAGGAAGAAGCAGAACAGGTGGAGAGCCCCATCACAATAGAAGAAATCAAAGAAACAATAGGTAACTTATCGGAGAAATCCTCAAGACCAGATGGGATACCATCAGAATTTTACAAAACATTTAGTGTTCAAATCAAAAAAGCACTAAAAGAACTATATAACCATGCATGGAATAAAGGAATACAACCTCCCTCATTTTTTGAAGTAAAAATTTCTGCCTTTAAAAAAACAAGATAAAGATCCAACTCAGGTAATATCATACAGACCAATTTCACTTCTAAACACAGATATGAAAACATTTGCAAAAATGTTAGCAAAAAGACTTGAAAAAATCTTACCACAAACCATTGCAACAGACCAAAATGGGTTAATGAAAGGAAGGAAGATAGGAACAAACATTTGTAGAGTAATTAACATAATAGACATACATAAAGAAAACAATCCCCTGATAATTGCTGTAAATGCAAATTCATATGAAAAAACTATAAAACTTTAATAATTAAGATAAATCAAGATTTATAAAAATGGAAACACTTGCCACTAGTACTCATAGGAAAGTGTAATGTAATAAAAATGGACATGCTTCCTCGATTACTGTACTTACATCAAACATTACCAATAAGGATTACAGTGAAACACTTTAAAGAAATGGAAAAACAATTTCTAAATTTATATGGAAGAAAAAAAAAACTCGACTAGTCCCCCCAAAAAAATATGGCTATCTAAAGAACAAGGGGGATTGGCACTACCAAACTTCTAATGGTACTATTTAGCAGCTCAGTTATCACAGATTCAAAACTGGTTTAATGAAAAAATACTATAAATAAACAATTAGAACAAGAATTATATAGTTATCATGATATCAGAAGTATATTAGCATCAGGGTATTATACCACAAAAAAAGCACTACCAGGAAATAGTAACAAAACAATAATCACACAAACAACATGCATGCTGTAGCATGGAAGGAAGCAGATAAAATAATAAAATGGTCAGACTGAAGATCACACTGTTCACCCATATATAGAAATATGAACTTTACAATATTAAATACTGATAAGGGCATTTACATTTTAAAAAAGCAGGAATTAGAATCTTTAAAGACCTATATGATAATAATGTACTAATGTCATTTCAGCAAATACAAGAAAAATATAAATTGCAAAAAAAATCAATTCTTTAGATATTTGCAAATAAGAAATCTCGTAACACACACAAAAATCTAATACCTGCAGAATCACCTTTAGAGACTATTATGAGCAACCCTACCTTAAAAATAATATCAGCTTGCAGGTTTGTTCCTGAGGGGTATACCCCCACTGACTCCCTGAGCAGCGCTCTGAGAATCAACTCTTATAAATGATACTCTAGGCCATACCAGGTAGGCTGTGTTTCTTGTTAAATTGCAGAGCTGTTACTTTTAAAGGCCACTTACTGTACACCTACAATCCTCATATACAAGGCAGATGTTGGAAGCCTGGGGATGTAGGAGTAACATTGTGTGCTGGTAAGTGTACCTGCATTGGCTGTATTCTTTTGATGTGATATAGCCTGCACAGCATCTGTATTTTATTTTCTGAAACAATAAAAAAATTTAAAAAAAAATCTGCAACTTATGCGTGCTTACAGGATACAAAACCAAAATCCACTCAGTCAGCTCAAAAACAAATGGGAACAACATCTTGGATATGTAATCCCAGATCAATCCTGGAATTACTTAATTAAATATCCAACAACAGAATTCCATTCATCCAAAATGCAGCAAATACAGTTCACCATTTTACACAGGACCTACTTTACACCTATGAAACTTCACAAAATAAATCATCATTTAAATGAAAACTGTCCCAGATGCTTAGACAACCCAGGTTCATTAATTCATATGTTTCTAACATGTAAAAAACTGACTAAATACTGGAATACAACAACAGAACCTTTAGTGCAAGCTACAAAACTAAACATCAGAGTAAATGCATTCACAGTACTACTAGGAGGAGAACTAGACAGTGGAGTACAAGAACAGAAGAAATTGATTACACTAGGATTGTTAGTAGCTAAAAAGTGTATATTAATGAACTGGAAGGATAAAGAACCATCAAGTGATAAAAAGTGGATTAATCTTATGATTGATTTGTATGATATAGAAAGAATACATTACTTTGCTAGGCAGAAGGAAGACATGTTCGATAAAATACGAATACCATTCAAATACATTGTTATAGGAGAAAATGAAATGTAAATTAGATGAGAAACCTAGGAATGATCAGTTAATAATCAAAATGACAAAAGAATATGTTTAAGGAATTATCCTTTTGAGTACTATATACATATGAAAATATGTTTATGTATATGTTATTTTAAAAAAAATGAAATCAGCCATGTATGTGTTGCAAAAGAACAAGGAATGTAATATCATGTTTCTGTATCCCTTTATGAAAAAAAAATAATAATAAAAATATCTAAAAGGTATCTGTAAATGAAACACCACTCATTTGGTAGATAAAAAAGTGAAAACAAATTTAATTTTCTGCTGTTTTTTGCATAATTATAAAAAAAAAAGCATATATATATATATATATATATATATATATATGAAATACCACTCATTATGTTTGCTTGCACGCATGTGCAAGAAACATAGTGCCATCATATGAGTTTTCTAGAGGTGTGTCAGCCTCTTCCAATTCAGTCAGTGTGTTTGCAGGCGCGGTCGCAGTACACCAATCACTGCTGCAGCTGTTTATGACAGCAGGAAAATGCAGTGGCATACAGTTGAAAGGGAGAGCTCCGCTTGAGTGAGCAGAGCTCCCCCCCACACACACACACGCAAGCACGCATATTGCATGCTGATGCGCTCCCTCCCTCCTCCCCCACGCACACACTGTGGCGGCAGCGGGGTGCTCAATCCCGTTGGCTCCACACCTCCCAACAACAGTTGTCCAGGTGCCATGCTGGGAGCCCACCCAGCATGGCAAGAACTATCATAGCCAATGGGGGTGCCCAATCCCCCATCGGCTCCACGGCTGCAGGACCCCCCAAAGAAGCTTTCCATGAGCCACGCTGGGAGCCCACCCCAGCATGGCAAAGCATGTTATGGCCGACGGGGGTGCCCAATCCCCCATCGGCTCCAGTCCCCCCAAACAGCCTTTCCAGCTGCCACGTTGGGAGCCCACCCCAGCATGGCAAACGCCCCGCATTGTCTAAAACCTGTAAAGAAGAAAACCTTCCTCGCAGTCTCCCACCCCCACAATCCACACCCACCCACTGAGCACCCTGCTCCTCTACACCCCTCACCCCATACTTACCTCCGGAGCTCGGCACGATGATCATCGGTGGACCAAGAACACGTCTGCATTCTTCAAAGCCGACTGCGAACTGAGGAAATGCGGGTAAGCTGTATAATGGAATAAACAGAGTTTTTTCAACTTTGTTGCATATCTCAGGCATTTTTGGGAATTTGCGGCCCAAATTTTCAACATGGGTTTTTTGGAACCCCTCCTCATGAATTCTTGCACTGTCATGGTGTTAATCAGGCCCAATGGGTGATTTTGCAGTCACTGCGCAAAATCACCTCTCGGGATCCATTAATAAAATGACACTGCCAGTGTTTGTAAGGTGGGCTCTCAAAAAGCCTATGTTGAAAATTTGGTGAAAAAATTCCTAAAAATGACTGTTTTACAAACGTGCATTGTGCAGTTCCTACGCACGCTCGTAAGTTCACGAATTTTCAATATTTTCACTCCAGATTTTCAACATTGCCATTTTACCATACCTCCTTATGAGCAGTACAGCTGTCATTTTTAACATCTCACCCACTCTCACCCAAAACGTGTTTCTGCCCATGTAGCTCACAATGGCACAGTCGGTGTGCGAAATTAATGTACAGGACACATTAATAAAATCACAGTGACACTGGTCATGAGCAGAGGTGTTAAAATGGCTATGTTGAAAATTTGGTGAAAAAATTCCCAAAAATGACTGTTTTAAGAGCTCACGTTGCGCAGTTCCTACGCACGCTGGCAAGTTTGTGAATTTGCACACCAGATTTTCAACAGTGCCATTTTACCACACTTCCTTATGAGCACTACAGCTACCATTTTTCACATCTAGCCCAAAATGTGTTTCCGCACATGTAGCGCACAATGGTACAGTCAGTGTGCAAAAACAATGTTTGGGACAGATTAAGAAAATCACAGTGACACTGGTCATGAGCAGAGGTCTTAAAATGGCTATGTTGAAAATTTGGTGACAAAACTCCATAAAATGACTGTGTTATGTGAGCATTGCGCAGTTTCCACGCACCCTCATAAGTTCATGAATTTGTAATATTTTCAGTCCAGATTTTCACCAGTGGCATTTTTCCACACCTCCTTAGGAACAGTACAGCTGTCATTTTCCACAACATGGCCGAAATGTGTTTTCACACTTTCAGTGCAGAAATGTGGTCGCTGTGGGAAATCATTGTTCGGTCAGATAAAGAAAATCACACTGACACTGTTCATGATTGGAGGTCCCAAAATGCCTGTGTTAACAATCTGCTGTAAAATCCCCAAACTAGTTACATTACAATTGTCTTGCACAGTTTCTATACTGCGCTTGTGACTTCACCAGTTTTTAGTTTTCACTGCAGATTTTCAACATTGCCATTTTTACACTCTCCGTGAACAGTACCGCTGTCATTTTCACATCCTGTTCGGAATGTTTTGCACCTGTGGTGCCAAATACTGTAGTCACTAAAAAGCAGTTTTCATTAACAAACTGATATCACCACTGTTCAAGAGGTGGGGTCAGAAAAACCATGTTGAAAATTTGGAGTGAAAATACCAAACGAATGCCTGAGGCGCTAGAGTTTCCGACCATAACGCCCCACCCTGTAGAGAATGACAGGCATCAGGGGTGTGACTTGGGATTCTGCCTGTCATGCTCATACCATTCCACCCCACCCACACCTGCAGCCAGTGAGAGGCATCAAGGTGTGCCTCGTGACTCTTCTGGCCCAAACTTCACCCTTTCTCCTATACCGCACTCCATCTCACCCAGATTTCTGATGGAATGGGTGTGCATAAGGCCAAAGACCCCATGACAGTGACACTTGTCAGTGTCTGCAGGGTAGGTGTGGTGAAATGGCATGGCTGTTATGCCTGATGACCCAAAGGCACACCCCAATGCCTGTCACTCTCTGCAGGGTGGTGGTGGGGTTGGCTTCAGTTCAATACTTCACTGCCATTCCTATTATGCAGCTCTGTAACTTCTACACTACCAGTGCCAATGCCAGCAAGCAAACATTCGGCATTGACAAATGCTTATTTTATAGATATTTTTGTGTTGCACAAATATCTTGCTCACATTACCATGCTATTTTTTTTGTTTTAAAGTTATTTGCATCTGTTTGTTGTAAAAGTGACAAACAATTGAATTTGCTGCTGCTTTTTTTGCTATTTTTTTAAACTAAAAGGTATCCATAAATGAAACACTACTCATTTTGCAGATATTTTTGTGCTGAACAACTTTCATGCTCACAGTACCATGCTATCATTTTTCATTTTAAAGTTCTTCACATTTGAATAGTTAGTATAGCTAGAATACATCTGCACAGCTGGCATCTCTCTCATGAGTGATATAATCAAGGAAGCCATTTTAGGATTCTTAAAGCAGGATTTTTGAATCAGAAGAGGTTGTGTTTACAAGTTTCAAATGCTATAAAACTGCATTTATCCTACTTTTATAAATGCAGTTTCAGTATACATGTAAACAATAGCCTCTCCTTTACAAGCCTGTAAAATCATTTTTAACAAAATAAAATGTGTCAAAAGATTGTTTAGGTGTCCTTTAAGAGTCTAGGCAGGTCGAAAAGCCCCCAAATATCCCTTACACTAGGGAAGGCCCAGGCCCCTCATTGCAAGTGGATCCTAAGTCTCTTGCTGCTGTAGCAGGGTCATCCACCCTCTCATAAGAAGTGACCAATCACCTGATAAATGCAGTCAGACCAGAAATTGCAAATGCTCACAGGATTATGAGAAAGGAAATGAAATATTTTGGGGCATAATTGGTTTCAAGACTTCAATTTTGCCTACTATGGAAAGGTGTAACAGTTTCCACCTTTCCAATTCAGTTATCAACAATTGCAAGAGGGGGCCAAAATTAATGTCACACAACCTAGTGAGGTTGGAAGAGATTTTCAAACCCACCTACATGATATGATCTAGTGCCCAACATAAGCCAAGAGCCTGAAAAACACAAGAAGTGCAAAGTTTGTTCAGAGGTAGAACTTCTGTTTTACCTTGATTGATACGCAGTCCAGACATCTTAGCAAAGTTATGTAAGAGAGTCATGAGAAGATGAATACTGATGGGGGCCTAGTCTAAGAGTACCAACAAATCATCAACAAGGCCTTGTACTGAGTGTCCGCCACCTGTATTCCAGAGATATCCACAGCATGGAGGATCACCACTGCTAAGGGCTCTATAGCCAGCAAAAAAAAAGTCATGGGGACAGGGGATATACCATGGCCCAAAAGAAGGGGGTGGACAGGGTATCATTGGTAAGTGTTTGAGCCTTCGGGACCAAGCACATAGAATGGATATTGTGAAGAAACACATCCCCCAAACCCATTTTATTTAGGGTGATATAGAGGTACTCCCAACTCCACAGAGTTGAAAGCCTTTTCAAAATAAATAGCTATTGCACTGTGTGGGGAGGGGAGGGGGCATGCCTAGCTAGATGGATTAGATTGATGAGGATTCTGATATGATCAGAGCTAAGGCGAGAATGGAGGAAGCACACCTGTGAGGGGTGTATAAGATAAGGAAGGAAGGAAGAAAGGGGCTCAAGGCAATTAGCCAGAACCTTTGCATAAATTTTGCTATCAACAGTGATCAATGAAATAGTTTGGTAGCTCACAAGAGAGATCAGGTCCTTCCCTTTCTTGGGTAAAACTGTAATAGTGGCAGTGGTCATAGCTGGGGGAAAGGCCCCAGAGGTATGAGACACCTCAAACAGGAACTGCAGTTTCGGGCATAACAGAAGGGAAAGGAGGTGGTAAATCTCCACAGACAATCCATCCCCGCATGGTGCCTTACACAGATTAAGACCTTTAATCACTTACTCAATTTCTTGAATAGAAAAGGGAGTGTCCAACATAGCCACTTGTTCAGGGGAAAGATGTGGGAGGAACTTTAGAATGAAAAACCTTGGGCGTCAGATTCTGGGCAGGAAGAGAAGACTGATACATCTGGCTATAAAAGACCTCCATACAAGAATTAATGACCTCTGGATGGGTAAAAAGAGAGCCTTGTAGATTTCAGAGTTCTACAAAAGCAAAACAACTTCCCTACATAACACAGGGGAGCTTGAAGCCAGCTACTAGGACACACATACATTACTTGAGGATTGTTTTTCAGTTTTTAAGTAATAAAAATCAGAAATGTCATTGTTTTAATATTTTTAAAATTATTTAAAGGTTTATTCAATTTTTATAAACACAATCCAAATTTATAAGCACAAAAAGACACTCCAGGATGTGGGTTTCTTCTCTGAAACTGTACTTCCAAGCGGTTGAAGGCACTCGGCACAGTCACCTCATACCTCTCAACATACTGTACCGGGGCATATGGTTCAGGAAAAGGAATCCACACCCTATCATGTTTTATTGCTTATGTATAAGTTAGACTTTAGTTTTGAAAAAAGATGTACCACTCCATTTCCAGCACAGGATAGTCAATATGTCTTTTGTGCAGCACTTCTTGGGAGGAGCAAACCTCACAGAGAAAGTAGCAGAATATGGAGTCCACAAAGTGAAGAGGAGACAGACAACAAATTGGGTGATAGGTAGGAAATGGACAGTGGTGGAGGATGGTCACCCACCAGAGAAGAGGATGTATAGAGTGGAGTACCCCAAGGGTTGCTGCTGGGTCTATTGCTCTATTAATGGCATGGAGAAGGGGATCAGTAGCAGGTTGCTGAAGTTTGCTGATGGCACTATATTGTCAAGAAGAGAGGACACTGCAGAAAGAGAGAAGGGGCACAGTACAGCAGGGACCAGCATACATTAAGAGCCAGAGCTGAGAAATGGGGACTTAAATTTCACGCGGGGAAGAGCAAGGTATACATCTAGGGCGAGGAATCTGGGTCCACATAAACCCAGTGACACTGTGGTGTACAAATGGACAGCACAACCCAGGATTATGATCTAGGGGGTAATTGTGGACTTTAATTTAAACTGATACCAGGTTGGTAGTGTGCTGAGGCAGTAATTGTGGGGTAAGGAGTAAGTCTGGGGAGATGATCTTTCCTTTGTGCAAGGCCTTGGTCCAGCACTTGGAGCACTGAGTCCAGTCCTGGTCATCACAACACAGAAAGGATATTAAAGAGTTCAAAGGGTTTCATCTTAGGGCCACCAAGCTGATTTGTGGCTTAGGAGGTAAAGGTTATGAGAAGAAATTAAACATTCTCAAATCATTTAACCTAGAAAAGAGAAGGCTGATTGGAAACCGGATCATGGTTTTCTGAATACCACAGAGTGGAATACACAGATGTTTGAGCTGAGGAGTACAAGCAGAACAAAATGGCTTGCCCTCAAACTGGTGGGTGGGTGGCTCAAAATTAAGGTAAACAAGAAAGCATCACTACACACACAAAGGGTGGTTAACACATGGAATAGCCTACCCAGTGAGGTTTTGGAAATAAAGTGCTATTCAGGCTTTCAAAGCACGATGAGACATATTCCTGTGGGAAAATGGCAGTAAGGTGGACAGTGCACAGCATGAGTAGGGTTGAATAACTTCTATGTTTGGATGTGTGGCCACCATAATCAAATTTGGTTAGTCGCAACTGTGCAGCAAACGGGCAAATGAGATGGAGCCAAAATCCTTTACATCATCACAGTTCTGTTACTATCTTACCATGAAACACTGGAAGGGTAAGTGACTTGTCCGGGCTCACACAGCACAGCAAGTGATTATGCTGGGATTTGAACCCGGTCTCTTTGTTCTTAAGCTTGTTATTCAATTACCAGACCATAAACCACTACCAGCCTGTAATATGAGAATGAGCAATCAGTGGAGGCAACAAACTCCATTTTTGTAAACGTGTGGGCACAGACACTGGGTGTGGCATGACTCCCCTATGGACATTTGCTGGACTCAAGTACTTTAGTGGCTGCAGCACAGACTTGTGAACCAGGAGCCCAATAATCAAATCCCACATAGCTACTTGCATGCTGTATGAGCTTTGCTGTAGTCATTAACTTTCCCGTGCTTCAGTCCACCCAACTAAACAAGCATTTGTCAATGCCAAATGTTTGCTTGCTGGCATTGGCATTGGTAGTGTAGAAGTTACAGAGCTGCATAATAGGAATGGCAGCGAAGTATTGAACTGAAGCCAACCCCACCACCACCCTGCAGAGAGTGACAGGCATTGGGGTGTGCCTTTGGGTCGTCAGGCATAACGACCCGCCATTTCACTACACCTACCCTGCAGACACTGACAAAGTGTCACGGTAGCCTTGGGGTCTTTGGTCTTTGCGCACCCATTCCATCAGGAAATATGGTGAGATGGGTGCGTATAGGAGAATGGGGGAAGTTTGGGCCTGAAGAGTCTGAGGCACACCTTGATGCCTCTCACTGGCTGCAGGGTGGGTGGGGGTGGAATGGTATGAGCATGACAGGCAAGAATCCCAAGTCACACCCTGATGCCTGTCATTCTCTACAGGGTGGGGCGTTATGGTCGGAAACACTAATGCCTCAGGCATTGCATGGTATTTCCTCCAAATTTTCAACATGTTTTTTGTGACCCCACCTCATGAACAGTGGCAATATCAGTTTGTTAGCCAAAACTGCTTTTGCACAGCGACTATGGCATTTGGCACCACAGGTGCAAAACACATTCGAACAGGATGTGAAAAATGACAGCGGTACTGTTCATGGGAGGTGTAAAAACGACAATGTTGAAAATCTGCTGTGAAAATCTTAAAAAAACTGGTGAAGTCACGAGCGTGCATAGAAACTGTGCAACGCACACCCATAATGTAACTAGTTTGGGGATTTTTTTACAGCAGATTGTTAACACAGGCATTTTGGGACCTCCGATCATGAACAGTGTCAGTGTGATTTTCTTTATCTGTCCCGAACTATGATTTCCCACAGCAACCACGCTTTTCTGTGCTGAAAGTGTGAAAACACATTTCGGCCATGTTGTGGAAAATGACAGCTGTACTGTTCATAAGGAGGTGTGGAAAAATGCCACTGGTGAAAATCTGGACTGAAAATATTACAAATTCATGAACTTACGAGGGTGCGTGGAAACTGCGCAATGCTCACTCGTAACACAGTCATTTTATGGAATTTTGAACCAAATTTTCAACATAGCCATTTTAAGACCTCTGCTCATGACCAATGTCACTGTCATTTTCTTTTTTTTTTTTTTTCAATTCAACTTTTATTAAAGTTTTAAGAACAGTAACAGTAGTAAGGAATACATCGAGAAAAGAAACAGGATGACAATAAAAAGTTTCTGTCGGCAGGACAAGACAGATAATCAGGATGTATGCCTTACCCCCATCCCTAATCCCCATCCCACCCCACCCCACCTTTTACACAGCACTAAAAGGGAAAAAAAAGAGCCGGCTGGAGGATTAACTATCACTTACAATGGGACGGAAAAGAAGGTATATAAGGGACCCCAGGTCCTATTGAATTTGAGAAGTTTATGCTGCAAACTTGCAATGGTTCTGTCTGTCCTGAGGTTAGATAGGAATTCCTGCAACCATTCGCCATAAGAAATCTCTGTGTTATCTTTCCAATGCCTCAGAACTACTTTCTTTACTGAGGCCGAGATCAATCCCATATGATATTTCCTACATCGGACACTAATCTGAGTCATATCCCCTAAGATACAAATCTCCGGAGTGAATAACTCTTCCAAACCCAAAAGGGATCAAGATTTTTCTTAATAGTCTCCCATGAGCCTATTACTTTCAGGCAGTGCCAAAAGATATGGAGAATATCCCCAACCCCTTGCTGACATCTAAAACATGAGGATGAGGAGACCATGCCCCTCTCAACCAGTTTAAGAGGGGAGAAATAGGAGTTATGCAATAATTTGAATTGCATTAATCTGAGCCTGTCCTGCACTAGAAAATTATGGCACGCCCCCCAAATAGCACACCAGTCAAAATTGTGTTCTGGGAACAGTTGCTGCCAATATTGTCTAGGGGCATGAATATTAGGGTGTAGCCAACCAATCAATACATTGTATATTTGCGAAATGGCATGAGCTTTTCCAGCCATTGTGATCAAAGTTGCCTCAAAGTCACTCAGACCACAGTCCCCGGATGAGGTACTCAACTTTCCAGCTAAAAGATGGCGGAGTTGAAAACTCTAAATATCAGGCGCTGAGGAAATTGAAACTTGCACATGATGTCCATCGAAGAAAGCAACTTACCACCTTCTTCAAGTAAATCTTTAATCATCATCTTATCCAATAAAGGTAACCAGGTAGCTTGAATAGGTTTACCATCTATCAAGAAATTAGGATTCCCATTATCAGTTGGGACGGGTCCCAGTATGATGATATTTTAGAAAGGAACATAGTTGTATGTGTATTCTAACTGAGGTTTCAATGGGTGATTTACGAAGTGGGGAAGAGCTTTCAGAGGACAGTATAGCAAAGCCTCAGGCCTGAGTCCAGAGTCCCGGATCCGGGATGCTTCCAGGTTTAACCATAAAGGTATATAAGTGTCAACCTGCAAATTTTCTATTTTTTTAAGCCACTGGAGATATTTTGATGCGTGACTGGCCCAATAATATAGTGCAAAGTGGGGGAGTCTCAGACCACCATACAGTTTAGGGGCAGACAGTTTAAAGTAAGACAATCTTGGCCTCTTGTAGCTCCAAATAAAACCAGAGATGATTCTATGCACTCCTTTGAACCACTTAAGCGGGAGCCAAATGTTTAACATACTAAAGGGGTAAAACAACCGGGGAAAAACGTTCATTTTACCAGATTAATTCTCCCCATATAGACAAGGGAATAATCGCACCTCGTAAGTCCGCTCAATATCCGCAAAACTGGATCTAAATTACTTTGGCTTTAGAGAAATACGTCTCTAGTTAATGTTAGACCTAAATATCTGATGGACTTAACATTTCTAGGCTAGCCCGAAGGGCAATCTCATGTGCACCTGTCCTGAAATTTAGGGGGAAGACCACTGATTTACTAACATTGAGCTTGTAATTAGCAATAGAGCCAAATTTGTCGATAATATCTAACAAAATTGGAATAGAGGAGGATGGATGTGAGATTTGCAGCAGGAGATCGTCTGCATATGCCGCAACTTTCAATGTGTGCCCCCATGCCTGGATACCCTGAATTCCCTGCTCCTGTTTAATTCGCAAAATAAGGGGCTCAATGTATAAATTAAAAAGGAGCGGAGAGAGGGGGCAACCTTGTCTGGTACCAAGAAAGAGTTTAAATAAAGATGAGGTAACACCATTGCATGTAATTCTTGCTGATGGTAATTTATATAAAGCTTTGATCCACCCAGAAAATTGACGGGGAAAACCGAAATAATCCATAACTTTTATAAGGAAATTACTGTATACCCTATCGAAAGCTTTCTCGGCGTCCAAAGAAACCAAGACCATGGGCCAATCGGCATCCCTGGAGGCCGAGAAGACATGAGCCAGAGCCCTTAAATGATCTGCAGATGATCTACCTTTCATAAATCCCACCTGTTCGGGTCCAATTAGACCGGGGAGGACCTTACTTATTCTGTCGGCTAACAGCCTGGTGAGAATTTTAATGTCTTGATTGAGAAGGGATATGGGTCTGTAATTTGCAACCAAATCTGAGGCCTTACCCGGCTTAGGTAGAAGCACGATTAAAGCTTCAAAAAGAGAACTATCAGTGGCCTCACCATCCAAAATGCATTGGAACAGCCATACCAAAGAAGGTACCAATTCCATCAAGAAAGTTTTATAAAAATTGGCGGAGAGACCATCTGGGCCAGGTGTTCTGTCCAAAGGGAGAGACTTGATAACCCGGTCGACTTCCTCCCCAGTAATGGGGGCCAGAAGTTGAAGTCTATCGCTTTCACATAGTGAAGGAAAATTTAAACCTCCCAAAAAGTAATCAATCTGTTCCTCGGACGGAGGGTCTTTCATGGGCCCATAGATCCCTTTAAAATATTTTAGAAACTCCACTAAGATATCCTCAGGGAGGGTTTTGATAGGGCCCCCCTCTAAGAGGCGAATAGCTGGCACCCATCTAGATGACTCTAACTGTTTAATTCTTCTAGCTAATAGTCGGCCAGCCTTCTCCCCTTGGTCTGTAAACATAGCCTTAGATCTTATGAACGCCCACTCGGCTTGCTCATTTAATATTCTAAGATATGCACCCTTAACAAGGTTAGCTCTTGCCTATAGGTCTCAGAAGAAAAGTCAGAAAGGCCTCGTTCTTTGTCCCGAATTTTAGTTAGTAAATCAGCTATGCTGTTCATCTTTCCTTCTTCCTGGAAGCTAGCCCAATCAAAATACCCGGATAAAAGCCTTAAAAGCCCCACTCATATCAGGTTTGTTAGTAGAGTTTAAGTTAAAGGAGATAAATTCTGTCATTTGTGCAGAGAGGTAATCAACCAATTTAGGGTCTTTTAATATCTGGTTATTAATTCTCCATCTGCTCCTGGTTTAGGTAGCGATGAGAAAACAAGCAGGCATTTCACTATAGAGTGATCCGACAATGGACCAGAAACTATGCTTGTGTCTAATACCCCAGACAGAAGAATATTTGAAACAAGGAAGTAATCTATCCTAGATAGGTATTATGTGCCTGTGAGGTGAAGGTAAACTCACGCACGGACGGATGGAGCACTCTCCACATGTTGCAAGACCCAAACCATCCATCATCTCCCTAACCGTCCTGTGACCCGGCATTAGTGTCTTCCTAGCAGAGCAAGATCTGTCCATTGACGGGTCCATAACCAAATAAGGTCACCACCCAACACAATAGGCAGATTACTCCAGGAGAAGTAACTCCATAATTTGGACAAAGAAACTGGGGGAATCAACATTAGGGCCATAAACCGAGCCCAGAACAATCTCTAGGGTTAATAGAGTGCCCTTCACAAAATATACCTCCCACCTTTGTCTTCAATTACTTGAGACGGGAGAAATGGGATTGACTTACGTATCATAATCAACACCCCTTTGCTTTGGGAGCTACCTTCTGAGGAAAAGATCTGGCCAATTTGACACCTGCATAACTGGTTACTTTCGTCTCGACAAATGGGTCTCTGTAAAAACATAATATCTGCTTTTACATACTCTAGATGTTTAAGGATTTTATACTGTTTAGATTTATGGCAAAGGCCGTGTAATGCCCAGGTCACCATATTAATATGTCTCGCCATACTGTAAAATAAAGCCTAGACCTGAATAAATTAAAACCAGCCCTATACTAAGCAACCAAGTAGAGTACGTGCATGTGTAAAGGTCCCTCCCCATCCCAAAGTCCCCAAAACCCCATAACAATAAAAACCTATCCCCAACAACCCTCCACCCCTAACCCACCTGAATTACCAATGAACATGATACCAGAACAATGAGAAACTCTGCCTCCAAACCCCCCATGTTAATACATATATACCTAATCCGGTCCATTCTTCAATTAGCAGATACAATGATAGCTTAATTTGAGTTTTCCCCACCCCTTCCAACATTAAATTTGAACTATCCCCTATATGAGAAACACATAAGCCACCAGCTCAGGTAAGCAAAGAATAAAAAGAAAATAGTTCATAAAGAGCATCTTAAATGATGTTAACTAATACTCAACCCTGTGGACCACATTACAAAAAAAAAAGTTTAGGTAGGGACTGCGCTAACACAAAAAAAGTCCAGACTGAAAATGTCTTCTCAATATTCAATACGCAGGTTGATTGGTCTCCCTACTGTTAAACAGAGATTATAAAAAGAGGGTCCCTATGTGAGGTGATCCTACATAAGAACGATCCATCTAAGGTGTAATGTTGCTTTACTCAGCTTACGCTGATTCCCCAGAGGTCCCAGAACCGCCTGTGCGTTTAAGTGGGGGGTACTATAATAAGGACATATTAATGTGGTGATAATTTATGCTGCCAACTATCGCATATAATAATCCAAACCACATTATAAGACAGCAAAAAGTACACGAGTATCCCCTTTTATACAGCGGATGAGAAAAAAAAAAAAAAAAAATTGTCTTAAAACTTCTCGTGTCCATTATTATGCGGCTCCTATCTGGATCCAAGCCTGAATTCTTCTCATCTGACATCTTGAAGCGTCTCCTGGCTAGGAGGGTGTTTGGGAAAGAGATGGAGATGACCCCCCGAAAAAACTTCCCGCTGCGTACCAAATGCATCCCTCCAGGCACATAATCCTTTACAATGGCCATCATGGGACCAATATCATTGTATAACATAGCCCTTCTTCGTTCATCATGAACCAGCAGGTTTAAATTATAATCCAATAAGATCTACCCCTGGCGGTGACGGGCGAGTCTGACAGGTTAGCCATTCAGTCGGGACAAATTTAATCTGTGAGAACAGCACTTGATGGAGTAGAGATAAGAAGGGGTTTAAAGTCAAGAAAATTCTCCAACTTCCAAATCTGTCGGTCTAAAACAAAACATTCAGGTATAGTCAGAATCCAACATATACCCCCCTTCCCCTAATGGAGACCAATATAGCATCCAGCTACGGGGACAGGTATACACAAGGAGCGGGTGACCCCCTGAGATACCAAAGCTCCCGATCCAAACAGGACACAGTTAGTCCATGGTTACCCGAGAAATCAGCGTCTAAATGAAGATTCCCAAACGCAGGGCACTTGGAGAGATCATCCTGACAAATCACACTACTGGCGATCACCAAAGTACACTCTCATGGATCCCGGAATAAGTCAGGAAACAGCTTTTTTAACGTTGATAGCGCGTCTTCTGCATTTTCAAAGGTGTGCCATATCTCATTGGCAAAAACTTGAAAACGGGCTGGATACCTCATCCTGAATCGGATATTAGCCGCAATCAGCTTAGAAATCAAAGTGTGAAACGAAGCCATCCTCTGTCGAACAGACAGAGGTAGGTCCTGAACCACCCTTAGCTTCGCACCTTCCCAAGATATTTCTTTCATTTCCCTGGCTTTACTTAGGAAGTGTTGACGCTCTAGATAGTTCAAAAATTTGAAGATGAATGTACGAGGTGGTGCACCAGTCGGGGGCATGGCTCTCAGCGCCCTGTGTGCTCTCTCAATAATGTACGTTTGCCCGAAAGGCGAGGGGCCAGCTATTTTTAGTACCAGACGTTGAGCAAATTTAATCGGCTCTAGGCCCTCCTCTTTCTCGTAGTGCTATAATCACGATGTTGTTGGCGAGATCGACCCTCAAGGTCTTCGACTTTGCTCTCTAGTTTAACAATCCGTTGCTTCATCGTTACTAAATCCGGGGCCAGCTTGTCTTGCTTCCGCTCCACTGATGTTATACGAGCTTCTGCGTCTGTGGTTCTGCGCGCCAGGTCCTCAATAACTCGGGATATTGTTTTAACTTCCGTGGTTAGCTCCTTCATTTCTTCACGGAAAGGCTGGAATTCTTTCAGGAAGTTTGACAAGGTAAGCGGCTCTGCTTCAGGCACCCCGAGAGCTTGCGACGTAGACTGTTGATTACTCGAGGCCCGGGCTTTTTTCGGGGCCTTCTCGGGAGTCGCTGAGGGCGTGTGTTTCGGTAGGGAATCCTTAGTGTCCATCTCCATTCTCCTGGTCCAGCTGCCTCGAGGGATGTTCCGACACTGTTTGAGGAGGTGAAGGAGTTCTTATGAGCCGGAAAAATAGCGTTTGCTTGATCAGGTAGAGGGAGCTTCAGAAGGCTGCAGCTAACTCCTGCTCTGCATCACGTGACCCCCGTCACTGTGATTTTCTTAATCTGTCCCAAACATTGTTTCGCACATCGGCTGTACCTTTGTGAGCTACATGTGCGGAAACACATTTTGGGCTAGATGTGAAAAATGGCAGCTGTACTGCTCATAAGAAGTGCGTAAAATGGCACTGTTGAAAATCTGGTGTGCAAATATTACAAATTCGAAAACTTGCCAGCGTGCGTAGGAACTGCGCAACGTGCACTCCTAAAACAGTCATTTTTGGGAATTTTTTCAACAAATTTTCAACATAGCCATTTTAACACCTCTGCTCATGACCAGTGTCACTGTGACTTTCTTAACATGTCCCATACATTGATTTCGCACACCGACTGCGCCATTGTGCGCTACATGGGAAGAAACATGTTGTGGGTGGGATGTGAAAAATGACAACTGTACTGCTCATAAGGAGGTGTGGTAAAATGGCAATGTTGAAAATCTGGAGTGAAAATATTGAAAATTTGCGAACTTCCGACGTGCGTAGGAACTCTGCAACGCACGCTCGTAAAACAGTCATTTTTAGGAATTTTTTCACCAAATTTTCAACATAGCCATTTTAAGACCTCTGCTCATGAACAGTGTCACTGTGATTTTCTTAATGTGTCCCATACATTGATTTCGGACACCGACCGCGCCATTGTGCACTACATGGGTGGAAACACGTTTTGGGTGAGATGTGAAAAATGACAGCTGCACTGCCCATAGGGAAGTGTGGTAAAATGACAATGTTGAAAATCTGGAGTGAAAATATTGAAATTTCACAAACTTACGAGTGTGCGAAGGAACTGCGCAACACATGCTCGTAAAAGTCATTTTTAGGAATTTTTTCACCAAATTTTCAACATAGCCATTTTAAGACCTCTGTTCATGAACCGTGTCACTGTGATTTTCTTAATGTGTCCTGTACACTGATTTCGCACACCGACTGCACCATTGTGCGCTACATGGGCGGAAACACATTTTGGGTGAGAAGTGAAACATGACAGCTGTACTGCTCATAAGAAGGCGTGGTAAAATGGCAATGGTGAAAATCTGGAGTGAAAATATTGAAAATCCGCGAACTTACAAGTGTGCGTAGGAACTGCGCAATGCACCCTCGTAAAAAAGTCATTTTTAGGAATTTTTCCACCAAATTTTCAAAATAGGCTTTTTGAGAGCCCACGTTATGAACACTGGCAGTGTTGTTTTGTTAATCATTCCGAAAGGTGATTTCGTGCAGTGGCTGCAAATCACCCTTCGGGCCCAAGTAACGCCATGACAGTGCAATATTCATGAGGAGGGGTCCCAAAAACCCCATGTTGAAAATTTGGTGCAAAAATTCCAAAAAATGCCTGAGATATGCAACAAAGTTGAAAAAACCCTATCTATCCCATTATACAGCTTACCGGCATTTCCTCAGTTCGCGGTCGGCTTTGAAGAGTGCAGACGTGTTCCCGGTCCACCGAAGATCGCTGCGCTGGACTCCGGAGGTAAGTATGGGGTGAGGGGGGTGTGGGGAGGCAGGTGCGCAGTGGGTGGGTGCGGGTTGTAGGGGGGCAGGGAGACTGCGAGGGACTGTTTTTCTTTACAGGTTTTTTTCTTTAAAAGGCGAGCGGGGCGTTTGCCATGCTGGGGTGGGCTCCCAGCGTGGCAGAAGGACGGCTGGGGGAGTCGTGGAGCCGAGCGGGGGAGTGGGCACTTCCGGTCAGCCATGGCATCTGTTGCCATGCTGGGTGGGCTCCCAGCGTGGCACCCTGTATTTGGGGAGACACAGTGGAGCCGATGGGGATTGGGCACCCCGTCGGTTATCTGCGTAGCCACGCTGGGGTGGCACCAGCGTGGCATATGATTTTTGTTGGGGGTGCAGCACAGCTGATGGGGATTGGCACCCCTGCTGGCTATACAGTGTGTGTGTGGGGGGCAGCATATGTGTGTGTGTGTGTGTGTGTGTGTGGTGTTGGGGAGCGCATGAGCAGGCGATATCTGATCGCTGCTCATTGAAGCGTAGCTCCCCCTTTCAACTGTATGCCACTGCATTTTGGAGCTGTCATAGACAGCTCCAGCTGGCATTGGAGAACTGCGGCCGCACCTGCAAACACACCAACTGAATTGGAAGAGGGCTGACACACCTCCGAAAACTCCAATGATGGCACTATGTTTCTTGCACATGCGTGCAAGCAAACATAAAAATGTAAGTGTGGGGGGAGGGGGAACAAGACTTAACTGATAGGAGGGCTAAATATTGCTGCAAGTATTATTTTAAAGACCCCCCCCCCATGGCAGTAGTGAATTCAGGTGGCCATTGCTGTTTTTTTTTTGTTGTTGTTTTTTTATTTCTTAGCAGATGTACTGTACATCACAAACTTGGCTTCTGTGGCCAATCAATCAGCACCCAAATACTGCAGTCCAGGCTTCCTGGTTCACCAAGTTAACAGCATGAATTCTGAAAAAAAAGGCCAAAATTATGTGCATTCCACATTCGAGTCTGGTGCCAGTGTAAGAAGTTATGCAACAATTGGAGCCAGCTGATAAAAAACTCTGCTGGTCACAGTTAAGATGAAGCGGCTGGCGTGCAGGGGTAGGCTTCTGATAGGTAGGAGCTTCAGTTATTTGGGATTTACTGTAAATATTTGTCCTGATGCTGGACTTGCTACTGCATTACTGCTATGTCTCATTGAGAACACAGTCAGAGCACTTCAGAGACCAAAAGGGGAGGCGCGCTTACTTTGCCCCCGTATGCTTAATTCACCTGTGTGGATCCTCTGCTTCAGATACCAGAATCCTTTTTAAGGTGACACGCATGATGTCTTATGTAGAGGAATATGACCAGAACAGTCATGAAGAATGGTACCTATACATTACTGTGAGCCAGGTACTCGAGATAGGAGCATGCGCAGCCCACGCCTATCTGCACCTGCTCACAGGCACAGAGGGTGTAGCATGCACATAGGGCATGGCTTGCACTACCGCCAGCCACCACAGGCCACTTATCCACAGCCCCACTCCTCCAGCACATCGATGTGTGGAGGTGGCCCAGCAGACACAGGCAAGCATTCAGTCAGATGCCCATCCTGGCCCAAGAGTTAATCCCCTGCTCTACACAGAAGCAGGGATTGTGTGACCTTCAGTTAAATGTATTATGAGTGAGTGTCTCAATGGCCGCCCCAGTGCTGTCTGCATTACTGCAGGGCTGGGGCAGCATGGCAGGGTAATCAATTGTCCTTCCACCTCTGGCAGATGTGGTTCATGGTGAGCACTCAGCAGGCATGTCAGGGTCTCTGTCTGCATAGCCTGCACCTCCCTCTCTGAGCACTCTGTGCCTTAGTGAATGACACAGAGTGTGGCTACACTCCTGGCCACCCCCTGGACTGTCCACTCATGTAGCTGCACAGATAGACAGGGACTGAGTACAAAAGGGGTGCACACCGCTTTTTTGACAGCCTCAGGGGTCCACAGGACTTCCGTTGCATGCTTGACAAACATAGGGCTGCAGAATCGCACCATGTATACACGGCGCGTTGGCTATGTGCACATTTCATGTATAGAGCCCAATGTGAACAAATAATGTCTAAAGTGGCACAAATCCTGAAAATGTCTTCAGTAATTAAAAAAAATGAAGGCCCTAAAATTCAGGTTTTTGATAACTTTAGTATGACTGAGTTCTGCTGAGCAGAACTGTAAATGTTTTGCTGGAAATCAGAAAACCTCTTAATATACCTTCTGTTCCATTTTTCCACATATTCCAATCCACACAAACATTTTGTCATGTGTTTACTGCCTGTTGAATGAAATTGAGACTACAGACTACTATGCTTCTATACTGTACATATTTCTGTAATAATGTCCCTGTTCTGTCCTGGCTGAGTCTATGACACGTGCTCCAGGGCTTTGCTATAGGGGTTAACTCCTCCAATCCACAAGTGCTGGGCATGAGCCGTTGTGTAGTACTGAAGAGGGACTACGGATATTAAGTTGACTGTGATCCAGACCAGCGCCCTGGGAGTTGAACAGGAGCCAGTTGAGTAGTGCAACTTGCTATTTGCTGCACTGCTCTGAGCCATCAACTGCAAATGTCAGTTTCCATGACTTATTAGCCAATAATCTGCATGTAATGGAATGCAGTGATAGAAACTACAGCAGCGATATGGGGTAAGAGAAGTGCAGAGGAAAGCAGTAGTCTTGGAACTGATTGAGTTGTAAGTTATTTTTGTGTTGTCTTGCACACGTGCAAGCAACATCTTGCAGTAGTAGTAGCACAGTGAGAGGAGTGTCAGTGTTGGCAAATGTAGGGCATGCTTTAGAAGGGGCGTCCCTCATTCCCCAATTAGCCAGCATGCTAGCGCTGACGCAAGAATTATGTAAAGTGCCACCAACTTGAAAGAAATGTGCCACTGCAATCAGAGACAAGCTCAACATGCAGCAGCAGAAATGACACGCCTCCTGTATATGTCTTTCCTGCTGAAACATTTCAATAAACATGACACAATCCCCAAACAAAGGTGACATCAGGGGTGCAATCTTCATGTCGGCATGTCCCCCACCTCCCCACATTGTGTGGCATACTGGGAGCCCACCCAGTGTGCAGCCACTCACACAAAGCTGACCATGCTGGCATGTTCCTCCCCCCACCCCCATTGTGAGGCACACCCAACAAATCGTCCCACCATGTCCGATTCTGTTTTTTTTTTACCTGAAAAAGAGAAAACAGTCCCTCGTCCGCAGCACCCCCTTCCCCAACCCGCACCCACCCATTGCATACCCCACCTCCCCACACACACACACACCCTTAGCCCATATTTCCCTCCAGAGGTCTGGTGCTGTGATCTTTGGTGGAACGGGAACATTTCTGGACTCTTCAAAGCTGAACTGCAAAATGAAGAAATGCCAGTAAGCTGTATAATGGCATCAATGGGAGGGTTTCAACTTAGGTGGCTATCTCAGCCATTTTTTTTTACTTTTGGCTCCAAATTTTTAACATGGGGTACTTGGGACCCCAACTCATGAACACTTGCACTGTCATCTCGTTATTCAGTCCCGAAAGGTGATTTTGCGGTGACTGTGCGGAATCACCTTTCTTGACAGAGTAATGAAATTACAGTGCCACTGTTCATGAGGTGGGGGTCCCAAAAAGCCTATGTTGCAAATTTGGTAAAACAAGCATTTGTCAATGCCGAATGTTTGCTTTCTGGCATTGGCAGTGGTAGTGTAGAAGTTACAGAGCTGCGTAATAGGAATGGTAAGGAAGTATTGAACTGAAGCCAACCCCACCACCACCCTGCAGAGAGTGACAGGCATTGGGGTGTGCGTTTGGGTCGTCAGGCATAACGGCCATGCCATTTCACCACACCCCACCCTGCAGACACTGACAAGTGTCACGGTGTTCCTTGGGGTCTTTGGCCCTTATGCGCACCCCCATTTCATTAGGAAATACGGTGAGATGGGTGCAATATAGGAGAATGGGGTGAACTTTGGGGCCGAAGAGTCCAAGGCATACCTCGATGCCTCTCACTGGCTGCAGGGTGTGGAATGGTATGAGCATTACAGGCAAGAATCCCAAGTCACACCCCTGATGCCTGTCATTCTCTACAGGGTTGGCGTTATGGTTGGAAACCCTAATACCTCAGGCATTCATTGGTATTTTCACTCCAAATTTTCAACATGTTTTTGTGACCCCACCTCATGAACAGGGGGAATATCAGTTTGTTACGAGCTGCTTATGCACAGCGACTACGGCATTTATACATGAGTGCAAAAACATTCAAACAGGATGTGAAAAATGACAGCTGTACTGTTCATGGGGAGGTGTAAAAAATGGCAATGTTGCAAATCTGCAGTAAAAATATTAAAAAAAATGGTGAAGTCACGGGCGTACATAGAAACTGTGCAACGCACACCCGTAATACAATTAGGTTGGGGATTTTTTACAGCAGATTGTCAATTCAAGCATTTTGGTGCCTCCGATCATGAACAGTGTCACTGTGATTTTCTTTATCTGTGCCGAACAATGATTTCCCACAGCGACCACGCATCTCTGCGCTGAAAGTGTGAAAACACACTTCAGCCATGTTGTGAAAAATGACAGCTGTACTGCGCAGTGACTGCGAAATCACCCTTCGGGCCTGAATAACGGCATGACAGTGACATCATTCATGAGAAGGGGTCCCAAAAACCCCATGTTGAAAATTTGGTGCAAAAATTCCAAAAAATGCCTGAGATATGCAATAAAGTTGAAAACCCCTATCTAGCCCATTATACAGCTTACAGGCATTTCCTCTTCAGTTCATGGTCGGCTTTGAAGAAATTCAGACGTTTTCCAGTCCACGAAGATCGTCGTGCTGAGCTCCGGAGGTAAGTATGGGGTGGGGGGGTGTGGGAGCAGGGTGCTGCAGTGGGTGGGTGCGGGTTGTGGGAGGGGGCGGGAGAAGAGCCATGGGACCATTTTTATTTTGCAGGTAAAAAAAAAAAAGACGACGTGGGATGTTTGCCACACTGGGGTGGGCTCCCAGCATGGCACAAGGACGTCTGGGGGTCATGGAGCCACGGGATTGGGCACCCCGTCGGCCATAGCATCTATAGCCATGCTGGGGTGGGCTCCCAGCGTGGCACCCAATACTCGGGGTGAGACAGTGGAGCCGATGGGATTGGGCACCCCCATGACTATTCTATCAGTTGCCGCGCTGGGGTGGGCGCAGCCGTGGCATGTGAAAACGTGGGGGCGCATCGCCCGACAGAGATTTCAACACCCCATCGGCTATCACGGTGTGTGGGGAGGGCAGCATGCAGTATGCGCGCATGCTTGTGTGTGTGTGTGTGTAGGAGCTGTGCATGAGTAGGCGATATCTTATGCGCTGCTCACTAAGCGTATGTCCCCTTTCAACTTATATGCCACTGCATTTTGGAGCTTGTCATAGACAGCTCCAGCATGCATTGGATTACAGGGGCTGCACCTGCCAACACACTGACTGAATTGGAGAAGGAGGTGACACACCTCCGAAATCTCGGATGATGGCACTATGTTTCTTGCACATGCGTGCAAGCAAACATAAAAATTGCAAAAAATGACTGTGTTACGAGCATGCATTGCGCAGTTTCCACGCACGCTAGTAAGTTCGGCAATTTTTGATATTTTCATTCCAGATTTTTGACATTACCATTTTTTCACACCTCCTTATGAACAGTACAGCTGTCATTTTTCACATCCTGCCCAAAATGTGTTTTTGCACATCTGGCCCACAATGGTGCGGTTGCTGTGGGAATCAACTTTCGTGACAGATTAACAAAATCACAGTGCCACTGTTCATAAGCAGAGGTCCCAAAATGCCTATGTTGAAAATTTGGTTAAAAAAAATCCCCAAAATAATTCCATTATGGATGTGCGTTGCATAGTTTCTACGCACATTCATGACTTCACCAATTTTTCATATTTTCACTCCAGATTTTCAACATTGCCATTTTATTACACCGCCTCATGAACAGTATGGCTGTCATTTTTCACATCCTGACCAAAATTTGTTTTCGCACCTGTGGCACCAAATGACTCAGTTGCTGTGCAAAATCACCTTTCAGCTAACAAAGTGATAGTACAATTGTTCATGAGGTGGGGTCACAAAAAGCCCATGCTGAAAATTTGGGGTGAAAATACCAACAAACGCCTGGGCTGTTAGGGGTTCCAGCCATAATGCCTCACCCTGTAGAAACTGACAGGCATCAGGGGTGTGATTTGAGATTGTCAGCTGTAATGCTCACGTTATTCCACCCCCACCCCTACCCTGCAGCCAATGACAGGCATTGAGGTGTGCCTTGAACTCTTCAGCCCCAAAGTTCACCCCATTCTCCTATACCACACTCATTTCAGTGTATTTCCTTATCAATAGGTGAACGGTGGCGTCCGGCGACCAAGGCACACCGCAACACTTGTCGGTGTCTGCAGGGTAGGGTGAGGTGAAATGGCATGAGCAATGTGGCCGACGACCCAAAGGCACACCTCAATGCCTGTCAGTCTCTGCAGGGTGGGGGCTGAGCTGGCATCAGATAAATACTTCACTGCCACTCCTATTATGCATCTCTGTAACTCCTGCACTACCAATGCCAATGCCAGCAAGACAACATTTGGCATTGAAAAATGCTTGTTAGAATGTGGCACAGGTGGACAGGATCAATGGCAAGCAGGTTTCCCCTTACCGCGTGTGAAACATAGGTTTTTCTCTCATACCTAGAAACCCAGTTGAGCCCCCACGTTATGTTCCTATATTTCTTGAGTAGGGCCTCTCACCATCTTTTTCAGGGTGGCAGGGAGAAGCCCCTCACCTAAGAATGCAATAAAAATGCCCTCCATGGCTGGAGTCAGAACCCTTAACAGCCAGGTAAGAGCAGGATGCAATCTCAAGGTGGTGGGTCCAAACCTTTATGACCCTGCCCCCTATGTTGTATATCCTCCTGCCCTGCTTCTCAGGCCTCTTACTTATTTATGGACACTATGGGTGGAGGACTGCTGAGAAAGGTGTCCCCACTATATATCCTACAGTTATTGCTCCTCCTACTTGTCCCTCTCACTCTCTCTGTCAGTGCTCCATCTTTTAATTATTTTGTTTACCTAAAGTCTTCAATTTCTGTTGGGGCATCTAAACAAGCTACTCAGACTCACTCTCTCTCTCTCTCTCTCTCTCTCTCTCTCTCTCTCACTCACTTTCTTTCATTGCTTCACACAGCAGCTTCGTTAGAAAGATAAATGATATCCCTTATGTCCTTTCGGGATTGGCTGCTTTGTCTTTCTCTCTCCTTCACACACTGAGAGGCATTAACAGTCACTTTTGGTGGGGGGGGCCTTCATGCTCCTCTTTGGTGCCACTTGAATAGGCAAATCTAGATGGAATGGTTTGGATTTCAAAAGATGATCATATTTTGCTGAACCACATCAATGAAGTCTGTCTGACGTGGTTCATTGCCCCAGTCCAAGGACAGACTGTTATGTCACACAGTCCTGCACACACTGAGTAGGAGGTGTGGAGCTTGTTTACAAGACATTTACCTCACGTAGCAGTATGAAGCAGATGGTAGGGCTCTCAATGTCACATTCTATTGCTTAAATAATCCTCAAAGCCTGCTGCATCTAATGCTGTTATGTTAATTATTAATGTCTTTGTTATGAAACAAAGGACCCAGTGTCTAGATACCACAAAACGTAGTCAGAACTCTGGTTGACTGGGGCAATGTTTCTATGTTTTCAGGTGCAAAATTTTCCACAGATACTAGCTACATTATGCAAGGCAGAAAATGGCTAAACTTGCTGGGGGGGTGTTGGAGTACAAACTCACTCTCCCATATAAGGAATCCTCCACATACTGTAAGTGCTATGTCATATAATCTCAACTGGCACTTTGCTGCCTTCCAAAATAACCTGCAAGTTTCTGCCCTGTTAGTAGAAAAGGGTGCGATCCCCATGCTGTTTGTCTGAATATAGCTACTACAATATATACTGTCCCACATACTGCATAATACAAGCACAAACACTCTAGATATGTAAACAAGGAAAGGGCGAGGTGGCACAGTTGAGGATAGCCACAGCCACACTACTGAGGGGCCCATGAGGGCTTTCATCAGCAGTAGAGGAGGCAGGAGGGACAGGTCAGACAGGGAGAAGGCAGGGGGCAGCAATGGGGCCAATGTGTAAGAAAAATTAAGTCATTGCCTGGTAGCCCCCACATCTCCCTTTCCCCAAATCAATACACACTCTCAGATCTTGGAGGAAATGACCGCAGCCATGTGTTTATTATGGCTTAATAACCACAACACCACTTGAGCAGCATGCACTGCTGGAAGGAAGCGTAATTCGCTCATGGGGGTCATATGACCAAGGCTCATGTGGCCACCCACCATCTGGTGCTGCTATCCTTGCAATATCACCTGATAAGGTTAGACCACAACCCCCCATTTGGGTCATAATCTTGCATTCCCCTGTCCAAATGCTGACCAGAGACAAGTCCTTCAGGAGAGCTGGCTTCATCACCCATTCTTCCCCTGTTACCTTCAATTTGTGCTCCTCCCAAGCTGCCACAGACCAGAGCCTATCCAACCCCTTCAAGCCACTTGCTCAAGAAGTTCCTCCAAGATTTGCCTAAATGTCTGCAACATCCTATCTATTCCTTCTGCCTGCACTTGACCATCCTCCCCCACAAAAATGGACTGGCGGGAGGCATAAATGTCCCTATGTCTCACTATTACACCCCCCACAGAATCCATAAAGGCTCTCATCCATTGATTAACTCTCATGCATGCAGGATTCAAGGCTCCTGTGTCCCTTGCATGCAGTCAGCACTCTATCTGAATGATATGTGGCCAAATGAGAACTGTATGGGGCCACCAGGCTCTAATGGGATGGAAATCTTCCTTCATTGCCACCAGGAGGTTCACAGTTGTTCGATGTCCCAAATTCTCCTCTCCTAAATAAAGCAACAAGATATCTGGCACCCTATGCCTGACAACCTCCTTTTAAAGCAATGGGAGCAACCCTCCCCAGCACATGCCTTTCCTGCCCAACCGGGCAA
Source organism: Neoceratodus forsteri (assembly GCA_016271365.2). Taxonomy (NCBI): domain Eukaryota; kingdom Metazoa; phylum Chordata; order Ceratodontiformes; family Ceratodontidae; genus Neoceratodus; species Neoceratodus forsteri. The sequence goes on along the minus strand of CM057456.1, from coordinate 730,817,099 downwards.
TCCATGCTGTATGTACCGGTACCGGAATGGTCAGGTTGGCTGGCCACTCGCCTTGCTGCCCAGTAAATGAAGGACTACCCACATATCCATATGCTCCTGGGACCATCCGGCGAACCTGCAAGACAAACAAAGGAACATTACAGCATGAGAGGTCGAACGTAGCTCAAGAATGCCTGGGCCCTCCACCACCCCAAAGCCTGGATCATTTGATCAGACAATCCAAGACCTCATGCATTTGTTGCTGCTCCAGTATGAAAGGAATGGGTGCTAAACTTCTGAGCATCCAAGCCAACCTGCTGAATGACCCTTCTCAGTATGTATTGAAATTGACAAGCCAACACCAGCTTCTTATCCTCGCGCCTGAAGAATGCCTCCCCCATGGCCGGGCAAGCCGCTATGCAGGCCTGAACCTTGTCTGCCACTGACCATGAGGACCCATGGGGGACTTCAACACATACCAGCATCCTGACCCTTTCTGTTCCATCTTAGTTTTTTTCTTTAGATGGACATAGACGCCCTTCACTAGAGACACCACGTCCCCTGCCAGTAACACCGGCATCCCTCTTGTCTGCATTGGCTGGGTCAATTCCAACACCCTAAATGCCCCACAAAAAGCCACCAAAAACATTGTTTAGAACAATCATGCCTCATAGGCACACCAGCATACCTGTGGCAATGCTGCCGAGATACAAGCCAAGACCGCAGGTGTAATGGGGCACCTGTCATCCATTTTTACCCTCATCGACCTCCTCCAACCCGCCAACATTTTCTGAACCTTGAAGGCCCTTGTGTTGCCAGTGACTCCCATGACCTTGGCTAGCCAGGATAGCCTCACCAGGTGGTGTGCCACCATTTCTGGTGACAAGTTGCCCTTTCTTGTCCACATAATATAAGCACACAATTGATGCACCAGGATCGGCCAGGTATCGGGCCACCCAGCTGTTTCTTGAACCTTTATGTAATGCTCCACCTCCCCGGCACTAAGCTTCCCTTGTCCCCAGTGCAATGGAATTCACTATACATCTCCAAGTTTTTGTGGTCACCACCTCCCAGAGGAATGAAGGGACTGTCCATGGTTGTTGTTCCACTGCAGGTGCCAGTTCCCTGAATCTCTGCCACTGTGAATGAGATAAAGCATCCACAATTCCATCATCCACCCCAGGCACATGCACTGCTTTGAAATGAATATTCAGCAGCATACATTTCAAAATAAAAATCCTCATTAAATCCCCCAAGGGATCCTTTGATCCAAGTTGCTGGTCAATGTTGTGCACTATCCCCATGTTATCCGAGTGAAAATGAATTCTTCTGTCCCTCAGCCTCGGACCCCAGAGGCAAAGCACCACCACGACTGGGAAGAACTCCAACAGCGTTATTCTCCTGCCCAGTCCAGCTGCTAACCACTGCAGCAGTCAATGGCCAGCACACCCTTCCCCCTGGAAGTATGCTCCAAACCTAAGCCCTCTGGCTGCATCCATGAATATTTCCAAGGGTTGTCCCACCCCAGGATCCTGCCACATGGATACCCCATTAAAATGATTCACAAAGGTTCTCCAGACCTGCAGGTCCTCCTGAAACTCTACCATGACCCTGATCCTGTGGTGCTGTTTCCTGCAACCCTTTCTCATTTTTGCTAGTCACCTCATAAACATCCTCTTCATGGGGATAACACTGCAAGAAAAGTTAAGGTGCCCTACCAACTGTTGTATCTCCTGCAGCATCTCCTTTTTGACCTTCTCCACTTTATTTAACAGTGCCCACAGGGACTCCAGTTTGTCAGCTGACAACCTTCACTGCTGTCCCTTGGTATCGCTCTCAAGCCTCAGGAAGGTTATGACCGTCCCAGGATGTTACACCTTGCCTGGGGCTAGGGGAACTCTGAATATCTGGCATAGGCCCTCAAAGGCTGCCAGCGTCACTGCACAAGTCCGAGTCCCCGCTGGACCTACAAACAGGAAATCATCTAGGTAGTGAACGATGGCCTCATTGCTGGCCTCCTGCGCCATTGCCCAGAGCAACAATGTACTGAGCTGTTCAAAGACTGCACAGGCAACCGTGCACCCTATTGACATGCAGTTGTCCATATAAAAACTGACCCGTGAATTTGGGTCCACGACAGGTGGTCGACAAATTTCTCGTCGACCTCCCCGACAGTAAAACCGGCAGATTGACCGCATTTTGCAGTCAGCTGCCAGTTTCTATGTGCTGGATGGCTGCGCCACCCGCACCCCCTCAATTAAGGATTATCAACTCCAAGTTGGAGTTGATTCGGGGGGGGGGATGCAGGACCACCGACAGACAGTGCCCTGTTCCAGCGGGTCCCCTACAGTGGCATGGTGCTGTAGTCACTGTGGAGGACCTCGCTGTCGAACTGTCACTGTTGGGTGGGTAAAAGGTGAATTTCATGTCCAACAGTACTCTGTTATTGAGGTGCACTGGCAACAATTGGAAGGACAACCCTTTATTGGCCTTGGCCATCTGAGCTCCCAGGCATGCCAACCTAACTACCTCGATGGCCCTGTCAAATGTTTCATAATGAACTGATATGTAGGCCAGACTGATGTTGACATTCACCGAGTCCCGTTCCAGGTACGAGAGGTGACTGATCATGCAAAACTGCCCCGTACCCTTCTTGGGCACTAGGCCAATAGGAGACACTCTCAAATTAGGCCATGGAGGCATTTTGAAGGGCCACTGACCCACCCTAACAACCTTTCTTTCTCCAGTTTCTCCCGGACCACCTGCAGATGATTCCACCTGGGCTTCAGTTTGTCAGTCTCATAGCCCCACCTGGGACCCAAGTACGGTTTCCTGAAGCCCTCTGTGAAACCATCTTCTAGCAGACTGGCGGCAGTTCTGTTCAGGTACTGGTCCAACCATGGCTTAAGCCTCCTCACCCGCACTGGGACCTGAGTATGATATCCTGTATCCCTCTGTGAAACCATCCTTTAGCAGGCTAGTGGCTGTACTTTTCAGGGACTGGACCAACCATGGCTTAAGCCTTCTAACCCACACTGGGGTGGGGAGGCTTCCCACCTTGCAGTCTCTGTGACTTCTCCTTGCTGCCTCAGAAGCCCCCTCTTGCTGACTGGGAGGAGGAACACTGCATGAATGGATGCTGTCTGCTGCATGCCATGCATGCATGGTGAAACGTACAATTCACCCTGGTGCTGTTCCCCTGGTTGAACGGGTAACACAGCTGCATGGACCTGCCCTCTGGTGCTGAGTTGAGGACACCCAAATGGGCAAGCCACTATCTGTGTGCACTACTCCACCACCCTGCATGACATCTACTAACAGCGGCATGTCTATCCGACCCCATCCCAGGGTGGGGTCAACCTGCCACCTCCGTCTAAACTACTCGCCGTACTCCAGCAGGCCATTCCCCCTTTGGCGGTACATTAGTGAGATGCAGTACATGTAACTGAATAATTCCACACCCTGCATCTCATCCGCCTGATGAACGGTCGTGGCATATACCGCAAAAGCCACAATCCAATTCCCATAAGACCGGGGGACTTTGAATTTCTTCTTATCCTGCTCTTCCAGCTTATCTTTCTTACCCTCTTCTGGTTATGCTAGCCAATTCAGCAGGGAGAACATATCTACGTATTTCCAATTCTGAATCTGCTGCCGAACCTTATCAGACAGTTGTATCCCCACCGGCATATTTATGCCAAGGTAAGGGTTAGCCACAGGAAGTGGGGGTGCCTGCACTGCTGCCATCTCTATGCTCATCATTATGCCACCACCGACGTTGCTAGCATTTGGCTTTTACCCCTGATGCAAGCTCCACTACCACCTCAATGAGTTTAGCCAACTGCTCATCTGTCGCGGCCCATGAGTAGGCCCCTGGCTGGGACAACGAGGACAGGACCAGTACCGGCTCTCATGCCTTGATCCCTCCTCCTCGGTGGGGTCCATAGCAGCTGTCCCAGAGCCCATTGCCCCTGACTTCCCTTCCTCTATGACCTCTGCCTCACTGTCAGTTTCCTTCTCCTGTATTGCCCCAAGCACCTCTTTGACAGTCTAGACCCTTACCTGTGACCCATCTGGCCATATCTTAGCGGTGGCCTAAGGCATCTTTGAAGGCTGCAGCGCCTTCTCCTTGGCTGGTCTCTTTGTTTGTGGCTGTCTGCCCCAAAGTAGATGGACCTTCCACTCCCTCCAAGCATGCCTCAAGCCATGCCGCTCCTTTGCTCTTGTACATCTGGCATAACTGCTCCTCGATGGCCACCTGCCTCTTGAACAAGGGAGTCTTCTGGTGTGTGGACATATTTTCCTGCAATGACAACCCAAGTCCCTCCCCAGAGCACAGTTAGTACCAGTATACTATAGCCCTATGTAGAGTGGGCACAGCTCCCAATGGCTAGTTGAACCAGCCCTGACGTTCCTCCACATTACTACAATACTTTCAGGCTACCTGGCTTAGCAGTATATCAGAATTTTTTTTTTTCTGGGGTGGGGACAATTTCCTCTGTGCAAAAACAGTCTGGGATATGGCAAGCCTTCCATCCCCAGACTGGCCAAAATACATTGGAGTCGCTGGGTTCAAACAGTGGTTAGGCATACCACAGCCCTTTACAGGTTGTTACCCAACCACTACCCTAATGCTAGGACTTGAATGCTTGGACATTGGCCCCATAACCCATAACAGCATGTCCTAAAACTAAGTCCATAACCTTAAGCCCAAGCCTTCTTATTGATTTTTATTTATTTATTAAATTTTCTTTCTTTTCATTTTTTCTTTTTTTAAACTCTAATCTGGGGAAAGCCTAGCCACACTCAACATGGTGACTTCCTGTGGCCGGCACCATATTGGGAGTCCCCGCACTCTTTACCACGATGCAAGGGGCCATGTGGCTCTGACCGCCATATGCCACCTTCCCAGTATACTCCAAAATCCCCAGCACAGCCACGGTATTATGTTCTAAAATTTCTTGTTTTTTTTCATCTTTTTTTTTTATTTATTTTTTTTTTTTTTGCCATGCTCGATGTGGCCACTGAGATCTCGTCCTCACTGAGATCTCCAGCTGCCCACAGGACCCGACTGCATACTCGATGTGAGCAATATGGCCACCAAGATCCTCACCCCATGTGAGATCAGTAGCCACCAACCACATACCACCTAGGATCTCACACGGAGAGTGATGCGGCCAGTGAAATTAAACAAAGACCCTCCAGGAACAGCAGCCGGGGGCTATCAGATACAAGGCCGATTCCCATGGGATCAATGGAAAAACCACCTGAGCATCCCACAGTGCCAAAGATCAGCCTAAAGTATCAGCTATAGTCCCAAGGGCTTGCCCGGGGATGCTCCTAAGTAGGCCCCCAATACCCAGCACCCCAATTTGGCTGTCCAACCAGCACCAGGAGGCCGCAGCTTGGACCCAGGCATGGACTTCAACCCCCAAACTCATCCAGTACCCAATTGAGGGGATACTGTCGAAGCAATATGCAGTGAGTACCGAACCTAACCAATGCATTGCCAGGCAAGCATCCACCTCCTTGGTATATTTGAGTCCCATTCTGAGCTAGATATTCCAACTTTTTTTTTTACCAATGCCCCACTCACTAAGCCACCTCTGTGGCTTTACCACCCAAGCAGGACCTCTGCAGATGACCAGCCACCAGTGAGCAAGGAACAAACCAAGACAAAGAGCAAACAGCTCAGTACTAGTGTGGTCTCTCGCCACCATATACCTTGCGTCCATGCTGTGGATTTGCAATCTGCTGGATGTAGGAGAGAGAGAGAGAGAGAACTTCTGGCCACAGTCCAAATTAACCCCTCTGCCTCCTCCCTCAGGCCAATGCCCCCACCCTGAAGGTAGCCTGATGGCGTCTCCTCCTGGGGTGTTGCCAAGGCCCTATGTCCAATCCAGATGGCGCACCCTCTGATGCTGACCAGGTCCAGGGAGGGAAGGGCCCCAGGTAAATGGCCAGCTGCTGCTATGGTTGGGCAGCCTATCTATATTGATAGAGGAGGAGGATGGTGGAAAGAAAGAAGGAGGCAGTATGGGGAGCAGAGGAAAAAGGAAGGAACAAGGAGAGGTGCAAGGGAACAGTTGCAGAGTTCAGTGGCACATAATTGGGGGAAACAACCCATAGGAAAGAAGCAGGTGGTACAGAGTGTGATGTATGCTAATGCCAGGAGTCTGGGAAACAAGACCTGTTAACCTCCAAGCAATAATGACTGAGGAACAATTGGACATAATGACTGTAAATGAAACATGGGCATCACAGTACCACAAGTTGGAGTTAATGGTAGCAGGGCATGGAATGTTTAAGAGGGAGTCAGCACTGGGGAGAGGGGGTTGGGGTGGCACTATACATTACAGTTGATATCCAAGCCTTAGAAATGCAGGCAGTAGGGAGGGGTACAGGGATGGAGGCAGCCTGGGTCCAAGTAATTGCATGGGCAGGGAGTGTAATCAAGGTAGGTGTGGTGTGCAAGTGTACTGTACATGTTTGCTATTATTTTGTACTATTAGTCTTAAGGTATCAGACTTCAGGTATTTATGCATAGTCACCCACACTCAGCACTCATATTCCATTAGTACAGGAAACTCTGACTGCTAATAGCCTAACTCAAGATTGAGTCTATGTGTTGCAGAATCATTTTGGTTTTTGTATAGCAGAGATAGTGCGTGTCTCTGATGAACCAGGGAGCTGCTAGCTCATCCCACCCAGACCTGAAAGGTGTTGGTTTGCCAGGGGTGTTGTCCCAAAGTTTCGTAAAGCATGTGCTGGATTTGCATGAGCAGAAAAATGGATTTGTTTCTCAAGGAGTTGTGCCTCTATGCAGCCAACAGTATCACATGAAGCTTCAGGCTTGCCCCGCTTTCATGAATGTGCACTCCTCGTGGTAGTCTGTTTCAATCAGATGGATTTACTACTTAATCAAGTACAGCATGATGGGGGACTGACTTGGGATTTATTAGTTTCACACAGGACAACAAGACCCTGGCACTGTGTTTGCAGCAGCAGTCGCTGGCTGGATGAGGGGCACGGTGGGAGGGGGGCTGACTAGACTAGCGTAGAATGCAGTGAGTGGTTGGTTGTTCCTAACCCACCCCCCTCAAGAAAAAGGGTCAAGTGGGGTGCAATATAAAGAATATATATATATATATTAAAGTGAAAGGAGGAGTCAGGCTAGGGTGAAGGTGAGCTTGCAAAAGACACAGTTGGCTCCTATCAGAATGCCAGGAGCCATCTTTAATGTTGGCAGTCTCTAGGACACCGGGGAAAGAGGGAGGTGGGTAGGCAGTAGTTTTTTAAACATTGTTTTCTAAAAACATTGGTTGAAGATCAGAAATAGTGGTCCTATTGTTAGTTTTCAGTTCCTGGATAACAATAGGATATTATTTGTGGTATTCGGGAAATTTATTTCTTACTCACGCATCCCTACAACAAAATTGCTATTGATATATTAAGCCTATACCCTGAAAGTTACCAAAACTCTTGAAGTTTTTTGAGAGTTACTAGGATGACGGAGCCAGGATTGTTGATGTGCAGTAACAAATTATCTGCATACTGTATGTAGATAGCTTAAAGGTGTGCTCCTCTACCTGAATGCCCCCAATGTTTTTGTCTTGCAGTATTGCATGTGTTATGGGTTCTATATACAAGTTAAATAAAAGGGGGAGAGTGGGTACCCTTGTCTGGCAGCAAATGAAACTTAATAAAAAAGTGGGTATTAGAGGTGACAAGCTTCTGTACAAGGATGGTTGGGAAGGCCAAGAGGGAGAGGGTTTTCCAAGGAGGCAGCAGAGACAGTGAAGGCAAAAAGGACATTGATTAGGTACAAAGCAAGTCTAACAGAAGTGGACATGGGGGACTATCAGGAGAGGTTGAGGGTGGCTAATAGAAAAGGCAGCAAAGCATTCTTTTGATACATATGAGCATGGTGCAAACAAAAACAAAGAATGGTCAGGCTCAGCAAAGGGATAGGTGGGAGAAGGAAGAGAAGGGAAAGCAGACTTTCTGAATGGATATTACTGTTCACTGTTCACAGTGAAAGACAGGGCCTACTGCCTGAATGCAGCATTAAAACTAGTAAGAGTACGGGTAAGCTGGTACCAACATTGAGCCCAACACAAAGTGAATGGTGTTAAAGGGCTTCAGGCAGATAAACATAGGGGCTCTGATGGGATGCTCCCAAGTGTGTTGAGGAATATAGGGAAGGTCCTGGCAAGACCGCTGGCAGATCTCTTCAATCGCTCTTTGCAAATTGTGGAAGTGCCAGGAGACTGGAGGACAGCAGATGTGATCCTCCCTGCATAAAAGTGGCAAGCAAGATGAGCTGGACAACTGTACAGTCAGTCTGATGTCAATCATGGGGAAACTACTGGAATCAGTAACAAAGGAGAGGCTTGTACAGTTTTTGGAGGAAAATCATCTATAGGACACCAGGTAGTATGGGTTTACTAGTCACAAACAAAGCCGACTGAATTCTCCTATTGGGTAACTAAGGTTGTGGATAAGGGTCAAGCAGTGGACATCATCTATCTGGACTTCCTTAAGGCTTTTGCCTCACTGTCCCACACAGACAGGTGGTCAAGAAATGGGGGACATATGGGTGGGGTCAAGATAAATGGATAACTGAGAAACAGGCATAGTGTGAGGACCAAACAACCAGAAAGCTGTCCCACTGGCTGGATGTGCTGGAAGACAACCAGACCAAGGCTAAACAAGAATTTCCACAGTGTCCGCCAACCTTTAAAAAAATGCAGACTGACACCAACTTAGTGCATAAATGCATTTGTAGTGTTTTATTTAAACAATGTCCAAATGTCAGTGAGCTCAATAAACCTCTCAACGAGGATGCCAGCAGACGCCCTATGCACCAAACCTCCTACCGCTTTCGCCCTAAACCATCATCAGGCAGTGCCCCAGGTAGTTCATTGCACTCTTTTATATGCATCCCTTAAAGGGGCACACCAAAATAGTGTCACTTCTAATGCTGATTCATAAAACCTTAAATATGTGTAAAAAAAGAAAAAAAAACATAAAGTTATCCAAAATCATTGTGACTTGTGCATTAAAAAAAATTAGATCTTTTAAGATCACCTGTATGCATTCTTTATGTTTTTGACATTATAAGAATATAGTGGCCAGGGAGTTGAATTTAAATCCAATTTGTGGGGCGACTTTGATATTAACTTGAACCCCCAAACCCCTACAGGTTTATCTAATCAGGACTAAAGCAAGACAGGGTTTATAAAGATGGTTTGTGGGGAGAAGTCAAGGGCTTTTTGTTCCCATAATCCCATTTAATTCAATAGCTTCACTTTTTATGTCTTCCTAAGGAATAGAGACAAGTCTATTCCATCACTGAGTCCTGGTTTTCTTAGGGCTCCCAATACATGCATCTAAAAGGCTTCCTTTTTACATAATAAAAGATCCTGATCCCCTTCTCTTGGTCCAATAATTACTTTCTCAATCCCCTGAAAGGAAATCCTGTGATTTTCCCCATTTATATTTGCCTGTACATATTGCACAAGTGCAATGTGTATGTCCATCAATTGTATGGGACTCATATGTTCCCCAAATCTGTTCTTAAAAAGGCGTCTGGTTTTGCCTATATAGAAGGCTTTGCAACAGCATGTTGCTAAATATACCACTCCCTGAGTGTTACAGTTCATAAACTGTTTAATGTGGTATTCCTGGTTGTTATTTATAGTACTGAAAACTTTAGATTTACTAATATGTTGGCAATGGACACACCTGCCACAGGTATAACAGCCTTTAGGTTGTATTGGTAGCCAGTCATAAATATGTGGCTTCTCCAGGGGCAAGAAGCTGTGAACCAATAAATCCTTTAAATTTGGTCCTCACCTGTATGTAATCCTTGGTGCTGTCTCAGTCTCCAGGATGTGCCAACACTTGCTAAGACACTCCCTAATCACCCCACATTTGGCACAGTACTATGTAATAAATATAACCTGGTCATTAGTTTGTGTCTTGTTGCTTCTATAGCTCAACAAGTTAGACCTAGCTATTATATCCACTGCTTCCTGAGCTTGCCCAATCTGTGTCTGGCTGTAACCCCCTCTGCAAGAAATGTTCTCTGAGTTCATCACTCCTTTTAGTATAGACCTGTGGCTACATACAATTTCTTTTTATATGCATGAATTGTGATTTTAGGATGTTGCTGATGGTGTGGTGGAGATGACAACTACTTGCTAAGAGAAGACTATTTTGATCAGTACTTTTTCTGTGCAGATCTATTTCTATTGTGCCATCTGGCATACAAAATATGTCAAGATCCAGAAACTGCTCCTGTTTTTCATTGTATTGTGCTGTGAACTTCTAATTTCAATTTGACATTTCTAAATAAGCAATACAATTCCAAAAGTTCTGTTTCACTACCCCACCACACCATCAGCACATCACCAATAAAACTCTTCCACAAGTCTATCTTGTCATAAAAAGGGGTTAGTATCTTGGTTGTAAATTACAACCATCTCCCACAGGCTAAGGTACACACTGGCATAAGTGGGGACAAAAGTAACCCCCATCACCATACCTTTGACCTGCAGGAAATGCTGCCCCTGAAATGTGAATGTAGTCATAGTACAAATCTAGATAGTGTACACAGGAGCTCAATAAACGGTGCAGAATAATCTGTGTAACCCCCCTGTTACCCGGGGTTACTAGAATCCCAGTAAGACCTCGTGGTAAGCTGGGAAGGCAGCTTGTGAAACTCCAGTTAAATGGATTTCACACTGTCTCACTCTGTTCTCAGTCTCAGCTAAGACTGAGGGATGACATCATCATAGAACTATCGCAGCTGCATGAGCCACACTGGAATCTGCAGAAGGGAGTTAGATTAGAATGTTGGGAGTTTTGAACAGTCAGTGTTCAGTCTGTAGTTGTAGATTGTTGTGAGAGGAGCACAGCAGTTCTGTGCACAGGCTGTTGGAGCCTCAGCTCTGAAATAGAGCTACATTTAGGGAAAGGTGTGTGTTTCCGCCTAAAGAGGGACACAGTAAGCTATCTTTAAAGTGGTGGAGACCACTGATACGGGTCTTTGTGCCCCATCCCTCGGTGGATGGGGCAGGAAGGTCTGCCTGCTATTCCAGGGGCAACCCACTGGCTACTGCTAGAGGAGAAGCTGCCTTATTTTTCCCATGTGTGCGGGGTACAAGAAGATTTCGAGATTCGCCTGTGGGGCACCTGCAACCAAAGGGCGAGTTCTGCTCTTGCTAAAGGGCCCATGTTTCATCCTGAACTGTGTTAAAGTGGGGATTGGACTGCTGAAGTAGTGGGAGGCCTAGAGTAATAGGCTTAGCCAAAAGTAAAAGTATGTTCAAGTCCAGCACAAGGGAAAGTCAAGACATGTAGAGGAGATGTGATATATGTCTACCCTGTAATCTACATTGCCAAGCTTTCAAAAAGAATTGTTTAGTGTCCAGAGAAATGGCCGGGTATGGATTGTGGGAGCTGGAGGTGGGAGACCCCCCCATCTTTAGTAACCAGGTCCACCTCTACGGATTTGCTCTGTGGATTTCTACTTTGCCTCATGCACTTGGCCAGTGATGAGGGAAGTTCCCAGATGTGAGATTGGAAGAAAATTTCCCTTTAGGAGTCGAAGGCTCTAAGATGATTTGGGGAGCCACCAACAGGAAAATTGGTTCATTCCCATATGGACCATGGATCAAGTGGCCGGCGAGGGAGCCAGGCCATGGGAAAAACCCAAGTAGTGTACAAGTTGGGCTGTATACTCAAAGCTGCATGCAAGTCTGTGCTGTGTGCCTGGTGGGTTCAGAGTCTGAGGGCTGGAATAGTGAAGAAGTGTTCTGTGCTCTAATCTGCATTACCAGGAATGTAGCCCCATGGGGATCCATCTATGCTTTGTTTGTTCAGTTTGGATGTGAATAAAAGCCACACTTTAGAATCCCATTTCTGGTTTTCGACATTACAGTTATTGCTTCTTGTGTTTGGATTTATTTGGGTGCCCCTGTACAGAGTAGCCAAACCTAGTCCCCCTGTGCCGAGTAACCTAGTCCTCCCCGAACCCAGTCCCCACCAGGTACTGTTGTCAGCTTCAATAGCATGCCACCTGTCATTTTGCAAAAAGGCAGGGACGAGGGCCTTACATCTGTGTTAGTCTCCATCCAATATAACAGTGCATCAAGGCTCCCATCATGGGGTACATTGTATAAAGGGACTGTAACTGTAACTAGAATCCAGACCAGTTAAATCTGTAGATCCCCCAGGATGCCCAAAACATGGGTGGTGTCTTTGATAAAAGATCATAGTGTAGGTACTATGTGGTATATATGTTTATCCACAAACTTGGATAATGGCGCTGTTAGTGAGCCTATACCTTACACGACTGGGTGCCCTGGCAGATCCACAAGAGTTTTGTGTACTTTTGGCACTGTATAAGTTGTCTGCCTTACTGGATGGTGTACTGTCAGAATCTCAAAAGTGTTATCTGTAATAATACCCTTTTCAAATGCATTTGCCAAATAACCATCAGTTTCTACTTTAAATCTCATTGTTTGATAGGTCTTAAGTCCCACATAAAAATGAGTGTCTGCAAGCTGCCAAAAGAGTTCCTTTTTATATTCTTCTGTGTTAAGTATAACTATAGATCACCCCTTGTCCACTGGTTTTATTGTTATATGATAATTTTTCACAAGTTCTGTGAGTGCCATCTGTTCTGCTGAACTCACATTTGAGTAATTTAATTTTAGTTATTTTTTTTTTCATTATGTGTTTTTTCCCATTTTCACCCACCCCTAGTCCCGGCCATGCACACTCACGTGTGAAGGCATGCGCATGCCGTGTTCCAAGATGCACTCCCAACTTGCTGCCCCTCCTGCCTGCGCTGCCACTGGACCTCCACCCAGTGGCAGTGGAACTATGGGGGGGCTACAACCACCCCAGGAGAGGAAAGCTGCTATTAGGGGCTCAATCCTGCTCTGACCCTTGCCTCCCAGGCCGGCATCCCAATAACCAGAGGTCATTCCCGAACCCGGGTCTCCAGCATGGCGCGAGACATTTGAGTAATTTAAAGATTGTAATTCATGTTCGTTTTTACTGATTTCATTTAATAATGTTTTCTCAAATGTCAGTACAGTGGGGGAATAATGTGGGACAAAAGTTGATGGTTTTCTAAGGTCTCCCATATCTATTGGCAACGCTCTTGAAGGCTGACTTATATCAGTACTGTCCTGACTTGATATCCAAGTTTCCTCTGTAACATTAACATCATCGGGTTTTTTTAAATGTACCCTTAAATTGAGTTTCCTGGTAAACTTCTTGATATCCACAAACATGTTGAAACTCTTAATCTTGCAAGACTTTTTGCAGAACTGTTTTTTGTGCTTGTGTTAATTCCAATGCAAACAAATTAATTGTATTTGTTGCTTGCCTCTCCCCCTGTACGTTTCCCTGTCTTGGTTTGGTGTGATGGTTATCTGACTCCCTCGTTTCAGTTGTCTCTGGTATTTGTGGTAACTGCACTTCACTGTTTTTCCAGTATTGCCCTCTCCATCTATGTTTTGTGCCCCCACTGCTGCTCTGTGTTGGATCCCTGCCTATTCCAGGAAGTCAGGTAGAAAAAGACAGCATTCCGGAAGTATAAGGAAACACAGAAGGAGCAGGACAGAAAGCCGTACCAGTTAAGGCAGAAGGAAGCAGGGAGGGAAGTCAGAATAGCAAAGGCCCAAACTGAGGAAAAGATAGCCAACTCGGTTAAGAAGGGGGATAAAACCTTTTATAGGTACATCAGCGAGCGTAGAAAGACAAAGGGAGGGATAGTGAGGCTGAATAGAATGAATGGTGGGTGGGCAGAGGGTGACAGTGAAAAGCAGGGATACTGAACGAATATTTCTGCTCAGTATTCACAAAGAGGAGGAAGTGCCTAATCAATTAACAGAAGCACTCTTGATAGAGGTCGATCCAGTCCTTTCACAGAAAGAAAGGTTCCCAAGCGCTCCTAAAACTGAAGGTGGACAAAGCAATGGGGCCTGATGGAATTCACCCCAGAATTCTAAGAGAATTAAGGGGAACTAGTGAAACCACTGGCTACTCTTTTAATAAATCATGGGAGGATGGTGTGGTACCGAGGACTGAATGAGGCGGATGTGATTCCCCTTCACAAAAGTGGGTCCAAGACAGAGGCAGGAAACTACAGACCTGTCAGTCTGACCTCTGTGGTAGGGAAAGTGATGGAGTCACTTCTGAAGGAAAGAATAGTTGAGTACCTAGAGGCCAGTGGGCACAGGACCCAAGACAGCATGGGTTCACAGTGGGAAGGTCATGTCAGATGACTCTAATAGATTTCTTTGACTGGGTGACCAAAGTAGTAGACCAGGGAGGGGCTGTGGACATGGCCTACCTAGACTTTAGCAAGGCATTTGACACAGTCCCACACAAAAGATTAATAGTCAAATTAACCAGCCTGGGAGTGGGTCCCAGGGTGGTAGCCTGGGTAAAACATTGGCTGGACAACAGGACACATAAGGTAATTGTAAATGGAGTCCACTCTGAAGAAAGAGGGGTTACTAGTGGGGTACCGCAGGGTTCAGTATTGGGTCCAGTCCTTTTTAATGTCTTCATAAGTGACATTGCAGAGGGACTGGAAGGAAAAGTATGCCTCTTTGCAGAAGACACAAAGATCTGCAACAGGGTTGATACACAAGGAGGCGTGGAAAGGATGAGAAGGGTCTTGGCAAGGTTGGAGGAATGGTCAGAAGTACGGCAGCTAGGATTCAATGCAAAGAAGTGCCAAATAATGCACCTGGGAAACAAGAACCTAGGGGAAGAATACACAATGGGGGGGGAGGTAGTAACAACAACAAAAAAGGAAAGGGACCTGGGGATTATCATATTAGATGACCTTAAGGTTAGCAAGCAATGTGAGAAGGCAGTAGGGAGGGCTGGGGGTATACTGGGATGCATAGGGAGATGCATCAGCAGCAGAAAACAGGAAGTTGTTAGCCCTCTGTACAGACAGTTGGTGAGACCCCATCTGGAGTACTGTGTCCAGTTCTGGAGACCCCATCTCTGCTAGGACATAGACAGGATAGAGGCAGTCCAGGGGAAGGCAACTAAAATGGTGCAGGGTCTGCAAGAGAAACCGTATGAGGAGAGACTAAAGGAGCTTAATATGTATACCCTTGAGGAAAGAAGGGAGAGGGGGACATGATAGAAACTTTAAAGTACCTTAGTGAATCAACAAAGTCCAAGAGGGTAGCATCTTTCAGAAAAAGAGACGTGCAAGAACAAGGGGACACAATTTAAAGATGGGTGGGGATGGTTCAGGGGCAATGTGAGGAAGTATTATTTCACAGATAGGGTAGTGGATGCATGGAACAGCCTTCCTGAGGAGGTTGTGGGGTCTAAAACTGTGGGAGAATTCAAGAATGCATGGGACAGACATAAGGCAATTCTTGTGGGGGTAGGAAGAAATAGGCTGTTGGTTAACTAGGATCTGTGGCCTATCCTGTAGGTAGGGAAATGGGCAGACTAGATGGGCCAAGTGGTCCTTATCTGCCGTCAAAGTCTATGTTTCTATGTTTCTTCGTCTTGTTCTCTTTCTGTATTCCTGCTTTCCTGGAATTTGTACTGATCATGGGCTGCATCTGGGCATCAGTGTATCCCATTGTTGATATTGTGCCTGTTCTGATTCCTCCTGTTCTAAAAAAAACCCTTGGTAGATGATTCTGAGGTGAAGGGGTCACAAGAAATGTTTATGGAGGTAGTTAGCTTTAGTATAGAGTGTGTGGCAGTAAACTGAGTACCTCCTGTTTCAGTATCGAGGTTCAAATCCCACTGCTGCTCTGTATTGGATCCCTGCCTATTCCAATTTCTATTTTTGAGACCTTTTTGGTTCCATGTAAATGCTCTATCCAGCAAATAATCTTACCGATCACACTCAAATTTAGTCTTTTTAGTTTGTTTCAACCTTAATTCCTCCTTCTGAATCATTTGTAATAGTTCACCTTTAAAGTCCTGAAAATCTGGGTGATCTTTAAACTGCATGACTCTTTCCTCTCAAATTTTCAAGTTTTCTTTGAGAAAAGTTCTCTGGGCTGTATAGTCTTGAATTAAGCAATGGACAAACAACATCGATGCCAGTTGCATTTGAGTTCTCCGATCAGTCATCAAAAGGCTGATTGTCTCCATAGCCTGGCCATTTTACACTCTCAAACCTCTGGGTGCCCAGTCAACTTTCACATTTGCATTGAGAAGGTTCTATACCAGTAATTTCTATGTGCTTTCAATGCTGCTTGTTCAAGCTGTTGGAAGGCAATAATAATATCCAGAACAGGTGCAGGTGCTTCATTGGTTGTTGGTCCTTAGCTGCACCAGGTGTTTGGACTTCAGTCCCAAATGGGTTACTTTCACCCATATCTTTAAAAATAATGGCAGCAAGGGCTCCACCAGCAACCCCCAAATGGATATCTCTAAATTAAAATGACATCCCAGCCCCTTTTGGCTCTACCAAATATGTGGGATAAGGTTAAATGGTGGCTCACTGGCAAGAGGATTTGTATCTCTGGGTTCAGCTGCTGCAAAAAGGTGGTTGCCATGGGCTGGCTAAATTAATATCAGCCAAACAACCAGAAAGTCGCCACACCGACTGGACGTGTTTGAAAAGAACCAGACCAAGGCTAAACAAGAATTTCCGCACTGTCCACCAAAATGCAGATTGACACCAACTTAGTGCATAAATGCATTTGTAGTGTTTTATTTACAGACTGCCCAAATGTCAGTGCACTCACCAAACCTTTCAATGAGGACACCAGCAGAAAACTTACATCTTTTAAGATCAGCTGTGTGCACTCTTTATATACATGTGTACTCAAGTCAAATGACGTTAAGATATTTATCTCTATATATAAAAAAAGTCAGTTGACTTAAGTACACATGTATATAAAGAATGCATGCAGATGATCTTAAAAGATCTAGATTTCTTAATGCACAAGTCACAATGATTATGTGTCACTTTATGTTTTTTTTTACACATATTAAACGTTTTATGAATCAGCATAGGAAGTGACACTATTTAGGTATGCCCCTTTAAGGGATGTGTATTAAAGAGTGCAATGAACTACCTGGGACACTCCCTGATGATGCTTTGGGGTGAAACTAGCATGAGGTTTGGTGCATGTGGTGTCTGCCAGCATCCTCGTTGAGAAGTTTGGTGAGTTCACTGACATTTGGGCATTTTTTAAATAAAACACTGCAAATGCATTTATGCACTAAACTGGTGTCAGTCTGCATTTTTAAAGGTTGGTGGACAGTATAGAAATTCTTGTTTAGCCTGAGTGTGAGGACCCAGAGGGTGGGTCTGAATGAGGAGCATTCAGAGATGAGGAATGACACAAGTGGTGTGTCACAAAAAGTAGTATTGGGACCAGTCCTCTTGAACATATTTACAGTACTTGTGACATAGGAGATAGGGTCCAGGGAAAGATATGCCTCTTTACACAAAATACAAAGATCTATGAAAGGGTAGACAGTGAAAAGGGGGCAACAGCCATGACAGAGGAACTAGAAAAGCTGGAGAGGTGGTTGGGGGTGTGACAGCTGACATTTAATGTTGTAAAGTGCAAAGTAATGCACATAGGAGCCCAAAACCAAGAACATAATACAGCATGGTGGGTGGTGGAGTGAACAATGGAATAAAGGGACCTGGTGGGATAATAATGGAGAACTTGAAAGCATTGGCACAGTGTACAAGGGACGTGGACAGAACAAATGGGATGCTGGGATGCATAGGGTGGCGGATTAGTAGCAGGTGAAAGGAGGTGATACTACCCTTGTACAGCTCTCTGGTTAGACTGCATTTCGAGCACTGTGTGCAGTTTTAGAGCCCACACTTGCAGAAGGACAGAGAAAGGCTGTAGTTGGCACAGAGAAAGGTGACAAAAATGATACAGGGAAAGCAGGGTTGGTAATACAGTGAGAGTTTGGAAGATCTCAATCATATAGAAGAGAGAGGGAGGCATTATAGAGACATTTAAGGGCAAGATAGACATCGGGGCATTCTTCACGCTGAGTGAGAATTAGAGCACCAGGGGAAGGTTAATTGAGTGGGTGGGATAAAGGTTCAGAAATGGTGTCAGGAAGTACTACTTCACATAAAGGAGGTTACATGCATAAAACAGTTGTTGGGGTTCAAAAGGGGGTGGGGCAGATATATGGGAAGGGTGTGGGTGGAACAGCTGGTGGGAGGGAGACTGGGGGAATTTACCGCTACTAGACAGGCTTTGGGCAGGCTGAATTGGCTGCAAGGCCTGCCTGCTGACAATATTCATATATGTCTAGATGTCACACAGTACAACTCTCCCCCACCATTCATAATATGCACTGCAGGTACATATATATATATACAGTACATATGCACATACACATACATGTATGTACATGTTATTTTACCAAATACAATAATAATCCAACAGTGAGGGTTCATGCACAAAGTGACAAGAGTAACAAAATGTGATATTAGAGTATGAAGTCCTCTGACTTATGAGAAATCTGTGGAGTACAGTATTTTGAGGTTTGAATGACCATATGATACAGCATTGACATTTCCCTAACTTCGTCACTGCCCATCCTAGCACAGAACAAAATTCACACATCAATGCTTGGAAGTGTTGGAGTTAGGGGAATGCCAATGTTGCATCACATAATTGTTCAAAACCTACATACATGACTTCACAAATTTGCCACAGCTCTGAGAACTTTGTAACCTAATGCCAAATGTCCTTACTTTTTTTGCTTTGTGTATGAACCCTAACTGATGCATCAAGATAGTTTTTTGCAATAAATTTCCTTACTTAAAAAAATGTATAAATATATTTTTTGCAAACACTTTGTTAATGCATCAGTTAGGGTTGCAGGGATAAAAGTTGGGAAATGTGGTATTAGAGTTTTCAACCCTAACGCCTCATTCCCACCCTGCATGCAGCAACAGGTGTGGGGCATGTGCCTTAGGGTTGTCAGCCCTAATGCTCACCCCATTCCATGAGTAAATAAGCTGAGTTGGGTACAGTATAGGAGAATGGGGTGAGCATTAGGGTAGACAACCCCAAGGCCCCCCACCCCTGTTGCTGCATGTAGGGTGGGATATTAGGGATGGACACCCTAACATCACATTTCTCAACTTTTGTCACTGCAACCCTAACTGATGAATTAATGAAGTTTTTTGCAAATAATTTCCTTACTATCTGAGAAACTATAATCATAGCCTTCTGTGCTTGTGGAAGTGCAGGGCCCAGAGGGCCCTGGGCTCCCATCCCTCCATTGATAGGTACAAGTATGTTGCCGTGGAAGCATTTCATCCAAAACAGCAACCAAATTGTCAGCATAGCCTTATTATTGCCCCACCTCAAGAACGCTGGGCTGAGAATTTACAGATCTCCACTGAAACATCATTCAGCTACCAGGGAAATATATTTTTTTATACAGAGATGGTGACCTGTGAACTGGGGAGGGACCACTAGACTACCAGGGAAGGATATACATTTTTATATGGGGACAGCAGTTGGACAACTGGGGAGGAGGGAAGGACCTCTAGTCTACCAGGAAAATATATATTTTTATACAACAATGGGGAAGGGGGAATTGAGAAACTAAGGTGGTTCAATGTATTTCAATGGGGTTTTCAGCTTTGGTGCATATCGTTGTCATTTTTGAAGATTTTGAAATCAGATTTTCAACATATCCTTTTTGAGACCCCTACTCATGAACAATGTTGGTGTCATTTCACAAATCCTGCCAGAATGGTGCTGTCGTGGTTGGTTGACAAAATCAGCTTTTGGGATGGATTTCTAAATTTTCACCATACTTGTTCATGAGGTGGGGTCATAGGAAGGGTGTTCTGAAAATTTGGGGTCAAAATATGTTAAAATGTCAAAGTTCTTCGCATCTGTTGACATTTCACTATGCTCGCTCCTAACTTTCATAATTTTCAATAGTTTCACCCCAAATTTTCAAAAAAGCCATTTCATTACATCACCTCATGAATGTGACAGCTGTCAGTTTCCAAATCCTGGCCAAAATGTGTTTTCTCACCTGTGGCATGCAATGACATTGTAGTGGCACGGAATGACATTTCAGAGGGGACTTGAAAATTCTCAGCCCAGCGTTCATGAGGTGAGTGATAACAGGGCCATGATGACTATTTGGTTGCTGTTTTGGCTGAAATGCTTCCATGGCAACATACATGTACACACCTATGGAAGGATGGGAGTGCAGGACCAGGATGACACTGTGCTTCCACAGCCATATGAGGATGGGATTATACTATATCAAAAAGTAAGGAAACTCTTTGCAAAAAACTTTGTTAATGCACTAGTTAGGGCTGAAGCAACAAAAGTAAGGAAATGTAGGGTTAGGGTTTCCAGTCTAACACCTCACTGCCATCCAGCAAAATTGGCTACAGTGGTGACTCTCTTGACCTGAAACTGATTGCACTAGTCCTGGATGAGATCCTTGAACCCCTGACAAAGATCTTTAACATATCCTTGAGATTGGGTCAATTCCCATCACTCTGGAAACAGACAACTATCACACCTGTGCACTAAGCGGAGACAAGTCACTGCACACCAACTACAAGCCCATCTCCATCCCCCCCCATCAAAAGCCCTGGAACAAATAGTCTCTGACCAGCTTGTACAGTTCCTGGACAAATATGAAATCCAATGCCCAGAACAGCATGGCTTCCGAAAAGGGCATAGTACTACCACGGCACTGTTGGAATTTACAGGTTTCCTCCATGACACCCTTGACCAAGGAACATGTGAGGGGGGCAGTATTCATTAATCTAATGAAGCCCTTTGACACCGTTAACCACCCGCTCCTACTCGATCAACTTACCACTCTCGGGCTGTCCAATGATGCACTATCCTGGTTTGCTAGCTACCTAGGGGAAGGGTCCAATGTATCAAGATTGCTGGAGTCACCTCTGATGAAAATCCAGTCCTCTCAGGTGTCCCCCAGGGGTCAATACTGGGGCCATTACTCTTTTCCCTCTTTCTTAATGGTCTCCCTAGCATCTGCCAACAGAGAATATTATTTTATGTGGATGATGCAGTACTGTTTTCTAGGAACCAGGATACTAGTCAACTTGAGAGTCAACTACAGTGCAACTTCAGGCATGTTGAAGATTGGTTTAGCTCACACAAACTTGTACTGAACTATAGCAAAACCAAGGTCATGACATTCTACAACCCAAGGAGCAAGTACAAACCTCTGTCCCTCAACATCAAGAACCATGCGGAGGCCTCACTTGAACATGTCCCTGATTTTAAATACCTTGGCATCACTCTGGACAGCTCACTTTCTTACTCGCAGCACATCAGTAATGTAGCAAAGGCCGCCAATATGTGGATTGGCCTGCTCCACAAGCACAAGCACTGCCTGACCCCTGAAGCCCTTAGGCTGGCCATATATACAGTAGCTCTGTCACCTCCATTATCAACTATGTGCTAGTCATCTATGGCTCTGCCTCCCCTACTGCTCTCCGGAGGATATCTGTGACACTCAACAAAGCCTGCAGGCTCCTAACGGGTGCCACCCACCTTACACATACCTGTGACCTATATGCCCAGGCTGGATGGCTACCATTCCTTAGTAGAATACAGTACCAGACCTGTCTGCTCACCAAAAAAGTTCTCCCAGGCTTATGCCACCAGGAGTGGCAAAACTCCTTACTGCCTACAGCAGCACCCAGCTTACATGGACAGCTCAACAACAGACCTTCCAGGGCCCTAGATGCTGGACTACTTTGGGTCAGAGGTCATTCACGCACAGGGCTCCTCAGTGGTACAATACCCTTAACAATGAAACACTTGCAGCTGTGACACTTGGTCCCTTTAAAAGGCAGCTACAACTATACCTCACTTCTACCACACAATGTGATTGCCTCTCCTAAGCAACGGACATCTCCATCAACCCTAGTCGCTGGTGACCTGCAACTGGCCATACTGCCTCACTCTACTCTTAACCAGCCTCCACCCTCTCCCCCATCATTCCCCTCTCAGCTGGCAACTTCCTCCATGAGGCCTCTAGCCCACCCACTCCACTCTTTTGCCATCTATCTCTACCGTCCAACAACGGCCCTTTAGCCTTCTGACTCCCTTCTGACTCCATTCTACCCCATATTTAGTTCACCCTGAAAACTGGTTCAATCTTGTGTATGCTGTCGTTCTCCACTCTTTACTGTATATATTATGCTTAGGCAACTATGTGTGTTAAGATTGTTGCTGTTGTTTACCTTTGTATGTATGTTACCCTATATCCTTTGACATGGAACCTTTGTAAATGAGCAGTTCCTGCTCAAAGGTATTTGTAATCCTAGAGTTTAATAAATAAAATTTAAAAAAAAATCCTGCAGGCAGCAACAGGCATGGGATGTGCTTTGGGTTGTCAACCCTAACGCTCACCCCGTTCTCATATATTGTACCCATCTCAGCTTATTTACTTATGGAACAGCATTAGGGTTGACAACCCAAAGGTATACCCCATGCCAGTTGCTGCCTGCAGTGTGGGGGGGGTGTTAGGACTGGTAACCCTAACACCACATTTCCTAATGTTGCTGCTTCAACCTTAACTAGTGTGTAGATATATATATATATATATATATATGTGTGTGTGTGTGTGTGTGTGTGTGTGTGTGTGTGACAGAGAGAGACAATATATATATACATATATATACTGTATATATATATATATATATATATATATATATAGAGAGAGAGAGAGAGAGTGCAATATTATGGGTCCTTTGCAAAGCATCCAACCTGTGATACCCCCCACAAAGGCTATTACAGAGTAAATAAGTATTTTATTAATCGGTCTCTCAGCCCTCAGACTCAGGATGCCTTTCAAATACAAATATGCACTACAGCAAAAGACATTTCAAAACTACACAGCATTAATTCAGCCTGTCTTTTTAAAAATGAAGCTGAAAAGACACAGACCAATAAATAACTGTATTTCACATACCCCAAATAGTCAATCTGACTCCTGATACACAGAGAGAGAGAGAGACAGAGAGAGCTAATCAGGGAAAGCCAGTGCAGACAGATGATATTTTAGAACATTCTTAAAATGCTAATTTGTGGGAGCCTTCCTGAGATAACCAGGCAATGTATTCCACAAAAACGGTGTTGCCACTACAAATCTTTTATCACTAGACTGCTTAAATCATGACCTGGAGATCAGCAGAAGTAGGGTTGCTCAGAATTTGTCCAACAGAATCAGATTCCTTGAATTTTGAGCTGTTTTTCACAATTTGGAATTTTGGAATTCAATGCCAAAAAAAAAACAAATACCGAAAAACTCTTGTCAGATGTGGAATCTAAATCCGATTCTGCATTCTAAAATCTCCACCCACCCAGTACTGCTAAAAAAGAGTGCTTTCCCTCCCCTTACCTTTACTGTACTGGTAGCATAGCTTCAGGAAAACAAACAAAGGAACGGTGGGGGTCCACCCACTCTGGTACGAGGTAGGGTGCTCACCAGGGGTTGTTGGCCCCGAAAGGAAATAGTCCAAAAACAAAAGGCTGCACTCCAAGAGCCAGCACTGAAAACGAAATCACCAAAACTGGAGAAAATGATTTTCAAATATCCAGAAGTGCATTTATTGCAAGTGCATCAAACAAATACAGTTGCTCACAGTGTGCTGACAATAAAATTAACCCTCTGCCACTGTCCAGGTGTCCAGGCACTTCACTCAGTTGGAGTTCCCTGAGGAAGCTCAGCTTCGACTCATGCCTTACTATGACCATGACCATGCAGTAAACATAGTACAACCAATGCCCTGTCACGCCTTATTGCTTAAGTATCCAGTGCAAGTACTGGAATATGTCTAATCTTTTCTATACATTATACCATTTTATAACAACAATATAGGAGAAACTGCTCTATTGGTACACAGTGAAAAAAACATGATATCAGGATACACAGGCTAGAAGAGCCATACAACTGACAGAACAAGCCACCTACACAGTAAAACATTATGCAGAATAAGAGCAATTTTAATCAGGATGCTCAATGCTCTCACCAAGTTAATGAATATAAGTGAGAAGCCAAGGTTTACACCATCAGAAAAAGTGAACATTAGTATGGTGTGGTGTTGTATCGTATCGTATAATTGTATATGCTCTATAGTACAGTATCTTGCAGCGTAGTACAGTATAGCACAGGGTTTCCCAAACTGGGGTCCCTGACCTTCGGGGAGTCCACGAGACTAAACCTGGGGGCCCCCAGCAGGTAAGGCATACAAAGTGATTGCAATCTTCATATTGAATTACATTTTAGTATTTACAAATATTGTATATTTATGCCATTTTTATTTCTAAGTAATACTGAATTAAGTGAAACACTTCTAAAAATGAATCCCTCATTGGGAAAAGGGGTCCTTGGGTAGGTCTGGTCATGGACAAGAGGTCTTCAGGCATGTCTAGTCATGATCTGCGAGCCCCCACTGTCAACAAAGTTAAGAATCCCTGGTGTAGCATATAGCTGGTCACTTTTCCCAGAGGGAAACAGTGACACCACTGTCTTGTTGCCCATTGTCTTGATTTTATTTTCCATTGTCTTGCAGTATAGTAACACAGTGACAGCACAGCTGAGATGCAACATCCCAGTACTAGTGGGGTCCTGTTTTACCCATTTCCACAGCTTGGTGGACTAGAGATCTGGGAGGTTAAGTGACTTGCCCACAGTCACAGAGTGAGTATGGGGTTCTGCTGGTATCTGAAGCAGTGATCTCATGGTTCCTATGCCAGTGTTGCAGCCATTAGACCACACTGCCTCTGCCACAGTGATATCAGATTTAATGTGTAGCAACATCCAGATTTCAGACATGGTCTTGCAAACATTCAGAATTAACTAGTGTCACTTTCACCAACTTCACAGCTAAACAAACAGTTTAATGTCATATTACCTAGTGTGTGTGTGTGTGTGTGTGTGTGTGTGTGTGTGTGTATGCATACATGGGGGGGTACTAGAGTGGAAAACACATTTTGAGTGTGATAATGTAATATTTATTTTCTTAACTAAGGTTATAGGGAGAACAGAGAAGATTTAAAAGTCCAACTGGCACACAGCTATCACTTATCCTATTAAAGCCTCTCAGAATGCAGTGTTTGTAAAAAAAAAAACTAAAATATTGTCTAGTGCTGTACCTCTGTAATTCTCTATGACAAGACTCCATTGGAGCTGCCTCCTGTACACTGCCTGCTTATACTTTATAACTACCAATTGTGATGAGGAACCTTTGTGAATGAGCTCATGAGCTCAGAGGTGTAATTCTGAATGAACAAAATAAATAAATAAGAAATCAAGAACTTAAGTTTTCACTAGGTTGCTATTTTCACACATGCAGCATATTTGGGCAATCTGCTTGGTAGCAAATACTTCATGAGCACTTGCAGAGAACATACAAAGAATAGTAGATGAGGAAGGATGTACACCAAGGCTTTGTTCCCGTCAAGGAGATTACCTGTGACATCTCCACTCTCATGCTGTATGATGTCTTGAGGCGCACAAAGCTAGGAAAGCAGACATGTTGTAAATCAGTAGCGCCCTATCTGACACATGACCTGTCCTCTCTGGGGCTCCCCAAGGCTTCATTTTAGGCCCTCTCCTCTTCAGTCTCTACCTCAACTCCCTCCCCTTGGCCTGCCCAAATAAGATCCTCCTCTACGCAGATGACGCTGTGCTCTTCGCCTCTGACCCCAACACACTCCAGGCCACCCTCCAACAAGCTTTTGATAGAGCTGAGCATTGGTTCACATCATGAAGGTTAGTCCTGAACCTAAATAAGACCAAAGCTATGCTCTTCTCTCATCAAAGCAAAGCCAGTGGTGCCCCTCTCGTGATACTGCCTAGCACACTAAACCCCATTGAGCAGGTTTCCTCCTACAAGTATCTGGGCATTACCTTTGATTCGGCAGTCTCCTTTCATTCCCATATCAATGCCTTTTCTGCTGCCACCAGTGTCAGGATTGGACTGTAATACCGCCATAGGGACTGCCTACTACAAGAGGCCCTTCGATTGGCAATCACCTCCTCTGTCCTGTTGCTAATCGACTATGGGCTGCCCATCTATGCTGCAGCTGACAACGCTGCACTTGCAAGAATCCAGCTCTCTATGAACAAGGCCTGCAGGCTAATGCTGGGAGCCCCTAGGCGCACCCATACATGCCTGTTATACTCCACCACCAACTTGCTCAACCTTGAAGAAAGACTCTGCTTCCAAACCTGTCTTCATGTAAAAAAGACCCTGTTAGGGCTCCCCCCCAGGGTCACCACCTCCCTGCAGCGTGCCTCCTCCTCCTTAGTCTCCACCCACAGCACTGTCAAAACCTCCCTTATTGTCCCCAAGGTAAGGACCTCTATGGCCCAGAGATCCTTTTGCTGTCAGGCTCCCTCCTGGCTCAGTTCCCTCCCAGCCAACATGGCTGACTCCGCTAAGCTTGGTCCTTTCAAGGTCTCCCTCAGAGGCCATCTGACAAGCACTCGCTGCTGCAACTGCACATAATCCCCCACCTGCCTCTTACCCTCACCCCTAGGCTGGGTCTGCCCTGCCTACTTTTGCTGTATATACCTGGGGTCTCAGGCAACATCTGCTGACTAATGTAATAAAATATCTCTGGTTGCTACCTGACGTGGTACTCGTGTACCTATATAATGACTACTGTGATCTACCTATTATCAAGCGTGTACCACCAGTGAATGCCTGCAACACTGGTTGCTTTTTTAATCTAAGCGTTATGTACTGTACTGTTTTGTTTGCTGTGATGTATTGCTCTCTTGACGAGGTGCCTTTGTGAATGAGTCTTTGACTCAAAGGTCTGTAAACCGATGATCTAATAAATAAATAAATAAATATCCTTACACATTTGTTAATTTTTTGTAGTGTAAACCTGGCCACTTTTCTAAGAGAAAAAAGCCACACACACACACACACACACACAAAATAAAAACCTGGATAATTAGTACCATAGTCTTTGGGGTTGTCCTGCTCCCTCTTTATGTTTAAAACACACTCATTTCTATGTATGACCGATATTATAGTGATATATGGATCAAACCTACTAGAGCTGTGAGCAAGATGATGGCCAGCTTCCCCTAGCAATAAAACAGTATACTGTACATTATTTTATCCTGAAGACAATGAAGGGACTGGGACCAGAGGCACGCACAGAGTAAATAAACAAGGGTGGCCAAAAACATAATGGATGGAATCTTCATTGCTGGGGAGGGAGCTGTCTGGGTGGCATGCTCTGCCAGGAAAAATTGTTAAAGTGTATTGTTATGTGGTTTAAAGCTCCAATAAGGTTTCCAGTTACTCCTATTAATAACACTTTTTTGTCAGTGTATAACTTTCAGTAAATCCCCTTCTTTTAAACCACTTTTGTTTTTGAGGTTTTTTTTTAAAAAAAGACCAACCATTTATCATGCTTACACCAAAACAATTGTCACAAAGGGTAAGACCATCAATTTGCTCAGTTCTACATTACTTTAGGTTAGCCAGCAAGCCACCAAACTAACTTCTGCAGTTTACCTAGTGCTAGAAGAGTGATGATTGTGTGGTGATGCTGCCCTTGAGAAATCTGGTCTCAGACTGGCTTTGCACTTGTACCATTGTTGTACAGATTCCAGCCCAGTCTGCTTTGTCAGATCACAAGAATATGATCTTGTGAAAAAAAATTTTTTTTTCAGTTCTTACATGTTTTACCAGAAAAGGTGGAATGGGCCTTAAAGTTCCATTTTCAGCCACACCACCAGTGTCTACACTGTAACAAAAATCTTATTTTTATAAAAAAAAATACAAACAGTAGGAACTCCACCCCCTCCTGAAGTGCAGGTTTTGCCTTGGGGCCCCAGACCCAACCACTTGCTACAGTACCTCACTGAAAATAGAAGTAAAAGGCAATACACAGAAAGAACTGCCATTTAAAAGTTTTGTTGCACCATGTGCTATACTAAGGTGCAAGTGCATGGAAGCAGACAGAATCTTACAAAGATCACATGGCTCAGTCACGTTAAAACTGACTATGCTGATCAGTCACTGCCAGCTGCCCCTATGTATCAAGGTCCACTACCTTTTTCTCAGGAGGCCACCTCATGTTTTGACAGCTCTGGCCCCCGGAACCTGGACTTCATGGGTGGGGACCAACAGGGATTGGTAGGAGCTGTGGTTCATCTTAATCTCCTATGCTATGCTAAAACTGCAGACTTGTGCACATCAAAGACAGGTAGCCACCACAACCATTGTGGACTGCTTGAAGTGCTACCCCAGCACAGCTGGCGAGCTTTGCGTACTACAAACACCTGAACCAGGGAGTAGGAACAAGAAATGAGGACAGGAGCCCTCAGGAAGAGGAACATTGAGCCAGTGCCCCAGGACTTCATGGCCACTGCCATCTTTATAATCCTCAGTACTGCAGGACAACAATTCAGAGGGGTCCAAATGCAAAGCAAACCCATGGGTGAGAATGGACTATCGATTCTGATGCCCTTGTGGAGAACCTATGGCTGTAAAGATTTCTGGGTGACAGCTATCTGCACAAATGGGAGCTAATCCCAGACTGTGGCTATAAGATAGTGACTGTGCTAGAGGTTGGCAGAACTGGAGATTTTGGAGATAGTGAACCTGCTGCCTAGAGAGAGAGAGAGCTTGAGCTGTGCTATTCCAGATTGAAAGTCTACAAGACAAACTGTGAGTGCTACTGTTAAATCCTGTTGCAGGAAAAAGAAAGGAAGTCATGTGCTACCCAGCAGGTGAAAATGCTAAAATAGCATAGAGCAAGAAGGTGAATCCAGAGCTGCTGATCCAGGTCCCAGAGCAGGCACTAAAGCTAAGTGTTAGGCTGCTACTGCCCTGTGGGTTTGAATGCTGGGATGTGGGGGTTGGCATGGGACCTCGACTGTCGGGGAGAGAGAAAGAGAGAGCTAGAGAGAGGCAGCTGACCTTCCAACAGGAAGCAGATAGTCACCCCATTGAGCAGTGATGAGACAGTTCCAAAGAGGGAGCCTAGCTGAGATGGAGACTCCCTAAGAGATCAGAGACCCAGAGGCCTCCAGAACAAGGAGAAACCAACTGTTCAGGGGAACCATGAGAATGCTGCAGGGTTACCCTGCTTTAGGAGAGAATACCTTTTGTCTTCAGGAGTTGTTGCATGTTGGCCATTGGGCTGGAATACAAATATCCCCAGTTTTAGGGTCCATGTGAGTAATTTACACAAGTGCATGACCTTTTGGGGAATGTTAATTTGAGCACATTGCTCCAATTGTTCATAGTGCACCAACACTGACAAACCCATGGCAACTTCCATGGGCATGCTATGATTTAGCACCTGGGTACCCAGGAAACTGTATGTGGGGGAGCTCCCTAGGTTAAATACATAAATCCAGCTACCAGGCAGGTGAGGGTAATGTCTTCCAGTACAGGTGGAATCAGAAGTTTCTTTACTGTGTGTCTGAGGGCAGGCAATGCCCGAGTTAGAGGCTGCACCTGGTCAGGCTTATCTAAATCAGCCAGGGCAACTGCCATGAAAACTGTACTGTACTGTACCTAAGTGGGTATTTCAAGGCAATCTCCCCCACTGGGGCCTTGCCTGCATTGCCATGTAAGATGGCTACAGATGATATGTGGAAAAGGTGGTAGTTCTAACTCCACCTAGCAGGGTGCCTAGAGTGGCCACATGTGCATGGTGTGTGCACTAATCATTTTCCCTTTCACAGCCTTTTTTCCCTACAACACACTTGTGCTTTATTGTTAACTCTGCTCCCGTTATTAACTCCTATGCCACTGTGCATACTTCTGTAGTTGGGGGGAACTGTTATATTTGCTGGAGATCTGTGGAAGGTGTGACCACAGTGGGGGGGGGGGGAGGTGCAGCATCCCAGAGGGTTATACTGACACGTCATCAGGCCCACTTAATTTTCTCTGGTTGGAGGTACCACAGGTTTTTTTTCATCTGGATATGAACCCCTCACTGCTGATTGAGACAAGAACCCAGGAACCACCAGAAGTATCTACTGTAGCCAGGCTGACATGTGAGGGAGTGACATATTGTTCTTTGAATCAACTGGGGCACACACCCACCCTGTAGAGGCCTTACACAGTCCTAAAATGCACTGTAGGCATGGTGACAATGTCACACCCATTCACGAACCAGAAGTAAGCCACTCTGTCAGCTTCTAATTGTGGTTACAAACACTGTAGCAGGTAGAGTTGCCTGCCACCCCACATTAGTGAATTGGGAACACTGAACATTAGGTGCTGGAAGGTGGGGCATGGTCAGGGTTGGCCCCCCTTGTGCATTCCTATGACTATGAGATTTGCTTAGCAAAAGAAAAAGGGAAGGGAGAATGTAAATAGTAAACATGTTAATACCTTACTTACTATTTATCCAATTCAGTCCAGTTCTATCTGGATAAAAACCATTGAGCGGAGCTTTTTTACAATGATGTTTTAATGGCAAGCAAACGTGTTACAGAAATAAAAAGTACTAGATACTATAACAGGTTTACACAGGCATTCACTAATAGGCTCCTAGTCTCATTTTTGGTGCCACATTTGACCTGGAAAATTGGTCAAATGTACTGCTGCAGTTTAAGCTTCAATGAAACAATTCATGCAAGTTTTAAGAGACGTAAAAAAATTCCCAAAATAGAGCAAGGTCTTAATGTGGAAAAAATTGTCCATGAGGGAGGCCGTGGGCTATTTTTTAACATATGTTTGTTAATCCAGCCTTCTATGTCTGACTTTAATCCCAATAAAAACACAATTTTTAGGGATTATAAGGTCTAGAAAGGGAAAAGGTTACCATCAGTTACTCTAACCATGGAGTGCCATGAGGCATGACATGCAGCCAAGGGCCTTGGATTAACAAAGATAACCTAACCCTTTGGAGTGTCTTACTGCTATTATTAAATTAAATGTTTTCATTTTTCATAGTTAAAATATTAATTATTCTGTTGTACATGTGGATTTCCAACAGTTTACCAAACCCTTTAAGAGTTTATTTATTTAGCTAGTTTTTGTAGACTGGGGAGGAGGACTAGGCAATTATGCTTATTTTCAGCCTCATCCCGAATGCTGGCAGCCAATCAGAATTCTCCATTCCCAACCTTTGTTTTATTTAGTAATTTAGTTCATAGCCAGTTGCCAGATTTCACAGTAATTCTTTTAAAAACAATAACAAAAACAAATTCGGAATTTGAACAGATACAACTTTGCACCACGACTATTGCAGCATGATTGTGCTGCTGCAATGTTCATGAGTGACTGGACAGTGTAATGCTTGACAAGACGTTAACAAATATTGTTTGTAGCTTGTTGCCAAGCTGCCAGTGAGCATTGGTGCCCAGCATACCTTCTGGGCTGCTTAATTACTGTATCTGTAGTCTGCTGGGCAACCAAAGTGATGGCCACAACAACAGAACAGTCTTCTAAACTTTCAAGGACATGGCATCAGTGCCCACCAGGGTGTATCTGTGTACTGAAGCAGAGACTGGTAGCTGTCTTTCATAGTGCCTTTCAGTTTCTGCCAAGCCTGTTGGTTATCATATGACCTACTGGTAGTATGTAAGTAGAACCTGAGTCTATTTTAAGGGAATACTACAAAAACACAGTTGCCTCCGGCATAAATAATGTGATAGCTAGCTCCAAGGGAAAGCTACAGTATGTCATTGGTCTTCTTTCTAGCATATGAGCAAATTATGAAGAAGGGCAAAAAGTGAGGCTGTTACCCCGATCATCCCTTTTAGCATGTTATACAGTGCTCTTCCCATAGCACACACCTGGCCATGTCGAAGACATACTGATTGATTTCTCTGTTGGAAAATTACAAAAAAAAGTCATTTTTGCATTACATTCAAGTTGCATGCCAAAATTGTATTACTTCCTCATTGGTCTTTTTTGGCAAGTATCTGCTTTCAGAATAAATTCATATTCTCTTTTGAAAAGACCCTTAAAAAGTACTGCACATGTGATAAAATTGGATCCCTCCAAAACAGGAAGGTTCATCAGCACATCTTCACATTCTAGGGATATAACATACTCTATACCATGCCCTAACATATTACAGAATAGGATATAAAGGTACATGCTATTGATTATGTACCCTTATATCATTCTTTATGTTATTCAAACAATGCAGATGCCCTATATTGTTTATGCCTATTGCATCAGCATTAACTAACAGAAAAAGATTTGTGCCTCCCTCCCCCCAAAATAATAAGTATTCTTGTTTTATACAATATCATTGTGAAAAACACCATGGTGTTTTTGAGTATTAAAGAGTTAACAGTGGGAGATGCCATTAATAATTTAAATTGCTCCCTTTTATGCTATGAAAGGGGTATAGACATTTTCTCTCCTCTCAGTAGGACAGTTGATTGTGATGTCGCTGGTCTTTTCATATATGGATGACTCAGTGGCCCCATCATTTAAGCTTCCAGTGGTCAATGACAAGCCTTCAACCATCAGAGGGAGTCTTGCTAATCAATGACCTTTCATCTGACATAATTGTGACGTCCACTTCGCTATGGTGACCTCTAGATCAAGGCTCATGTACAAAGTTGCCATCCTTGGTGAAGTTGTCACAATGGTGCAGGTCATGTACAAAGCTACTCATCCAGCCCACACACACACACAGACCAACATCCATGCATACTGAATATATGAGAAGGGAAATGACTTTTTAACTGTTTGCAGGAAAGAGAGGGGAAGACTGAGCAACACACAGCATCATCACTCCAGCCCTCATTATATCTCAGCATTACTCCCACACCTGTGTATATATAACACATGCATAATGGAACTTTTAAGAAATGCTGAAATCACTTTGTTGTCTGAATGGGTAAAAAGAAATCACTGCATTTTGTAATTACACATTCACACAGTCATAACTGCTGGGTGGAAAATAGTGCTTTTCTGAGTACAGTAAGGCAGTGTGACCACACATGTTTGATGATATCATCCCCTGTGTGACAGGAACCTGCAGTCTGCAGGGGTAATCACGGTTCACTGCACAAAGCCAGACATTTATGGACTGCTCATTGTTTGAGACAACGCCCACCCACCCTGTCATAAATGGATACAACTAAGCACTACTTTTTTGTTTATTAATGAGTCCCAGCTTGCCAGATATATCAGAGCCAGCTGACCCAGACAGTGGACCTAGACGAATCCCACACGTTTTATGTGTCAGCAGTATCATTCATAAAACAGCCTCCCTGATACAAGTCTGGATTTTTTTTTAATTTTTGTGTAACAAGGTCCAGTTTCATTGATTCCTAGACTGTGTTGTCTATATTTGCAGCTTGTTGTGGTTTATACAGTAGAGGGAAAGGGAAATGATGGCTGATCTGTGAGAAGTGCTCACTAAGGGCTTGAAAGGGGTAGACTGTCTCTCAAACAAAAATAAGTGTCTTTGTGAAAATTACCACTGTAGAAACCCATCTCCTGGAGAGTGTCAGACATATGTTTTGTTTTTTTTCTTGGATGGAGTAGCTTTTCTCAAAAGAACAGCTGAGAACATAAAAAAGTTAGGCGTTGGAGGTGTCTGGGATTCAAAATTTCAGAAGTTAAAGTTGGCTCTCCCTGCTGTAACTACAGCTGCACAAAAGATGGTATATCAGCCCAGGGCTCCAAATGGTTTTCTCCTTTCCATGGGAGCTATAGGGGCCCAAAGCAAGTGAAACAGTGATTAATGTTCACTGCTTATGCTATCTTTTATGGTCTTCTGTTATTCTACCCCTCCCCCAATAAAAGACCTAAGGCAGTTACAGTAGATTATTAACTTGCAAATAAACAGAGGCCTTGCTCAAAATGTGAACTAAACAGTGGCCTTGCTCATTTTCAACCATGCAACAGGCACTCTGATGTGTTCTTTAATGTACAATTTAGGTATAATGTTTTGAGGCTATATAGGCAGATACATATGTAGATGGTTAAGAACAGAAAAACACTGAATCCATTGAGTCTGCCTTGATATTCCTACAACATGTTGCTTTACTCCATCCTTACAAAACTCTCCCCACCCTCTGCATCCTTTACATTCCTGATAATCCCCTTGAAAATTTCCCTGCAGCCCACTACCAAAAGAACATGTTTAATGTATACAGTAAAATGTAGAAGGGCCCTTTTCCCCCATAGAAAAACCTATTATTAACCAGTCCGGTGGTGCTGAGGGCTGGGGTGCTCAACACCTTACCTCATGCTATACCGGCCCAAGTTCAGGAACAATCTTGGGTTGCGGGGTGCTGGCACTGGGGGGGGTGGGAGCAGGATTGAGCATTGACTCTCCTCTCCCAGGAAGGGGGTGTCGCCTGTCCGTAGTCCCACCATCACCAGCTAGAGGCCTGGTGGAAGGCGTAGGTGGTAACGGAGTGACTGGTAGAGTGGTGCATCTCTTGGGGCTTGACATGCTCATGCTTCCACATGCGTGCACCTGGATACCGGGATGGGACTGGGAGAAAAAAACATAAATACCACAAAAAGTAGCTATGGGAAAAAAAAAGAAAACCCTACCTGTTAATACTCCATATACCCATCAATTACAGTCATATACACATCAGTGAAGCCTATATACCACAGCAATTAAAGCTATATCTCATGCTGGCACCGTGGTGCTGAGCAGTGGGCACCACTCTGGCATGCTGGTTACTTGGGTTCCAACCCTGATCCTAGGATGTCAGGAGCAGAAGCCAGCAAGGAGGGGTGTGAGCATCTGCACAGATGCTCTCCTTGTGAGTGACTGAGTGGGCTGTGCAATCCCACATCTTCAGAGTCTTAAAGGGGTGGTAGATGGTGGTGCCATTGACTGTGTGGGTGACCATGCGCTGCCTGGCACTCACCCAGCATGTTCTGTGTGGTACATTCCCATTCTGAGGCAGGGGAAGGGCAGTAAGGAAACTAGGGAGAAAATCCCTCTTATTGGAATGGGATGAAGGGGCCAGCCAGACCCTCACTACAATCTCAAGTGCTTCAAAAGGGCAAACCCTCCCCCAGTGCCCAGGATAAATCATTCTTCCTCACATCTGGAATGGCTTCCTTCTCCCAGACCATGAGGCAGTCACTCAGAAATGGGAGAGAGGGCCCAGTCACAGTGACCCAGAAGTGGGTGAGTGGCTTTATGATCTGGTTAGTCCCCACAATGGGTTTATTTCCAAGTACAGTGGACTTACGTATCCTTTTTTTTCATATAAAACATTTGGATAGTTACTGTTAGTTTGAATTACAATGCCTAGTCAATGAAAGGGTATACAGGTAAGTAATTGTTAACCACTTCTGTGGGTCCCATCCATGTATTATACAGGCATGGTTGTACCTGTATATTAAAGCTGAGTAAGCACTCTTATGTTAGACTTCAATTTTTATACCTTAATAACTCTGCCTACATTTAACCTATTTGCTTGAAAGCTGGCAGTCAAAGAGTGGGTACCAGGATGTCTGGATCTTGAAAATGTAGTGACAATTGGTTTGGTGGGGGAAGTTATAGAGCGGCAAAAAACATAAAATTCACGAAACCAATTACCTTTATTTTTGCTCACCTATAACTAAAAAACTAAAAGGATTTTAAACCTGAAACTTTCAGATTTTATAGTGTTTGCCCCACAATGTGGGCTTTTGTTGTTTTTATGTCCCTATGTTGCCCCATTTCTGAGTTATTTAGGAAAAACTGAACCTTGTAAAGATAACTGATTTTTTTACAACAGCATTTCTAAATGTGGTCATTTGGCAAAAATGCATGCATGTCTGTGGGGGTGGGGTGGGGTGCATGTCTGTGTGGGTGGGGCTATAGGCATCACAGCAAGAGACTTATTTGGATTGTAGGAGATTCCTGCCTTTAGTAGTCTGTACCAAAACAGCAAAACATTTTGAAGTAGTTATTCTGCATCCCTGGATTATTTCAGGCAAGATACAGACTTAAACCCTTCAAATGCAAAGCTTTCCTGCTACTTACTTCACTATACTGGAGCTGGGTTGCTCCAGATTTGCATCGGACTCCTGCTACCACCATGCACACTTCTACCTTTCTGTTGTTCACCACAAGGGGATGGCTGGTGCTGTAAACAGTGTCCATTTCACTTTCAAATCTATTCATTCAGCAGAGCTATGCACCAGCTCATAGCCCTGCCACCGCTGAATGGAGTTGTATGATGTTCCACTCCTTGAATCGGCAGCCATTGGCTGCATACCACATCTGTGGCCTTCATGTTTAATGCTTCAACACTGTGGTGCCCAGTCCCAGGTGTCAGCTACATAACACCCCCCCATTCAACAGTGGGGTGCCCACCCCAATGCCATTTGAGATCCCCATGCATTTTATATTGTAATCCCCCCACCAGCTGCATGAAAAACCCAACACCAGGATGCCCAATACCTGGTGCCAGCTTAGACCTCACCTGACACAAGTGCATGACACAGGGTGCCCACCACTGGTGCCAAAAAACAGAAAACTGACACTGGGGTGCCCAATCCCCATTGTCAGTCTGTAAAAAAAATGTTTCTTGTAGTCTATTTATTTATTCCATCCTTGGGTGGAACACAGGGGTGGGAGAGCAGCCATCCATTTTAGATCTGACCTTGGCTTCACTGTGCACCCAGTGAGAACTACCAGGTCCTTTGAATGTGTGGGTGTACATGGAGGTCCGGGTGCAGGCTTCAGGGTTCTTCTGATTTACTGTCCCTCTGGGGTGGGGGGAGAATTCCTGCAGGAGGTGGCAGATTTCATCAGCAGTGAAATGTCAGGGTCCCCCAGATTCATAGTATTGGAGGACCTCAATGTTTGGGCCAATGACAAATCCTCCAGACTTGGGTCCAACCTCCTCCAGATGATGTCATCTCTGGACCTGTCACAAGACGTTATTCATGTGACCCATCAGGGCGGCCACATGTTGGACCTGGTATTCTCACTGGAGCTTGAGGTTTGTAACCTCAAGACTGAGCAGGCCAGTTGGTTTGATTATTGCACAGTGGAGTTCTCATTCGGGGCTCCCCCTCGAGAGCCGTCCCCCTGTGGAGATGGTCAGCTACCACCCTTTGAGGGGACTGTCCCCAGAAGGTTTCCTGGCAGTAGCTGATCTACCCAGTGTAGGCACTGCATGTGCAAAGGGCTCGAGTGACACGGTCGCCGCCTATAACATGCTGATGCTCAACATGCTCAATGCCCTTGCACTGTTCAGTGCATGACACAAATCTTCTCGCTTGCGGTCCTCTTGGTTTGATGGGGAGCTCAAGGCAATGAAGATTATAGGTCAGAAGTTGGAGCACTGCTGGTGGAAGACCAGGCTGGAGGAGAATAAACTGGCCCTGTGTGCTCACTACAGTGAATACAAGGGGGCAATCAACCATAAGAAGGCAGAGTTCCTGTCCAGAGAGATTGCCACAGGGAGGAACTGATCAGCTGTGCTACTTCAGACTGTGAATTGTCAGTTACATCCAGTCTGTCTGCAGCTGAAAAAACCCTGTTCTGAATCCTTATGTGAAGAGTTTGCTCGGTTCTTCTCTGA
Source organism: Neoceratodus forsteri (assembly GCA_016271365.2). Lineage (NCBI taxonomy): Eukaryota > Metazoa > Chordata > Ceratodontiformes > Ceratodontidae > Neoceratodus > Neoceratodus forsteri. The sequence continues at coordinate 730,779,590 of CM057456.1, read as the reverse complement.
CGGGGTGTCCTCCATCTTATTTATTTATTAAATTTTGTTAACCGGGTTGGCCCTCTGGGTCCCCAAGGTCCCTTTATCAGGGGCAACTCAGAATTTAGGACCAGGTGATTCTCTAGTAGCCAGGATTCAATAAAGGCAAAGTCTGACTGGCGTTGCGGTCCAAGTTCATCAGCGTTAATAGATCTGTACAGGACCGCATCATCAGCATACTGGACCATGAAGCAGTTCCTGCAGTGGTTGCTGAGGTCATTGACAAACAACAAGAATAAGAGGGAGCCTAATATTGAGCCCTGTGGTACCCCCTCAGTTACTGGGAGAAACCCAGAGGCAGCTCCCCTCCACTTGACCTGCTAAGAGCAATCAAACAGGTAGCTGCTGAACCAATTCACTGAATGTTGATCAAGTCCAAGTTTACTCAGTTTTGCTATCAGTAGGGAGTGGTCAACCAGCTCAAAGGTCTTGGTCAGGTCTATGAAGGCAGCCCCTGTTGGGAGGCCTTTGTCCAGTGGCGATAGAATATCATTGGTAAGTTTGATAAGTGCCGAGTCAGTCCCATGCCTTTGTTGGAAGTCATGCTGGGTGGGTACCAACAGCTGGTTCGCTTCCAGGTAGTCTCAAAGTTGGCAACAGACGAGCCTCTCTTGGATTTTTGCCAGGGTGCAGAGCAAAGAGATAGGCCTATGGCTCCCTAGAGCCTCCCTTATGGATTGGCACCACATTCGACTGCTTCCATGTTTTAGGTACTACTCCATTCAGCAAGGACTGATTTATGAGCCAGATAATAGGAAGGGCAATGACTGGGGCTGCAACCTTGAGCAGCCTAGAGTCCAGGCCATCTGGTCCCACTGTTCCATTGGACTTTATGTACCATAGGAGGGGGAGCACTTCCTTGGTGCGTATTGTCCTTAGGTGGAAGTGCAGGAGTATAGGATTCAGTACTTCAGTTGTTACCAGAGCCTCCTTTCTGGGGGGGGGGGGGTAAGCTTGTTTGGTATGTTCCTAGGTCTGTGAAGAATCTGTTGAAAGTGGCCACTGCATCACTTCCTTCAGTTAGCATTTGACAACTGCTGATTATGTGGCTCTGGGAGGTTTTCTTATTACCTTTTATCAGGTCATTTATACAGGACCAAAAGGACCTTGGGTCAGACAGATTTGTCTGCTGAAGGTTTTTAAGATATTCCCTCTCAGTGGTTTTAGTGGCTCTTTTACATTAATTCCTCAGTGACCTATAAGCGACTAGGTCACCAGGGAGTGCCAAGCACCTGTACTTCTTCCAGGCCTTATCTGTGCTCATCATTAGGGATTCTAGTTCTCTCTCGTGATCCACCTGTAGCAGTGACCCTTGGCATGAATTCTCCTTAATGGGGCATGAAGCTTTGCTGCAGATGAGAATGTGAGTTGAAAGAATTCTGCAGCTTCCTCCAAGCTGGGGAGAAACTTAATTGGAGTCCAGTCAACTCCGCTCAGGTAGGTCTGGAAGGACTCATCTGATCATTTTGAGAAATCTCTGGCTGAAATGAGTCTGGGGATGACCTTGGTGGGCTTATTTTTCCAAATGCAGAAAGTTGGTAAATGGTCACTCAAGGCATCTGATATTATGCCAGCCATTTTGATGTTTGCAGGACTGGAGGCAAGGATCCAGCCTAGGGTGGAATGGTTCCATGCTCTGGGATTGTGTCTAGTGATTTCGGTGATGACCTGTGTCAGTTTAGCTTCAAGAACTCTGAGAACTTGCTCTGTGCTAGTATCTCAGTTTAAGCTGAGGAGGCAGTATGGCGCAGTGGTTTAAGGCTCTGAGCTGCAAATCTGGAGACCTGGGTTTGAATCCCACAGCCCCCACTTGCATACTGTGTGACCCTGAGCAAGTCACTTAACTTCCTCGTGCTCCCAGGTTGCACCTACAAACAAGCTTTCAGCTTAGTGTGTCTCACCAGGTAAAAATAATTGGTAAGTTGTAGTCCCCCAGGAGCAGTAACTCCAAAAGAACAGTACCCATCAGTGCTTTTGTTATGTCCTCTAAAGCAAGTAGGGCAGGTTTTGGAGGATTATATATGCAGCCTATAGTTGGGTGCTTTGCACGGTCTAGGATTATCCTAATGAATATCAATTCACAACCTGGGGAGTCCAGTTGGGGGTGAGCGGCTAGTGAGGCCTCAAGTGATGTTCTCACATAGATGAGAACCCATCCAGCTTTTTTTTCCCTCTCAGTCCTTTCTAAAGGTATCGTAGCCAGCTAGTTCCACCTCCTGGGCATGGATGTGTGGCTTGAGCTAGGTTTCAGAGATGGCCAATACATCAGGGTTGTATAGGGCAACCCAGGATTGGACCGTGTGCATTTTGGGACTCAGGCTACAGGCATTCATATGGGTGACTCTCAGGCCCTTAGTGTTGCTCCAGCTTGGGTCAAGGGGTGAGTTATTAACTGGAGGCCCAGAATTATGTTCAAAATCCCCAGAGCGGAGCAGCAGCATTATGGCAAGGCAGCTAAGGGCTCTCAGTCCAGGGAAGTGTGCAAGATTAGCCCTTTTGCCTCTTATTCCAGTGATCATGTGGTAGCAGTCTCCCTTGTGAGTTAGCCCATGCATCATTAGCAGTGTGTCTACAGATGACATTGCAGGGAAATCCATGAGGTGTGGGAGCAAACAATCCTGCACACCTCAGAGTGGGTTGGGGTGCAGCATGCACCCATTATCGTGTCAACCAAGATTATCGCACAGATGTATATGACAGCCATGGCAGTACCCTTGCCAGGTAAAGCATTGGGGTGCATGCCTTTATTAGGCTGAGACATCTCCATTCAGTATTACACAGTGCCACAGATGAGACAGGTGGGGGCCACAGAGCTATTGAATGAGATGGGTCAGCACTGCCCTTAGAGTGCAGTTAGCAAGATCTAATCAATTCCAGAGGGTTGCTTTAAATGTATTTTGTCCCCTCTAGGCTTGCTTTTGTGTGCTTAGAATTACATTCCTGTTCCAGCAGTCGGGGGTCATGCCCCACAAACCTTGCCCGAATAATAGTCAGGTAGGGCCAGTAGCCTGGAATACATGCTAATTACCGATGATTTGCTGTGATCAGGATCCTTAGCAAAAAATGCTGTGTGGTTGAACAGGCACACAGTGAAACTTAAGCTAGCAAGCAGGGTTTGTAAGTTGAAATGCAGTTTTATCAATTGTTGCGACCTCTGGTGGCTGTAGCTGATAAGCTGCTAATGGAAAAAACACCTGATAGGTTTTTTCCACCATGTGGTTTCTGCTATAAACAACAGTGTTTGCCAAGGGTGGTGGTGGGGGTTGGTGGGGTAGTTGATGCTCCTCATCGGTGGGGCCAACTCTAGAGACCCTCGCATCTTTTAGCAGCGTTCCATTTTTGTACCAGTTGTCGGTGGGAGGGAGGACTTCACCCGCAGCTGGCGAAAGCTCTGAGGAGGGCACTTCAGCCTGGGCCCTCTCGACCACCCTTGGAGGGGGAGCCTCCACGATTCTATGAAGCAAAGCAGAGGACACCAATTTAATGCAGGTACAGAGGGGAGGGGTGGCATGGTGGAGAGGGGCTATAGTTAACTTTGCCACCACAAGTTTTGTAATTATTTTACTTTAGTAGGAAAACAAACAAGAATTTGTTAATCTTCATTTTGCATCACATTTATTAGCAGCTGCTATAACAGTAAACTGAGGCTGACATTCAGGCAATGAAGTTATGAAGCTCTGAAATGAATTAAGTTAAATGCTGAGCTCCCTTGCTGTGTGCAAATCCTGAGATTAAAATCTAAAATTGTAATCAGGAGCTAATTTAGATGCAGAGCTCCCTTGCTATAAGCAAATACTGAGGTTAAAATCACAGGAAAGGCAGTCTGGAACTTAAGTTAAATGCAGAGCTCTCTTGCTGTAGACTAATCCTGAGATTAAAATCTAAAATTGTAATTTAGGTAATTTGGATGCTGTGCTCCCTTGCTAAAAGCAAATACTTAGGGTAAGACAGAAAAGCAGTCGTATGGGCTAGTACTGCATTCATTTTTGAGACTGGATTTGGCAGTATCCTTCTAGGAGAAAAAAATAATCAAAATGCCAGCAGTCTGTCAAATTTAAGAAACTGTACTTCTGTTACTCTAGCGCAGGGGTTATCTAGTCCAAGAAACCTTGCTGTTGGTTGTTCAATGGTGCAGTAGACTGAATTTGAAAATGGCGCCAATAAAAACTCATCTCTTTGTTAACTCTAGAGACCCTCATGCCTTTTTTCAGCATCCCATTTTCATACCTGTTGTCGGCTGGAGAGGAGGGACTTCAACCACAGCTCGCAGTAAGCTCTGGGGAGGCACTTCAGCTTGGGCCCTCTCGACCACCCTCAGAGGGGAAGCCTCTACGATTCTGTTGTCGGCCGGGGGGGGGCCTTCACCCACAGCTGGCAGTAAACTCTGGGGAGGGCACTTCAGCCTGGGCCCTCTTGACCACGCTTGGAGGGGGAGCCTCCATGATTCTGTCTGGGAATTCCATTAGTGAGCCAGAGTATGGCCTACAGCAGTCACCATATACATTGCAGAAGCACTCTGCCTAGTTGGGGTGAGTTTAAACTGGTGGAGGCACCTGAAGTCATTGAGGTCTTCCAGGCTGAAGCACACATACAGTGAACTAGATCCAGTACCAACGTGTTTCTTGATGGGTATGTCGACTCCATTGGTCTGTTGTTCACCTTGATTGTCTGGTGCTCTTTGTTGGAGGGGGTCATCCCAGATTCCTTGAAAGATGCACTAGTGGGGCCAGCCTGGTGGCACCGAGGGTCGAGGTGCTGGTGCCTTACCTTGTGCCATGCCGGTGACCCAGGTTTGAGAATGACCTCAGGCCGCCAGGGTGCTGGTATGGGAGGGGAGTGTCAGAACGGGATTGAGCCTTGGCTCTCTCTTCCATGGGGTGGACTTCCACTCTGCCATAGTCCCACTCCCACTGGGTGGAGGTCCAGTGGGTAATTTAGGTGGCCAAGAGTGACGACAAAAGTACGGGGAGGGGTAGAGGGAGCCACTGGATCCTGGCATGTGTGCGCCTCCACACATGTACAGGCATGTATGCCATGGCTCCGGGGGGGGAGGGGTAAAAGGGGAAAAAAAAAATACAAAATACATATGGAAAACAAAAAGAGGCACTGGAGAGACCCCTTCTGAAAAAACAATCGTTAGACTTAGATATCTTCGCAAATTATCGACCCATCTTTAACCTTCCTTTCTTAGGTAAGGTTGTAGAGAAGATTGTGATGCACTAGCTTGAGGAGCACCTTCCTTTGACATTTATGAGCCACTCCAGTCTGGATTTCGTGTGAGGCATAGCACTGAAATGGCATTAGTTTGGGTGCATAATGACCTCCTTAGGGTGAGAGACAGAGGAGAGGGGTTTATTATCTTTCTCCTCGATCTCTCCTCAGCATTTGACACAGTGGATCATGCTGTGTTACTCGACCATCTCAAAGAGTACTATGGACTTGCTGGCACTGTCATCTGCTGGTTTGAGTCCTATCTCATGAATAGGAGGCAGTGGGTGGTGATGGGGAATTTCTCTTCCTCCACAAGCCTCTTGTCTTGTGGAGTACCTCAGGATTCAGTCCTGTCACCAATGTTGTTCGCTGTCTACATGCTGCCCCTGGGTGAGTTCATCAGGAACTACAACGTAGGTTTTCACTGCTATGCAGATGATACCCAGTTGTATCTTTCCTTTGCCCCAGGATACCAGACACCATGGATGTGCTCAATAGTTGTCTCACTGAGATCAATGATTAGATGTTCTTCAGCTGGTTGAAACTGAACCCCAATAAGATGGAGGTTCTGGCGGTGGAGTTGAACCTAAGGTGTGATAGGATTGTCTCTGGCGTGGCAACAGGTTTATTTCTGGGGCCTGCACCATTGAAGGCTTCCTCTAAAGTGTGCGATCTAGGCATCTTCCTTGATGATGGAATGACATTTGAACCTCAGGTGTTGTCCGACGTCCAAAGCAGTTTTTACCATCTGAGGAATATCACTAGGATCAAGCCCCTAGTTCCACCTGGGGAACTTCCCACCTTGGTGCATGTTTTTGTGATGTTCAGGCTGGACTACTGTAATGCATTCTACTTCAGGGTCTCTGGAGGCAACCTCCACTAACTGCAGCTTATGCAGAATGCTGCCACCAGGCTGCTGACAGGACTTTCTAAGTTCAGTCATGTTACCCTGGTGTTGCGTGAACTGCTCTGGCTGCCGGTCAGGTGGAAGGTCCTCTTTAAGGTGGACTTGCTCACCTTTAAGGCCTTACATGGACTTGGCCCTGGCTACCTGTCTGACCTTCTAACACCTGTCGCCAGTGTCCGCTCCCTCTGTTCCTCCTCTAGAGGCCTCCTTGTGATTCTCAGGATGAGGTTAAAAACTGCCGGCGACATGGCTTTTAACATCGCCAGTCCCATCCTGTGGAATTAATTACCACAAACTGTGAGGCAGGCCACTTTCTTTTGAGATCTTTAAGACCAGCCTCAAGACCCACTTATTTTCATTAGCATTTCCAGACAGCGATTCCTAGGGGCATCAGCATTTACTCCATAAGTTAATGCCTATATATTCTGAATTTAGATTGCAGTTTTTATTCTTACCCTATTTTTAATTTTATTTATGTATTTATGCAAGCACTGCCCTGCTCTTAATGTTTGTATTTGTAAGTGTCCAGACCCTCTGGAATTGTGTGCCCAAGAAATAAAAGTTGCCTTGCTTTGCAATTTATTTTTTAAACTGAAATAAAGAAAAAACATCTATGGATGTCTATTGTATCTCCTCTGTCACCCACCCACCACCCCACCTTCAACTCAGCACCACCATCTCACACCCCCCACACCACTCACACACCTAAAACACATTTACTGCAATAGATCCACTCTTTGCACTGAAAGAAGTCCTCCTGCAACTACAACTGTGAACTGAGGAAGCAAGGTAAGTGCAGTCAATATATTTTCAATGTGTTTTGAACTTTTACTCATAACTTCACCATTTTTAAATATTTTTTCACCATATTGTCAACATGACCATTTTGGGACCCCATCTGATACACAAGGGAGGTGAAACTGTTCAAATCTGTCCCAAAAGGTAATTTTGTAGTCACTCTACAAACATACCTTTTGAGCGGGATTTGAAAATTTTCATTTACCAGGTTCATGAGGTGGGGTCATAAGAAGACTATGTTGAAAATTTTGGGTCAAAATATAAGAAAACAACAAAGTGATCAAGGTACATTGAAATTTTTCAACACTTGCTCATAACTTTTGTAATGTTCAATAATTTGACCCCAGATTTTTAAGGCAAGGCAATGCAAAATTTATTTAAAAGATGCCCAATCCTGGAGGCTCTGGGCACCGTACAAATTTTAGACAGAATTTTAAAAGCACAAAATTTAAAACACACAATGTTATACAGATTGAATAAATAAATATAATACAATCACAGTCTTTACTGTATGTACTAATCTAAATATCAAAAGCTTGGGAAAAAAGAGAAGTCTTCAGGCGGGCCTTAAAAATATCCACTGTGGGGGCTTCCCTGACCGAAGCTGGCAAAGAATTCCACAGAACGGGAGTCACAACTCTAAAGGCTCTATCACCAGCTGATTTTAGCCTCGTTCTGGGAATGATCAGGAAGCCACCACTAGAAGATTGAAGAGGCGGGTGGGAGGGTAGGTAACAGAAGGTCTGACAGGTAACATGGGCTTTTTTTAAACCACCTCATGAACATGATCGGTGACATTTTCAAATCATGGCCAAATTGTGTTTTTGCCCTTGCCATGCAAAATGACATTTCGGACAGTATTTTGTAAATGACACCTGTCATGTTTGGGGGATGGGGGGGTCATAAAAAGACTATGTTGAAAATTTGAGGTCAAAATAGCACACACAAAAAATTATGAAGTAACGCTTTTTGCAGGGCCAGCAGTGTGCAGCACTGGCCCCAGTCTGGCGAGGGACAGAGTAGTGTTCTGCAACACAGATGACACCTTGTGGTGGCCAGAGAGCTTTCACTCACAAAGGGTTGATGTGCGTGTCAAGGCCTGATGGGGCCATGCACTGTGGTGGGAAAACTGGGATGTCAAGAAAAATGGAAAGAAGAGTAGCTGGCAGGATGAGGTCCGGTTGCTGCAGGCCCCGCACCCCCAACAGGCCCCCTAATGCCGCCAGTAGCACAGCCATCTCATTTTCCATCTCAGGGATATGCCTTGTGCTTTGGTACTCCCACAGATTTTGCCCATGAAAGAGATAGGAGGAGAGGGATATCTGCCCCTCCATGATTATCAGGGAGTTCAGCAGTCTGTCACCCTCTTGAGTTGCAGGGCATGTGAAAGGTGGTGGCTTCATCCTGCCCTTGTGGCAGTTGATGAACTGAGCAACTCCCCCCAGCAAGGAGACTGGTCCCACAAACACTGTATCCTGTTGACATCACCCACACTGGCCTCCACGAGTGGCCCAGGTCTGTTCCCGAACCCAGGTCACTGCCATAGTACTGGTATTACCCTCCCGACCTACCCCCAAAAAGCTGCAGGACCTTCCTACCTGACATTGCCGTTATTACTCATACTAACCCATCTTCCACTTTATGTCAACGGTCCAGTGGAATGAGAAATGTGGGGCAAGTGGAGATCATCCCCGGTGAAAGAGGATACTGACCACACGCATCAGATGTTTATACTACAGCGCACCTTCAATTATCTGCCCCTCTATTATCCACCACCCTCCTTATCCACCAGCCTGACCCCCTCTACCATTCTCTCTCTATGGAAATTCCTCCTTCATCTGCCATCCTTTCTATCACCATCCGCCAGCATTTTCTGGTGTACAGGCTATATTTTTCTCATGTTATTGTCTCTATCATCAGCCATGTCAATGGCACTGGTGCAATACATTATGGTCCAGATTTTGTGGTTGTTGTAAATGTCTTCAATATTTTACAGTGCACTGCTGAGGACTATGTTATCTTTGAGTACAGTTGTGAGTTTTTAGAACATCACTGATGAAGTTTGATTGAAATTGTCAGGGGTAAAGAAAAGGAAGATTACATATTAGAAGAAAGGGTGGATTTTAACATTGTTTTGCTTGACTTGGAGCCTGGACTACTACAGGTAACCCACTACTTGTCCATCTTGACTTGTACAGGTCTTCCGTGGCTGTCAATGAAGTTAAAAAAAGTCCTGCTTTAGCAGGCTCGATTCATCATCCTAATTTCCCTGTTTCAGATGGCTAGTGTGATAGGGTTCCTGTCCCTCATCTGCCCCCCCCCCAAAATAAGGAAACGGGCAAGCATAAGAAATAAATAAAAAGCACAAAAGGAAAAACCTAGGCACTCAATTGTATCTTTCTGCTGGTCGTTACCATCTCCTTCTGTCTTTCTTCTGCTCCTGCTGTTGTTCTGTGTTTCTGATTTCCAGGCAGGCCACCTGGGAACAAATTCCCTTTTTACTTGTGATTTTCTTTATCTCCTGCTTTCCCCTTTCTTTCCAAAAGTCATGCTGACTTTTCTGTTGTATGGTTTACTAAAAGACTGGCAGGCAGCAACTTCTGGTTTATATAAAGGAGGTGTTTATTGTGTATTCTTACTATAGCGCTGCCACAGGTTAGAACACAAATAAACAAGCAAATGTTGAAGCTTCTGCACTGGAGTGCTGACTGTGAGTCAGCTAGTGAAATACAGGAACCTGAGAAACATATAATCACCCCACCACCACCAAATGAAGGAGGGTGACAGAAACAGGGGTGAGAGTACAAAATAACAAACATTTGTCAATGCCGAACGTTCCCTTGCAAGTATGTGCATTGGTGTTTGGCATTTATGCAGCCCTCCCCCCCATTGTATCCATGTCCCTTCAGCATCCATATCCCAACAGAGTACCTCTCTGCAACTCCTCTTGCATCTGATCAACATTTCACCATCATACTTCTTAAGTGTCTGTCTTAGGAACCCTTACGCCCTGGGTGTGCTCAAGGGTACGGGCCTGTGTGGAACCTGCACAATGCGCGCTTGTAACACAGTCATTCAGTGGAATTATTTCACCAAATTTTCAACGTAGGCATTTTGTCACCTCTGGTCATGAACAGTGCCACTATGATTTTCTTACTGTGTACCGAACACTGATTTCCTACAGCGACTGCGCTATTCTGTGCCAGAAGTGTGAAAACACATTTCAGCCAAGTTGTGAAAAATGACAGCTGTACTGTTCATAAGAAGGTGTGGGAAAATGCAAATGTTGAAAATCTGGAGTGAAAATATGACAAATTCGCGAAGGTACGAGTGCACGTGGAAACTGTGCAACGCATGCTCATAAAAGTCATTTGTTGGAATTTTTGCACCAGATTTTCAATGTAGGCATTTTGGGATGTCTGTTCATGAACAGTACCACTGCAATTATCTTACTTTGTAGAGAACACTGATTTCCAACAGCGACTGCACTATTTTGCACCGGAAGCGCAAAAACACATTTCGGCCAGGATGTGAAAAATGACAGCTGCACTGTTCCTAAGGAGGTGTGGAAATATGCCTTTGTTGAAAACCCAGAGTGAAAATAATACAAATTCATGAACTTACAAGTGTGCATGGAAGCTGCACAGCGCATGCTCATAAAACAGTCATTTTTGGAATTTTTTCACCAAATTTGCAACCTAGCCTTTTTGAGAGGCCACCTCATGAACACTGACACTGTCCTTTCATTAATCAGTCCCCAAAGGTGATTCTGTGCAGTGACCATGAAATCCCCTTTCAGGACCAAATAACGCCATGACAGTGACTGAATTCATGAGAAGGGGTGTCAAGAACCGCATGTTGAAAATTTGTTGACAAAAATCAAAAAAATGGCCAAGATATGCACCAAAGTTGGAAAAAATCCATTTTATGTCATTATACAGCTTACCAGCATTTCCTCAGTTCACGGTCGGCTTTGAAGAGTGCGGACGTGTTCCCGATCCGTCGAAGATCGTCGCGCTGGGCTCCGGAGGTAAGTATGGGGTGAGGGGGGGTGTGTGGGAAGGTGGGCGTAGAGAGGGTGGGCATGGGTTGGCGGGGGTAAGGGACTCACTGAGGGACTGTTTTCTTCTTTCACAGGTAGTGCTTTTGGCACACTGGGGTGGGCTCTCCGTGTTCCACCTGTGTGTGTGTGGGGGGAGGTGGGTGCGCAGAGGGTGGGCATGGGTTGGCGGCAGTCACCGAGGGACTGTTTTCTTCTTTCACAGGAAATGGGAGGAAAAAAAGAAATGGTCACTTTTGGCATTCTGGGGTGGGTTCCCAGCATGACACCTAAGTGTTTGCTGGGGGAGAGTAGGGGGACTGGAGCTGGTGGGGATTGCACACCCCCACCAGCTATACAGTATGTGGGGGCATGAGCACACTGGGGTGGGCTTCCAGCATGCCAACTGGTTGTTTTGGGGGACTACAGCGGGGGATTGGGCAGTCTGTTGGCCACCACAGTGTGTTGGGGGTGCATGCATGAGCTGAAGTGCATGGGGCAATCCCCTCGGCACACAAGGTGGGAGCCAGGGAGAACTGTAATGAGGGAAGGGAGGACATTAGAAGAGGGAGGAGGTGGGAGGGATGTCATGTTGAGCTGTTCATGACAGCAGTTCAGCAGACGTGCTATGCTAATTGCATACACGCTACCACCGCTGATTGCAGCAGACCTTTTCTTTGAAGTAAAGGCCAACACTGCTGAACTGTGGTCATACACAGCACTGCATGTATTGGTCCAGTAGGGTCGTGCCAGCTACACTGAGGACTACATTGGCCAAGATGGTCACACACCGCCAAAAGTCATACTGTTGCAAGACGTTCCTTGTGCATGCATGCACGTGAACGTAAAAATACATTACTGTGTTTTCAAACCTGAAGGCACCGAAGCACTGGCTAAGGGGTTCTTTGATTTTGTTTCTTGCTGGTGACTGCAGCTCCATGCAGGATAACAGAACAGAGAGTACCTGGACCAGATAACATTTGTATGTATGTTACGTTAGAAACATAAATAACACACTAAATGACTTTGCGTGCTGAGAAAAATGTTTAGGAAATGATTCCCTTAACAGATTAGTTACAAATAGTGCTCTGTTTACAAAATGTAATATTTTCTTACCCTAGGTTGTTTGTAAAACTGCCTCCAAAATGGCTTCCTGCAAGCTGTCAGTGGCTGAAACTCCACCACCAGCGAGACACCTAGGAGCCGAGGCTCCAAGCAACACAGTTAGATGCCCCAGAAATGGCAGAAGCGGGTGGTGAGGGTGATCATAGCTCTCCCCACTCACAGTGGCTGAAACTCCACTGCCAGCAAGACACCTAGGAACTTACAGTAGGTAGTAGGAGCATTGTTCCTCTTGGCATCATTTTTACATTACTGGACTCATATCTGTGTGCTTATACTGATCGGACATTCATAATGATTTCTTTCAATGAAATGTGCACACTGCAGCTTGTTTTTGCTATTAATTACTGGAGTGCACTCACATGCCTAGGGGTCTTTTTATCAGATTTTGCTATTCACTTTTAGAGTGTTGCTTACCTGCATATGTTTTAGGCAGTGCATTTTAGCTTGGCAGACAGTTACAGATAGGTTTTTGGTTTTTCTGCTGTTCTGTCTATGACATTGATTTGTCTCAGGTTTCACCTAGCCCACTTGCCTATTTCTTCCTTCCCCGTGCTCCAAGCAACACAGTTAGATGCCCCAGAAATGGCAGAAGTGGGTTGTGAGGGTGATCGTAGACTTCCCCATTCACAGTGGCTGAAACTCCACAACCAGCAAGATGCCTAGGAGATGAGGGAGTTGGTGGACGGCACCATAACCTTCTCACCCCCCCCCGTGATCTGTAACTGTTGTTAAATACTCAACTGCTTCCTTAACAGTGATTCTAGCCCTGCACAATTGATCTCGGCGTCAGCTTCAATTCCTCAATATTCCTAGGGTCACCACATTGCTAACCCACTAGTGTCTTCACCTGCTCCAATTAGCGGCGTGATTACAGCCTGAAGTAAGGTGCCTGCCTGGTGCCATGGCTTGGAGGGACAGGACGCGCATCCTTAGGATCATGAGAACAGTTGCACGGGAGTCTGAGCTGGATGTCATTGTCCACCTAGGGACAAATGACTTAGCTCATCATGAGATTAGAGCGGTGCAGAAGGACTTTGTAGAGTTGGGGAGGGGCTTAAGACAAGTAGCACACACAGTATCCTTCTCAGAGGTGCTGCCTGTCAGTGGCATGGGTGAGGCGAGGGTACTTTGCACCATGCAGCTTAACAAATGGTTGAAAAAATGGTGTGGAGCACAGGGGTTTGGCTTCATTGGGGACTGGGGTTCCACCTGGAGATACACCAGCCTATACTGGCAGGATGGTCTGCATCTGTCCAGGAAGGGAACAAGTCTTTTAGGCAATCGGTTTAAATGCTTCATTGGCAAGCCTTTAAACTAGTCAAGGGGGGAGGCACTGATAAGCAGCAGGAAAATCCCAGCCTCCCCCTACAAAACAGGGTACTAAATGAGAAAAAGACCAAGGTAGAAAGGTCAGTGGGGGATGCCGCTACAGAAGGTAAAGCCATCAAAAAATGGAGAGCAATGAGTACCAATGCCCATAGTCTGGGTAACAAGCTTCCTGAATTAGTGGCCTTGATGGAGGAGGAAGATCTGGATATCATGGCAGTCACAGAAACATGGCACACACAGAACCATGACTGGGATGTAAACATACCAGGATACACTATCTACAGGAGGGACAGGGAGGGTAAAAGAGGAGGAGGAGGAACTCTCTACATAAGAGAAGAAATCAAAGCAACAGAACAAAAGGGTAAACAGGGAGGAGAAGAAGCACTGTGGGTCAATTTGGAGGCAGGCAATGGCACCACAATCCGCACAGGGTTAGATACAGACCCCCTCTCAGGGGGAGGAAATGGACAAGGAAATGATAGAAAGTATACTTAGAATGGCAGATAAAGGGAGATATTGCTGATGGGTGATCTGAATATGCCAGATGTTAACTGGAGTGCAGTTGCAGCAGCCACTTCTAAGAGTGGGGTTATTCTAGATGCCCTACAGGGGGCATGCCTTAGACAACTAGTATTGGAGCCCACTCGAGAGGGAGCAATCTTAGACCTGGTTCTCTCAAATGGAGATGAAGAGAGGATCACAGATGTAGAAGTGGGTAGCTATCTGGGAACTAGCGACCATCGAACAGTATGGTTCATAATAAACACAGCAATAGAGTCAAGCCATACAAAGACAAAGGTACTGGATTTTAGGAGGGCTGCCTTTGCCAAAATGGGTGAGTGCCTAAGGAATGCACTAGCAAATGGGCAGGAAGGAGGGGTGGAAGAACAATGGGGAATAATAAAAACTGCCATTCAGAGGTAACAAGCCTTTGTGTAAAGCAAATAAACAAAATGAAATGAGGTAAGAAACCACTATGGTTCTCAAAGGAAGTGGCAGTGAAGGTTCAAGAAAAAAAAGCATTCAGGAAGTACAAGGAATCACAGAAGGAACAGGACAGAGAACTGTATCAGTTAAAGCAAAAGGAAGCTGGAAGGCAGTCAGAACAGCAAAGGCCCAAACCGAGGAAAAGATAGCCAACTCAGTTAAGAAGGGAGATAAAACCTTTATAGGTACATCAGGGAGTGAAGGAAGACCAAGGAGGATAGCGGAGGCTTAATAAAGCGGAGGGAGGGTGGGCAGAGGGTGACTGTGAAAAGGCAGAGATACTAAACAAATATTTTTGCTCAGTATTTACAAAGGAAGAGGGGGAGGTACCTAAAACAAACAGTAGAAACACTCTAGATACAGAAGTTGATACCAGCCCATTTACAGAAGAAAGGGTTCTGAAAGAGCTCTTAAAACTGAAGGTGGACAAAGCAATGGGGCCTGATGGGATTCATCCCAGAATTCTAAAAGAACTAAGGGTAGAACTAGTGACACCACTGACTACCCTCTTTAACAAATCATGGGAGGATGGGGTGGTACCTGAGGACTGGAGGAGGGCAGATGTGATTCCCCTTCACAAAAGTGGGAGCAAGGCAGAAGCAGGAAACTACAGACCTATTAGTTTAACCTCAGTGGTAGGGAAAATGATGGAATCACTTCTGAAGGAAAGAATTGTTGATTATCTAGAGGCCAGAGGGGCACAGGACCCAAGGCAGCATGGATTCACAGCTGGAAGGTCATGCCAGATGAATCTGATAGATTTCTTTGACTGGGTGACCAAAGTAGTAGATCAGGGAGGGCTGTGGACATGGCCTACCTAGACTTTAGCAAGGCATTTGACACAGTCCCACATAAAAGATTAATATCAAGTTAGCCAGCCTGGGAGTGGGTCCCAAGATGACAGCCTGGGTAAAGAATTGGCTGGAGAATAGGACACAGAGAGTAATAGTAAATGGAGTCCACTCTGAAAAAAGGGGGGTTAGTAGTGGGGTACCGCAGAGTTCAGTATTAGGACCGGTCCTTTTCAATGTCTTTATAAGCGACATTGCAGAGGGACTGGAAGGAAAAGTATGTCTCTTTGCAGATGACACAAAGATCTGCAACAGAGTTGATGCACAAGGTGGGGTGGAAAGGATGAGAAGGGACTTGGCAAGGTTAGAGGAATGGTCAAATGTATGGCAGCTTAGATTCAATGCTAAGAAGTGCAAGGTAATACACCTGGGAAACAAAAACCCAGGGGAAGAGTACACAATGGGGGTGAGATACTAACAACAACAAAATGGAGCGGACCTGGGGTAGTCATATCAGATGACCTAAAGGTGGGCAAGCAATGTGAGAGGGCAGCAAGGAGGGCTGGGGGGATACTGGGATGCATAGGGAGAGGCATCACCAGTAGAAAACAAGAAGTTATTATCCCTCTGTACAGACAGCTGGTGAGACATCTGGAGTACTGCGTGCAGTTCTGGAGACCCAATCTCCGCAAAGACAGACAGGATGGAAGCTGTCCAGAGGAGGGCAACTAAAATGGTGCAGGATCTGCACCGGAAGACATATGAAGAAAGACTTAAGGAGCTTAATATGTATAGCCTCGAGGAAAGGAGGGAGAGAGGGGACATGATAGAAACTTTCAAGTACCTCAAGGGAATCAACAAAGTCCAAGAGGGTAGTATCTTTCAAAATAAGAGGTGTGCAAGAACAAGGGGGCACAATTTGAAGATAGAAGGGGGGTGGCTCAGAGGTCATTTAAGGAAGTATTTTTTCACAGAGAGGGTTGTGGATGTATGGAACGGCCTTCCAGAGGAGGTTGTGGAGTTAAAAACAGTGGTGGAATTCAAGCATGCATAGTACAGTCATAAGGATATTCTAGGGAGTGGGGATAGGAGGAAGTAGGCTGCTGGTTAACTAGGATCTGCAGCTTATCCATCAGGTAGGGAAATGGGCAGACTGGGTGGGCCAAGCGGTCCTTATCTGCCGTCAAATTCTATGTTTCTATGTTTCTAGTCACTGTGACTGTTTGGCTACCTGCATTGCAGCAATCATCGCGAAGGCCCCTACTTTTCTGCGGCACACTGGGACCAAGTTCTGCAGCAACACTACCATTTGCCACAGACCTTCTGTGGCGGTGGTTTGTAATTTCTGCAGAAGTTCTGTGGCACTAACGAACTACCACATCACAGTGTCAGTTTGTTATCCTGACTTCACTTTCATGGCAGGGATTATAGCAATCAGGATGGGGAAAAGCACAGTAATACTAGTTCAAAAAATAACAGGCTTATAGAAAATAATGTATGCCTAAAAAGGCAAAAACATATATATTCCTTAAGGTCCTAGCCTATTGCATAAATGAAATATGCAGAGAGAACCTTATGTGATAAATAAGGTATTTCTATACTCATGCTTTCTATACCACTCATGAGGTCCCCACTGTGCATCATTTACATATTTATATGTGCTGTCTACACCACTCATGAGGTCCCCACTGTGTATCACTTATATATTTATATGCAATCTGTAACATACATGCAAATGTGTGTGTGTATCATGAGACAGAGATACTGTATGTGTCTGTGTGTGTATATGTTATATACATATACATGCATATATATATATTTATTACATATGTATATATATTTATATATATATATATATATATATATATATATATATATATATATACAAGCCCCTTGGAAATGGAATTAACAGAATAAAGGAGATATTGCAAAACTCATTTTTCATGCCAACCTACTTTACCTTATGCACTGCATAACACCATCAGGCCATGACAGTGAACCCATTGTGAGATAAAGCTCTCCAGATCATCACAAGGTATCCCCAATGACACAGAACACTGCGCCATACCATGCCAGGCTCAGAACAGTGACGTGTTCCCCCAATCCTTGTGTTGCCCAACCTGCTCCCAGAGCTCATCTCTGAACCTGAGTTGCCGGCACAAGAACACAACATGCTACCCTCTGGCCCAACAGCTAGCCCTGCACACAACATTTCTCCATAACTTTTAGGTGATTCTATCAACCAATGACAACATGTAATCAATACCCCTGACAAAAATGTGTACAGTGCAATTATTTATTTAACAGATCTATTCTTTCAACAGGTCTGCACATTATTATATTCCACTTTTCGGGTCTAATTACTTTATTTTTCTTAAAAATGACAGGTTAATTCATTTTACCAGTTATTCATTTCAGATGGCATCTCTATACCTTAAAGGCAAAAACAAATTTGCACAAAGTAAGGTATGGACTTAACAGGTGTGTGCTATTGACAAGGTTTTGTTTAAGCTGGCCCTAGTGCAATAATATAAGACTGAAAATTGTATTAGGCTGTAGTGCAGGTTGAGCAAATATCACCATGCCTGATGTGCTGTGCCACCGCCTCTGGCAGTGGGAGCAGTGGCAGATAACTGACTATCCATTTCTGTGGCAGAATGCAGCCATTTCATTAGCTAATGTATGATGTTATAGCATTAATAACATCACATTCTGAGAATAGAGGGGTTTTGGATAAAAAAAGAGGAAACAGGAACCAGGTTCTACGGATAAATGGAAATATTAATAAAGAATCACTAAGAACAGTGAATTCCACGGCACTGTAGAAGTTCTGCAGTAGGTTGCAAGTTCTGCGCAAAATTCTGCAGCAGCAGAATTCTAGGGGCCTTGACCATAGCTATCGACTGATAGCTTGGTTATTGATCCTGTCAATTTTCTAGGTTGAGTTATGGTTAGCTTACAATCATACCCTAACAATGGCACAGTTCTCTTGGTTAACTACCTTACTTATTGTCCTGACTGTAACTCTCATAATTACAGATATTGTGCCTAATGAGATGGTCAGTGATGCCAAGTTACCTACCCTCACTGGCTTTGCCCTATCCAAAACCCTAGTCAAGCCCCCCCCCCCAGGCTTACTATCTGTTTGGGCCTGCTGATCCCAAAACACTGGTATTTCATTTCACATTATGTACTTAAACATTGTACATGTTCTTTCCCCACAAGAAGTTGTCCAATATCAGTAGTCCTTGTCCTCCTCGCTCTCTCCCTCATACTGATTGGCGGAGACATTTAACCAAACCCAAAGCCCACTCTTCCACCAAATTGTCTATCTCTCCCCCCCACCACAAGGGATTAAAGGTCTGAAAATTATACGCTTAAATGTCAGAAGTTTCCTCCAGAATATAGATGAACTCACTGCTTGGGTCTCTCATTATCAACCCGACATTCTTTGTGTCACTGAAACATGTCTAAATGCTAACATACATAGCAATCTGTGTGATATACTTGGCTATAGTTTTTTAAGATGCGATAGAACTTCTCTTAAGCGTGGTGGGGCACTATGATCTACTTTAAGGCTTATCTCAATAGGTCATCCCCTAGCTCTTCCCCTCCCCCTACTGGCCCCACTTATGAATTGCATCATGCCATCCTCACCCTCGGCTACACTAAAAAACCACACATTGTCTGCATTTATCTACCTCCAGCTAACAGCCTTCAAGCACTCCCTTCTGTTATTAAAACCATTGGCCCCCTTTCCCATGGTCACAAACTCCTTATCCTTGGTGACTTCAACATTGATTGGTTAAAATATAACAGACACTGTGTTGAACTATCACTAAATAAATTGCTCCTTTCCCAGTTAATCACTCAACCTCCTAGGCTCTTGAAGAATGGGCAATGTGCCACATTAATAGACTGGGTACTAGTTCCCAACACAGACAGAATATCTTCTTCGAGTGTTCTTCCAGACCACTCCCCAGTCTACTGCTATTGGTGTGCTAAGGTCCCTAAGCCCTCTCCTATGCTAACTTGCTTCTGTGATTTTTCTCATCCTGATCCCTTCCAATTGAAATCTGCTGTCGCCTACACCGACTGGTCCTGCCTTTGGTCAACTAATGATATTAATCATGTTGTCTCCTACTTCAATATCACCTTCCAGAATATCCAGGATAAACATGCACCCCTTACCACCAGAAGAGTCCACAGTCCAGTGAACAAATGGGTGGATTGCCCTCTACTTTCCCTTTTAAAAAAATTAAAGCGACACAAGTTGGGCTACTTTTAAGGCCACAAACTCTCTTGCCGATTGGACTATTTATAGGAACCTTAGAAACATGTGTAAGAAGGGGATCCATATGGAATCCCGACACCCATAATCCCAACTATTAAAAGCCCAACACCATATTACCGACAGGGTTTAAATCCCCCTCAGGCGAATGCCCGTCATCACAAATCCCGATAAACAGCAATACCAGCAGTTCTTTAACGTAAGGTTGTAATTTCATTTTAATTTTATGCAGTGTTGTTTTTCTGAATCTTTTATTTTAATCTGACAAATCCCGACAAACAGCAATACCAGCAGTTCTTTAATGCATGGTTGTAATTTAATTTTGTTTTTCTGAATCTGTTTTTATCTGACTAGTCTGAACACTCAAAAACACAACTTGATTGTCCTAGAATCTCACACTCTATTTTATTAGAAAGTACCAAGATTGTGCTTTCTATATGTAGTTAACTTCATTTCATTTAAAGTTTTTAAATCAGAGTACAATTATAAACCCGGTCCTACTGGCTACTGTGGCCGCCAGTACTTGCTTTTTTCAGTCTGGTGCCTTTGCAAATCAGTCACCAGCTTTCATTTACCTCAGGGACCTGCCTTGCTTTCTGTCTCCCCTTAGCACACAGAAAACAGCCCTCCTCCTAAGATCTCTGCTACTGAAGCCATTCATTCAGGTTTTAGTATACCTTGTGAAAAACACACACCGTTTGCCAACCCCAACCGTATCCTACACCGATCAAAAATAGCTGCTTTCCCGTATTCTCTCTGAAGATTCAATCACTCAGCAGCTAAAATGTGCAAAATTATTCACACTGCATTCCAACTCCTAAAATATAAGCATTTTTTAGTTTGCTTTCTTTTGTCATCATCCCCGCTCTCCTCAGTACCGTGGTTTGTGCTGTACAACCACTGCTCCCCTTCCTGGTAGTGGTACGGACCCGAAAGTTTAATGCACCAGGACATAATGACTAAAAACACACAAAAATAGTGTAAAAAAATTAAACAATAAATGAAATATGTCACAAAAGAATCAGGGTTTTATTTAACTCCAAAAATTGATTAGCGTTTTGCTCATAAAAGTGCTAAAACATTGTGAATATGCATAGCACTTGCCTCATTGTGTTTAGCAAACATAACACTTCTAGAACACCTACATAAATACTTTCTGTACAGTTAGCATTGTCCCAAGAAAAAATGCTAATCAATTATTTAAAACCCTGAGAATGTTTGTTAGTTCATGCATGTGTCTGTATGCGTACGTCTGACTCAGTCTGTGACCTACCAACATCTTGTGTCATCTTGTGCTCATCTCAGTTAGTAAAAAAAAAATATATTGCTGTGACTCCAGAGTCTTATACTGTTGTCTTGTTAATTTCAAAAAATGCTGATAGGTAATGCTTGAAATGTTTGGTAATGTAATGGCAAACTTACTAAAATCAAAGTCTGATTCTGACATTGCTTTACTTTTATTACAAATATAAGTACACTGCTGGGAAGTCAGGATTTCAGCAGTCGGTATCAAGTACTCTTTGGGCTTTTTACACTGGGGATTGTGGTGTTGGGCTCGCATCTGATGGGATTTTGGGCATCGGGATTCCGTACCAGACCCATATGGTCATTCACAAGAAAAAACCCAATCTTACAAAAAACTGCTTGTCTCTTGTAGAAGAAACCCTCAACAGTTCTGAAATATCATCAACAAATCCATGGGCATGGATGTAGCCCCCACACCCGTCATTGAGGTTGATGGTGTAAATTGTAATAACCCCACTACAATATCCAATGCATTTGTAGCGAGGTTGGTTTTTCCAGAGAACAATTACTAGGTAGATACTTGGCTTGCATGCATAAAAAGCATCTAGATGGCACTTATCATTCTATTTTCCTTAAAATGACAGTATTTACGGAACATAAAAAGTGAGGTGTTACTTCATATGCTTTGGTGCATCAAGTTAATTTCAGCATAATTCACTTTGGAAAAGACCAATCTGATTCCCAACAATGACACCTTTCAGTCAGCTCAGAGACTGAACCTTTCTTCTCTCTGGTCAGTGCTAGACGGACTTGTCTCTCTGGATCTCTACCTTTTGATCTCTCCGTATCATTCTCCAGGCTCAACTGCCTAATGTCCAGAAGAAGGGGATATTTATATACCATGACTCAGACCGTTAACAAAATAAGTCTGTTTCCTGTTCTTTGGAAAAGTTTGAACAATAAAAAGGGTCTTCATTGTTCTAACACCTTCTGTCTTTTCCATTATAACTCCTATTTCACACTATGCTATAGTGTAGCTGTTAATATTTAGGAAAATGCAGTAACTAGGTCATTAATTGCCTAGCAACCCCGAGGTAGCTACCTTAGTTACCATAAGATTGACAGTAATCAATCAGACTGTCATATATATATATATATATATATATATATATATATATATATATATATATATATATATATAAGGGACAGTAGAGGGTGCCCAACTTTTAGGGAATGCCCTTTACTCTAAAGCCTGCACAGAGAAGCAGCACAGTTTTTTCCCTACAGAACACAGATAAGGATTTCTCTTTTTTTGACCAACCAAACAGCTTTCCTGACACACAAAAAACAATTGCTATACTTATTGTCTGGGTATGCTACCTCGAATGTACAGAACACAAGGCCTTTAATTTCATTTGCATTTTATTTTAGGCATAAAGAGAGCCTTTAACACTCAGTACTATCAGTGTACTTTGGGACAGGGGGGTTTATGTATGGGTCCCCTTAGTTTTACAGCTCTGCCTAAGAGAGTAGGACTTGAGCCCTCTCAGTTATGCAGGAGCAGCAGCTTGAAATTGCAAAAATTTGCTTCTGTCTGGCTGTTTTCATTCATTATTTGTTAAGCAATAAAAAAGCCTCTTTGTCTCACGGTGCACTTCTCATACCGGGAGCAACCTGCTCTGGCTTTCTGAGGTGGATAGAGGTTCCTTTTTGCATGAGTTGCCTGCAGCGTGACTCAACAAGTGAAAGTGAGATACTTTCCCTTTCAGGCAGGCGGCTGATATTTCCACATGCTGCGCTGCCTCTCCTGTTATCTATGCCCTGCTTACTTTCATTTAGGGCACCTGAAAAATGCAGCGCTAGTCTGCTCTTCATCTCTCGGTGCACAGAAGGCAAAGATACCCAGAGGCAACAGGGGTTTATTTCAGGTCTTGGGCAACACTTTTTCTGTCTTCAATATACTGTATACAGATTTACAGATTTACTCAGGCGGCTGCAAAAGCATATCACGCCTGCCCCCAAGTAAACACAGTGACCCAATTCAGGATTTGTTTTTTTAACAATATTCATAAAAATATTTTTAACAATATTTTTATAACTGTTTATTATCAGCTCTTAATAGCAGTTTTGTAGTTACATCTGGGTGGGGGGGGTTCAAATACCAGGGCACCCTTCCATGACAGAGGTCACTCTGTCACAGCATTCAACACATTTTTTCAGACTTATCAGCATGCACCTCAGCCTTTCCCTCTCTTTAACTAGTCAGTCCTCTCACCTAGCCTCTGTCTTAGACAACACCCCACCCCCCTTCTATTTCAAGTATGTAAAAGCTCCTGGGGTATTCAAACTTCTGAAGAACGTCCCTGAATCTAAATCTGCCAGTTCTGATGGTACTTAGCAGAAACTCCTTAAATTAGCTGCCACAGAGATTTCACTGCCACTTGCCAGGATCCCTAAATCTATTCTTTATCACAAATACTGTACCTTATATCTGGAAAATGTGAAATATTGTTCCAGTGTTTAAAAAAGGCAATAGCAAGGTCATTTATAACTATAAACCCATAGCTATTCTTACTGCCCTTAACTAGACCCTAGAAAAAATTGTATTTACGCAACTTACTGGTTACCTCTCCACCAACAATTTCCTTTCCTCAGCTCAGCATGGTTACCGTCAACACCATAGCACCACCACTGCCTTACTCACTCTAATCAACAGTATAATTAATTCCCTTGATAAAGGTGAATTCACTGGCACTATATTTATTGATCTCACTAAGGTCTTCGACATGATTCACAACCCCTTATTTTGCAATAAATTTACTGACCTGGGAATTTCAGACACTGCCCTTCCCTGGTTCAAAAATTACCTCTCCAACAGACAGCAGTGAGTCCGCTTTTTCCCTCCTTGTCTGATCCTGCCCCTGTTAATGTTGGCACCCCTCAGGGTTCCATACTCAGACACTACTGTTCTCACTTCATATTAACTGGGTACATCATTGCTTCCAAAACAGTACAACCCTCTTGTATGCTGATGACCTTGCCTTCTACACAAGTGCCAAGGACACTGTTGACTTCAACAGTAAACTAACTGCTGACCTAAGGTGTGTCCAATCCTGGCTCCTTCAGAACAAGTTAGTAATGAACTCAGCCAAGTCTTATGCAATGCTATTTGGCACCCCTAGTCAGCTAAAGAATATCCTGTACTGCTGCTGGTGACTACTGATAATGGCACCCCCCTGCCTTGACACTCCCCTCATTCAAATACCTGGGGATCATATTGGACTCTTCCCTGGATTTCTCCCTTCATGTGACCCCTCTCTGCAGAGAAGTTAATGCCAGGTTGGGATTAGGGTATTGTGCCAATCGTAACTTCATCCCAGCTGCTCGAATGTCTGTAGCCAGGAGCATTTTACTTCCCAAGCTGACCTATGGTCTTCCCATCTTCTTGAAAATCTCCAATCATATTCTGCAAAGTGGGATGTGGCTTATAATAATATCTGTCTCTTTGGTCTAGCCAGTAATTGACTAGTCCACCACTGTACCCTATATTCAAAACTTGGGTAGCTGCCCCCTACTGGTCACCAAGCTCTTTCCTTTGGGGTGTCATTTATAGTGTTCTAAACAACCACTCCCCCACATCTCTAGCATCCTATTTGGTGCCATACAGAATTGCCTACCCTCTTAGGTCCACAGATCTTGACTTGCTTACTACCCCTAGGATGAAGACCATGCTTGGAGAGGTAGTATTTGCTGTATCTGCTCCAAAACTGTGAAATATTATCCCAAATAACATCAAACATTGTACAACTGCCAGTGCTTTCCAAAATCAGTTCTGATCTTTCCTACTCCAGTTGTAGGAATGTTTCTGTCCCTAGGCTTCAAAACTGTGGTTTCTATATTCAATCCTGCCATCTGCATCTGCATAGCACAAGACACTTTATAATCATCTAGTTTATAGAATTAGCTTCAGTAATCTGCCATTCTTTCCTGGCATGAGCTGCCTTGCCCTCTTTTTGCTAAGTCTAGTGACATGTTTGTTGATGACCTCCTGCAAGTTTATTGTTCAATATTGACTTGTAATTGCTGCTTCCCAAATGGTTGTGCATACCAATGTTGATATTATGCTTGTCTATATATTATGTTTGTGTATACCAATGCTGTTACTATTGTCCTGGAATGTACTGTTAAATGTCAATGGTTTGTACTCTCCCGGATCATGCCTGAAAATAGACAAATGTTCATCTAGTGCACCTTATCTGGCAAACAAAAACTAAATAAATAAATAGTTCCCTAGGGGACCGACTGGCTTCTCTCTGGGTGTTTTTACAAAATGGAGTGTGAAGGGAGGAATTGGAGGAGGAACAAAATTACATGACAGAGGTAGAGAAGTTCAGTTCATTTTTATTGGTCGACAACATATTGTCATTACACATGAATAAAAGAAAAACATTACATAAAGAACATTCTAAAACAACCATAAAAAAATTTCAATATTGCACGTTTGTTCCAATAAATAAATATCCATTACTAAAACCAAAAATAATTTATGTCTCTTGTTCCTCAAAGTGTAGTTTTTCCTTATCAATTATCTTATGAAATGAGATTACTCTGTTCAGTACATATGTATCTTTAGACATTAACAGATTATTTGTTTGATATTTTGGTTCCATATCCAGATTAGCTAATAAATTCCCCAATAATATTTTCTTTCTTTGCTGTAAAGTGGGCATAAGATCAGTAGGTGTATGATGTCATCTTCAAAGAGTTTGCATTTACATAATTTTCCTTTTTTTTCTCATAAAAAGCTGTTAAACACTGACTATTATGGTATTTGAATCTATATTTAGTATCTTTCTGTGTTTTGGATCTTTGATCAAATTCAGATATATTTCAGAATCCCTATATATTTTATTATTTGACATCCATTTGCTGATCTTATATCCTTTATTTAATTCAACATCCTTTTGGGAGAGTATGTCCCTAATTTGTTCTTTTATCATACTTACTATGATAGGTAGAGGTTTGAAGTATACCTCTGGTTTAACAAATAACTCCAATGCTTTCTTGGTAAGGATGTCTGGCAGCTCATGTAATCTATTGCTTCTTCCAGGCACAAGCGTGTAAGTATATTTTCTTTCATGGAGTATACTTTTAACCAGCATTTAACTATTCTTTCTTTCTTCAATGGTGCATTGCACCAGAAGTTGTCCTATTTCCAGTCTGACTAGGGAAGCTGGTGCCCCTATGGGTAGCCCCAATAATTTTTTTATAATACTGATTCATGGTTGATTCTAGGTTACTATTGTCTCCCAATCCCCATATTTCTGCACCATATAATAATGGACTTTTAATTTCAGCATCAACAACCCTTAGGCATCCCTTTATTGAGTTTCCTCCATGTTTATATGCAAAGTTATTTACAGCATAGAAAAATCTTTTAGTTTTCTGCTTAATTCTTTGTGTTTATTCCAACTGGAATGCCAAGTAAGGGTTATCCTGAGATAACAGAACTCAAGTACATTTTTAATAATTTTATTTTTACTTTTCAATTTATATTTTGCTATGTTTGACCTTCCTTGAGAACTAAACACTGTAAATCTGGTCTTCTCATAGTGAATCACAAGGTCCATTAACTTGCATTCTATTCTTATTTTTTCCCATACTAATTTGGATACCCAAAAAGCTTGTGGATATCAGAATTATATCATCCACATAGGCTAAGTATGGATAGCACCTGGAGCCCACCCTGGATATGTGCAAATCTGGGTTGTGTAGCTTCACTAATATTTTGTTCAAAAAGAGATCAAAACAAGATTGGAGACAAAATACATGCCTGCCGAACCCCATAGTTAGTGGAGAATTTATATGTAAGACAGAGGTAGAGTATAAAAAAGGTTCTAGTAGGGAGACATATCAGTTCAGTTCTTGTTGAACCGAGAGAGAAAGAGAGAGAGAGAGACAGAGAGGAAGTGAACACTTAGTTTTTGAGTTCTCTTTGCAAAAAGAGCCACAACAGAACTCCCCCTGGTGTTTGTAAGTGTATTTGAAGAACTTACATTCGCTGAAACTATTGTTGATTGTCTGCTCTTGAACTGTATTTCAAGAACTTAAAAGACTAAATGCCATGTGTTTCTAGCCACCTAATGAAGAAAAGCCATTGTGAAGTTTATTTTTATTTTATGTGAATAAAACAATGCATGCTTGCGCCATGTACAGTACCATATAATTTGGTTGCTGTGTTTTCCTTCTGCACCCACTCCTAACTGCCAGGTAGGATTAACAGCTCTTTAAGAGCTGCAGTTACTGCACATTGCACCTCTCAGTGCAAGGGGGATCCCACAAGAGACTCAATGTGAGTAGCTGTCACCCCATTGTTAGGGTTTACAACTAGTGTCCAAGCTGTGAACATGGATGAAATGATGTTAAGTCACTAGCTCCCAGTGTTCTGAGTTTGTGTCTTTGTTTATTTGCTGATGTGCCCCCACATTATTAAGGCCAATGACCCTTTCCTACAATTTGAGTATCAGTGCCCAACATTTCAGTGCCAAAATATTAAGAGGTATATAATGTCTGCCAGGTGGGTTTTATCACAGCCTCCCCATAGTCACTCCATCTCCCTTCCAAATCTCCCAGCTCTGTACTTTCCTTGGATCACACTGCAGGCTGATGAGAGAGGAGTACTTGGATGGTAAAATGAAATTAATCATGATAAACAAGCCAAAATGGGAGGGGAGCTGTGGAGCCTGAGCTGACAGCCAGTAACTTTGAGTAGTGCTGTACAAAAGGCTCTAAGATAGATTAAAATCTGCTTTTCAGAGTGATCCTTCAGGAAAATAAACCTAACAGATCAAAAGAGGAACCCAATAAACCTAAAATGGGTAATCCTAGAAAGGACAGAGGTGGTGGCACGAGTGCTAAAACAACTGGAACTTCTCAGACAGTGCGCCCTGGGATGGAGGAACAGGCCGCATCTCACCGTGAGCCTGAGGAGACCATATCATCTATTTGTCTTAAGTTACAAAGACTGATAACATTGGTCTCAGATTTAAACACCAAAATGGACACGTTTGTTACCCGGGTTACTCTAGTGGAGAAATCAGTGGAAGGGATACAGTTAAATGCTGGAGATACGAAGAGTCATGCAGATTCAGCTGCTTAGCAACCATGCTTCTGGTGAAAGAAAATCACCACATGCGAGCCAGACTTGAAACTTTGGAAAATCAGCCCTGTTCCTTGCATGTTCAAATTCTGGGTCTACCTGAGGGGATAGAGTGAGACCACCCTCTCATGTTCCTGCACAAGTGGCTAGATTCAAAATTAATGCCTGAGGGTCAGAATTTAAATATACCTCTCCAAAAGGTCTACCCAATCATGCCAAGAGGATATTGAGAACACTCAGAGAATCCCAGGGTGCTTCTCCTGGTCACAGATGGTATTGGTTCCAGGCACAGAATACTTCGCCTCACCAGACAAGCAAGCCCAATTACGCGGGATGACTGGAGCATTTACTTGTTTCCTGACCTAAACTATCCCACACGTTTATGGAGGAAGAAATTTGATGGGGTCAGAAATTACTGTGAGAGGCCTCTATTATCCACATGGTGGTGTTTCCCGCAAGATTATGAATCATGCACGAGGGCAAGGTTTGAGCCTTCTTGGATCCCACAGAAGCAGGGAAATGGGCCTTGTGTTTGGTTCATGCTCGAGACTGGTGTCAGGAGCCTGGAGACACCGATTCTGATGCAGAAAGCTGAATATCGATGAACTGTAATGTTAAATTAGGCACAATTTATTTCTCTCATTTTTATGTTTGCTTGCATAGTGCCATCATCCGAGTTTTCGGAGGTGTGGCAGCCTTCTTCCAATTCAGTCAGTGTGTTTGCAGGTGGCGTCGTAGTTCTCCAATCAACTCTGCAGCTGTCTATGACAACAGTTGAAAATGCAGTGCCGTACAGCTGAAAAGGAGAGCACCACTTCAGTGAGCAGCACTCCCCCCCTCCACACACATGCATATTGTGTGCTCATGCGCTCCCCCCCAGTCACATATAGTATGGCCAACAGGGTGCCCAATCCCCCATCGGCTCCATGCCCCCAAAAAAGCTTTTCAGGTGCCAAGCTGGAGCCCACCCCAGCATGGCACATGTCCAGATGGCAGCGGGATGCCCAATCCCCATCGGCTCCAGGCCCCCAAACAGCCTTACAGCTGCCACACTGGGAGCCCACCCCAGCATGGCACAAGTCCATATGGCCAACAGGGTGCCCAATCCCCATCGGCTCCAGACCCCCCAAACAGCCTTACAGCTGCCACACTGGGAGCCCACCCCAGCATGGCAAACATCCCGTGTAGTCTTTCTTAAAAAAAAAACCTCTAAACAAGAAAATGTTCCCTCTCAGCCCACCTGCGCCCACCCACTGCACACCCTGCCTCCCCACACTGCCCCCCACCCCATACTTACCTCCGGAGCTTGGCGCGATGATCTTCGGTGGACCAGGAACATGTCTGCACTCTTCAAAGCCGACCGTGAACTGAGAAAATGACGGTAAGCTGTGTAATGGAATAAATAGGGTTTTTCCAACTTTAATGCATATCTCAGGCATTTTTTGGAATTTTTGCACCAAATTTTCAACATGGGGTTTTTGGGACCCCTCCTCATGAATTCTTGAACTGTCACAGTGTTAATTGGGTCTGAAGGGTGATTTCTCAGTCACTGCACAAAATCACCTTTTGGGACCGAATAACAAAATATCAGTGCCAGTGTTCAAAACGTGGGCTCTCAAAAAGCCTATGTTGCAAATTTGGTGAAAAAAATTCCTAAAAATCACTGTTTTATGAGAGTGCATTGCGCAGTTCCTACGCACACTCGTAAGTTCACAAATCTTTAATATTTGCACTCCGGATTTTCAACATTGCCATTTTACCACACCTCCTTATGAGCAGTACAGCTGTCATTTTTCATATCTCGTCCAAAATGTGTTTCCACACATGTAGTGCATAATGGTGCAGTCGGTGTACGAAAGCAATGTTTGGGACAGATTAAGAAAATCACAGTTACACTGTTCATGAGCAGAGGTCTTAAAATAGCTATGTTGAAAATTTGGTGACAAAAGTCCATAAAATGACTGTGTTATGAGTGAGCAGTGCACAGTTTCCACACACCTTCATAAGTTCATGACTTTGTAATATTTTCAGTCCAGATTTTAACCAGTGGCATTTTTCCACACTTCCTTATGAACAGTACAGCTGTCATTTTTCACAACATGGCCAAAATGTGTTTTCAAACTTTCAGCACAGAAATGCATGATCGCTGTGGGAAATTATTGTTCGGGACAGATAAAGAAAATCACAGTGACACTGTTCTAATGATCGGAGGTCCCAAAATGCCTGTGTTGACAATCTGCTGTAAAAAGTCCTCAAACTAATTGCATTACAGGTGTGCGTTGCACAGTTTCTATGCACACTCGTGACTTCACCAGTTTTCTTAATATTTTCACTGCAGATTTTCAACATTGCCATTTTTTGCACCTCCCCGTGAACAGTACAGCTGTCATTTTTCACATCCTGTTCGGAATGTGTTTTTGCACCTGTGGTGCTAAATGCCGTAGTCACTGTGCAAAAGCAGCTTTCAGTTAACAAACTGATATTGCCACTGTTCATGAGGTGGGGGTCACAAAAAAAACATGCTGAAAATTTGGAGTGAAAATACCAATGAATGCCTGAGGCGTTAGGGTTTCCGACCATAATGCCCCACCCTGTAGAGAATGACAGGCATCAGGGGTGTGACTTGGGATTCTCACCTGTAATGCTCATACCATTCCACACCCTACAGCCAGTGAGAGGCATTGAGGTATGTCTTTGACTCTTCGGCCCCAAAGTTCACCCCATGCTCCTATACCACACCCATCTCACCGTATTTTCTGATGGAATGGGGTGCGCATAAGGGCCAAAGACCCCAAGGCACACCGTGACACTTGTCAGTGTTTGCAGGGTAGGGTGTAGTGAAATGGCATGGCTGTTGTGCCTGATGACCCAAAGACACATCCCAATGCCTGTCAGTCTCTGCAGGGTGGTGGTGGGGTTGGCTTCAGTTCAGTACTTCACTGTCATTCGTATTATGCAGCTCTGTAACTCCTACACTACCAATGCCAATGCCAGCAAGCAAACATTCGGCATTGACAAATGCTTGTTAAAATGGTTTTAAAATTATAGGCCTTACCATTCTGTATTAACATCTGCTCTTTTCCCTGACTCTTGTCAAAATATTGGGACTTGACCACACGGAAAGTTTTATAGATGTTAGGTTTTGTTACAACTAGAATATAATGCATACTGTACACTGATTAGTGAATTCTGAGGGGTTTTTGTAGCAGAAGCTGGTTACGTATTTTTAGTAAGGTATTGCTGCTCTGGGTATAAATCCAATGTTAGCTTTGAACTTCTAGGTCAAATAGTATGACACCATTAGCCCTCTGGCAGGGCATGGATTTTCAGGACTTTATGGACTTAAGCTACACAGGCATTGTCATACTGCTCCCGGGCTTAATATCACAGCTTACAATGTTTTTGATATTTACTAGAGTAAAATGTTTAGTTACCCCCTCCATGTGGTATCAATATATCAGGGATGCATTAAATCGTAGATATTAAATATTAATAGGAAATTTTGTTCTCCAAATGGGGTTTTTCTTAAGAAATGGTCTGTGCCAGATATTGAATTATTATGTGTATGTATACATGTATAACAATAAAAATAAACTGTAAAAAAAAAACAGATTCCATTACTGATTACTTTGAAGTTAATTGATGAGAAATTAACTAAACTGCTGTGAATTTTAATAGTCATACGGTGGTTTTTAGGTATTTTTGTTATCAAACTGTATAGAAATAAAGAAACTGAATAGTTAATACCTAAATGAAGTTATGTATCAATTTTCCCATAATTTATCAATGTTTCATAACACACCTCTATTATCTACCACCCTCTATTATCCACCAAAAAATTGTTAGCTACGAAAGAGCTGCAGATCCTTTGTGATCCTGTTGCTATACATATTTTACAGGTACAACTGGATGTTTCTGCAAGGTGCCCAACTCCCATTCCAGAATCCCCATGACCCAGGTAAGAAATATTTATTATTAGAGCAAACAAAAGGTTTGTTGGTACACTTGTGAACTATATTACATTTGATCCAAGAAGATAGTCAATAAGCCATTGTTATGGTAGATATACTAAGCTGACTTAATGTATACTTAATCTCAGGTATACAGTCATTTATACAGCAGCATTTTTAGGCAGAGGCCTTTTCCAGTTCAAAGTACTGTGTACATCTTTTGGCAATAGCATAAAATCAGTAGCTCTATTACAATGTTGATCAAGGTGCTTGTGTGCTTAGTTCATAGAAACTGCTTGGATCAAAAACATAGAAAATTAAATAAAGGCTCAAAGATGGTTATCTCATGAAGTGCAGTCACATAACTGCAGTGCATCACCCTCTTCCAGGGCTCCGTCAGGATTCCACTATCACAAAAAGAAGGAAAATTCATTGCAAAAACACTACATTAATGCAGACATCAGATTTGAAGAATGCAATGCACACAAAGTAAGGAAATGAAAAACATTAGGGTTTGGGGTCTCAAGAGTAATGGCAAAATTAGCGAATCTGTGGTGGGGTGTTCCATGGGACTGACAGTCCTAATGCCCACCCCTTCCACCGAACAAGCAAGATTATGTGTGATCTCTTATCTTTTACCAGTTCAGGCAGGGCACAGCATGAAGAAAGTTATGACTGATTCTGTTGGCTACAAGTGGTGAGTCATACTTCTCTACCCCAAAGAATATATCACTATGAGGCACTGGCGTGGAGCTGTACCTTGTGCTTCAGACAAGAGGCTATGGGCTTTGGGGGAGGGTATTAGGTTTGGTAGCACTCCTGTAGTTAGGGTTGATTAGGCTGTTTAATGTTAAACCTCAAGTTTTTGCACCTTAATAACTTTGGTGGCATTCATTAAAATAGCCCAACATTTGGCATGCATGATCTGGTTGGCAGAGTCTCAAGATGTGCAAAGTTTTATAACAGGGTATTGTGCAGTTTTCAAAATAAAGAATACCAACAAATGAAAAAAATGGTTTTTCGTTTTCCTATACATAACATGTTATTTATTTAATTTTTTATTTTAATTTTTTGTTGCTCTCATGCACAGCCTAGACAGTGCAGAACTTTTCACAAAACGTTCAGGGTAGAGGTAGTTTATATCAAGGTAGTGCCTTTTGAAGGTTTCATGAAAAGCTATTATATGATTCAATAGTTATAAGGGATTTAAATCACAAACTGTAGTGAGAAAGAAATAATGTGGCCTACTGGGAATTGAACCCAGGCCCCCGAATACTGTCCCAGTGCTCTGACCACTGAGCTACAGGATCATATGGCTTGATGTGTTGTTCCAAGCTACAGGCTCATATGGCTAGATGTGTTGTTCCTGGACACACTTTCTTTCTCCAGGATTTAAAAATCTTCTTCCAGGGTTTGAAGTTTGGATAACCCTCTAACACAAATGGTAAAAAACACTGATTGTAAGTGCTTATTTTTAGGATTTAATTATGAGAAAGGATTTACTTGTCGTGAGAACAAAATACCAATCAAGACAGCTGCCATCTTGTTGTTTTTTTTTCTAAGTAAGAAAACATTTAAAATATGTAACAATTACATATTTTCAAAAAACAAACACCTGAACCTAAGTAAATGGGACCCATTTAGCTAGAGTCTGGTGTTAGTTTTTTTTTTTTTAAATGCCTGGAAATATTGTTTCTGGGTACCCAGAAATCCTGGGTGCCCAGTTTAGTAAGAGGAGCTGTTCACCCATGTTCTCAGTATGAGAACAGTGGGGTTTACTTGAACTGTGACACTGCAGCTGGAGTTGTGCTGCTGAATTTAGTTGCAGCAGTGAGCCAATGATCCCTGCGATGTCTTCTTATCTCTAGTTATCTGTCTATCTATTGATCTATCTGTCTAATCTCTTTTTTCCTTTTTCCATCCCTTCCTTTCCCAGCTCAGCCAGCCCTCCCCATTCCTCCTGACTTTATTTTTAAAAAGCAGACTGGGGTGCCCACCTTGGTACCACTTTCCAACCCCCCTTCCCTCCATGTCGTAGGCCCCCCAAATCATAGTTGGTGACACTGGACTGCCCACCCCTGGTGCTGCTGTAAAGTATATGTTGACACTGGGATGCCCAATCCCCAGTGTCAGATCCAGAATAGTAAATTCAGTACTTGCAAAAAAGGAAACATTCCCTCCTTGTTTTTTTTTAACCTGCAAAAAGAAAATGGTCTATCATCAGTCTGAATCTAGCTCAATGGGTAGTTTATAGTGTTTTGTTTGTTTGTTTTTGAAAATATATCATTTGAATGCATTTTTCATGTCTTTTTTTTTTTAAAACAAGATGGCAAATACATGATCCAAAAAGTTTTTATCAAGACTCAAAAACAATCTGTGTGGCCACTATGATCCAAAAATGTTTTCTTATGACCCAAAAAACAATAATTTGTGCAAAAGCAAAACACTCACGAAAGTAAAATTTTAAATCCTTATAACTCTGAAACTGATCAATATTTTTCATAAAAACTTTGAAAGAAACTACTTTGGTAGAGGTCCCTTCTACCTGAAAGTTTTGGGATAAATTCTGTACTGTCACGGCTATAGGCGAGAGCAACAAATGCGTAATAAGTACAGTATGTACAAAGTGTATACTTTTCTGTAAGAAAACACATCTGTATCTCAGAAGCCACAGAAGCTGCCATCATGAAACTTCTGTATGAATGTTTTAAATAGTTGTTCATACAAGGTATATTTTTTATTCCCCTCTTATTTCCATACATGCATTTCTGTTGTACAGTTTTTTTTTTATCATACAATACTATCAAGTTTTAACTTGGACAATTGTGGTATTAAATCTAAGAGTCTTGCTTTTAATTTTGAATGCATTCTCCTAACATACTAATTCATTAATCATTTCAGTTAGAGGCCCTACCTGCTTGAGTGTTCAGCTTATCTAATGGATGTCCTTGAAAAGATTTTCAGTAATAGCAAGCTAATGGAACTCTATTCATTCCATTTAAAATTGTGATTTTTTGAAATACTGTAGGTATTTTTAACCAATGAGAATTTTTCAATATTTTTTTATGTATGATCTGGGTGTTAATAGAATGTGACTCTCTGAACAATTGTCATAAGTCTCTGAGGAAGGACTTGGTTGGTCTGAAAGCTTAGACATTGTTTTCTTTTTTGTAACATTTATGTTGGTCCAATAAAAGGTATCAAACCATTTGCTTTTGGATCTGTTCCCACGTTTTGAGAACTTGCCTCCTGGACAATGCATGCCAAATTTGGGGAAATGTCATTGAACACTACCAAAGTTGTTAAGGTGCAAACTTAAGGGTTTAACACTGAATACTATACTTAGCCTCAACTATTTTATTTATTTTTGTTTTTATTTTAGTCTTTGGTAACTGGGTAAGACCCACTAGGCACAAGTGCCTGTTTTCAGGGGCTACCCGGGAGCACTGGGGTGGTTAAGTGACTTGCTCAGAGTCACACAGTACACAAGTGGAGGTTGTGGGAATCAAACCCAAGTCTGCTGGATGTATCAAGCTCATTCACAGCTTGTTACTCTAATCTCTAGGCTATCCTGCCAGCCCTAGTATGCTGCACGAGTATGATAGATAGATAGATAGATAGATAGATAGATAGATAGATATAGATAGACAGACAGAGTCATTGCAAAACAACTATGCTAATGCAGTCATTAGAGTTGAAAAACTCAAAGTTGACAAAGTTGAGAAATTAAAAGAAAAATAGGTTTTGGTTCTCCAGAGTCTTGGTAAAGCAGTGGTGGGGTGTTCATTGGGGCTGCCAACCCTAATGCCCACCCCTTCCCTCCAGCCCTTAGTGTTCTGTCCGAAGCACAAGGCAGAACTTCAAATCAGTACCTCAAACTCTGTTGAGGTAGAGAAACATGGCTTGCCACATGTTGCCAACAGAATCAGTCAGCTTTCTTCATGAAGAGCCCTGTGGCCCCGTATGAAGAAAAGAGAGCACATCTGACTTAGTTTGCTCAGAGGAGGGGTGCTCATTAAAGTTGACAACCCTAAGGAACACCCCACCACTGATTTGCCAAGACACTGGAGACCCAAAAACCTAATGCTTTTTCATTTCCCTATTTATGCACTTTGCATTCTTCAACCCTAATGTTTGCAGTAACATAGAATTTCTCTTCTTGTGGTGGTGAAATTGTATCCCTACTCACGCAGGCCCTGTGTGGAATTAAACAAACAGAATAGTGGAGATATTTCTAGCACTTCTTCACCAACCAACTACAAGTGAAAGACAACAATGTCTTCATACTTGTAGTTGCACCATTACACTATACCATCCTTGTGTAATACAGTACTAATAATAACAATTTCTTATCTGGGTCCTGGGTATTGTGGGATGGAGGTTGGGCAGCTTGAGGAAACATTCATCTGTACCTGTAAAATGAGAATATTAATGCAGTCACAAAGGATCTGCAGCTGTTTAGTACTAACAGGGCAAAGAAGGTACTGTAAACAGAAAATAATGCTTATTTGATACACGTGGTTAGTGCCCTCCAATGCCAGGGCTGGTGTCCTGTTGTGCAATCTTTATTGTTCCACTGGGCCTGTGGACATAAAGTGGAAAATGGGTTAGTATGAGCAATAAAAATACTAATCAGCTGTGTTGGGTGGAAAAAACTGTAGTTTTATTTTGGGAGTTTAAAGTGAGTTGTTTGGGAGGGTAGATACTGGTACCATGGTAGCAACCAAGGTTTGGGAACAGATATGGGTAACTCATGGAGGCCAACGTAGGGAATGTGAGCAGGATTCAGTGTCCCTGGGTCCACCGTCCTGTTGGGGGGGCAAGTTTATCTGCTCATCAATTGACATGGGAGCAGGATGACACCATCACCTTTCACATACCCTGCAACACTTACATGGTGATGGACTGCCAAACTGGCCTACAGTCAAGAGGAAAACAGTCCAAGTAGTAATGCACTTGAGAATGGCTTTCCAGATGCAAAAATCAGTTAAACCTCATATGAGGTATGTTTATTAAAAGCTCAGTGCTAAAGTTTCTGTGCCTTGGAACTTTGTGCTTCCACAGCCAGGCTTCAACAGCACTTTGCTCCTTTGAGCTTTGTCAGGGGGTGGAGTTCTGGACTATGACAAACACAGTGCATCATTTGTTGCCTTGGAGATTTAATAACACAATATTTTTTAAATGGCAGCATATTCTTATACTCCCAAACAGTAAGGACTTTTAACAAAACATGTTAACAGCAGTGTTCAGTTGTTAGGGCCATAACCATACAGTCTTTTCACCATTAAATTTGTCAGGCTAGACTGGCTATTTCATAAATGCCCCACTTACTAAAAGTTAATTTGCTGATATGTTTAGTTTCTTTCTGTTTCCCACTTATACTAATGGAAGTACACCATGCACTTGTATGCACTCAAATCCTTCCCTAAATTCCATAATTTTACTTTTTATTCATCAATATTACCCATGCTTTGGCAAATTTAGTAGCTTTATGTCTGTGTGTGTGTTTAACCATCTGTGGCCTGATATTCAAAAATGGGCAACATGGAGTGCAAAGCTTTGCGCTGCTCTTTGCCATTGTCCAGGATCTTGAAAATGCTATATTCAGCTGGATAGCGTACCCTCACTATCCGACTGAATATAGGAGCATATCACTGCAGCGTTAACTCAAATAGTGC
Source organism: Neoceratodus forsteri (assembly GCA_016271365.2). Lineage (NCBI taxonomy): Eukaryota > Metazoa > Chordata > Ceratodontiformes > Ceratodontidae > Neoceratodus > Neoceratodus forsteri. The sequence goes on along the minus strand of CM057456.1, from coordinate 730,742,050 downwards.
TGCCCTGACATGTATCCCTGCTCTGCAGGAAATCCCACCACCAGACCCAACAGTGCTAGTAGCCCTAGCCATGATATTCAGACAGACCCATACAAATGAGCCCATTGGGCATGCAAGGCATTAAGGTATGGGGCTATTTGCATGCTCATTATGGGCACATTTGTATGGGAAGTGGTGGCAGGTTGGCACGGCTCTGCCCCACACTGATTACCCGGTCCCATATACTGCAACCAGTCCCTAGTGTCTAGTGATCTCACTCCCTCCCTCTGATCACCAGTCTTGGTAGCTATATGAACATCCCTGGTGCCTAGAGGTCCCCCTCCCTCCAATTGTCAGCCCCAGTAATTAAATAAAAGTCCTCATGCAAGCAGGCCCCACCACCCTCTAAACACCAGCTCTGGTGTCTACATGGAAGTCCCTGGTGGCTAGCAGTGCCCCTCATCCCTGACCACTGTCCTGTAGTGGTACACAAATTGCCCTGTACAGGACAGAGAATGAGCCCCCTCTACTATACATAGAATGCATTCTCTCTGCTATCCACATGGCAGCTGGCCAAGGAGGAGAGAGGAAGGCTGGGTCTATCACCCTATGGGCTTCCACAGAACCGGCGTAAAGCAAGGGGGGTTGGCAGGGCAGACAGTTAGTGCCTGCAGTGTGGGGAGGGGGCACTGGACACCAGGGAGTACTTTCTGAAGTACTGGGATGGTGGTCGGTGGGTGGGGATGCCATTAGAAACCAGGGACTGAGAGCAATTTAATTTAGTTTCCATTCATGTCCTGCAGACTTTTTACATTGGTTATCTTCTGCAGTGGCACAGGACCTGTGATTGAAGGGTGGGGTGGGGAACATGAATCACCAGGGGAGTCTACCTAGACATAAGGGCCATGGATTGAATATGGGGGGGCCACAGACCATCAGGGATCATGTAGTTTCACTATAGGATGGTTATCAGAGGGTGGGAGGACGATGGACCACCAGCACAATTTGTGTACCACTGCTGGATGGTGATCAGGGGCTGGGGGACTGCTAGCCACCAGGGACTTCCATATAGATACTTGGGCTGACAATCAGAGGGCGGAGGTCCCTCTGGGCACCAGAGACTTTTATTTAATTACCAGGGCTGGTGATCAGAGGGAGGGGGGACCACTAGTCACCAGGGTTAACCTTATTTGTTACTGGGCCAGCAATCAGAGAGAGGAAGGACCACTAGGCAACTGCAATAAAGTTACTCACTACCAGGCCAGTGATTGGATGGAGGAGGGTACCACTGGACACCAGGGATAGATTTTTTTAATGCTTGGATGGTGCTCGGTGGATGGGGGACTACTAGGATCAAGCGTATCTTCTTTATGTTAACAGGTTGTCGATCTCAGAATGGGTAACCATGAATCACATGGAGGCAGGTGTGCTTCACCACCTGCCAACTTGGTTGTTGGGTTAGTAACTTCAGTGGCCACTAGGGGTTGCTCAGAGTAAGACAGAGTTTTGTTTGGCAGTATTTGTGCTGCACAAAGTGACCACGCTTGCCCCTTTTACTCAGGGCAAATGTGCTGAATATTGAGTTTCATGGGTATTCCTGTCCCTGCTCCTCCCTCTGTCTACCCACATACATTATTGTTTGCGCCTACACTAACTCTGTTATTGTGCACATCTGTGCCTTTCAAAAATGGTGCTCCAGCCAAAACCTGGTTTGTACTAGCAAGGACCCATTTACACTCACGCAAACTTTTGATTATTGTGTCCCTATACTGCTTAGTGGGATTCAAACCTGTGAACATGATTAATGGCTTTTTATCTCATGTGGAGTTCAAACATCAATGTCAACTTTCTGTACTCTAATAGCAGAGTGGGACTCAAACCAGTATTTAACTGACTGATCTATGCCTTTGTACCATTTTTTCTAAAATTCTTAGGGCCCAATTCTCAGAGGGCAGCACAAGCTGTGCCACCAGAAGCTTGCGCAGATTGCCGGTGCACCAGGGACCCTGTGCCTGATTCTCTATCAGGTAGGGTCCTGGCAGCAAGGTCCTGCAGCCTGTGGCAAATGTGACCATGTGCCAAACAGACAGCGCATCTGGAAGGTTTGCCGCAAGCTGCGATTGTGGTCGGACAGCACTTCTAGAAGGGCAACAAGACATCATAGGTGACTGCATACACAACCAGAACATTATGTGCAACAAGTAAAAAATAAACACAGCATTCACTGATGCCTAGCAGTCCCCCCTCCCCATTGCCAATCCAGTGTATATATTAAGGTCAGCACTGCCCTGGTGTACAGTGGTCCCCCCCCCCGATCCCCATAAAATGTATATATATATCCCTTCCCTGGTGTCTAATGGGCTCCCCTTTTCAATGATCCCTGGTAACATGTGAAATAGAAAGCATTCCCTGGTGGCTAGTGGTCCCCCCTCCCCATCCCCAATTGTCCCGTCCAGCAATACCCAACAGTAGGGGATCCCCACCCTGGCAGAATGTGCCCCACAACCCCATTCCCTCCATCCCATTCTGGAGCTGACAACCAGCACAGCCCTCCGCTCTCCACCATTGCCAGCTGCTGACTGAGCTGTCAAGGAGCTCGTACTGTAACAACTGATTGTACAGTACAAAATCCTTGACAGCTCAGTTATTAACCAACCATAGTGGAGGGGCAAGAGCTGTGTGTGATCCTCAACTCCAGGATGGGATGAGAGACTCGAGGTGGTGGGGGTCGCCTAGACACCAGGGACTGTTCAGTATTGTTGGATGGGGCACTTGAGAATGAGGAGGGGGGACCACTAGCCACCAGGGAATTCTTTATATTTTACATGTTACCAGGGATCATTAATAGGGAGGGGGGACCACTAGCCACCAGGGAATTCTTTATATTTTACATGTTACCAGGGATCATTAATAGGGAGGGTGGACCACTAGCCACCAGGGAATTCTTTATATTTTACATGTTACCAGGGATCATTAATAGGGAGGGGGGACCACTAGCCACCAGGGAATTCTTTATATTTTACATGTTACCAGGGATCATTAATAGGGAGGGGGGACCACTAGCCACCAGGGAATTCTTTATATTTTACATGTTACCAGGGATCATTAATAGGGAGGGGGACCACTAGCCACCAGGGAATTCTTTATATTTTACATGTTACCAGGGATCATTAATAGGAGGGGGACCACTAGCCACCAGGGAATTCTTTATATTTTACATGTTACCAGGGATCATTAATAGGAGGGGACCACTAGCCACCAGGGAATTCTTTATATTTTACATGTTACCAGGGATCATTAATAGGAGGGGACCACTAGCCACCAGAAATTCTTTATATTTTACATGTTACCAGGGATCATTAATAGGGAGGGGACCACTAGCCACCAGGAATTCTTTATATTTTACATGTTACCAGGGATCATTAATAGGAGGGTGGACCACTAGCCACCAGGAATTCCTTATATTTTACATGTTACCAGGGATCATTAATAGGGAGGGTGGACCACTAGCCACCAGGGAATTCTTTATATTTTACATGTTACCAGGGATCATTAATAGGGAGGGTGGACCACTAGCCACCAGGGAATTCTTTATATTTTACATGTTACCAGGGATCATTAATAGGGAGGGTGGACCACTAGACACCAGGGAGGGGACATATATTTTACATGTAATGGAGACGGGGGCACCACGGGACACCAGGGAGTTCTTTATTTATACATACAGGGGACATCGGGGATCAGGGAAGGGGGACCACTAGTCACCAGGGAACTGTTTTATTTCCTTCAACAATGGAGTGTGGTTGGGGAGGGGGATCACAAAGTATTAGGAGGGATTCTGGTCACATAAGCATGCAATATTGAAACTTTTATAAGCAGTACAGAAACTAGTAACAGGAAAAATGAAAATATACTGTAGTTTGGTGACAATCATAACTGAATATTTGAAACTCAGAAGGAGGAAATCTGAAAAACAGAAATTGTAATAGCAAAACCCAGTCATTCCTGGTATAGTTTAAAAATCTCTTTGCAATCTTACATAAACAAATAACTATGTCCATGGAACTGCTGTTTTACTCAGTAAGCAGGCTGCAATACATATTAATAAGCCTTTATCATATTTATATAAAGTAATACAATATTACCTTTTTAAACAGGAAACTCGGCATATGTTCCCTCCTGCCCAAGGAGGGCTCCAGGGGTGGTGCAAGTTCTCTAACTCTCCCAGAGGACACATGTCTAAGTACCATTAGACTAGCCCTGGCTGGTGAAATGGTACTTAAAAGTGTGCCCTCTGGGAGGGTTTAGAGAATACCGAATTAGGGGATATGGCAGCTTGTGCCTGCTGCAAGCCCCCATAGTGCCCTGGCACACACAGCTGCATGGCGCAGACCTGGTGCAGGGCTGAGCTGGCACAATGAGTCCTGGTGTGGTGCGGGGGGGGTCTTCGAGAATGGCAAGATCTGCATGTTTTGATGCAAGGTGCCCCTTGCACCATTGCCATGTGACGCAGGCACCTTGCATCATTGTCAATGCTTTGAGAAACAGGCCCTTAGTGTATGATTATGTGTCCAGGGTCACTTTTTGTTTACTTGTGGCAAGCATTCAGAGGTGTCCCTTTAGTTCCTAAGCTTGGAACACATTCAACTAACTTGTAGTTCTGCTCATCACATTCACTAATCACTACCACTGTACTCTACGTATCATCGATTTTTTTGTGGCCACTTCAATCACCTCGACAGCATAATAAATAATTGCTATAATCATTTTTACTCGGGATCAGGCCAGCATGCCACATTGTTTTATTAATATGATGTAAAGCCAATTGCAATGATTTACTTTCCCCCATGATGTGCAGAACCAATAACGTTACAGCACAGTCACTACAGGATTTGTAGGCAGTATTCAAAAACTCTGTTTTCATCCTGAATTCATTTATTATTAGTTTTTAATGCCATCTTTTTCTTACTAGCTTGGTTACTTGCACAAGCATATATTTCCAGATTAATATCACTAAGACAAATTCTGTTGGTTATTCTCTTGTCAGAGGTGGGGGATTCTTCATGGGGGGATATTGTTCATTTAAAGCCTAAATTAACATTCAAATAACATTATCCTCTCAGTTAACATATTTCCTAAATTGATTATTCACTTTTATATCAAATAGGGAGGGGAGGCATCACAAGTTGGAAATGAAAGGGGACAAAATTGTACTGTTTTTCTATACCCAAATTTATAATGACTTTTACAAACAAAGTGTGTGAATGCAATAATCTCTGAGCAAAAATATTGTATCAATTAATGTCATCTTACACCCAGTGGCCTAGATGTTAACATTCATAAAAACAGTTTCAGATCCCACTCTTCATTCAGGCCATGTGGCCTGAGTGATCCTAACATAAAAATCCAACTGCTTTCTACCTGCAACAGATGTTTTAGTCTGTCCACTCCACGTCTCTTTTTGTGGTACCCATTTGATGCCATAAACTGTAGTTCTTTAGCATCCAAGTTATGATAGTCTCTAAAGTGCACTCCTACAGGAGTGCTACAATCAACGTAAGCAATAATACTCGACAGGGTGGGTAATTTGGGGCTATACTGGATCACCAAGGGGTGTAATGAGGCCTGACACTGCAGGCGGAGGGCCTTATAGCCCCTGAAAGATCCAGCATAGCCCAATGCCCCCCCATCAAGTATTATTGTGTTTAGAAAATGGAGTATTTATAGAATATATTTAGAAGAACAAAAATGTTAAAATTAAAAAAATGAACAAAATGAATTAAAAAAAATTCTTGTAAAGTAGTCTCTCCACTGACAGACGTGCCAGTGGAGGGTGCTGCTGCTAGAGGGTACTGTTGTTAATAGGGCTATTCAGAGTTTGAGTGATAGGGTTCTTTTTATTTTATTTCACTTGTTTTGGTAGATTTTTATTAATTTTTTTGTTATTTTGTGCCTGTGTTTACTTTGCTTCTAGGGTAGTTGCTTGGGATGGCAGAGTGAACACAGTCATGGACAGCAGTGAGTGTCATGCCGGGAATGGCAGAGTGGACAGAACAGGAGCATCAAAAGGCCTGTAATATTGTTCCTGCCACACATGGTGATTTAAACAAATGAAAAAAAGCCACTCCTGTTTTGGCTTGGGAGGGCAAAGTAAGTTCAGTCACAGACGACAGTGAGTGACATTGTCGGGGGCGGCAGAGTGGACAAAAGGTAGAGTGACTGCCGCATTTAATATTGTCCCTGCTATAAAAGGTAATTTGAAGAAAAAAGTTGTTTCTGTTTTGCTTGGGAGGGCAGTGTGAGTGTGAATGAATGCAGTCATAGACGGCAGTGAGTGCCATCACTAGGGACAGTAGAGCGGATGTGTCAGGAGTGACGGTTGAAAGCGGGCAGGTGGCTGGAGAACAGGGGCTACTTTACAAAATATTTTTTTAGTTGGAATGGTAACAGTAGCTTCTGTTTTAATAATTTATTAAAGTGCATAGAAATTGTTACAGTCTGGGGAGGTTGGCACAACTGACAATCGGAACGCTCCCTCAGCAACTGCCATAACTGTACTAGCTATCGTGAGTGGGGGGGAACAGTTCTTGCTCACAAAACCAGAGTAAAACATCAAAGCTGGATTTCTTTTAAATATTTCCATGCTCAGTAGTTATTTTTTTTTCCTTATTGGTAGCTCTTGTTTCTGATTTATTGCAATTCCAGCTTAGATCGCAGGTGAAATCATGGTGAGTTTTCTGAGACAGCACATTCAGAACAGTCACGGTGCTGAAATACATAATAAGCAGCACTACTGGTAATGTAGGTTAGGTTCAGCTGAGGTACATGTGCACTTTTTCTACTGTGCCCATTATTTTTCACTGACATTTGCCAATAACCAGTGATATGCTTGTGCCCAGGAGTCTGGGGGTGGGGGGAAGAAAGCTACTGCTGGCTAAGTGACATGAAAAAAACATGACTGCATCTATTTTTGTAAAATTCTAAATACTCAGTAACCTTAGAACTAAATGAGGCAAACAGAGACTGGGACTCGTTATTTCCTGGTCTCTGTTGCCTCACACTGGACTGGCTGGCTGGTGCTTTCAGCCAATCAAAACAGACTTTCAAGACTCCCCATTTTCTAATTTAATAATATTGCATACATGTTCTTGTACTACAATGTTTTTGAGGACATATTGTCCTATCTACATAAGACAGTTTACAAGCTGCACCATAACACATAAATGACAAATGTTGTGGTGCAAGTAATAAATTGTCTTATGTCTAGCTTTCTGTCATACCCTTCAATTTCCAAACTTCTCCCTGGTTTACAGAATTGGCAAATGTTGCACCTGCAACACTTGTACATCCCCTTTGTTTTATTGAGGCACTACTGTCCTCCCCCTTCTTTCATCCTCTCGGTGCGATACTTGCTATGCATAAGCATGTCCTGCAAATTTTCACCCTTCTAAATGTTATCCTTAGGTAATCTCCAATTTGTTTTCCCAGCCTTTTATCACTTTTTAAGGTTGGCCAGTTATGTCTCGCTACTGCCCGTATCTGTCCTGCCAGTGGACTATAATCTAATACTAACACAACTGGTTCTTTCCCTATTTTTTTTTCCTTTGGTACCAGTAACTGGTCCCTATGCAGAATTTGCTTTACTTTTGGCTTCATTTAGATCTGAGGCATACCTTCTATTGAGAAGTCTTCTTGTTAAATCCCCTGACTCTCTCTCAAAATCACATTCATTGCTGCAACTGAGCCTAATTCATAAATATTGCCCACAGGGGATCGACTTCAGTAAGGGCTGGAGAATGGGAACTATTTGCTCTTAGAACAGTGTTTGTAGCAGTTGGTTTCCTAGACCGACATGATTTCACTTACATTTTTTCATCCATTAATAGTGTTGCATCCAGAAAATTGATTTTACCTGTATCTATGGTAATGGCAAATCTTAGGTTAAGATTATTGTGTTGTATCCACTCCACAAAAATGTCTGCCTCTTGTTTGGTGCGCTCCCACATGCACACCCCATCATCAATAAAATTATGCAATTTGATGATGTGGTGTGTGTGTGAGTTAATAATCTCATCAAGTACAACATCCCTTTTCCAGTCACCCAGGAACAAATTGACAAATGATGGGGCCATAGAGACCCCATTTGTATTCCACATTTCTGGAGCTACAGCAAAACTCTCCTTTAAATTTAAAGTATAGTCAAACCCACTCAAACGAGTAAACACAGTATGTAGTAAAATTATGCATTTAAGCCGGATACGCTATTAGGGGATCTTGCCTTCCCCGACCCCACCGAGAGATCTGGTATGCCTGATATAGTAATTTTCACTTTCCTACACATATGTGCCATGCTCTTGCATACTTTTCCCCTTTTCACTTTACCATCCATCTTTTACCTTTCTCCGTATTACATTATAGTACTGAGTTCTTCACAGATCCTCCTAGCGCTATGGGTCTCGGTCTGCGGTGCACCATTTCCCCCGTGGCACTTCCATAACCTCAGTCACATGACTGCGCATGACCACTCTGGCCCTGGCAACCTTATCCATCTCTGAACAACTCTAGCTCTCACCTAGCAGCACTGGTCACATGACTGCAATTTAGCAACCTACTCTCTTTGTGTTTTTGTGTATCTTCATGTCTCTGTGTGATCTTGTTTTATTGTTTTGTTTGCCACTTTTTTTGGTGCATGCTTATTTTTTTAGACACGGCAGTGGAGAGAGGGGGTGAGAAACTTGTTTGTGATGTCATGTGATGGCAGTGATTTTATACTGAGCTGCTGTAATTAATGCAGATTAAGACCTCCTTACTGCACCAGGAATACTCTTGAACAATTAACACTTCGCACTCTGATGTTGCCGGCGTTAGTGGCACTAAGCAGAGTATGCAAACTACTGTAGATTTTAACCAAGTGTAATTAGTGGCTCCGAGTGCTGACAGGCACTGAAAATTTATGCATTTAAAAGGGCATGCTGTGTGCTATAAAGTGAGTGAGTTATAATGGTGAAGATAGGACAGGAATTGGGGAATGGAAAATGAGTGCGATTATGCATTTTTTTCCTATAAGCGGTATGCGATTAACTGGGTTTGATTGTAATTTCTTGTTAGTGCAAACCTTAATGCTTCCACCAGAAACTGAATTTGGAAGTCCTCACATTAGGGATTCATTTAAAAACTTCTCACAGACTCTAATCCCATTTTCATGTGTAACTTAAGTATAGAGACTTGCAATGTCTATTCCCAGCTATAAATATTCATTTTCATTTTTCCATTGGAAGTCCCTAAACTTGTTAAAGACAACCATGGTATCTCTGAAGTGAGATCCCAAACCACCAACAAAATCTTTAAGGAAACAAAATCAATGAATTTTGTTAGTTTGTCTGTTAATGATCCTACCCCAGAGAATACTTGCCTGCCTGGGGGGTCCATTAGACTTTTGTGGACCTTGGGAATAGTATCAGGAGTAGGGATGGCAGAATTATCTGTCCAAACAAATTCAAACTCTTCAAGTGTAATAGACCCCTTCTCCAATGCTCCTGCCAAATGAAGCAAAGGTTGGCTCTTAAATCTAAGGCTGGCGGCACCAGGTAACTTTTAATAGTCCCCTTCTTTCTCCAGCAAATTAAACACACATTTTTCTTACTGTGATGCAGTCATTAGCATTAGCATAAGGTTACCTCCCTTGACACATTTATTTGAATGATTACATCATTTAACTCAATTAACTCTTTCAATGATTTACTTTCTTTCTGACTAAGGTTTTTGGACAAATATTGGCATGTAGTCCAATCGGATAAGACCCTGGAATCTGTTACTAGGGTTACTCTGAGAATGGTATATAGAAGGGGTAGCAATCTAAAGGATGACTTAGTTCACTCTACTCAACCTGTAGATAGAGCCCAGAGACATACCTGCCCCCCTCCCAAAAAAAAGGATGCCACAAGTGTGGACGCAGCAAATTTTGTCAAGTAGTTACCAGGATTGATGAATTTGTTAACCCTAGGACAGGGAAACTTATAAAAATTGGTGACTTCATTACCTGCAGCACCGAGGGGGTGGTTTACCTGGCCTCATGTCATCATGATTCTTTTTATGTTGGGAAAACCATGCAACATATGAAGTTAAGAACTGGGGAACATCTGGGCTCCATACAAAATGCAGATCCCACCAATGTCCTGGCTGTGCATATTCAAAAAAGCATTAACAGAGAAAAATATAATGAATTTTGTTTTACAGGCATTAAGAAAGTATTTAAGCCAAGGAGGGGAGGGGATTTTGACACCGTCCTTAAAAGAAGGGAAGGGTATTGGATTTGGGAACTGGGGGCCACTAGATGGCCAGGATTGAATCATAGGTTGGAGATGGCCATTTTCTGGAGTAACTCAAAATTAGGTGGTATCTGAATTGTGGTTTTGTATTATTATTGAAGTGTTGGTTCCTGTTATTGCCCTTCATGCTATCTTCTTTTTGCCTCTGTTCTCTTTCAGGTACTATATGGATATATATGGATCTTCATCTCAATGGGACCTAGTGGTTTTAACCTCACATTTTTACTTTTTTATCACTTTTTGGTGTTTTATATTTTTTATATAGTTGAGGTTAGAGCATTCATGATGACCCTTTAAATCACTCCTTTTTTTGTTGCCTGGTAAGAAATGGGAGAGAGTGCCCCTTTAAGAATGGAAAATTTCCCCTTTAAGGCAACCATATAAGGGCATTGAGGGAGCTGGGCCCACCACCCTTGATAAAGTAACCAGTAGGTTATGAAACATGTTGGAGCTCTTGTGCAATTGCATTTCTACCTTGCTGACTTTTAATTGGAGTGAGTTGTGCTTCTTATGAACATTCACTATATTGATGCTTATGTTATACGGAAGAGCACTTTAGTAAAATAAGGCACTTTTGTTGCTACAAGTTAACTCTGTTTCCAGTGATATTCTAAGGAACTTAACTGTGACCGGTGGACTGGGTGCAGTGTCTCTTTGTATTTGTTTTGTGGAATCATAACATTGTACCAGCTGTTCCCCGGGTGTTTCTCTACTCTCCTGCAACTTTTGATAATCCCTTTATTTCTCCTGCAAATCAAACATGTATTTTTCATATTGTGGTGCAGTCATTAGCTCAAGGTTACTTTCCTTGTTAGATTTTTTAATGATTACATTATTTAACTCAGTTAACTCTTCCAATTCTTTACTTTCTCCCTTACTAAGATTTTTACTATATACATTCTGTTTTTTCAAAGTATCATTTGTTTCACTCTGCACTACAATTTTCAAAGGGTTTAATATTTATATTAGAATTGATAGGACAAAACGTCAACTTTTTTTAAAAGTCAGTTTCCTTAGTATAGCGAAATTATGTCTATCAACATTTATAATGTCACTATTGTTAATCTATGACTCATTTTCTTTTAAAAGCTCTTCTAGTGCACCTAAATTTTGCACATCTTGTGAGTCCCATTCAGGCAGCTCATCATTTGGAGACAAGTTCACTAAATCTAAGGTATTGAAGTTCCTGGTTCTTTCTACTAGAGCTAAAGTCACATACCTCGCTGTTTTCTGTAGGTTGCCAGTCTCTCTGGTGATACCTCTGTTTGTCCCACTCCCATTTGTAGATATACCTTTAAAGTAATCCCACAGATGCAATTTTCTAAAAAATCTGTGTAAGACCACCTTTGTACTAAAGTGATCAACTTGGGGAGTGGGCACAAATGACAGTCCCTTTGATAAAAGTTTGTTTGTGTTGTTTGTTTTTTGTGGCTCAGTCAGCATCAAATTAGTTAAATTAATTATTTTAAATTGGTCTTCTTGCTCCAGGTTGCATACCCTCTCCTTATTCTTCCACCCCTCTTTCCTCTTCTGGAGTTTCTTCTCCTGTATGTTGCTTTTTCTCTTTCTGTTTCCCAGACTTTGAGCCTTTTACTAAAAAAGTCACAAACTGATTTAGGTTACTGGTAGAGATGCAGCGAATTTAAAATCCACTGGTGAAGTGAAAGCAAAGTCGCCACTTCATGTTGGTACCTCGCTACATGGAGTGCCCCGTAGGAAAGACTCACTTCACCTTGTTATTATTACTTCACGTTGTCATTCTGCCATAAATGCGAAGTAAGGTGGAGTGACAACAATATTGGCAGCACCCCACCCACAGTCACGAGAATGAATGTGCATCCCCAAAGTGCTACTGTCTTGTGTTCAGAAAACTCCTCAATGCTGATGAAATTAAATGAGAGCATAGCAAGAAATGCAAAGTCTCCCAGAATTAATGGCGCACTCAGTCATGCATGCAGTGGTCACACACAGAGACACCAGAATTAATGTGCATCCCCAAAATGCTACTGTCTTGTATCTAGAAAATTCCCCAGTGCTGACGAAATGCTACTTGTGTCCAGAAAATTCCCCAGTGCAGACAAAGTGAAATGAGAGCGTAACAAGAAATGCATTCTCCCAGAATTAATGGTGCACTTCGAATACACAGACGGATTAAGATTGCTCTGCGCACTCAAGGGATGCATACGAAAAGGCACAATAACACCTAACTAGTGCTCACAAGTCACAAATCCAAATCTGGAAAGGAATACATTTTGCCAGTTGGGGGATTAGTGCACGGCAGTAACAATCCACTACCAGTAAAGATACCACAAAGCAGTATAAAAAATTAATGCAGGTGCGGCGGATAGCAGGTTCACACTGCTGTAATTACTCTGTGGTACAATAAAAGGTCTCTGATTTAGTGGCACACATCGCACACACACACACACACACTACAAGTAATGCGTAGCAAATTGAAAACCTTAAGTAATATAACCAAATGTTTTAAACAGACAAATTATACACTGCTGCACCACAACAATCAGCCCAAAAAAGTCAAGAATTAATGAAAATATTACTGTATGTACATTAACACCGTTATGCAAGAAAAATATAACCAAAACAGAATGACTGCCTTTTTCTCCCAGTTAATGTACCTACACCACAAATACACCCCTCCCCAAAGCATACTTCACAGTACACAGACTGACTGTTCTAAATTAACATTCAAAATCCACACACAACAATAAACACTCAATGATATGAGCACAGAAGGGTTTCCTACAATCGATGTACTAAATTTTGAGCAAAGCAAATGACTTAAAAAGGCATTTTAAACAGCTTTTGGAGGTTCTGAATTGCAGAGCTCTGAGAGCAAACTGTCTCCAGCTACCACTACACACACACACACACACACACACGCACACACTGCCCAGGTCAGAACTGAGGCTGTGCAGAACAATCTAGAGCCCATGTGACCTGCAATCCCATGAATCACTGCAGAATTTCATTTGGCGCTCAATTACAAGGTGAAGTGAGGCAAATTACATTGATTTCAATGTAGTTTGCCTTAAAATTGGTGGAAAAGTGGTTTGGGGAAGGCGGAATAATGCAAAGTCATTGGTTTCAATGGACTTCAGGTTCCTCATTATGAAGCAAAGTACTCCACTTCACATTGTGGAGTACTCCGAGGATTCCGCGTTACTCCGTGAATCACTTTATGGAACGAATTGGGGCCACTTCGCCCATCACTACTTACAGTACTGTAACTCACATGCTGTACAGGAAGGAACACAAATGCCTATGGCTGTACTCCCCCTTTGAGCTGTAGCACAAAACTCCCCAACTTAAAAACGTTTATTAGTGAGTACAATGGTGGGGTGCTGAAGCCTGGAGAGATACTGCAAAACAGGCTTACAATACATCCAAGTAACTAGTAAAAAAATAAATATGATTTGTGGCGTGATCATGAATCATGATTTGTGACTGCATTTGTGACCGTGATGATGAAGAAGAACGTGACTCAGTGTTGACGGTGTGAGATAACCAATATGGAACTATATTGGAAACACGAATGCCTATGGCTGTACTTCCCTGATAAGCTGTAACACAAAACTCCCCAACTTAACCCTTAGGCTGCCACCGACATAATATCTTGTCCTAAAAACCTGTGCGTTCTAAATCTTCCGGCATCTTAAGGGTTAAAAATGCTCATTAATGAGTACAATGGTGGGGTGGTGAAGCCTGGAGAGATACTACAAAACAGGCTTACAATACATCCAAGTAACTGGTTAAAAAATTAGTGTTGTGATTCGTGACATGATCGTGAAATGTGATTTGTGACTGCATTTGTGACCGTGATGATGAAAAACGTGATTCGGTGTTGACGGTGTGAGATAACCAATATGGAACTGTATTGAGAATGCGAATACCTACGACTGTACTTCCCCAATAAGCTGTAGCACAAAACTCCCCAACTTAAAAACGCTTATTAATGAGTACAATGGTGGGGTGGTGAAGCCTGGAGAGATACTACAAAACAGGCTTACAATACATCCAAGTAACTAGTCAAAAAATTAATGTTGTGATTCGTGACGTGATCATGAATCATGATTTGTGACTGTGTTTGTGACCATGATGATGAAGAATGTGATTTATATCACAAGTGACTCGTGATAATGGTCCTGACTTAAAAACACATATTAGTGATACAATGTTCATGCAGAATTATGCACCACACCAGTCCAGTACTCTGAAGGCAAGCCAAAGAAACAACTGTGACTTAAGTTACAGATGGAGATTGGGCCCTAAAGAGATGCAAATGCACAGACAGATTAAGATTGCACTGCACACTGAAGACATGCAGATGCAAAGGCACAACACCTAACCAGCACTTACCATCAGAAATTCAAATCTGGAAAAGAATACCTTTGCCGGTTGGGATAGGCCGGAGGGGGACAGTATACTGCACTGCTGCAATAACAGTCACTAGTACTAGTACCAGTAAAGATACCACAAAGAAGTACAAAAATCACACAGCTGCAGAGGATAGCAGGTTTACATTGCTGAAATTACTATGTGGCACAATAAAAGGTGTCTGATTTGATGACACGCGTCACACACATACTCACACACACGCTAAGTAATGCGTAGCAAATTGAAAATTTCAGTAATATAACCACGTATTTTAAACAAACTCAAATTATGCACTGCTGCACCACAACAATCAGCAAAAAAAAAACATTAACATTCAAAATCCATACACAAACAATAAATGCTTGATGATATGAGCACACGAGGGTTCCCTACAATCAATGAACTAAAGTTTCAGCAAAAAAAAAAAATACTCAAGAAAGGCTTTTTTAATAGATTTTAGAAGGTTTGAATCACAGACAGCTCTCAGAGCAGACTGTCTCCTACAGCTTCCTACACACACTACCCTGAACTGAGGCTGTGCAGAACAATCTAGAACCCATGTGACCTGAAATCCCATGAATCACTGCAAAATTCGCCTTTGGAGCTTAAGAACAAGGAAAAGTGAGGCGAAGTACATTGCTTTCAATGTACTTCGCCTTAGGAATTGGTGGAGTAGTGGTTTGGGAAGGCGGAGTAATGTGAAGTCATTGTTTTCAATGGACTTTGCGTTACCCATTATAACTCGAAGTACCCGCCAGCATGGAGCACCTCGCGGACTACCACTCTATGAATCTCCCCGCTGAGGAATTGGTTTTCACTGACCCATCTCTAGTTATTTTCAGAATGACTTTCTTTTTGTGCTGTTGTTGGTTTTTGACGTGGGTTTTGTTTAGAAACTCACATTGAATGGGACCTGCCCCTGCTCTGAGAGCAAGGGCCTTTCTGCCAGTGGTAAATTCTCCCCTCTGAATGGACTGCCTGGTCCCTAAAAAGTTTATTTTTGTTTCCATTTGATTAACTCTTGTTCATATTTATTCAGTTTATTTTGCAACATTTATCAAGTTCACTGACTTTAGTGTTATCAATCAATTTTTTCAAACCCTTCTTGACTGTTTTTATTGCTTCATTTAGTGTTACTTGCGTTTTTGCATCTTCTTAAATCAATGCTCTTAAATATTTTTCTAAGCACTCTGCTGATGTAGCTTCCCACTCCTCCCTGTTCTTAAAATTCTCCAGCCCTCCTGCATGTAGCTTTGTTATAATGAATCTTTTGGGAGACTGTTTTCTCTAAATATTTTTCTAATGTTATCACATTATATGTAATGTTCAGTTCCTTAGTTAGAACATTTTCTAATTTCAAGAACAGCAGCTTAAGATCACTGCCCCTACCTGTAGGTTCATTGTGACTGTTCTTAATTCCTTTCCACAGACATACTCACTGCAAGAAAAGAGCAGGCCAGAACCCGCTAGGGAATTAAGAACAGTCACAACGAACCTACAGGTAGGGGCAGTGATCTTAAGCTGCTGTTCTTGAACAAAATGATGCACTGTGTTTGTGTTGGTGGTTGGTTAGTACTATAATGTGGGTCACAGTCCAGAATTCCGTCCCCTGACAAAGCTCAAAGGAGTAAAGCACTGGGGTAGTCTGGCTGTGGAAGCAGACAAAGTTCCAAGGCACAGAAACTTCAGCATTGAATGTTTAATGAACATACTTCGTATGAGGTTTAACTGATTTCATTTACATAGTATTTTTGCTGTGAGATTAATCTATTTCCATTCTTTATTTATTTTATTTTAGTCTTTAGTAACCAGGTAAGGCCCACTAGCCACAAGTGCCTGTTTTAAGGGGCAACCTGGGAGCACTGGGGAGTTTAAGTGACTTGCTCGGAGTCACTCAGTATGCACGTGGAAGTTATGGGAATCAGACCCAGATCTGTTGGATGTACCAAGCTCATTCATAGCTTGTTACTCTAACTTCTAGGCTATACTGCCAGTGGTGTTATAAATTTGGGTATATAAAAATACAGTAACATTTTGTTTCCCCTTTATTTACATCTTGTGATGCCACCAGCTCCAGATTTGATATATTTATGGCCCAAACATTGAGGTTGGGACCTTCTACAGGCATCTCGTACTGCAGATGCCACAATTCACCAATGTCTGGGACTTGGGTGGTAACTATAAATGTGTCCTTGATATGGTCCTTGACAACTCTAATACATCACCTATGCCATTAACAAAGAATACTCAGGCCTTGAGAGAAGTTGCCAGCATCTACAATCTGGTAGACTCCTGGCACCATTTTAACCACAGTGACTGAGAATGTAGCTTTTTCTTGCACTCTCATGGTATGTGTGCATGCATCGAAAGGATATTAGTATCAGCCTCTCTTATGAATGGGGTGAAACATCTGGCACATGAAGCCATACTGATATCAGAACACGCCCCTGTCACCGTACTTCTTACTGGCAAAGGATCCTTACCTCAGAGTAATGCATGGCATCTGGCTCCTGTAATGTTCACAGAGGAAAGCTTTAGAGGTCACATTTTAAAAGTTCTCACAGAATATTTATAATTAAACAAGTGAGGGGATACAACTCATACTACCCAATGGGAGGCCCTTAAGGCTAACCTGCGAGGGCAAATAATGTCTTAAGCAAGACATAAAAGGATCTGTGATATTGCTACAATTGCAAAATTAGAAACCACAACTGAGGCCTGTGAGAAAGCCCACATGACCAAGCAATCCACTAGTCTGTACCGGGGCATCAAAAAAC
Organism: Neoceratodus forsteri; assembly: GCA_016271365.2. Lineage (NCBI taxonomy): Eukaryota > Metazoa > Chordata > Ceratodontiformes > Ceratodontidae > Neoceratodus > Neoceratodus forsteri. The sequence continues at coordinate 730,724,571 of CM057456.1, read as the reverse complement.
TGAAATGGGAGTATGACTCCTTCAGCAGTGCAGCAATAGACTACGGTATTCTGTTAATAAAAGCTGGCCAATATTATGATGGAGATAGGGAAGGGAAACTCCTTGCGTGACAACTGAGAAACAGAGATGGATCACATGCCAGAGCAGGGATGAAGCAAGATGGAGGTAGGAGAGTGGCCACATTACACAAGACCATAGGAGCAGCCTTTTGCTCATTCTGTGAAACACTGTATACATCTGAGACTCACCATCACCTGACCAATATCAGTCCCTCTTCCAGAAAGCCCCTATGACACCAATCTCCAGTATCCATAAAAGGCCTGTAAGTCTCCTTTGAGTACACAGGAGGCCCTTGGTGCACTGCATAGTCTTTGGAGTGGGAAAGCTCCTGGCCGAGATGAGCTACCAACTGACTTCCATAAAGTTTTTGTGCAACACTTGCAAAACACCCATTTTGACATGGTGCAGAAGAGTTTTGAGACTGGTGAAATTCCCCCCTCCACAAGGGTTGCTACCATCGCTGTACTTCTAAAACCAGACAGGGATCCTGTATACTGCACCTCATACCATCTAATCTCACTGTTTGCAATAGACTATAATATAGTGGCCAAAACTGTTGCCACTAGGCTGGAGGAGGTGCTCCCAGAGAGTATTCACCTGGATTAAGCAGGCTTCATAAGACAAAGGCAGTGGAAACACAATGTTAGATTTATCCTTAATGTAATACATCTATGGGCAAAAAATGCAGATGTCTTGGTGCAGCAGTCCTTGCCTTAAATGCAGAATAAGCTTTTGTCTGCATGGAGTGGAGAATATATTTGAAATTCTGAGGAGGTTTGGAATGGGTGAGCTGCTGATCCATTGGGTGGGGACTCTATACTGCTTACCAGTGGCCCAGATTCTGTTTAATGGGGAACTAAGAAAACCTTTTCACCTATCACGTGGGACACACCAGGGATGCCCCTATCCTCCCAATGATACATTTTGTCACTTTAGCCACCAGCTGAGGCTACATGTACAAACCCCAAAATTCATGGATTGACATATTCGCAGGCTTCTCTCACAAAATTTCTTTGCTTGCAGATGACCTGCTTTTCTACCTGCAATATCCAAACACTAGGCTACCTGAAGTGCAGGCCCTGCTTACAGAATATGGGTCCCTAGCAGTATATCATGTAAATTGGTCAAAGAGCAACATATTAAGCCAGCCTACAGGTGCAGCAGTTGGATTTCCGCTTGTGATGCCAGCGACCTGGGTTCAGGAACTAGCACAGGAGCTGGAGGGCTGGTTGGGGGGGGGAGGCTTGAGTGTCCCAAGGACAGCTCGCCTTCTCCAGGGATGGAGGGGGCAGTGACTTGGTGCTTGACTGGCCCCAGGTGGAAGTCTCAGGCATAGCAAGCCCACACTCACTCAGAGGGGTGGACATCACAATGTCGGCGCTAGATGCCTTGACGTCAGGGCGAAGTGACGGCCAAAGAAATGAGGAAAAACACCCTCCAGCTCTGGGGAGATGGAGCACCGAGTCTGGCCCCAATGTGCTACCACCTGCCTGGCTGCCTCGGGCCCAACAAAACAAGAGAATGGTTCGGGGTGTTCCCGGCCCACCCAGGGGGTAAACCATACCAGGATGGGGGACCGGGCCAGTACAGGTAAGGTGGGTAGCAGGGGTGGACTTCACAGGTGCCTCCTGATGATGCAGAGCTGCAGGGATGGGGTGATAAATAGAAATTGAAAAGAAAAAAAAGAGTGACATATTACCTATTGGGAAACAAGACAGGGAATTCCTTGCAGGAAATATAACTGGCCTTCAGATAGTGACCTTACTTATATGCCTGGGAGGGCACATTCCCTTATCTAATAAACTTTCATTTCCACTAAATTACCTATCCCTCATAGCTAACAAAAAAGGGGAGCTTGAGGGGTGGGAGCTCTGCCTCTGTCCTTAATAGGCAGGATGAATGTAATTAAAATGTGCAACCTGCCCGATTGCCTATACCTTTCTCAGACACTGCCCATTAGACTGCTGGGACCATTGTTAAAAAAAAAATGCCTTATTGCACAAGTTCCTTTAGTGAAGCAGGTGGCAAGTATTTGTAGAAACATCCTTAACCTTCCTGTGGCAGCTAAGGATAGAGTCTTTCCAGACTTTAGACTTTATTATTGGGCATCCCAGCTTACCTACAGTATATCTCAGTAGGTAGCTTGACATCAAACACAGATTGGATGAATATGGAGGAGGAAGACCTTGAAAGACCTGGGAGAGGGATTCCAAGTCCCATTACTTAGGGACATGGAGCTGAAAGAGGTGAACAATCCTTAGCTAAATGCACAGTGCAAATATGGCTAACTACTCATAGTTTTGTGGGACATGACTCCAACATCTCCCCACATGCCACAATAACAAAAGCTTTCAAGGGATGAACCAATGTAATGTCTTTGTGCATCAGGCACTCCTGAGATGGGGAAAAATAACTAAATACAGTGTCTCAGCTGTATGAGAAGGATGTGATATGTTCATTAAGTGGCCTACGGAAAGAATGGGGGAGCCATCCTGAAGAGTTCTTTGCCTATTCAAGGGCAAGACAACTCCTGACATTAAAGTTGGGAGGCAGTAGAGGTGCCCTCTCCTCATTACCCCTACAGGAGGAATTTTATAGACCCTAACCTGCAAGTAAGCCATTGACTATACACTATGGAATGCTGCAGGGCAGTTGTGAGATATGGGAATGCACTATTCCACACTTCCAAAACTGTGCACACAGTAACAAGCTGTGGCACATTCAGATGAACTTCCTTTACCATACATACTAAACACATGTGCACCATAAAAAGATGTGTGCTGATAAACCCTCTATTTGCCCCAAGTGTGAGGTGGAGGAAGATACCTTTTTGCATATGACCCTCACGTGTCCTAAAATTAGCCCATTCTGGCATACAATGCGTAATAATGAAGCATGTCTTATTGACTAAATTACCTAACGCCCCACTTGAACTTCTACTGGGTTCTGAGCCTTGTTTGGTGCTCATCAGTTACAGAATGCATTATGGCCTTTTGCATTAGAAAGGAAAATGGTGCCATAACACTGACTTAGCACAGAACCCTCAACTATAAGGCTTTGGGTCAAAAACATGCTATTTTGTCTTAAAATGGAAAGAACCCAAATGTTGGCCAAAAATACAGAAAAATTGTTCAATCAAACGTGGAATCCATTATGTGAGGCCATTGCTTTAGGCCACTTTTCCATCTAAAGAAGGCATGGAGAGACAGAATAATGACAGGAAACGTCAGTAGACTGTCAATCATCCAAGCAGCAGGGTGCTAAACAAACACACACACAACCATATTAATCAGCCTACTTATTAGCTTTTACCATCTTTGTTACTGTGATGTAATTCTGTTTGTTCTAATTCTTTAATTCAGTCACTCACTCATGGTTCTTGCTGTTGTTAAAGGAAATGAGACGCAGACCAAATGGTATGTAATTAAATATTTATTGATTGATTTTATCGTACTTACCTAGATACCGCCACTGACTTCTTAACTTATGCATTCCTGAATATTGGTCCAACATCAAATGAATTGAGAAGATGCCATGTGCTTTACTGATTTCCTTATGTCACTATGACATGTTTATTTTATTTATTTATGACTTTGATAAAGTGTAATGTGATTTGCCTACACTTTTGAGTGTGCTGATATGTATGTGTGCTACTAAAATTTCAATAAAATGTGTTTACCAAAATAAAGTTACAAACCCAATCTACCAGTCTGGACTCTGCTCCTAAGTTGCTAAGTTTCCCAGTCAACCTTTTGTGTGGCTCAATGTCAAAGGACTTGTTGAAGTCCAGATAGATGACATCCAGTGCCCTTCCCGATCTACTTTCATGGTCACCCAGTCAAAGAAATCAATGAGATTCATTTGGTATAACCTTCCCCAGTGAATCTGTGACTGGGACAGTTATGAAAGTCCTGCCCACTTACAAGTGATGATAAATTGTCTATTTCGAGTCAAGCTATTTTATATTTGACATATACAATAGTAGTTTACAAGTTATAGCTTTTAAATCTGCAGTTTGTTTAAAGACATTGCTGTTTTTCTTTGATTTTAACAGCTGGTTTCAGTGCTGCAGCAGGCATTGCGATATCATCAGCACTGTAAAAGCTGCTCTCTGATTGGTTCAGTATTCCCCCTTGATGACACCTTGAAAATATCCACTGTGACAGCAGTAGAAGTAATATTTTTCGATATGTTGCTGTTACTGATGTCACTAGCTAAGATACCTTTTCGTCATTTTTACCCCTACTTCTGTTGTGTGGATAGATACTGTAGAGAGACAGACAGACAGACAGCTAGATGGATGGATACATAGATAAATATTATAGTATATATACTGATAGTCATTGCAAAAAAATATGTTAATACAGATATTAGGATTGTAGAACGCAAAGCAAAAAAAGAAGGGAAATGAAAAAAACATTAGGGATTTGGGTCTACAGAGTACTGGCAAATCGGTGGTGGGATCCTCCATGAGGTTGTCAACTCTAATGCCCACCCCCTCCCCCCATAGCCTCCTGTCTGAAGCACAAGGTAAAGCTCAAAGCTAGTGTCTCACAGTGATACAGTATGGCCAACATAATGTGTCATAGCTTTCTTCATGCAGTGCCCTGTGGGCCCTGCATGAAAACATCACATCTGATCTCTTCTGATAAGGGGAAGGGGTAGGCATTAAGGTTTGACAACCCTAAAGACGAGCCCACCACTGATTCCCCAATACATACCTGAAAATAGACACATGGCTGTCTAGTGTGCACTACCCGGTTAACAAAAATAAATAAATAAATACTCTGTAAACCCAAATACCTAGGGCCAGATATTCAAACTGCGCTCTTCTTAGGCGCAAGCCCTTGCGCTGCGCAAAATAGTTGCACAGGGGTGTGGCCCGGGTGATATTCAAAGGATTTGCGCTATTGAGCAACTCCTTTGAATATCCTCTGACCACAACCACTGTACATGGTGCAGTGGAGACTTGTGCCACATCAGGTTGTCAGAGTGGAGCATTGAGCTTGCGGTGGCGCCATTCGATTGCGCCATCGCTAAATCCCGATATTCAAAAGGTGACATACAAATGGGGCCATAATTCATGCAAGATGCAGGGGGGGCCATTTGCATCTGATTATGGCCCCATTTGCATGCCATTAGCATGCAGGTGTGCCGATCCCCGAGGACTTGCGCCTGGCGCCCTGCCAGGCAGCAGCCGTCGGCGACCGATGCCCCCTGCAGCCCAATCGCGGGCAAAAGAGTGAAAATCCCCACCACCACCACCCCACTGGCCAGATCGCCAGCAACAGCAGAAATGTCCCCCCCCCACCAGCCCTACGCGGGCTCATTGGTTATAAAGCAACCCCCGCAGCCTGATCGTGGGCATAGTATAACCCCACCCTCCGCCAGCCCGATCGCGGGCAGCAGTATGTCTCCCCTCCCGAACACATCCCTGGTGGTCCAGTGGACCGTAAATCGATCGTGGGATGTAATCATTACACCCCCAAACACATCCCTGGTGCCTGAGTTCCCCACCCCACCACCTGAGGCCCCACCACCTGCTCCTCCCCGGCGGCGGCAGGCGCAGCATCCACCCGCCTGCTGCCCGCTGCCCGCCCGACTGACTGCGGTAGGACTGCACACCCATTGGTGCAGAGCAAGAGCCAATGGGCGTGCCTATACCATACAAGACAGTCAGTTTTGTGAATGAATAATTCATTCACAAAAGCTGACTGTCTTATCTGATATCGTGCACGCCATTAGCTCTTGCTCTGCACCAATGTAGGCGTAAGCCCCATCTGTAGCAGTCATCGAGGCGTGGGGTGGCAGGCCGTGGATGCTACCGCCGCCGCCGGGGAGCGGGGTGGGGCTTCATGGTGGTGGGTGGGGGACACTAGGCACCAGTGTGCTGTTGGGGTGTTTACTGATCACATCCCGCCATCGGGATCTGACCGTCCACTTGACCACAACAGGCTATGCTTGGGGGTGTGAACGATTACACCTCGCTGATCGGGATCTACGGTCCACTGACCACCAGGGATGTGTCTGGGAGGGGACACATTGCTGCCCGCGATCGGCTGGTGGGGGTAAGTTAAACTATGCCCGTGATCGGGCTGCAGGGGAGTATACCTCTCAACCTCTTGTCTCATAAATCAGGGACAAGACATTAAAATATCAGGGACACAGACCCCATATCAGGGACACATCTTAAGATTTGGTAGTATACACTCAGAAAGCTGATAGAATTTAGGGGGGATTTATGTATTTTATGCTTACAATCCCCAGTGTTCTGTCACAAAAATACAATTGTTATGAGGGACAGAGACAAATTCTGAGGCATAATCAGGAATGTCCCTGAAAATCAGGGACAGTTGAGAGGTATGGGGGGGCACAGGGAGTGGGTTGGGGGCCAGCCAAAGGTGGCAGCTGCTGTGTTGCACCCTGCAATGCAGCAGCTCACCTGTGGGTGGCCCTCAACTTAAGCCTTTTTTTTTTGGCTCAAAGTTGTGCAGGCACAGGTTGGGGTTGCGCCTGCACAACTCTGCACAGCCCGGCTGAATATCGGGCTGTACAGTTTATGCATGGTTCCTCCCCCACCAATTCAGCATGCATTCATTTGCATTGTGCTGTTGCTCAGCCTGTTTTCAGTGGCGCAACTGCCTCCTGCTGAATATCGCAGAATGGAGCAAGTTCGGACTTGCGCAGGCGCAACCCTATTGAGCATGGCTCAACCCTTTTGAATATCTGGCCCTTAATGTTTTATTTTTCATTTCCCTTCTTTTTGTGCTTTGCATTCTACAACCCTAATGTCTGCATTAATGTCTTCTTGCAATGAATTTCCCTTCTTTTTGTGATAGTGGAATGGTATCCTCTGTACAAAATTATATAAATACAGCATTGGAGACAGTCCTGACCTAGTGCATGGACCCAGCAGGCCATGGCACACATATTGATACCTTGTGGGTGAGGTTCCCCAACCCACCACAGGGTGTGGCATCTGTGCTAACACACTACTCCATCCATGCCCAAGCCAGGGCTAGTGCTGCATGCTGTAACACCTTCCCCATCAGTCTTGCTCTAGTAAACTGGCTCAGTGAGTTCACACCTGAACTCAGGTCACTGATACAGTAAGGTAGCATGTTCCCCACTGGTGCAAGAGAAATCCCTGAGTACAACATTAATTAATAAATTCTTGCTTTGTAATATTTGACCCCAAACTTTCAACACAGTCTTCTTGTGACCCCACCTCATAAACCCTGTAGGCGAAAATGTTCAAATCTGTATCAAAATGCCATTCAGTACCACAGGTGCGAAAACATGCTTTGGACAGGATGTGAAAAATGACAGCTGTACTGCTCATGAGGTGGTGTGAAAAAATGGCTATGTTGAAAATTTGGAGTCAAAATATTGAAAATTACCAAAGCTATGCACATGCGTAAAAAATTTAAATGAATGCATGTAACTTGGCTATTTTTAGGTATTTTTTTACCAGCTTTTTCAACATGGGCTTTTTGGGACACCACCACCTGAAAACTGGTGGTGAAATTTCATTATTCAGTTCCAAAAGGTGATTTCACGCAGCAACCATGAAATCACCTTCCAGGCCCAATTAACAAAATGACAGTTGCAGTGCTCATGAGGTGGGGTCCCAAAAAGGTCATGTTGAACATCTGGTGAAAAAATTTCAAAAAACGGAAAAGATATCAACATAAGTTCAAATGCTATTGAAATACATTATACAGCACTGGCAGCACCTTAACTCCTCAGTTCATGGTTTGGTTTTGAAGAGTGCAGACATGTCCCAGTCCACAGAAGATGACAGCATATGACCTCTGGAGGTAAGTATAGGGTAAGGGATGTGTGGGGAGGTGGGTGCTCAATGGGTTGGGTTGGGGGTAGGGAGACAATGGTGACAATGAGGAATCATTTTCTTTCTTCAGGTTAAAAAAAGAAATAAGATGTCAGGTGACAGTGTTCTCTTTTTCAGGTACAATAACAGTAGATTAACTATTTCAGGACACTGGGGATGGGCTCCCCAGTGTTCCACACTGCTGGGGGGGTTGAAATACCGACACAGTCATTGGGCCCTCCGATGTCAGCATAATTAATAAACAAGGGGCTGCATGAGGAAGGCATCCAACACTGGGGGTGGGCATCCCGGCATCATATTATAAAAAAACAGTATTTTGGGACACTGGGGGTTGGCTCCCCAGTGTCCCATACTACTGGGGGGTGTACTTGTATAGCCCAACATGGGGATTGGACCCCCGATGTCAGCAAGTATATTAAAATAACGGGATGCAGGAAGGGCATCCAACAATGGGGGTGAGCATCCCAGTATCCGATTATACAAAAAAAAAAAGAAATAAAAGGAAAGAAAGAAAGAAAGAAAGAAAGAAAGAAAGAAAGAAAGACTACCAGTGGGGATTGGAGCCCCTAGTGTGCAGGTAACATGATAAGGCACTGCACAGTCAGGATGGCGGATCTACTATGACAGTAGTCCTGTCACTGACATACGACTCACATTAACAGCCCATTGCACTATACGACACAGCTGTTGTTTACTAAAGGACAGCTGTGTTGTATAGCACTTGCTATACAACACAGCTGTCCTTTAGTAAATGACAGCTGTCATATATTGCAATGGGCTGTTGATGTGAAAAAACAGCTGTTCATAGAGTGTTGATTTTTATGTTTGCTTGCACGCATGTGCAAGAAACATAGTGCCATCATCAGAGTTTTTCAGAGGTGTGTCAGCATCTTCCAATTCAGTCAGTGTGTTTGCAGGTGTGGTCACAGTTCTCCAATCACTGCTGGAGCTGTCTATGACAGCAGTTGAAAATGCAGTGGCATATAGTTGAAAGAGGGCGCTATGTTTCAGTGAGCAGCTCCTCCCCCCCCACACACACACACACAGATCAACTGTGTTGGTTACCTGATAGGATGCTGTAGTCTTGTCTAGCTTAGAGAGACAAGCCACACATCATTACTTTAATAAACTGTTCCCTGCCACAGCAGGACCACCAAAATGTGTGGGTGCCTAACAGTCCTTACACACGCCAGCACTCCAAAGCACACCTTCATGGACTCCATGGGTTCTAATCCTCCAGAAAAAAAATACCTCAGCATTTGACGTGAAAACTCAGACTTCTTTGTATGTGTAATTCCAAGCATTTTCTCTTACTAGACTCTGTCAATGTGAACTCCTCGCTGCTAAAACCTATGCAAACGAACTTGAGCGTACTGTACTACCTGCAGCTGAAGCAAAGAACAGCCACAATGCACAAAGGAGAACATACTGCTATGCATTTCAGCAGCAGCCAGTGGAGGAGGTTTTCATGACTGAAGCACTTTAATGCACCTTTTAGTGCTGTCATATACACACCCTGTGTGGTAATTCACTAAACTGCACACTTAGTCTGGTAATGCAGCTTCAAAATATTTTTTCTCTGGAATTGCCATGAGCTGGCATTTTATGTGACTGCAGAAACAAGATGCTGTATGTCAGCCATGTGTCTGCATTCCACACTCATCCCCTCACACCTCTCAAACAAAGCCACTGGTGCTTACTGAATTGAGAAAGAGTTACATGGATTTCAGAAGCTGTGCCAGATATACTGCACATTGCCTCATCCACTCCCTTTGTTTCAACCCTCCACCCCACTTCTCTTGGGCAAGCATGAAGGCTAGTTCACACTAGCACATTCAGATACTAATAATTCACACTTCCTTTCAAATCAGGAAAGGCATGTTGTTGGTCTATTACACTATGAAAACAAGCATTTGTCAATGCCGAGCGTTAACTTGCAGGTATTTGCAGTGGTATTGGCACTTGGACATGGCTTAAAAAAATCAGTGACAAAGAAGTACAAGCATATGTCAATGCCAAATGTTGCTTGCTTCTATGTGCTGTTTAGGTATTTGGAAGTCATTGGAGTGCAAATATTGAAAATTCGCGAATTTACGAGCGTGCGTAGGAACTGCGCAACGTACGCTCGTAAAACAGTCATTTCTAGGAATTTTTTCACCAAATTTTCAACATAGACAATTTAAGACCTCTGCTAATGAACAGTGTCACTGTGATTTTCTTAATGTGTGCCATACATTGAGTTCGCACACCGACTGCGCCATTGTGCGCTACATGGGTGGAAACACATTTTGGGCAGGATGTGAAAAATGACAGCTGCACTGCTCATGAGGAGGTGTGGTAAAATGGCAATGTTGAAAATCTGGAGTGAAAATATTGAAAATTCGTAAACTTACAAGTCTGCGTAGGAACTGCGCAATGCACATTCATAAAACAGTCATTGTTAGGAATTTTTCACCACATTTTCAACATAGCCATTTTAAGACCTCTGCTCATGAACAGTGTCACTGTGATTTTCTTAATGTGTGCCATACATTGATTTCACACACCGACTGCACCATTGTGCGCTACATGGGCGGAAACACATTTTGGGTGAAATGTGAAAAATGACAGCTGTACTACTCATAAGAGCGTGTGGTAAAATGGCAATGTTGAAAATCTGGAGTGAAAATATTGAAAATTTGTGAACTTACGAGCCTGCGTAGGAACTGCGCAACGCACGCTCATAAAACGGTCATTTTTAGGAATTTTTACACCAAATTTTCAAAATAGGCTTTTTGAGATCCCACCTTATGAATGCTGGCACTGTTTCATTAATCAGGCCCAAAAGGTGATTTCGCGCAGTGACTTCGAAATCACCCTTTGGGCCCTAATAACGCCATGACAGTGACAGAATTCATGAGAAGGGGTCCCAAAAACCCTATGTTGAAAATTTGGTGTAAAAATTCCAAAAAATACCTAAGATATGCAACAAAGTTGAAAAAACCCATCTAGTCCATTATACGGCTAACCAGCATTTCCTCAGTTCACGGTCGGCTTTGAAGAGTGCAGGCGTGTTCCTGTTTCAGCGATGATCGTACGCCGAGCTCCAGAAGTGTGGGAGTGAGGGGTGGGGGAGGCAGGGTGCGCAGTGGGTGGGTGTGGGTTGTGGGAGGAGGGCGGGGAGACTGTGTGGGACCGTTTTTAATTTACAGGTTTTTTTTTCTATAATTGACGACGTGGGATGTTTGCCACACTGGGGTGGGCTCCCAGCATGGCAGAAGGATGGCTGGGGGGCCGTGGAGCTGACAGAGGATTGGGCACCCCGTCGGCAGACGACGCGGGACGTTTGCCATGCTGGGGTGGACTCCCAGCATAGCAGCAGAGAAAGCTGTTTGGGGGGAGGTGGAGCCGACTGGGGATTGGGCACCCTCATCGGCAGACGATGCAGGACGTTTGCCACGCTGGGGTGGGCTCCCAGTGTGGCAGCAAAGATTTGGGGGGGTGTGACACACTGCAAGCACACAGCAGTGGTTTTCTTTGAAGAGAAGACCACCACTGTCATACACAGTACCGCAGCGATTGGTGCAGGACCGCCACGCCTCATCAACGGAGCAGGGGATTGCACAGGGCAGGCACACCTCCAAAGTGTCCCATTCTCCCAAGACGTTCCTTGCGCATGCGCGCAAGTGAACGTAAAAACAAAAAACAAATGATGGACTTTAGAGGACACAGTAGCAGTGCTATCACATTGATTTTGCATTTTCCTGTAACTCTAGTGCAAATTTTCTCCCCCATACATTTCATTATTTCACATGAAGCAGAATTGCTCTGATGCCCCTTAAGCAAATGATTTGATACCTTTTAATGGACCAACATAGATGTAAAAACAAGAACAAAGTGCTCTAGCTTTCGGACCAACCAGTCCTTCTTCAGAAGCTCATGGCAGTTGTTTAGAAAATACAATACTTATAACAGTTAGATAATGCAGAGAAAAACAGAAAAAAATCCCCATTGGTTTAAAATACTCATTAAAAATAAAAAAAAAAAAAACAGAAGATGATGTCAGAGAAGTTTAACAGTACTATACTGCCTTCAGCCAGAAGCAACCTTGGGTTAAACGTGCTTGGTGGAACACACATACAAAGAATCCTACTGCATATAAATTTAATTGACATAAGATAACACTGATGAAGCAGATAACTCCTAAATCAAGCTATGAGTGTCACAGTTAGTATAAGGATGTGATTACTGAAAGGCAACCCCCCAGATTAAAGACAAACTAAGATTGTTATAGGGCTCATGAAGTTTCAATGTCTGCATTATAGACAAGAATTTACCAGTAAAGTTGTCTTAAAGACATAAGTGCACACTGTGTATGTGTAAAACCTAGCTGGACCTGTCACCCAGCTGTACTCTCCAGCTAGATATAAGGCCCAAGAAATTTCAAAACCTCAGGACTATATAAATGATAATTTAAATATAAATTGATAATATTAGTGTCAAACAAAAACTCTAGTCGAGGAACCTCAAGGAATTAAGACCATGTAGCCTGATATGTACTGATGTCAATATACACTGAAAATGTAACAACTTGATGTACCACAAGTGTCTAAGGAATCTGAAAAAGAGATAAAAATGTAATTTCTCTCCTCCTCTTCATACAAACAATACACCCTAACCCACCCCATATCACCATAATGTGGGTGGGGGAGATACATAGCTTTAAGGAGATGTTGTCTCTCTCTCTCTCTCACACCCCTCCTTTTTTCCCTTCTCTTTTTCTCTCTCTCTCTCTCCCTCCCACAGACACACACACACACGCACACTCACTCACTCTCTCCTAGTGAACCTATATTCAAAGGAATTCAACTTGTCATGAAATCCCAAGTAAAAGGGCTTATGTCTGATGCCCCTGTAACCAATGCAAGTCAATGGGAACAATTTCCCTGTAAATGACTCCCTATAGATCTGGGAGTCCTGCTGTATGTAGTCTGCCAGGGTCTTACAATATAATTCTTATTTTAATGCAGTGCATTCAAAAAATTTATACTGAAGCAAATGGTTTGTTGCCTTGTAGATCATGGCTTGTATTGTAATACCTCAGCAATCCACTACAGGTAAGAAGCAGTATACAAGTGAAAGCAATATGCAAATAGCTTGCAGTGTATAATTGTCCCGAGTTGTATTTACTAAGAATTTTCCTGCACAGGGTTTTTGACTTTTTCAAGATTGTTCTATATTGTAGCTACAACAGAAGTTCATGAGTTACTAAAGATTGTACATTTAAACTCCACATATACTGTTAATTATGCTGCAGCAATATTTCTATAGAAGTGAACAGTTACATACTGTTACCATCCCTTCTGATCTACTGCTTTCTAAGCAACTGTGGGTGCAATGCATTGTGGATGACTGAATAATATTATGTGTCCTAGCCTTTTGTTGGTGTAGGTGAGCATGCAGCTTCTATAACCGAAAGCAAAAATAACAGACACTGAGATAAAGCAAAATTAAAGAGAGAGGATACTTCTGTGGGTGAAAAGAGAAATAAATTGAGAGAAACAAAAAGAAATCAAAGAAACAGACTAACAATAGTAGTCAAAATGTATTTGAAAGATGAAAGCAGTAAATGTTATGTTGTTCTATGTCCTGCTGAGTTAGGTAGTTTAGAGGGAAAAAAAGTGAAAATAATATTCCGCAAAATAGTAGTTGTTCAATAAAGTGTTTTTCAGATTGGCTTAGTTCAGTACATTTGGAGAAAAGGTGCTTGTGCTACTAGGATTGTGTGACCGACACCTATTGGTCTGCAAAGGAACTGCAGGAAGAAAACTAAAATGTACCATAGCACACTCCCATCATGCAGTGCAGCCCATATCTTCTAATACATAGAGAGGAAAATCAAAGCACCTAGAATAGAAAGTGAATTGCAAGTTTTTGAAAAGTTGTAAAATATGTTTTGATGTTAGAAAGCTTAAAGCTTGTAATGAAAGTTATTTTAACAAAAGTGAAATAGCGGCCACGATATTTCCAGTAGGTGTGTTCCAATTGTTTTCAAGTATATGTACATCATGTTTAATAGCTCAATTTATAGTATTCTGAAAAGTAAATCAGTGTGATTGTACTCATTTATTCAAAGACTATTAGTTATACACTCATTGCCCACGCGTTACAAGCGGTTAAGCTACTCGAGGATGGGTCTACAGTGGAATTAATCCATGGTTGGTTGGTTGGACCCACTCGGCCTTCGGCCTCATGGTCCAACCCCCCCAACCATGGATTAATACCACAGTAGACCCATACTTTCTCGTGGCTTAATCCTTACTTGCTGAACCAACATACATGGATGTTACAAAAAGAACAAAGTGTCTAAGTGTTTGGCCCAACAAGGTCTTCTTCTGAAGCTTACATGAGTAAACTTATAAGGGATGTTCTAGCCTGTGTGACAATGGTTTCAACTATGCCACTGAACTTGAAAAAAACAGCAATTAAATAACTTAGTATAATGCAGGATATATAAATGAAATCAGTGCGCACATGTGAAGGCATTGTTGTCATGTCAAAAGACAGCAGCAGTACAGCAGCTACCTGAATTCACCTGCTTTTAATTGCCGTTTTAAAAGGGGGATTTTTTTTAAATATCCTGTAAATAGTTTCACAATAATTCCCTCATACCTTTTTACCAAGTGTCTGCTCTACATAATTCAATGGTTGGCAGCTCCTCCACAGCACACAAATGAACAGAGACTATTTTAGTTGTCATTTTTCATATCTCGCCCAAAATGTGTTTCCACGCATGTAGCGCACAATGGCGCAGTCGGTGTGCGAAATCAATGTTTGGGACAGATTAAGAAAATCACAGTGACACTGTTCATGAGCAGAGGTCTTAAAATGGCTATGTTAAAAATTTGGTGACAAAAGTTCATAAAATGACTGTATTACGAGCGAGCATTGCGCAGTTTCCACGCACCCTCATAAGTTCATGAATTTGTAATATTTTCAGTCCAGATTTCCACCACTGGCATTTTTCCACATTCCCTTATGAACAGTACAGCTGTCATTTTTCACACCATGGCCAAAATGTGTTTTCGCACTTCCAGCAAAGAAATGCGTGGTCACTGTGGGAAATCACTGTTTGGGACAGATTAAGAAAATCACCATGACACTGTTCATGAGTGGAGGCCCAAAATGCCTGTGTTAACAATCTGCTGTAAAAAATCCCCAAACTAATTACATTATGGGTGTGCGTTGTGCAGTTTCTATGCTCACTCATGACTTCACCAGTTTTTCTGATATTTTGACTCCAGATTTTCAACATTGCCATTTTTTTTACACCGCCCCATGAACAGTACAGCTGTCATTTTTCACATCCTGTTCAAAATGTGTTTTCACAACTGTGGCACCAAATGGCGTAGTCACTGTGCAAAATCAGCTTTCAGCTAACAAACTGATATTGCCACTGTTCATAAGGTGGGGGTCACAAAAAAACAATGTTGAAAATTTGGAGTGAAAATACAATTGAACGTCTGAGGCGTTCCCTGTAGAGACTGACAGGCATCAGGGGTGTGACTTGGGATTGTCGCCTGTAATGCTTATACCATTCCACCCACACCCCGCAGCCAGTGAGAGGCATCGAGTTGTGACTTGGACTCTTCGGCCTCAAAGTTCACCCTATTCTCTTATATTGCACCCATCTCACCGTATTTCCTAATAGAATGGGGTCAACATAAGGGCCAAAGACCCCAAGGCACACCGTGACACCTGTCAGTGTCTGCAGGGTGGGGTGTGGTGAAATGCCATAGCCGTTATGCCTGACAACCCAAAGGCACACCCCAATGCCTGTCACTCTCTGCAGGGTGGTGGTGGGGTTGGCTTCAGTTGAATACTTCACTGCCATTCCTATTATGCAGCTCTGTAACTCCTACACTACCAGTGCCAATGCCAGCAAGCAAACATTCGGCATTGACAAATGCTTGTTTAAACTGCGCATCATCACAAACAGAACTTTTTATGGAAATAATTTAAAAAGTACTGAAGTGTGAGATATAAAAAAACACAAAAGCACATACCTTGGGCCGAACTCTATCAAACATGAAAGTTTCAGGTTTCAAATCTTTATATTGTTTCAGTTATTGGAGAACAAAAACAAAATCTTAAAAATGGAGACCTTTATGTTTCTTGCAGCTCTGTAACTTTGCCCCCTCTGACCAATCTACATGAAATTTGCAGAATCCAGAGATCCTGGCATAAAGGCTGTGCTTGGCAAATTTCATGTAAATTAGTTGAACGAGGGAAAAGTTGTAAAGGTGCAAAAATTGAGGTTTAACATTGAAGTGCCTCCTCAACTTTAACATACAGGTGTGACCACACCTGTATAATACATATATTACTGTAGCATTTGTATTATGTACTTTTTTGTTTTAAATTATACATTAAGAATTGCTTTTGCACCTTGGGAAAGGGGCTCTACAAATGCAAGTAACTACCTATAACACTGCAGAGAGGTATAGGGCTGCATAGATAACTGTGTAACGCTAAAGACACAACATTTCAGTGGCCCAGGAGAGCTCCAAGGTGGATTAGTTGGAAGACTATCAAACAGTAACAAAAGAAAAAATATATTTCAAGGGAAAAAGACAAGTATACTTTAATCCTGTTATTGCATGACTATGAATTGAAAACATACGTAATTTCAAGCTTATACACAATGAAACAAAACATACAGTACAGACAACCTGCAGTGAAATCTATAAAAGATACTGCCAAATCAATGACAAAGAGAAAAGGAACAGAACCCCTGTCCCCGCAACTACCCCTTTTAAGGAAAATTGAATCTAAGAGTCAAAACACAGGCGTACAAGTAAGAAGCCAGTTGCTATCCACTGAACATGGTATAGTCACTGGGTGCCATTCTCCTGAAATCATGGGTTGAAGTGCTGTGTCAGGGCATGACTGCCTCCACTGCTTACTGTACATAGAACTCCGTGTTACAACACCTGCCTTGGCAATGCACAAGACGGTCAGGAAGAAAGTAGCAGACAGCCAATACCTCAACAAAATCTGAGTCAGGTAGTGTGGGACAGGCAGACCACATTTTACAGACAACTAACTAGATTTCAGAAATGCCTCTGATGGGCTGAACACTGATATATCCAAAAAGTATACAGTAGGTTGTTAAAATAATGTGCAGACGCTACTGTATGCCATTTAAAGACAGTTTAATTCCTCAACTTCCTTTTAAGTTTGCACAAAAAAAGCTTTAATAATAATAATAATAATAGTATCTTTATTTTTATGGCGCCTTTCAAAATATCAACACGCCTAACAAAGTTTAAAATCACATATCAGACATCCCAGCGTCATTAATTATATAAGAACAATTAATACAGTTGCACAGTCATTCACCATATTTTAATGTTAGTTTACCCAGTGTTTTCATTGTGCTTCTATAATTAAAGTAACTACTAGTTGCCAGAGCACAGGGCATGGCTTTTCAAATATTGAAAGTGTGTCAGGGAAACTGTGGTGGGAGGCAGAGCATATCAACACAGTCAGTTGCCATAGTTCCTGGAGTCAATAGGTGAAAAGACCATAGACTCCAGCTTTTATCTGCAAAATTACCCTGACACGGAATATCTATCTATCTATCTATCTATCTATCTATCTATCTATCTATCTATCTATCGTATATGAATATACTATATATTGTGCCATGGGCTGGTTGATTATCTCACATTTAAGTGTATCATCAGGAATATACTATATATTATTGTAACCCCCCACAAATGAGGGTTCCCAAATAATCTTCCTTGGGTGTGCCTAAATGCCCATGGCCAGGCTGGTATCCTGTGTCTTAGCATTTAAAAGATATTGTCTGTGAGTGCCCTTATAGCCTCCATGAACTGTCTCTTTAAGAGCTGCCTATTCACAGTGTCATAACTAATCTGGGTGGGGGCTGAGTAGTTTCAGGCTCATGTCCTGCCCGGGCTGCCAGATAATCGCTCCATTCTGCCATCGCTAATTGCATAAGGGGAGCATTACTGAAAGCTGTATTTATTTGCTGAGTAGCTATTGTAAAAGTAATGTTATGGAAGTTTGTCTAACCTGCCTTTTTTGCAGCATGGACATTTCGATATTGCACCACCATCTTGATTCTGGACTGTTATTGTGGACCAATCAGTATCTTTGGGGACCCTAAAATGGTATCTGTCCCCAGGGGTCTTGTGGGAGTAAAGTTCTGTAGGAATTGTAGTTTTGAGACTTTGGCGCCTAAATGGATCTGGAGGGGGAGCCCTTGTATTGACAGACAGATGGATCAGCCAACTGAACCTTTTGGATAATGGGGAAAGTCCCAGGCTGCTGGCAGCAGAGAGTCAGTCTGAGCTGGGGACCGAAAGAGTGAACAGCTCAAGAGATTCAAGCAGCAGCATCTGCGCAGTTCACGTGGGAGAACTGTGGAAGGGCTGAGTTTTGGCCTGCCTGTCTGTTGTCCCTTGTGAGGGAGCTCTTCAAAGAAATGGACTGCATCTGAAGTTTGAGAGAGATTTAAGCCACTGAAATGGTGACCAGGCTTGAAACCTGAAGAAGACCAAAGATTTGCTGAATGCGATAGGCCTGTCAGGACCTTTAATTACACTGATCTCCCAGTTCTGCGCAGAGACTCTGTGAATGTGACTGGTTTGTCACCCGCCTGGTATAGTGGTGTTGCTTTACTATAAATGTGCTGTGTGCTACTAGTGGGTCGCGATTTGGTTCCCAGCTGTGAGTTTAACTGTGCCTTGCTTGCTGGGGGCTGCATTCAGCTTTCTCAGACTCACATCTGAACTGTTCCCTGGGCTAGGCCTTATCACACTGGCTCAACCAGATTAATAACACCACAGAGAAAACCATCAATGAGAGAACTGCCTGGGGATCAGCCCCCTTACTCAACGCCTTGGAAAAGGAACGTCGCCTCAGCGATTTGTGTGGACCCTGATTCTCCTGGCACTCCAGTTCATCAACCTGCAGTCTCAATTTCATCCCCCCTCTGTCCTGTATTGGGTATCGTGAGTAAACACCAGGGTAGCTCCCTGCAACGTCAGCTAAATCAATAGTGCTGTCATCTAATTTACATGTTTTTTCTTGTCACGAACTGAGCCATCTGGCTCCAGATTACAAATTGTGTGTGGTTGTGCATGTTTCTTTCTTCCATCACTGGGCCCCAACCAGCTGCAACCCCAGCCTAACCTGGGCAACATTCCAGGCTAGCCCACCTTACTCCCACTTGGGTACCCAGAGTGTGTGACTGTGTAGGGACTCTGAAGTGCATGCATGACTGCCTGATTGATTTAGCCTTTTAGCCAATCAATCTGATTATGCTCCTCCCTTGTTCAAGTCCTCCAAATGAATTAGATCTAGCTCTTTTTGCATTTAACCTGACTATGGTTCCAGTTTGTGTCAAAAGTACTGTACTGTTGCTATTTGTGATGCATAACCTTGTCTTACAGGGTGTCTCCAGGGTCGAGCCAGAGAAACCAGCCCTGGTGGTAAGTGCAGACAGAATGGGGATTTGTATGGTGAACAAGGGTTATTGTGAAAGTGTTTACTGTATATTGTCTGGGCCACTAGAAGGGAAAGAGGGAGATTACAGTATCCTGGAGGGCTGTACCCAGGTTAGCCTTGCTACCAACAACCCTGTCCTCTGGGTGGAGGCACCCATTTCAGTACCCAGGCCCCTTAAACTGCAACTAGCCAAGCAGGCGGGGTAGTAGCCCTTGGGATAGTGCCACCTAGAGTTTACATCTTGGAGGCACTGCTGGGATTTGCACCTTCTAGAGGTCTGGAGTGGGTACTATAACCCCACGGTTAGAAATTTTGGTAAAATGGAGGTGTTCACTATGCCTAAACTTAAGCTTGTTCCCCACAAGCTGCTAGTGCATTGCATGATGGGGTGGAGTGAGGCAGAGGGGTGGATCCCCGGCAAGCTCTGTTGTTAATGGACGTCCTATTGGGGACTGATAATGCCACTATTGTGGAAGTGGTTGAACGAATTAAGTGTTTGAAGAAGGTTGAAGTAAGGAGGAGGAATTCCAACCTGTTTGATCAAACCATGGTGGCCCTACTCTCCTGCAGCCTGCCCATTAAACTAGAGAAGGTACCCCCTGTGATTTTGCCTGAAGGGTCGCAGAAGGGGTGGAGGGTCATCCACTTACATAGTGACCCAGCCGTAGCCAGAGGGTTTAGAAACAAGCTGCTTAAACTGTTAGCCTCTGAGGGGCACTCTGCTACACAGCTGGTAAAAATGTTAGAGCTCTCTGAGGATGTGACTCCCATGCAGTCCCCCTTAGCTTCCCCCACTACCCCTACAGTTGCCTCCCCCACGGTTGCTTCCCCCATAGTGATACCTACTGTGCATTTGGAATTATACCGTAGGCTTAGACTCTTCTCGGTCAAGGTCCTGGTGCCCATGGGGGAGGATGACCTGGAAACGTGGATGGACTATGCCGCCCCATTGGTCCAGGAGTGGCAATGTACCAAAGGAGAGAAGAGGAAAAGGCTCATGGAAAGCTTGAGGGGCCCTGAACTGGAAGCCATTCGCTTACTGCGATCCACTAGCCCAGAGGTTATGGCTGCTGAATATCTCTCTGCCTTGGTGGGGGTATTTGATAGTACAGAGTCGGGGGATGATCTGATGTGCAGGGTTTTATTTAACTCTAAAAACTAAGGAACTGATTAGCGTTTTGCTCATAAAAGTTCTAAAACATTGTGAAAATGCATAGCACTTCCCTCACTGTGTTTATCAAACATAGCACTTCTAGAAAACCTATATAAATCCTTTCCATACAGTTAGTATTGTCCTATGAACAAAACTGCTAATCAATTATTTAAAACCCTGATGTGGCAGTTCAAGTCTGCAAAACAGTGGAAAAATTAGAAGTTATCAATGTTTATTACCCGAATTGTGCGAGCTTTGCAGTGGGCTCACAGAAAAGGAGGGGTGCCTGCCAGTGAATTGAACAGAATTAGACTGTATCACATCCTAAAGTCAGCCAGATATTCTAGCGTGATGTTGTTGAAACTTACTGCAGGACTGTAGAGACAATCCCCCTGAATACTGCTGTCTGATGAAAGAGATCCGTGAGGCTGAGAATGATGAGGAAGGATGGGAGCCTTATGCTGGGGTTGCCCATACCTGTCTGGCCCCTGTGAGAGGTAAGGAGGCTGAACTGCAACAGATGAGAGAACTAATCAAGGAATTGAGTGAGTTGAGAGTCAGCCAGCAAGATGCCGAGGCAGCCAAAGACGCCATTTCTTGTCCAGTCACCCCAAGACACAGAAGGAAGCCCTGCCAGAAGGTGTGGGGGTGCATGTCATTTCCTTGGAGACCCGGCTTGAAGACAACCTGCTGGAAGAGGTGCGAGAACTGAGGGTTTTGGTGGGAGATCTGCTTCAGGCTACCCAGAACACTGACCCTGGGGAAAGCTCAGAAAGTCCAGAGAGCAAACCCCCACCCAGAGAGGGACCCCGTAACTCCCCCACTATGTTCAAGCAAGGAAATGGCCCTTCTTCCCCTAGAGACTCTAAAGAACCTGTCTTCTGCTACCACTGTGGAGAGGATGGATACACCTGATTCACCTGCCATTCCCCAGAGAATTTGAGAAAAAAGTTACCACTAGGCTGCTGGCATTGATTCGACAGAACAACATACGCCCGCAAGGCAGGGCTGCTTAAAAAAGTTAGTCATCCAAGGCAGCTGTAAAGCTGATGTCCAAGTTAGTTAGTTTATTGTTCTAGGAATTAATACCTTTGAGCCAAGGCTCTTTTACAAAGGTTCCACGTCATTAAGTACAAAAACATAGTAGACAGTGTTACAAACAATCAGTAAGCAGTTTAACAAGGTCACAACTTAAACAGTAACATTTATGTACGGAAAAGAAAAAGGAACCCAGAGGCAGTGTCAAGGGCAAGGAATAAGTATTTGGAGAGCTTGAGGGAAGAGAGGAGAAATATGAAGTTAGAAGCAGACAGAACCAGGTTAGTGGTACTCAGGTTGTCTTTGTCAAGGAGAGACCATGGTGGATGGGTGAAACAAAAGTAGTAAGTGCACTAAGAGAATGAGACTTTAGTCAAAGCAGTCTCACAGGAGCTGGAGGCTGTGAGGTGAGTGTATAGTATGGATTTGAAAGCTCCCAATGTCGTGGAGGATAGAGAGGGCAGGTTAAGGGCATTTTACCAGGTAGGGGCACGGTAGGCAAAAGATCTTTGTCCCTGAGCAGTCCAGCATCTAGGAACAAGGAAAGGTTGGTGGTCCGAACTTCTGGTGGAATGAGAGCCATTGTTCAGGCAGAGCAGGTCACGGATACATGGAGGAGTGAGTCCCAGGATTGATTTTTTTGCCATCATGCAGGTGAGATACATGAGGCGATTGGAGAGATGTAACCAACTGGTTGCCGTGTAGAGGTCACAAGTGTGGGTCCGTCTCTACGCTCCAGTGAGGAGTCAACAGGTTTTGTTTAGTGCAGTTGAAATGCGCTTTAGTGCAGTGGTAGTTGCTGAGCCATAGACAATTAGACCATAGACTATGATTGAGATGATGGAGCTTTGAACAGCAATCCTCAAGGCAGCTTGGCTGAAAAACTAACAGTTCCGGTACAAAATTCCCATGCGTTGGTGCACTGTTTTAGCAGTGTTATCAATATGGGCTGCAAAAGTAAGACATTCGTCAAAAGTGATACCAAGGTATTTGAAGGTGTTCACTTGTTCTAGTGTATTTCCAAGACAAGTTTTTATGATGAGTGGGGTATGCCTATTTCTGTTTTGATGACTGGCGAAAAGCATGACTTTTGTTTTTTTTTTTTTATTTAGGACCAGCTTGTGCTCAAGGACAGGTCACCTGAGTGGTCTGAGGTGGTGGGCCCTTCAGTGGAAACTACAGTGATGGTGAACGGTGTGTCTGCCTGGGCCGTGCTCAACAGTGAATCCCAAGTAACCATAGTATTTTAAGATTAGTACCAGAAGCATCTGCCTGATGTGCCCCTACAACCTCTGGAGGGCCTACACATGTAGGGGTTGGGTGAGAAGTCCTACCCATATTTGGGGTACATCAGGATCTGGTTGTCATTTTCTACCACCGTGGCTGGGGTAGATGAACAAGTTGAGACACTTGCCCTGGTGTGTCCTCCCACCAGACTGTATGATGGGGTTCCCCTGTTAATTGGAACAAATATCCACATGTTTGGGAGACTAGCACAACTCTGCCATGAGAAACAAGGGCAATGGACTGGGAGGGCCCTGAGAATTCCAGCGTTAATCCAGAGGGCTTATGACTTGCAACAGAAACCCAATGAAGCGTACAGAGATGAGACAGTGGGGACAGTGTGGAAAAAGGATCCTGACTCTTTGGTGCTGATCCCCAACGCACAGTGTAAGATCCGTGTAGAAGTCTGCCTAAAGAAAGATGTAAAGAACCAAATATTGATGATAGATGCTCCTGGTGAAGGGAAGCTACCAGAGGGGTTGATGGTTAAGCCTAGTATACGACCTGCACGTGCTAATGCCTATGCACTTCAAGTGATGGTGCAAGTGAGAAACATGTCAGAGAAGTTTGTGTGAATCTGGGATGTACACTGGCTACAGTACACTGCACAGACATGGCAGTATTACCCAGTAACAAGTGCTCTGGCGAAGCGGGGAAGGTGACCCCAGACTTATTTGACTTCAATGATTGCCCTCTGTCTACCCAGTGGAAGACTCAAATTAGCAAGAAACTAGCTCAGAGAGCCCAAGTGTTCTCACTAAAACAGTGGGACATGGGGTGTGTTCATGGTGCTGAGCATAATATATGCCTGCATGATGATCGGCCCTTCCAAGAGAGGTCCCGACGCCTTGCCCCTGCTGACATAGATGATGTTAGAAGACATCTATAGGAGATGCTCACTGCGGGTATCATTCAAGAATCCAGAAGCCCATATGTGACTCCAATAGTAAGGGTGCATAAGAAGAATGGATCCATGAGGATGTGTGTGGATTATCGGACCTTAAACCAATGGACCATCCAGATCAATACACCATACCATGCATACAGGATGCCTTGGATTGCCTGAACAGGAGTCAGTGGTTCTCCGTACTGGATCTCCGCAGCGGACATTACTAGATTCCGATGGCCCTGAAGGACCATGACAAAACAGCCTTCATTTGTCTTTTAGGGTTCTATGAATTCCTGAAAATGCCACAGGGGATTTCAGGTGCCCCAGCCACCTTTCAGAGATTGATAGAGTGTGTAGTGGGAGATATGAACCTACTGGAATGTCTAGTATACTTGGATGATGTCATTGTTTTCGGACACACCCTAGAGGAACATGAAACCAGATTATTCAAAGTCCTCGATTGTTTGGAAGAATTCGACCTCAAGTTATCTATAGACAAATGCCAGTTTTTCCAGACTTCTGTGAAATATGTGGGACACATAGTATCTGTGGAAGGAATACAGACAGATCCCAGTAAAGTTGAATCTTTGACCACTTAGCCCCAGCCCAATAATCTAAAAGAGCTACAGTGTTTTCTGGGGTTCTGTGGCTACTACCGCAGGTTGGTCAAAGACTATTCAAAGGTGATTTGACCGGTCCATAGTCTTACCCAAGGCTACCCTCCTACCAAACGCAAATACAAAGGGGGCTATCAAAGACCAAGAGAAAGTGTATTTTTGAACAGGTGAGCCATTTGGGACTCTGTGGACACCCGAATGTGAAGCAGCGTTCTTTGTAGTCATATACCAGCTCACCCATGCCCCAGTCCTTGCCTATGCTGATCCTACCAAGCCCTACGTTCTGCATATGGATGCTAGTTTGCAGGGCCTTGGGGCTGTGCTATATCAAGACTATGAAGATGGATTGAGACCTGTAGCTTTCACCAGTAGGAGCTTGACCCCATCAGAGCAGAACTATCCAGTCCACAAGTTGGAATTCCTCACCCTAAAATGGCCATAGTTGACCAGTTTCATGAGTACCTCTATGGGTCAAAGATATTAGTGAAGACTGACAATAACCCACTGACCTATGTGCAGACTTCAGCTAAATTGGATGCCACTGGGCACCGTTGGCTCTCTGCCTTATCGACTTATGATTATGCTGTTGAAAACAGACCAGGACTAAACCACATTGATGCTGACACCCTGTCATGAAGGCCAGCTTCTAAGAACAATTGGGTCAGATTGTCTGAACCTGACATCAAAGCATTATGCCAGAAGTTTGATAAAGATGAGCAAATGTCTGCAGACACAGTATACTGGTTAGTAGATTGCTTGGGCCCTCCTGATACCTGCATACTGGCAGACTATTACCATTTCTCTGCTCTAGATATTAGTGCACTACCTCAGTTTGATAATGACAGTATTCAGTGGGCTCAATCCCAGGATCCCATGATTCAACCAGCACTTGACACCCTGCGAGCAGGGAAAATGTGTCCAAGTTGCCTTCCCCTGGCTTGCAAACTGCTCTGTTGTTCAAGGAAGGCACCAGGTTAAAGTTGCATGATTAGTTGCTATACAGAGAGGCAGTGGATCATTGTGGTCAAGTAGACAAACAAAAGTTAGTCCTACCCACAGCCTTTAAACAGCTGGTACTGAGGTCCCTTCACAATCATATGGGGCACCTTGGTATTGACAGAACTCTCGACCTAGTACGATCCTGTTTCTACTGGCCAAAGCTGGGGGCATATATTTAACACCATGTAAGGACTTGTAGTCATTGCCTCCAAAGAAAAGCCCTGCCTCAGAAGGCTGCACCCCCTTGTCAATATCACCACCAGTGCCCTCTAGAATTGGTCTGTATCGACTTTCCATGCTTAGAACCCGACCAAAAGAATATTGGCAATGTGTAGGTAGTTACTGATCATTTTAAATGATACACACAAGCCTTTCCAACTAAAGATCAAAAGGCCTCTACCGTGGCTAAGGTGCTAATGGATAAGTTCTTTGTCCACTATGACGCTCCCCAATGGATCCATTCTGACCAAGGCAGAGACTTTGAAAGTAGGCTAATCAAAGAAGTGCTCTGTCTGTGGGGGGTGTGGAAGTCAAGAACCACCCCCTATCACCCACAGGGGGACCCTCAACCAGAACGTTTCAACCGCACCCTTCTGGACATGCTAGGCACTCTCCACCCAAAAGACAAACATAAGTGGAGCCAGCAGATTAGCACCTTGGTACACGCAGACAATTGCACCAAAAAAACGACGCTACGGGGTTCTCCCCCTACCATCTCAAGTTCAGAAGGGAGGCCTAACTACCAGTTGATGTCTGCTTTGGGGTCTCTCCAGATGGGGTCTGGGCTGAAAACTACTTGCAGTATGTCCAGAAATTGAAAGATCAGTTGAATCATGTCTATCAACTAGCCCAAACTATGGCTGCAAAGTAGAATCTGGCCAACAAAGAAAGACATGATTGATGAGTAAAAGCTCAGGAGTTCTTGCCTGGGGATAGAGTATTGCTGCATAACTTGGGATTGCATGGGAAACACAAAATTGTGGACAGATGGCACCATCTTCCTCATGTAGTGGTTGGTAAATTGGATGATTTGCCAGTGTACAAGGTGCACACAAAAAATTATTCCAAAGCTGTAAAGACAATGCACCGTAATCACTTACTGCCCATCAGTCAAGTTATTATTGATGCAGAACACACACCTGACACTTCTCCTGGGCCAGTGACTCATGCTGCTGTGAAGAGGAAACAGAGCAAACCTGCCCACATTGTTCCAGAACCAAAGCCTTCCCCTCAGCAGACCCCAAGGGATGGTGATGACTGTTCATCTGTTTCTGATGAGAGTGACTGCAATAATGCCTATTATCCCTCATATGAATTGAGTCAGTTGTTGTGAGGCAATCCTCTGCAGAATCGTGGGGATGAAGCTGGGCCTTCAGAACTGCCTAACCCCACAGCTTCTTCCCTGGACCCATTGCCCCCTGAAAGTGAGGTGCAGAGTAGCATATCTGAGGTTGTGGACTCCCTGTGTCTACTGGAACTGTTTGACTTGCCCAAAGAAGGGGCTGATGGTCTGAGTCTCTCTGGTGACATACCAGAACTTGAAGAACAATATGAAAGTGTTGGCAGCACCCCTTCCATGCCGCAAAGCCTAAATGTGCCAGAGTCTCCTCAGAATGAGCAACCTGGGCCCTCTTCAGAAGATAGTAATGAGCAAAGTATTGTGGAAACAGAGTCTGCAGAGCCAGGAGTAGGCAGTGCTCCCAGTTTGGACATTTCAACCAGTGCAGAGGCACCCCTCATGACAAAAGAAAAGTCCAAAGTCAGTGCTGAAAGTACAGAGACGGTGCCTGTTTCCCCCCAAGAAAGTCTGGCGCAGCTGTCAATCCAGTGTTGTGCCTCAGTTATGATTCTCCTGGGAGGCCAGTGGATTTGCCTCTCAATGTGGTTCACAAAGGTGTTTATGTTTCTCAGAGCTCATTACCCAAACTGAACTTGATGGTCAACTCCAGGTTAATTGTTCTTCCTTCTCGATATGGTGCCCCTGCCCCATCCAGCCCCAAGTTAGCTGATAGAGAAGGGATCCTTTTACACTGTTTAATGTACAAGACGTTATAACATGAATCAGTATTATAATGTTAATAGTATGCTAATCATAGTGGAATCAGTATCACATGTATGAAACATGCATAAGTATTGTCAATATGGATGTAATATTGTGAAGTGTATTGAAAATGTGTAGTAATATGATAAGCTTATGTTAGCTGATGCATCAGATATTATTGCCATAAGTATGCTAGTTTCCAGTATGTCTTGTATATATTGCTTCTTCAATATTGAGATGTCATAGACTTGACGTGGACACCAAGTTTTCCAGGCCAGGAAGGGTGTAACCCCCCTATAAATAGGGGATCCCAAAAACTCTTCCTTGGGTGTGCCTAAATGCCCATGGCCAGGCTAGTATCCTGTGTCTTAATGTTTAAAAGATATTGTCTGTGAGTACCCTTATAGTCTCCATGAACTGTCTCTTTAAGAGCTGCCTATTTGCAGTGCCAAAACTAATCTGGGTGGGAGCTGAGTAGTTTCAGGCTTGAGTCCCGCCCGGGCTGCCAGATAATCGCTCCATTCTGCCATCGCTAATTGTGCAGGGGGAGCATTACTGAAAGCTGTACTTATTTGCTGAGTAGCTGTTGTAAAAGTAATGTTATGGAAGTTTGTCTAACCTGCCTTTTTTGCAGCATGGGCATTTCGATATTGCACCACCATCTTGGTTCTGGACTGCTATTGTGGACCAATCAGTACCTTTGGGGACTCTAAAATGGTGTCTGTCCCCAGGGGTCTTGTGTGAGCAAAATTCTGTAGGAATTGTAGCTTTGAGACTTTGGCACATAAATGGACCTGGAGGGGGAGCCTTTGTATTTATAGAGAGATGGATCAGCCAACCAAACCTTTTGGATCCTGGGGAAAAGTTCCAGGCTGCTGGCTGCAGAGAGTCAGTCTGAGTTGGGGATCGAGAGATTGAACAGCTCGAGAGATTCGAGCAGCAGCTTCTACGTAGTTCACGTGGGAGAACTGTGGAAAGGTTGAGTTTTGGCCTGTCTGTCTGCTGTCCCTTGTGAGGGAGCTCTTCAAAGAATCGGACTACATCTGAAGTTTGAGAGAGATTTAAGCCACTGAAATGGTGACCAGGCTTAAAACCTGAAGAAGACCAAAGATTTGCTGAACGCGATCGGCCTGTCAGGACCTTTAATTACCGCTAAAAGCCTGGTTTTGCACAGAGACTCTATGACTGAGACCGGACTGTCACCCGCCTGGTATAGTGGTGATTGCTTTACTATAAATGTGCTGTGTGCTGCTAGTAAGTCGCGATTTGGTTCCTCACTGTGAGTTTAACTGTGCCTTGCTTGCTGGAGGCTGCATTCAGCTTTCTCAGACTTACATCTGAACTGTTCCTTGGTCTAGGCCTTGCCACACTGGCCCAAGCAGATTACTCACACAACAGAGAAAACCATCAATGAGAGACCTTTCTGGGTATCAGCCCCCTGCTCATCATCTTGGAACAGGAACTACGCCTTGTTGATTTGTGTGGGCCCTGCTTCTCCTGGCACTCCAGCTCATTGACCTGCAGTCTCAATTTCGTCCCTCCTGTGTCCTGTATTGGGTATCGTAAGTAAACACCAGGGTAGCTCCCTGCAACATCGGCTAAATCAAAAGTGTTGTCATCTAATTTACTTGTTGTTCCTGGTCACGAACTGAGCCATCTGGCTCTGGATTAAAAATTGTGTGTGGTTGTGCATGTTTCTTTCACCCATCACAGGGCCCCAACCAGCTGCAACGCTAGCCTACTCCGGGCAACATTCCAGGCTAGCCTACCTTACTCCCACTTGGGTACCCAGAGTGTGTTACTGTGAAGGGACTCTGAAGTGCATGCATGATCTGCTTGATTGATTTAGCCTTTGAGCCAATCAACCTGATTACGCCCCTCCCTTGTTCAAGTCCCCTAAATAAATCAGATTTAACTAGTTTTGCATTTAACCTGACTGTGGTTCCAGTTTGTGTCAAAAGTACTGTACTGTTGCTATTTGCTGTGCATAACCTTGTTTTACACGGGGTCTCCAGGGTCAAACCAGAGGAACCTACCCTGGTCATTAAGTGTAGACAGAGTGGGGATTTGTATGGTGAACAAGGATTATTGTGAAAGTGTTTACAGTATATTGTCTGGGCCACTAGAAGGGAAAGAGGGGGGTTACAGTATCCCGAAGGGCTGTACCCAGGTTAGCCTTGCTACCAACAACCCTGTCCTCTGGGTGGAGGCACCCGTTTCAGTACCCAGGCCCCTTAACCTGCAACTAGCCAAGCAGGCAGGGGTAGTAGCCCTTGGGATAGCACCACCTAGGGGTTACATTATGCCATGGGATGGCTAATTATCTCACATTTGAGTGTATCATCAGAAATGTGCTATATATTATGCCACGGGCTGGTTAATTATCTTACATTTGAGTAAATCATCAGGAAGATACTATATATTATGCCATGGGCTGGCTAATTATCTCACATTTGAGTGTATCATCAGGATTGGAAATCTATGACCTCATAAGTAGTGGAGTAGATAGCTTCTGTATCAAAACTACTGTATGTAATTTTAACAGGCATAATAGATGACAGAGACGCTAGCATAGCTTCCATAGTAATTGGTCAAGGTGCTTGCAGTATGCATATCCTACCAGTGCTGAATAAACTCGATGATTACCTTCAATGTTGTTTTTATCAGTGTTGATATGAATAAAATATAATGCTTTATGGTTTAGCAAACTGTGAACAGATACTGAAACCATAATGCCCTTTCTCTAATGCAACCCCCCCCCCCAGCTCACTGACTGATCTGTCTCTGTGTCCTAATGGGGGTGGGCATTGCCAGGGTCTATTGAATGTTACATCTTGCCAGGGGCACCCTTACAAACATTTCATCAATGGCTGCCACTTTCTCCTATGGATTTGACTTAGAAAGGACCAAGGGTGGTGGGGGAAATAATTACACAGCCCACATAAACTGCTCTTCACTAGATAATCATTAATGGGGTACAGTTACAGTAGCAATTTGTTACAGTGCAAACATTTTACCTCTGGCTACAGAGACCTATATTTCATTGGCTTCTACATCCTTCACTACGGTATCTACAAGGCCCACACTGTACGACTGCCTGAGAGTCCTCACCAGGCCATAGCCTTGACACATATCCTGAACACGGACTCTCCTGGACCCTGATTTATTTGGCAGTCTTTTGACAAAATGGAAATCCCTCTTTCCCTCCTTGTACTACACTGCAATAGATCTGGCCTGAGCCTAAAAACTGTTCTACAGCTTGGGCTGAACACCTTGCTGGCATGGTGCCCTGCTCTCCAGAGTAAATATTTTGCTTATGGGGCACAACAGACTGACCATCTATTGCCATGCACTGGTGCCCTGGAAGTCCCAGTGCCCCTGTCTTGCAACCCATAGGGCCTGTATCCATCAGAGCTTCCAAAGTGGGCACCAAGCACTGCAGCCCATGCCCTGGGATTGCCCTACCCAACCAAGTGCTGCAGCTGAGCCAGCCAAATGACTGGGAACTTGCATGTTCCCCAGCATCTCGCAAGTTTACCTGTACCCCTAGTTCTATTCTTGTACTTTGGCTCAGCTCCTCATAAACTGGAATGGCCATACATATTTTTTCAAAGTTGCCCTCCAAAGACCCAGTCGGCACCTTATCTTCGGGGAATCCCTGCAGGCCTGAGAGCCAACTGAGAGCACTCCTTGAGGAGGAATCCTTCTGGTATTTCCATGCCCTCTCCACACCTCACTAACTGTTCTCCTCGGACTAACCTTGAAATTACACACATCACCATACCCTGACCCTGAAGGACAGCAGGAGACTGCCTGGGGTGCCTAAGATCCAACCTAGCATGCACCTTGCCCTGCAGATGTCACCTCTGAGCCTCACTCCTCCCCCTGATGCTGAGGAAGGCTTGGCACCCATGCCTCTAGGTGAAATGCTCACAACAGAGAGCTGTGCCACACTGACCCATGTCCTGAAGTTAGTGAACATATTGTGTACCACCACTCCAGCGCACCAGCACCCCTGGCTCTCAGTATTTATGCTAGCAATGCCTGCAGCACATTCCTTGACCCACATTCCTGCACTGAACACTGAGTCAGCCTCCGACACCCATGCCCTGCAGCACTGGGTAAAGAATGCCTAAGGCAGAGAGTCCCCTTGCCCTCTTCCAAGACTAGGGCACAAGGCTAAACATTCCCACCTACACCAGTACTGACACTACCCTAGACTAACCACTCCTGTACTCTTGTAAGCCTCAATCAGATTTTCCAAGAGGTCACAGGGGACCCTATTATAAGCTATGTTCTAAGCTCCCCCTCACCATTGAGGACAGAACATGATTTTAAGGCACCAAATAAATCTGTTGGGCCTTTTAGTAACAATTTTGCTCCAATGTAAGGAGGGAACTGTTAAAATTGATATCAGTGAATGTAATAAAAACTATTTTACCTACCCTACTATTTTAAAAACTAAAATATTGTAATGCTATTAGTACTTTGCCCTAATCTTCGATTTTCAAAATTATATTTAATTAAACAGTTATTTTTGATGGAATACTAAAGTAATAGTTCATTCTCTGTTTTTCACTGCCATTTGTAATGCAGATGTCAGAGAAACTCTCTAAGTAAAATACTGTTTTTGATAAAATAGGATGATGCTGGATCCTTATTGGGCCAAATCACATCACATGGGACTATAGTAACATGTAACATATGCATTTAAGTGACTTAGCAATGTATTACCAACTCTTTAGCAGCCAGAAGAAAAACAATTCTTTAAAACTGACTTCCTAGAAATCCCAGTTCCATCACAAATACATTGCTAAAGCAGTAACAATAATGAAAAGCATTGCAAAATGTTATGAACGATTCACTGACAACTCATTTGAAACTCACTTTTTTCTTGCTATCAGTGTATTTGCAACTCAAATCATAGCTCATTACCAGACAAATGCAAAATTACTTAAATGCAGTCTGTAATGCAGTTTACAAAATGCTAGCTGGTCAGTTCTGACTTCTCATTGGTTAGGACCACATCACATGTTACTGCATCAACCCAGCATATACCGCATATCTTTGAATAGAGACCACTCTCAAATAATAGCCACCCTCTATTAATAGCCACACCACAAAACAAAAGGTTTTAATAGAAGCCACCCTCCAAAAAAGACTGCGGTTAATATATGAGTGCTGCCTCTGCTTTAAAGAACCAGGCAGTCACCACAGCCATCACCCCATGCCCAACACATACAGCTGGTCTTAGAGAATTTAGGCAAGGCAAAATTCAATTGAAAGTTGAACAATTTAATGAACAATTAAATTTCAAAATATAGCTTACAACTACTGGATGCTTAAGGGTAGAGGTAGATGTTGGCAGCATGCCATTCCATGTTGGCTTTCCTCTAAACAGACTTTCTTTTTTGTCGTTGTTGTTGTTTAACATGGCTGTTCTACTAGCCTGGCTGTCTGGCTCCCCCTCATCAGTATTACTGTAGCACAGTAGCACAGCAGAAGTGAAGTAATTACCAGTATATAAATTGTACTTTAATACGAGAGCCCAACTGAAGACCATGTGGCCACATGGCATCTGGTTGTAGTGAATGGCTCAGTATTAACAATCTACCACTTTCATAGAATCATAAAATCATGTCGACAGAAAAGGACCTATTGGCCCATCTAGTCTGCCCTTGCCCTCCCCTACTCATATTCTTTCACTGACCCTCCCCTTACCCCCTCTTCCCAACCCCATATGTCTGTCCCATGCCCTCCTGAACCCCTACACTGTATCAGCCATCACCACCTCTTCTGGCAGTTTGTTCCAGGCCTCCACCACCCTCTCTGTGAAAAACTTCCCCCTTACGTTCCCTTTGTATCTTCTACCTTCTAACCTTAAACTGTGTCCTCTTCTTTTTGCCCCCACTTTCCTTTTTAAGTAGACTCCTTTCCTTTACCTTGTTGATCCCTTTTACATATTTAAAAGTTTCAGTCATGTCCCCCTCTCCCTCTTGGTCTCCAGCATGTACAGATCCAGCTCATTACACCTATGTTCATACGGTTTCCCCTGCAACCCCTGCACCATTTTGATCGCTCTTCTCTGAACTCTGCCTAAGCCCTCTATATCCTTGCATAGGTGAAGTCCCCAGAACTGAACCCCATACTTTAAGTGCAGTCTCATCATGGCTTTGTAGAGAGGCATCAGTACCTGCTCCCTTCTGCTGGTGATGCCCTTCCCTATTCATGCCAGCATTCCGTTTGCCTTTCCCACTGCTTTGCTAAATTGGTTCCCTACCTTGAGGTTGCTGGATATTATGATCCCTAGATCCCTCTCCTGCTCTGGTTTCTTGATTTCTTTCCCCACAAAGTGTATACTGCTCATGGATTTTTACATCCCAAATGCATTACCACACACTTTTTGACATTGAACTTTAGCTGCCAAGTCTCCGACCACCCCTCCAGTCTCTTCAGGTCCTGCCTCATGGCCTCTGCCCCCACTGGGGTGCCCACCTGATTAAAGAGTTTTGTATCATCCACAGACAGGCACACCCTACACTCCAGACCCTCTGCTAAGTCACTGATGTAAATATTGAAAGGAGGCACCCGAGAACTGATCCCTGTGTTACCCCACTCGTCACTCTCCTCTCACTGGAGTACACCCCATTTACTACCACTCTCTGGCTTCTGCCTTCCAGTCATCTCTCCACCCACCTACTTATTTTACTACTTACCCCTAAGCTATCCAGCTTACTTATTAGCCTTCTGTGAGGGACAATGTCAAAGGCCTTACTGAAGTCCAGATAGGCCATGTCCACTGCCCCTCCCTGATCAACTCCTCCGTCACCCTATTGAAGAATTCAATCAGGTTGGTCTGTCATGGCCTCCCATTTGTGAATCCATGTTGGTGCTCATCTTGCAGACTGCTTCTCGCCAGGTATTCCTCCACCCTTTCCTTTATTAATGCCTCTATCACCTTCTCCACCACCGAGGTGAGGCTGACTAGGTGGTGATTTTCTGCAACCTCCCTACTGCCCCCCTTGTTCAACGGTACTACATTTGCCTTCCTCCAGTCCCCAGGCACCACCCCAGTGTCCAGGGATAAGTCTAAAAGCTTCATAAGTGGGGCTGCCAGCTAATCCCTCAATTCCCTAAGTACCCTTGGGTGCAAGCCATCCAGCCTCATTGCCTTATCCACTCTTATCCTAGCTAGCTCCTCCTTGACCCTGCCAGCACTGAATTTGCTAGAATCTACTGTTAAGTCCCCTCTTCCCCATCCCTTAACTTAAGCCCTTTCCTTCCCCTCTCCTCCATGAAGACTGAGCAAACATATTTATTCAATAGTTCCACCTTCTAAAGGGCCCTTCCAGTTGCACTCCTCCCTCCCTCTTCAGTCTCACTATCCCCAGCCTTACCTTCCTTTTTTCTCCCTCGTATTGAAAAAAGGTTTTGTCCCTCCCTTTTGCCTGCTTGCCTGTCTTCTCTTCCATGGCAGCGTTAGCCCTCCTTGTCTTCTGCCCTGCTAACTTTCTCTTTTCTCTGTAAGCCTCCCTGTCCTCCTCCCATTGTGTCTTTTTATATTTCTTAAAAGCCCATTTCCTTTCCCTGATTGCTTCTGCCACCTGTCTTGTAAACCAGAGTGGCCTTCTCCGCTTCTTCTTCTTACTCACCTTCCTTATGCAAATGTCGGTGGCTTTTAGTACCCCACCTTTGATGGCTTCCCATAACTCATCCATATTCTCCAACTCCTCAGATCCAGCCAGCTGCTCCCTTACTATTTTCCTCATTTTGTTGAAGTAGATCCCTCTGAAGTCCAAGACCTGCATGATGATCTGTTTTGCCTCCCTCCCTCCCTCCAAGTCCTTACCCTGAACCTTATGGTCTTGTGATCGCTAGTACTAAGCCCCTCGCCCACCACCGCCTCTACCATACTCTCCCCATTCGTGAGGACTACATCCAGAAGGTTGTTCCCCTTGTGGGCTCCCTGACCACCTGCTGAATGAATACATTCTGCAGTGCTTCAAGGATCCCTCTGCTTCTATCTGAATCTAAAGCCAGTATCTCCTAGTCTGTGTCTGAGAGTTTTACGTCCCCCACTATCAGGAGCTCCCGCTACAGGCCACCTGTGCAACTGCCTGTACCAGCTGCCTATCCCCTTCCTCTCCCTGCATAGGAGGCCTGTATACTACCCCTAGTCTTAGAGATTCCCCCATCCTTTTGTCCACTGTAACCCACAGAAGAACTGTCCCCACCCTTCTGTTCTGCCCCGTCCCTCCGATAAAGTCTGTAGCCTGGGATAACAGTATCCCAGGCATGTTTCTCTGTCCACCATGTCTCACTAAGCACTACAATGTCCAGTCCTTCTTCTCCCATGGTGGCCTCCAAGTCAACCATTTTGTTTCCCAGACTCCTAACATTTGCTGACAGTACCCTCCACCATGAACTTCCCCCTTCCTTGCCTGCACCCTGCAATCCCCCCCCCCATTTGTGTCATCTACCAGTATTTTCTCATCCTCCTGGAGGGAGGGGCTTATATCTCCCTTCCTCTCCTGGCCCCATAATTGGCTCTTTGCTTACCCTTCCCCACGTTCAGTTTAAATGATATGTTTCCTCTATGAAATTCCCCAACTTGCTTTTTAGCACCATTGGTCTTGCCCTGCTAGATGTAATTTATTCTGGGTATATAGGCTGCTGTCCTCCCACATTGCCCCCCAGTCCCTCACTAGTCCATACCCCATCTATATACATCAACCGCTAACCATTTATTAAATTTCCCAATCCTTTGTTTCCTCTGTGTCCTTGCCCTAGGCACTGGCAGCACCTCTTTGAAGGCAATGGACCTGCAATTAGTTGAACCACAGAACCTAGTCAGTTCCCTGAACTGGGCTTGCACTTCCTTTAGCCCCTTCCCCTCCAAGTCGTTGGTGCCCAGGTGAAAAACCAGGTGTGTCCTCCCACCTTGTTCCTTTCCCCAAGAAGGTATATGGTGCATTATTTTGTGTGCTATCATTCCTGGCATGCATTCCACCCAGATTGTGCTGCTCTTTGCACCTTTGCCTCACCACCTGACTCCTTTTATCATCGAGTCTTCTATGAGCATGACCCTGCTGATTCTTTCTTTTTGACTATGCTTTTTTCTTTCTATCCCACCCCCGGTTACTCGATTCACTGTAACTTCCCTGTCCTGATTTACCCCCCTGGTTTCTGGATTCGTTGCAGCTTCCCTGTTCCCTGTTCTGAGTCACCCTAGGATGATATGTGTTATTAGTTGTTACCAGTTACACTATTGTCAAAGGGGTTTGTGCGTCCTGAACTGCTACTGTAAATGTTCTGATCTCTGTGGGAGATGGAGGTGGGTAAGGGAAATGGACGTTTAAGTACATTGACATGCCATGCCACACAGTGTCCATAGTACTGCTTTCAGGTCCTGTATTTTATCTTTTTCATTTTATTCTCAAGTGTGCTGTTATTTGAGAATACAGGCAGTAGACATACCCTTACTGTCTGCTCTGCTCTTCACCTACTTTTGACTGTTGAAATACTGTACTGTAATAGGATTCCTTAGTACCTTGGGTGGCTCTTTAAATAAAAGCTGCCCTCAAATAATAGCCACCCTCAATTAGAAGAAGCAGCAGCAATAAACAAAATGAAATAGAAGCCGCAGCTTCTAATTGAAGATATATGGTACTCCTGCTCAGAAGACATGATAGTGGTGCATCTATTGAGAACACAACTAGTGGGGGTCAAAAAGGTCAGTATGCTAATTAGAGATAATCAGAGTCAAAAGGGTCACAATGCAAATCAAACATGGCAACTTCAAAAGAAATTATGCAAATTAAAAAAAACATGATCCCCCCGTAATATTGCTCATGAATCACAAACTGTAAAGGAACCAATCCAACAACTTTAAAAAAAACATACAGTACTTCTACTTACAAATTCAAACCCAAAAATGTCACTGCTTTACACGTAAGAAAATCATTTTAAACACCTAATAAAAACACAAAACATATTTCAACACTATGATTCTACACAACAGAAACATGCATACATACATACATACATCACTAAACCATTGCATACATGCATCATTAAACCATTAACAAAACTTTTACAAGCTTTACACTCTAAAGGCTAATAAAATATATGCATACCTGGAAACAAAGGGCAGCTCAAACTTTCTGCTTGAATCTCAACTGCCCAGCAGTATACCTGAATGAGGTCACATGGCATCTGATCAATAGCCTACACAATGAGGTCTGACTCAGATCACATGGAAAGAACAGGAAGCACAGCCTCAAGCTTCCATCTTAACCTCACTGATCTCATGGGAAGTGTCATCGGGACAAAAGTCAGGAAACAGAAAAACCAGGAGCAGTTATAAAATTTGCAAGTAGTGTTTCATTATTTTTGGTAACAATAAAATGAAAAAATAAAATTGCGCATGATAGCTTTTATACAGGCATCTCAAACAAAACAAAGTCCTTCCCCCGGAGGTATCCGTAATTCTAAATCTCATTTTCTCTCTCTCTCTCTCGCTCTCTCTCACTCCAACAAAAAGACTGCTCTCTTTATATATAAAGGCCCACATTTTCAAAGAAGATGCACGGCACTGCCTCTGCTCCAGAGAGATACTGGACACAAATTAAGGAGATCCTATGAAATAATAAGCCTCAAATGCCTAATGACATGCTTATTGATGACATCCACTGCAATAATCCCCACAGCATTGCCAATGCCTTTAACTCCCTCTTTGCCAGGGTTTCAAATATTTCCCTTCCTTCAACTCGTGGTTCATTGATTCCACCTCCAGTTGCTACTGTTGCACTGCCCACCTTGGAGTTTTCTCCCATCACGTGTCTGTAGGTCCTAAAGCTATTAAAATCTATCCCTATTCATAGCAGCGTTGGGTCGGATGGACTAGAACCTAGGATCCTAAGACTTACTGCCCCTCTTCTAGCTACCCGTGTAACTCAGCTCTTTAACTTATCCATCAGCTCTGCCACTCTCCCAATGGCTTGGAAATCTGCTAGGACCATCCTGGTGTTCAAGAAAGGTGACCATAAAATCCTTTCAAACTATCAACCCATTGCATTATTGCCTACGCTCTGCAAGTTACTGGAAAAATTGATCCACCGCCAGATCTTCACGCACTTACTCAACTTCAATCTTCTGTCCCCCATCCAACATGGTTTTAGGGCTGCACCACTACTGCTTTCACCCAATTCACTAGTGAGGTTAAATCCAGCGTGGACAAAGACTTACATACTGGTGCTGTGTTCACTGACATCACCAAAGTGTTTGATTTGGTTAATCACTCCCTGCTACTGGATAAACTACATACACTTGGTGCCTCTAGATCTACTTTATCCTGGATCAGCAGCTACCTGCACAGTTGTTAAAAAAAATCTCCTTCTGCAATGTTCTCTCATCCCCCGCCCATATCTCCTGCAGTGCTCTGCAAGGATCCATTCTTGGCCCCTTGCTCTTATCCATCTTTAACGATATTCCTACTGCCTTACCTCACTGTCTTTCCATTATGTATGCAGATGACTTGATACTCTACACTGCCTCTAGATCCATCAATGACCTTAATACTCATCTATCATCTGCATTCCAGCAACTTCAGTCCTGGTTCTCCTCTAACTCCCTAATCCTCCATTTATCAAAAACTCAGGCCATGCTCTTTGGGTCCTCTAGAAAGGTTCGTGCAGATTCACTCAAGCTTCAGGTGCTTTGTTGTGATCGGTCTGCAGTCTCAAACACTGTCTCCTTCAAATACCCAGGAGTGACACTGGATCCTACACTTGACTTCTCCTCCCACATTAGTGATGTATATAGGTCTGCCAATGTGAAGATTGGAGCTGCCTACTGAGTGCGTCACTCCCTCACCCCTGCTGTCAGGATCACAGTAGCTAGGAGTGTCCTTCTCCCCAGACTCCTTTATGCTTTCCCTCTCCCCTTTCCCAAGCCAATGCTGGTGTATTTCGCAAGTGGAACACAACTTACAACAACATCTGTAGATTTACCCTATTGGCCCCCTGCCTTACACACCATTGTTTGCTCTACTCTGACTTGCACTGGCTGTCACCCAATTCCCTTTGCTCCTACGCACGGGGTTGTTTCATTGACTCTATGTCCAGAAATCCCAACCCTGACTCGCTGGGGCAATGCTTATCCCTGCGCATCACCCCCGCCCACTGAGGTCTTCAACCACTCAGATGTTCTTAGTCCCACACTGCTCTACTAAAATGGAGGAGGAAGCATTCTCACATTTTACTCCCAAATTCTGGAACTCCTTTCCTCCCCATCTAAAGACCTTCTCATCTCACCTCTCCTTCAAAAATGGCCTTTTCTCTTACCTATATGCACTTGAAACTTGTGACTGTGCTTAACTTTGTTTTGCTTCCTGCTCTTTCCTTCTTACATATCTTATCACCAGTCTGCCCTGTACTTCCATGTGTATTACCTGCCTTTTCTTCTTCTGTCTTCCCTCCACAGCTGGTTTGTGCTCATCATGTATTTATCCCTGTTGATCCCTGTGTTCGTCATCTGTTATATTCTGCCCAGCACTGACTGTACACTACCTTAACTGCTTCTTTATTGTAATTTCTGACCTGCCTTGTTTTCATCTGACTTCTCCATCTCTGCATGGCTGGATTGTGTGAATCATGTATAATCCCTGTATATACTTGCTTGGATAACTGTTGTAAACTACACAG
This sequence comes from Neoceratodus forsteri, assembly GCA_016271365.2. NCBI lineage: Eukaryota > Metazoa > Chordata > Ceratodontiformes > Ceratodontidae > Neoceratodus > Neoceratodus forsteri. Next base: position 730,684,417 of record CM057456.1, on the reverse strand, counting down.
CATTGCTTGCATGTTATCTTGTACTCTTCTATTGATTGTATTTTGTACTCTCCCGGGTCATGCCTGAAAATAGGCAGGGTCTTTGCCTAATGCACTTACCCAGTTACCAAACGCTGAAAAATAAATAAGTGAAGATGTGCCGCACATCCCAGAAAATGAGCAGAACTGTAATATTCAAAAGGGAGAGGTGCATCATGCATCCCCGGATGCACCAGCGTGCATCTGTAATGTATGCGGCTCATGTAGAGGGGACGTTCCCATGAATGTGCCATGTATCCCTATATTCAGCCAAAATGTGCATCGCATCTGCTGCACATCTCAGAGATGAGCCGCCCAAAGTTAGGCATGGGAAAAGCATGCCTAAATGGCCAGCCACTCACAGGCAGGCTGCAGAACAGCAGGCAGACCATCTGCAGACAGCCCTTGGAGGTGCACCAGAACATACTTCAGGCACCCACACACAGCAGTTATGCCAGGATGGATGAACCCTGAGCTGCAGGTGCCATGCTACCACTGACACCATCCAGGGAGCAACACCTCACACTGCACCCAGGACGTAGACACCTAGCAGCCACATGCTAGTGCTGCAGTGTGACCTCAGGGTGCAACAGCAGGGTAGATAGCCTCACTGCAGCACATGTACCAGTGGCCATGGCTAGCACCCATGTGGCCTGCAGGGTGCCACCTAGTGGTGGCAAACACCCAGGGTGGCATCTGTGGTAAAGGTGCTCATGCTGTCTGGTGGTACTAGTGGCCACATGGCATGGGCCAGAGACCAGCCAATGGCACACGCCCATGGTGGTACCCCATGGGTGCACACAGGTGGGACCCACACACCCAGGTACCCAATCACTGTCTGCACACTGCCATCCCTCGCAGTGCCCACCAGGTACCTCCCATACTGGGGTGAGTGGGGCACTGCAGGTGACTATATGCAGCATATGGAGCTGGTGTATCACATGCATGTGGTAGCCTGAGCAGCCTGTGTCACCCTGTGCCCACCCCTGTTGTATGTCCAGGTGGTCCCTGTGGCCACTGTCCACTTGGACCCCCTGTATCCCTGTCTGACCCTGTACATGGCTGTGGGGTGTAGCACTGTACCCAGGCCAATGCAAACCAGCCTTCCACACATAAACATTCCATCACAGCTGTTTGCTAGGCTGCAGTGCCTCCTGTTCACCTTTGTGGAGTGGTATGGCAGCCCTGTAATGCTGGAACTGAGTATGCTCAGGGTATGCAACTGCCCTACATACATTCCAGTAATGAAATGCAAATGTTGGAGATGGGCTTGGAATGTGCAGTGAGGTCATTTGCATATCCCAGCTGAATACTGCAACTTTGAGTGCTGCACAAGTGGCTTTGCATCACGTATTTCCCCATGCACTGCATAGGGCTCAGGTCAACTGCTGCACTGTGCATCTCCCACTATGTGATTGTGCATCTTCAGGATATTCAGCTGGACATGTGTGAGTGTATCTGTGGGTCACCCTGGAAACAGGAAATGGGACAGCCATAAGAACTGGGGTTGTCTACAGGCCCCCAGACCAGAGGGAGGACATAGACACATTACTGTTAGAAGATATACAAAACATGACAGCTAAAGGGGAGGTTCTGATAATGGGAGACTTCAACATGCCAGATACAGATTGTCAATACCAGCAGGAACATCTGCCAGAACTAGACTCATAGTGGATTCCTGCAGGGGAGGGCCTCAAACAACTGGTACAGCAACCCACAAGAGACAGGGCTATCCTAGATCTAGTACTGACTAACAAAGAAGGGATCACAGATCTCCAGGTAGAAGGTCACCTGGGGGCCAGTGACCATCACATGGTATGGTTCAATTTGGCTACTACATCTAAATCATCCCATTCCAAGGCAAAAATATGGGACTTCAGAGGAGCTGACTTTGATAAGATGGCCAACAGAGTTAAGCTAGCCCTGGCAAAAAGAAACACAGGTGAGGAGGTACAGGCAAAGTGGGCAAGCATTAAGGATACAATACTTGAAGCAACATCCCATTGTGTTAGACAGAAAAGGAAGTGCAAAAGAAGAGAAACCACTTTGGTTCTCAAATACAGTAGCAGAAAAGGTCAGAGCCAAAAGGCTGGCCTTCAGAAAATATAAGGGAACACAGCGGGATGAAGATAGGGGGCATACCAAACTGCCCTAAGGGAAGCAGGTAAGGCAGTAAGGCAGGCAAAGTCCCAAACTGAGGAAACACTAGCACAAACAGTAAAAGAAGGCAGACAAGACTTTCTATAGATACATTAGTGAAAGGAGAAAGTCCAGAGGGGGTATTGCTAAGTTTAATGGAGAAAAGAGGGAGCATGTGAGGAGGGAGGACCCTGTAAAGGCATCTATCCTAAATAGATACTTTTGCTCAGTATTCACTGAAGAGAAGTTAGGGCAGGGCCCACAGCTCAGCATCATGGACACAGGGGAGGGAGGTGAACACTACTCCTTCACAAAAGAAAGGGTCCTACAAGAGCTTGCTAAGCTCAGGGTGGATAAGGCAATGGGACCTGATGGCATACATCCCAGGGTACTTAAGGAGCTAAAGGAGGAACTAGCAGAGCCATTAGCAGAATTGTTTAGTGAGTCTCTGAGCACAGGAGAGGTCCCAGAAGACTGGAGAAGGGCTCATGTGATCCCACTCCACAAGAGTGGTAGCAGGGAGGAGGCGGGAACTACAGACCGTCAGTCTTACCTCAGTAGTGGGCAAGATTATGGAAGCACTCCTTAAGGAAAGGATAGTGCAACACCTGGAATCCATAGGGCACAGGATCCAAGACAGCATGGGTTTACAAAGGAAGGTCCTGTCAAACTAATCTCATAGATTTCTTTGACTGGGTAACCAGAGTGGTGGACCAAGGGGAGCAGTTGATGTCGCCTACCTTGACTTCAGCAAAGCTTTTGACACTGTTCCACATAGAAGATTGATAAATAAGCTAGGTAGGCTCGGGTGGGTCGTAGTTGGTCAACTGGGTGGCAAACCGGTTGACTGGCAGAAAACAGAGAGTGGTGGTAAATGGTATACAGTCAGAAGAGATGCAAGTCACAAGGGGGTACCTCAGGGATCAGTCCTGGGGCCAGTCCTATTCAACATCTTCATTAGTGACCTAGCAGATGGACTAGAGGGTAAGGCTTGTCTGTTTGCAGATGACACCAAGATCTGCAACAGAGTAGATGATCCAGATGGGGTGGCAGAATGAGAAGAGATCTGGATAAACTAGCAGAATGGTCAGAAGAGTGGCAACTGGGATTTAATGCAAAGAAGTGCAAAATCATGCACATAGGGAAGAGAAACCCAAGCCACTTATAGGCTGGGAGGAGTTGCTAGCAGTCACAAAGGAAGAAAGAGACTTGGGCATCATCATCACTGATGACCTGAAATCATCCAAGCAGACCTCTAAAGCAGTAGGTAAGGCTAGGGGTGTTAGGGTGTATTAGTAGGGGTATCACAAGTCGTAAGAGGGAGGTAATAATCCTCTGTACAAGACATTGGTTAGGCCCCATCTGGAGTACTGCGTGCAGTATTGGAGGCCACACCTTCACAAGGACATTAACCAAATTGAGGCAGTCCAGAGAAGGGCAACAAAATGGTGCAGGGACTGCATCAGAAGACATATGAGGACAGATTAACGGAGCTCAATATGTATACCCTTGAGCAAAGGAGGGAGAGAGGTGATATGATCGAGACATTTAAACACCTTAAGGGCATAAACAAGGTGAAAGAGTCTAACATGTTTAAATATAAGAAAAATAGCAGGACAAGAGGACACAGCATGAGATTAGAGGAGGCCGATTAAGGGGAATGTGAGGAAATTCTTTTTCACAGAAAGGGTGGTAGATGCATGGAATGGCTTACCACAAGAAGTAGTGGCTATGAATACAGTGCAGGGCTTCAAACAGGCATGGGATAAGCATAAGGGAGCAATACAAATGACTATGAATAGATAGGTCACTGACATAGCAAAGGCCGATGGCACATTTATAAGGTAGAAAAAGAAATGGGCAGACTGGATGGGCCTTGCGGTCCTTATCTGCCGTCAACTTCTATGTTTCTATGTTTCTATGTTTCATGGTGCATCTTCTGAATATCTCCTTTGTTTGGGCCTGCACATCTCAGATGTGCAGTGCAGGCACTTGTGCAATTTTGCAGGGGACTTTTGAATATGGGAGCCAATATCTTTTCCTGGTAATTCATTTCTACATCCTGAGCTCATTAAGAGTTATCCTGTTTCTCACAAAATGTATCAAAACTTTGTCAGTTTCTTTCCTTGCAGGTGCAGCAAAATAGAATATTGTGTCCCAGAGCTAACCTCCTGTTGACAACCCTACAAATGAGCCTGTGGAGGTCAAACTGTATCTCAAGGTTAACCTCTGAGCTGCAAATAGCTTTTTGCAATCGTTTGAACAATATAATTATATACTGTACATATTTAAACATAGGGATCCCAGTTTCACACAAACAGTTTCACTTGAAGAGTCACATATATTTTTATAACCACAGATAAGCAAAGAGGAAGAAAAGATAGAAATAGCAAGTGAAGGCAGAGAGATTGCAGGAGGGGGAGAACTGTGAGACTGTCAGAGTGATGATTTCCTAGGTCTCATAAGAAAATGTGATTACACAATCAGACAAGAGACAGAAAATGAGAGGACAGAACAGATGCTTGCTTTTAACTATTTCTGCATAACAAATGGGACAGGGTCTTATTCAACCCTGTCACAGGAAGTACATGATTTTAACAGGAATACCTATTAAAGCAACAAAATAACCCACTCCCTTTAGTTTAGTTTATTTTTTTTACTTATATATTTTCATTTTATGTAAAAATACATTACATACAATTCCACACAGGCAGGCATGTCCAGAGTTTTATACTTGTGCACAACAAGTAGTGCACTTCTGCTACTACTGTAGTGCACTTGTTTAATTCATTTAAATCATGGTTGTAACTCACCAAAAGGTAGGTTGAAGCTTGATACAAGAAAAGTAACATTACATAAGCATTAATCTACAACACAGCATGGTTTACTGTAGAATTAATTCATGCCTGAGGGAGGCATGAGGCTACAGGCTGAGTGCCTCCAGTCACCCAGGCATGGATTAATTCTACAGCAGTACCATGCTGTGGAGTGGATTAATGTACCTATAACATGGCAAGTGTAGAAACAAGGAGTTATGTTTGATAAGAGATTGTAACATGATATCCTATATTAGCAAGTACAATAAAACACTGACACAGAGACGGATGCAAGTAGTTGGAACATAGAATTCTTGTAATATGCTGAACAGGCTGATTTTTCTTTTAATATTGTGAGTACAATGGTGAACAGTGATTCAGTTACTGATTACATGCAGATGTGATCGACATTTCAGAATATGTGTTGATTTTGGCTGACTTACTTTCGTGAACTGGCATCGTCTCAGTTTTTCTGCTGTGTTTGCTGTTAGGGATTCAGCTGCTGTGCATGATGGGAAATACATATATTTAAGTGCATTCTGTATTGTGCTGGAACAGGCTGATTTTCCTTTTAATATTGTCAGTACAATGGTGAACAGTGATTCAATCATTGATTACATGCAGATGAGATCATTTTAGAATATGTCTTGATTTTGGCTGACTTACTTTTGTGAACTGTGGAATTGTCTCAATTTTTCTGCTGTGTTTGCTGTTTGGGATTTAGCTGTGCTGTGCATGATAGGAAATGCATATATTTAAGTGCACAGGAGATTTGAGTTCTGGTGGTGAATGGCAGAATTACAAGAGCAAGCATGGTTTATTGAGAAGCAACCATGATTCTACTGTGGAATTAATCCATGGTTGCTCCATGGTCACCTGTTGCCATTCCTCCAGTCCATGTTAGTTATACTGGTCTCTTGTTTTGTGTCATGTTACAAATATAATTTATCAAACATATTATGCAATGCCCCAACCAAGTTAAAAAGTTCTAATCTAATACACAATTTGTTAAAAAAAACTGTCTACAGAGATACAGAGGCTCGGCATGTTCTTCAGAATTAAACATTTTCTAACCAGAGACTCAAGGCTGAGACTAATCTAGGCCTCATTTCTTTCACTTATCAACTATGCAGATTTCCTTTATGGTCACTGTCCTGTTTCCTATTTAAGCAAATTGGATACCTTGTACCACAGAGCTCTAAGGTTTATCACAGATCTTCCATCCAACACTCATCATTGCTCTCTCTATGCTGCAGTTGGTTGGACATCCCTACACCTCAGAAGGAACAGAAATGCTGCACTATGGATATACAAAGCTCTGTCTAACAAACTTCCATCCTATATTTTAGATTGCTTTACACTGGCCACAGCTAGGTCATATGCCCTAAGAAGCAACAACTTCATCACATTTAAGCTACCCAAAGCCTGCACCCGGCATGGGAGATCTGCAATCAGTTACTCTCTAGCAATGGTATGGAATTCTCTACAGAAGACCCTAAAGTTGTCCATCTTTATACCTCTAACATCCTTTAAAGCCTCTACATAAGTCTCTTCCCAGAGAAATGCAATTGCTATCACTAGGCTCATAGTCCAATCACATTCATAACCCCCCTTTAGCCAGCAATTATTATTGACAGCTCTTCCATAAATCATCCCTTAGTTTTTTCCCTCCCTCACAGCCCCCTTATTTTGTATCTCAGCCCCCATCATACCTTTTTCTACAGCTTTGCTACCCCTGACCAAGACCTCCACATCATCTTCTGGCACTTACTTCTACCCCAATCACTCCTCCATACCTCCTACTATTAGTAGCCTTAGTCTCTATCTAAATCTCCCACCAGCCCCTCTATGTCATTCCTCAGTGGCTGTTTATCATCATTTTAGCAGTCATCAATCATATCTGTCTGTTCGTGTAGTTTGCCTTGGAGCCTGTAATACCGCACCCTGTGTTGTGTGGTACTTTACTGTATCCTACCTTGCCCTGTCAAGTTTTATCAACCCTTATCCTCCTTTTGTATATATGTTTATATTACTGTATCTGTTTAAATAGAAGTGTTCTGTATGTCTGCTATTGTACGTTCAATTTGTCCCTTGACCTATCAGGTCCATCTTGTAAATGAGCTTTGCTCAATGATGTCCGCCTGAATAAATAAAGATTTTGATTGATTGATTGATTGATATACCTAATATCACCAAAGCATGAATTTTTGAAGGACTAAAATGTACTGTCCCACAAAAAGGATACATGTGTTATACACAAACTTTTTTTTACCACAGTTGCAGTTGCAGTGCCACTGCACCCAACTAGTGCAGCATACCAGAAAGCATAGGATATACACTGCTGCACAATGAATTCAAGCCTATCTCCCATTATGGAGTCCTGTGGCTACTACTTCACACAGAACTGGTGTGCAGTGGCACTCTCCCCAGGCAGGGCAAGACACTAAATTGGGTGCCTGTATACACTTGCACATAACAATATGCCAGGTGGTGGTATTACATTAAATTCTGGAGCCATGGCTATAGCTCCAAATCTCCTGCACTAATTGGTCCAGCTACATACATCTTCCCATGTCATGCTTGCTAGATCTTAATGACCTTTTGAGGGCTCAATACTAGGACTGGTCTTCTTCAATGTCTTTATAAGTGACACTGCAGAAGAACTGGAAGGGAAGGTATGCATTCTTACAGATGACACCAAAATCTCTAATATGGTGAACACTCAGGAGTGGGGGAGAAAATGCAGTGGGATCTTGGGAAACTGTAGGAGTGGTCAAGAGGATGGCAGTTGGAATTCAGTGCCAAAAAGTGTAAAATCATGTGGCTAGGTCATAGAACCCAGGAGCTGAGTACAGGATGTGGATGGTAAGTACTGACAGTCAGTAAGCAGGAAAGGGATCTTGGAGTTACCATATATGATAACCTCAAAGTGGCAGGACAGTGTGACTAAGCAGTGGGTTGGGTCAGTGGGATGCTGGGATGCATAGTGTGAGGTATCTCCTGCAGGAGGGAGATAGTGCTGCCAATATATCACTTGCTGGTGAGACCCCATGTGGAGTCTTGTGTCCAGCTTAGGAGGCCACACTTCAGAAAGGGGATAGACATGGTGAAGGCAGTCCAGAGGAGGGCAACTAAAATGGTGCAGGGGTTGCACCAGAAGCCCTATGAGGAGAGACTGAGGGACCTCAACATGTAAACCTGAGAAGAGAAGAGAGGAGAGCGAGAGGGGACAGAATAGAAACCTACAAGTACCTCACAGGGGTAAACAGAGTGTAGTATGGGGAGTTTCTTTCAAATGAGAAAATGCACCAGGACTAGAGGACATTCAGTGAAACTGCGGGGGGGGGGTTAAGAGGGCTGTGAGGAAGTACTACTTCAATGAAAGAGTTGTAGACACTTGGAACAGACTGTCAGCTGAAGTGGTGAAGGCAAAAACAGTAGGAGGCTTCAAGCATGCATAGACATAGGAGAATATTGGTACATTGGGCAGGAAGGAAGGAAGGAGGGTTGCTGAAGACCAGTTAGGGTCTGGGGAAACAAACTAGGCAGGGACCATCTAGGTATACTGGCTGGGCCAAGTGTTTCTTTTTGCTGGCAAATTCTACATTTCTATGTTTTGCCACAATGTGCTTCATTGCCTGGCCCAACTTCAGTGTGACCCTGGCTCTTGCCAGGCATCTCCCCTCTCCCTCTCTCTCTCTCTCTCTCTCACTCTCTCTCTCTCTCTCTCTCTCTGTCTCTCTCTCTCTGTCTCTCTCCCCCTACCAGGAGTGGATCCACATGTACCCCAGTGACCTCCTTTGAGAAGATGCCCACCACTATTCCTGGGTGCCTTTCAGGCTGAACAGAATGGAATGCCTATCTTCAGGGCAAGATACTCAGTTCTTCTCTCCTCGGGTTTTCTACCACTAGAGGGAAGCTCCTGCTCCATCCCCAAAAAGAACAAGGAGAGACAGAATTCCCTCTAAGGCTTCTTTCTTTGTTGGCACTTCTAATCCTTCTCGTTGGAAACTCTGGTACCCCTGCACTCTAAAGATGCTAGGCTTAGCTTCCCTCCTTCCTTTACAGATCAAAGGAGGAAGGGTAAGGCCATAATTATCCATGTCTCATCTCCCTGGCTGAGGCAAAAGGTACAAAAGCACACATGCTCTGACATACTGTCTCTCAGATGAGGACCAGCAAGAAGCAACTCTTTGTATCTGGGTTAACCCTTTGAGTGCTCCCACGTAACCTGCATACAACTGGGAGCCAACAGAGGCTGGTAACACTTACAGTATAATAATGAAACAAAAAAATTGTACAACAATGAGACAATCCAAAAATTTTACAATTAGAATAAATCATTCCATCACTCCAGAGCTGATTTTTTTGTTTTGTTTATTTATTTTACTGGAAAGTCCATGGAAAACAAGTGTCCATTTACACAGACAACCTCAGACAATTCAATAAATACAATATAATATAAAAAACTTACAAATGTGTGTAAATTACTTTCTTATATTAAAATCTGTTCTACAATACAGTAGAATAAATGCAAGTACTAATTAGAAAAATAGAAAAAAAAATGGCAGAAGGAGACCAAGCATCCATCTAGTCTGCCCATGAGTTCCTGAGACATACCCAGATCCCAGGATCTACCCCCCCCCCACACACACACACACACGCACACTGTTGTATGCACCCAACTGCTCCCACAGCTTTAATTCTTGCCTTAGCTCTGTCCCACCCCAGTTTGATTGATATCATGGTATTTGCTTCCACCACCTCAGCGGGTGGCATATTCCATGGTTCTATGACCCTTTCTGTAAAATAGTGTTTCCTAAGCTCCCCCCTCAACTTCCACTCATGACCTCTAGTGTTAGAGTCAGTAACTATTGAACAAGTCAGAGGAGGGTATCTTATTTATTCCTCTTAGGAACTTGTATGTTTCTATCATGTTCCCTCTCTCCCTCCTAGCCTCCAATGAGAACATATTCAGTGCTTCTAGATCCCCCTCTTATGATTGCCATTGGAGACTCTGAATCATCTTGGTTGCCCTTCTCTGGATGGCCTCTAACCTGTTCTTATCCTTCTTAAGATGTGGACTCCAAAACTGGTCGCAGAACTCCAGATGGAGAATACCGGGGACCTGTAGAGTGAGAGTATTACCTCCTTGCTCCTACTGTCAAATCCCCTACCTATGCACCCAAGCATTCTGCTGGCCTTGCTGTAAGCCATGTTGCATCTGCTGGGCTGTTTAAGGGTATTGCAGATAATGACTCCTAGATCCCTTTCTTCCTGTGAGGCACTGAGTTGGACTCCATTGAGCTAGTATACTGTCCTTGTGTTCCTTTTACCCAGATGTATCACCTTGCATTGTTTTGCATTGAACCTCAGCTGACAGACATTAGACCATCTTTCCAACCAACTGCCTCCTTGTAGTCCACCCTTCCTCCTAGTTTGGTATAGTCCACAAATAGGGGAATTTTACCCTGAATACCAATCCCAATGTCACTGATAAATGCATTAAACAGGACCAGCCCCAACACTGAGCCTTGTGGTACACCACTAGTGACCTCAACTTCATCTGACCTCTCCCCATTGACCACCACTTTCTGTTTTCTGTCCATAAGCCAATTTCCTTCCTACCTGATACTTAAAACAAGTACACTTTTTCTAGTTTAATAAGTAGTCCCTAAGTGATGCTCTAAAGGAGTGAAAGATTATATCGTGCTGTGTCAAAGAACTTCCTGGTGGTTGAAATCACTGGCGTTACCACAGGCTACAAAGCCACCAGCTGGTACACAGATATAGTATAATTACTGCTTCAGATCAAGTACAACCTGAAACCAGTGCCTAAAATTTTCTGTTACACAAAAAATGTGTTAGAAACAAGTGTGTGTAATGGAGAACTGTTTGCTCTCTCACACAGCACAGAGCACACATCTGCAGCAGCCAAATCTAAATCTACTTTCATTATCAGCTCGGCTACTCCATGCCAAGTACTCTTCTGTTACCAGTAATTATAAAAATAAAGACATAGCAACAGTGATGCAATTACAAACCACTGAACCATCAGAATTATAATTTATGTGGTATTACTCACCATGGGTGTGAAAAAAAAGAAACTTGGTTCACACTGTTGCCCAGACATTATTTTCTATGTAATAAGCCCCATCCCACGTCTCATTCCTTATGTATTCTATTTCAGGGCATCTATTATTCTCTATAATTCAAAATATGTACTTACTGGTTTATATATCTGTGCAAACACCTGTAGAAAAATAAATGGAAATAACCTTCCACTGATGCTATTTGATGTAATACCTTTATCATTGATCCAAAATAGTTGCTTTGTTTCCTCTTTGTAAAGGACAGTGGGACCTGGAAACAGAAAACACTATTTTCTGACTACTGTACTTTTTATGAAAATCAGTAGATACCTTGTCCAGTGCCATTATTAGGAGCTCAAGCTGCACTCTGGCAGTTTGCAATGTCAGAGTTACCATTTATTTTTATTTATTGTATAATTGGATTTACAACCCTTGAGCCAGCGGCTCATTTACAAAGGTACCTTGTCACAGAGAGGACACACATGATTAACATAATTTACAGAGTACAGTCAAGACAGAATAACAGATTTTTACATGTTTACAGAATACAGACAAACAGAATCAACATAGTTTTACATCGGTTGCATAAACAGAGATGCATAGTATTACATACAATAGCTTGAGCACATGTGTAGTTAAATAAACATCTCAAGTAGTACCAGCAGGTACTGGCAGAGGAAACAGGGCCCGGGGGTGGGGATTGGGGGGTGGGTGGGTGTTCAGCCCAGTGGGACATGTCAATAGTACCAGGAGAACAGCAGAGTATCTTTTAGGGACAGGTGCAGCAGTGGGTGTTGAACAGCATGTCTCGTAAGGCAGCTTTGAAGGGGGCAATTTTGGCGATGTTGGATATGGCTGCAGGGAGTGAGTTGAACCAGGTAGGGGCTCTGTAGCTGAATGACCTCTGAGCCTGGGAGGTCCTAGTTCTGGGCACTAGTAGAGTGACCTTGTTCGAAGTTCGGGTGGTGGCTCTGGGGTGTATAAATTGGATGGAGGAAGACACCCTGGGGGTGGGGGGAGAGCCCAAGTAGGATCTTCTTGGTTAGCAGGCCGGTTTTGTAGCAGATGTGTTCGTCGAGGTTTAAGAGTTTGGCCATGTCATAGAGTTGACAGGTGTGGATGAGTCTAGGGGCACTGGTCAGTAGCCTGCAAGCCTTATTTAGCATGAGTATAATCTTGCTGAGGGCAGTGGAGTCAGCAGCACCATGTACTGGGAGGCCGTAATCAATAAGGGACATTACTGTGGATGTGATGGCAAGTCTGAGGGCATCAGGTGGGAGGCAGTCTTTGTGCCAGTAGAGGATGCCAAGGTGTGTGTTTGTGGCGTAGGCAAGGGCAGTAGTGTAGACATGAAAGGTGAGGGCTGAGTCAAATGTGATTCCAAGGTATTTGTACGAGTAAACTTGTTCAAGTGGTTGACAAGTGCTCGGGAAGATTTGGAGAGGCCTTTTGCTGGCTTTGTTCTGGGGTGGGCAAAGAGCATTGCCTTAGTTTTTTTGAGGTTAATTACTAGTCTGCTGTTCTTAAACCAATTCTGAGCATCATTGAAAGAGTGCTGGAGGAAGTCTTGAAGGGAGATGAGATTTTTGTGAGCTGCATAAAGCATGGCGTTGTCAGCATATAGTAGAATATTTCCAGAACAGGTGCTAGGCAGGGTGTTTAGGTACAGGCTAAAGAGTAGTGGGCCCAGGATAGAGCCCTGGGGAACCCCTGAGTGGATGGGATGGTTTTCTGAGAGCACCACATTGTTTTTGACACGTTGGGAGCGGGCTGATAGGTAGCTCGCACACCAGGAGAGAGGGCCAGCAGAGAAACCTGTATGGTTGAGGGCATTTAGTAGGAATGGGTGGGAGACAGTGTCAAATGCCTTAGATAGGTCAATGTACACTGCCCCAACTAGGGAGCCATGATCCAGGGAGGCGCGTAGGAAGTTGGAGAACTCCATTAAAGCTTTGCCTGTACTGTGACCAGCGTGGAAGCCATGCTGTTCTGGACATAGGATGTTATATTTTGCTAGATATTCCATGAGTTGGGTGGCCACCACTTTTTCTAAGGCTTTGGAGAGGGGGGGAGAATGGAAATTGGCCGATAGTTGCTGGAGGCGGACTGGTCACCACCTTTGTGGATAGGTGTGACTGTCGCAGTTTTCCATGCTGTAGGGAATTGCCCCAGACAGAGGGATCAGTTCAGTAGTTCTGTAAGAGGGACCAGAACCTCATCCAGGACCAGCCGGAGTATTTTTGGATCCAGGGAGTCACTGCTAGGGCTGGTGCCTTTTAGTGCTTTAAGCAGGAGTAGTTTGGCTTCCCGAATGGATACCTTGTGTAGGTAGAACCGGGGGGCGCTGTGGATCTGAAGGCAGCGGGTTGTGAGTGGGGTCAAAAAAGTTACTCGGGAGGACAGGGCTAAGATCAGTAAAGGAGGAGTTAAGGTAGTTGGCAATGTCAGTGGGGTCAGTGACAGTTGTGCCATTGACTGTAAGGTATGCTGGGGGGGGACTGTAAGGTGTGCTGGGGGAAATGTAATACATTCATGTAGTATGCTCTTCAGTGTCTACTATACTGTAAAATGGGTTAGTATTTATACTACCAAGAATATGATTTACACTGGCACTTAGAACACATAGAACCCCATATTCAAATGGCTAGTGCTACATTAACTGGGTTAGTGCCCTGCTAACCATGAATAGCTCCAACTGACAAGACGGGGGCCATATTCAAAGGCCCCCTAGAGTGACGTGCTAGTCCAATAGTGCGACTGCACAGAATATACTTCTGCACCCATGCTAATGAGAGATCCCTCATGCATACTGGGAGCAGCAGTATTTTCAGTGTTTTACAATGCAAAAACACTAACCTTAATGTGGGGCACTGGCTGTCCTCACCTCTGATCACCATGCCCTGTACAAATGTCACTTCTCTGGTGTCTAGTTGTCCCCCCACCTCCTGATCACCAATTTGCTTATATCTCTGTCTATTCCCTCGTGACCATGCTATTTAGCACTGCCAAAAGTGTTGAATATACCATTGCACCCTTTATACTCTACATGAGGGATCCCTCATTTGCATAGGTGCAGTGGTACAGTATACTCTGTGTGGTTATGCTGCCATTTTAGATTGGTGCACTGAGGGCCTCTGTATATGGCCCCCACTCGACTGCCAGCACTATTCACAGTTAGCATGGCACTAACCTGATTAGTGCCATGGTAACCATTTGAATATAGGGGCCACAGTGGGTTGCAGACTCTATCTGTAGCAACACCACAAACATAACAATGCACAGCAGTGGTGTTCCAACAGCACCTACCAAAAGTAAGCTACTGTAATAAATATTCATTGTCAACCTCAAGGCTTTTCATAAACCACTATTTGTAGTCCTATTTACATTACACTATGCCAGTTACCGAATTGGGAGCTGAAATGGTTTGACTGAATTACTGAAGTTGAACCAAACTCACAGGCTCACATTGAAACGAAACCAAAGCTGCCTCTGGTCCACTTCTCTCACCCTTACTCTCTACCCTAACCAAGGAATTCTCTCTCTAAGCATCCTTCACCACTTTTTAGTCCACTGCTTTGGGTATCTTCCCTCTGGAAAAACTAATATATTCCAGGAAGTCCCTGCAAGGAGAGCTTCATACTTTCTCAGACTGAAAACAAAAGAGAAGTTTAGCGCATCCTGGAGAGGGAGGTCATTGCTGTCTAAGGGTGGCTAACACAAAAAACACAGGGGGACAAGCAGGCTAACACCCTTGAGGAGCCAGGAAAGCTAAAAAAAAAAAAAAAAAGAGAAACCACAGTGGGTATGTTCAAAATTGTGCATTTTTTGTTGCAAAGTTAGAGAAGGCTGACTGGCTGCCCCAGCGCTTCCTGGTCTTCTTTGGGTACCTTCCCTACAGCAAAACTATTATAATTGGGAAGCCTCATAAGGAGAGATCTCGACTCTGTCAAAACTCTGCACAGACAGACTAGCTATGCAGGCCCAGTTTTCCTGTCTCTAGTGACCTTCCATCTTCCCCTCAACTAAATCTTCAATGGTTATTATGTTAACAGGAGAATTTAGGAACACACTAGTAGCTGCAACAGGTGGGGGAGCTAGTTTATCATTTTTTATCATGTCAATTGTGTTAATGCTTTGCTTCCTGAAGCCCAGGTCAGCACTGTAAGCAGGACTTCTGTGTTCCAGTGCTGAAATTCACCCATCAGCCTTTTCCCATGCACAGATATACATTTGAAAAAATGCTGCCTCCTGCCACTATGCTTGGAGCTGGCATGTCCTTTTAATGTGTGCCCTCTCCCTATCCCCTCCCACCACCAAACCAAGTCCCAGATACAAATTACATCAATGTTGCCCTTTTCTTCCCTCAATTCACAATTTGGTGGGAGTAAAGGGCCTCCTAATAGAAGTGAAGCAAGTGGAAAAATCCCTTCTTTCCTCTTGGGTGTGGATGCCCACTATATGAATGAGTGGGATCAGTGCACCCTGTGGGTTAGGGAGGGGTAGACTGAGCTTGCAGGGCATGGACTATAAATGGCCCTACCAAATCGTGGATTAGGAGTTATAGGGGGCTAGCTTCAAAAAAGGTATTTTGTGGCCTTGGAGGATGTGGGCTTGGGATGGGGGTGTACCGAAATAAATTACTGTGTTGACTCCTGGCAACATACAAGTACAGTGCTCTTTTGGGGGATTTAACTGAGAAAGTCTATTCTTTCACTGTTATTGCCCACCCCCAGATCATGAACTGGAAAAGAAGGGGGGGGAACAGTAAAATAATTTATATTTTGGGCTTTGGGGTGGGAGGGCTAGGGAGGTAGTGCACATTAAAAAGACAGTGCAGTTTTTAAAAATTTTATGTATGTACATGGGAAGATGGAGGAGGGTGGGAAATAACTGGGGTTGGGGTTGAGGAGAGGTTGCCAAAGGACAAGCCCTGGTTATACGAAGAGGGCTTGGAGTTTTTTACAAAAATGTTTTTTTGTTTAACTTTGCAAACTGCAAACCTATTCTGACCACCAGGAACTTTGCCTAGTTTTAAGCTTGTTGTTTGCAAGTTTTACATTTGAGAGGTTCACACTGTGCCAAAAAATAAGCTATTTACAAATGCAGTGTAGAGTCGAATGGGGGAGGGGTCCCCCTTGAGACTACAGTATGTTACAATGCAATTCAGGTAGCGCCAGGTCCAGTACTATAGCTTGTTGGATTGTGACTCCTATTTGGACACAGCATGACAGAGCCAGTTACCTGATGCTATGTCACGCTATGACTCGTTGGAGGCCAGCAGTGCCACCTACTCATCAAGGGCCAAGTTCTCCATGGTGTCCAGTGGTACCCAGCTCCGTAGGCCTGTTTCCACTCTGCAGTTGTCTGCCACTCCACGGCCCATGGCGATCTCTGCCCTCTGCTGTCTCTTGCTGCCCCAGAGGCCCCATAGCAGTTTTGTGACACAACTACCACCTGTCTGCTGCAGTTCTACAGGCAAGGGATTTCACATATGCCTGAAAAAGAGTTTGTGAAGGTCATCATTGTGAATGACCCTGTCCCCTGTTTACACAGTGACTCTTGCCTCCTTGTCCATGCATTGCTAAGAGGAAGAGAGGCTCCGAGTTTAGGAAATGATATCAGAAGGCATCTTGACCCAGCAGTAGACGTCCTCTGGGGAGATAGAAAGGGAATAGGAAACAGTGCTACAGAGTGCGTAGGAGGAAAGGGGGTGAGGAAAGGTAGAAAGGGAGGGAACTAAACCAGAATTTGGATATGAAAGAGGCACAGTGGGTGAGGCACCTGGCATCAGAGGAGAGGAGAGAGAGGGAGGAATAAAGAGAGTGATTACGAGAGGGACAATCCAAAGCAAAATAGCAAGAAGAGTGAAATGGGGGAGTCCTGTCTGGAAAGGATGGATTTGGGAGCTGCACTGCAGACTATGTCACCTTTTGTTTAGTTAGTTGGTTAGTTAGTTAGTTAGTTAGTTAGTCAGTTAGTTAGTCAGTTAGTTGTCGACTGGGAAAGGAGGATTAGACAATTCTACCTATTTTCAGCCTTGTCCCAGGGGGTCAGATGGAAACCAACCGAAGTCAAACCAGATTTATTTAGTTAGTTTTTATTAACCAGGCATGTGTATTAGATAATTAAATAGAATTTTTTAGGCATGCCCTAGGAGGCTACAACAACGCATGCAGACTACAAGCAAGATAATATCAAAGTACACACTTTACAAATGACAAAATGTAACAGTTGAAACAATATATCAACAATAAGTTTAGAGGAAATTAATTGAGTGCAAGACTGGAAAAGGTAAAAAATACTGTCAGCAAAGCAAGCAATCAGAAGAAACAGAATACATACGATGCAGAATGATGGCTACGGTAGCCATTCTAAAAAGACTGTAACCTCTGACACTTATGGAGCTCAGCTGAGATGGTGTTCCAGAGTTGTGCAGCAACACAGAGAAATGAGATATCACCTAGGCAGTGTTGGAATTACAGGGAGCTTGCCAGGACTTGCCCACCCCCCAGCTCTGAAGTGAGCCCTGGCAACTCACACATCACTGCCTTGACTTATGATTGGAAGGAGGGCTCAATTTAAAGACAGAGTTCTCATGGACCCCACTAGCACCCAAAGCTTGTTAAGTGTAATTCTAACACAGCACCCAGTTTTGTTTTCATTTTAGGTATTGTGTGGAGAGCAAACTATGGTTGGAAGACTTAGGAGATAGATATGGTTAGTAGGTTGAAGGAGTAAGGCAAGTGATTTTTGAGACTGCTTGTGAAGGATGTTGAAGATAACACCACCCAGGGTGAGAGCCACGTAGGAGGAAGTCAACCAAGTTTGGAATACAATGTACAGTGGTAGCCAAGGCGATTCAAAGCCAGAGCAAAATGGCAAATATTGTTGTACATCACATCCCACTTCTGCAAGGTTGTTTTGGTGAGGCCACAAAAACAGCCATCCTATATAGGAGCTTGGGGAGTAGTATGCACCAAGTAATGGTAGGGTGGGCTTTTGGACTGCCACTGTGGCTGACCCTATATGAAAGCCCCAGTGTACTGATTTATATATGCTCATGACATTAAGGCAGAAGTCCAGAGATGGATCCCTTGTTACACCTATATAATTTAATGAATAAGATAAATTGTTGCCCCAAAGGATGTTCTGACCCCCAAATTAAAGTTAGTGACCTGGTTGTTGATGGCAAATTAGAGGGAACGTCGGAAATATTAAATTTCCTTCAACTTCCCAATAAATATTCCTTTTTGTGCTCCAAATCAGGCACATGCTGATAAAATGGTTCAGCTCAGGAACATGGAATAGGCAACAGGTGCCTCCTTTCCAAAAGCTCCTTGAATGTGTTAAGCAACCGCATGCGGTATCCCAGTTAGTCTCATTGTTATACGGGAAACTTAATCCGGAGATATCAGGTCATTCTACTTACTGGGTGCGTAACTTCCCACATGATAATTTTTCATGGGAAAAAATTTGGGATGGAGTCCGCTTATGTATTACCAATGACCACTGAAGAATAACACAGTTTTACATATTGCATAATATCTATTATACTCCAACTTGACTGCATGGAATGGGAAAGATACAGAACTCAGTGTGTTTTAGATGTGAACAGGAAACTGGGACATTACTACACATACTATGGGATTGTTCCAAGGTAGCCTGCCTTTGGAAAGTTATTCGGGAAAGGGCTGACCCTTTATTGGGATTGCAGGAACATTTTTCACCACAGGTCTGTATAGTGGGGGACTATACTACTGTCCCTTTTAAGGAGAAGAGATACCATATGGCCATTATCTCTTTGTCAGTTAAAAGGCTTGTCCTTCGCTATCAGAAAGACCAGCATGCAATCTCCTACCTTGAGTGGGTAAAAGAACTCCTACACAACTTAAAAATGGAAAAGGCAATTGCGAGCCTAAGGGGTAAACTCCCCCTGTATAAATCCAGGTGGGAAAAGCTTTTCACACTTTGGTCCCTCCCTTCAGTTTCTTAGGAAACCAAATTAGAAGAGAAGAATTGAGGAGAGAACAGTAATACCCTATAGGGATACCCTATAGGGATACCCTATAAGGATCCACAGGAGGCCCTTTTCGGAGAGACTCATATGGATGATCTCTTTACTTCATGTTTTACAGATAATCGGGGTTGCGGTGTTACCTAGTAAAGGGAAATGGCACCATTGGGGAAGGTGAGAAGGCTCTGGGGGTGGGGTTGGGGAGGGATTAGGGGCTGGGGGTACGGGGGGAGTATTTAACTGCCGATTAGAAGGCGTGAGTATGTTAATTTGTTTTTCATGCACTCAACATATGGCAAAACCATTGAAAGGTTATTTAGGTACTGTAATATGCTTTGTTAAGGACTCATGCCATTGTACCAAAGTAAATTTTGCTGGAAAGATGTACGCCTGTTAGAAAGTGTTGATATGGTATAAAATAAATAAAGTTTATTTCATTTCAAAAAAAATAATTTAATGAAGACACTGATGAAAATTTGGTTCTGTCAGTGTACAGGACAGAGAGAGGGAGATGGCAGCATTTTAACCTTGGGACCAAGCTAAAAAGCATCATCTGGGTTTCTGAAGTGTTCAGGAGGGGCTAATCAGTAGAGAACCAATTTTGTAACTCCTGGAGGTCAGATGACAGCTGATTATTAACATCAATATGCTATCTGAGCTCAGAAAAAGGATACGGTCATCCACACACAAAATAGGTATGCTATATGAAAGACATGGATGGATATCATGTATATGGAAGGAGAAAAGGAGAGACCCTAGAATGGAGCCTTGTGGCACCCTGACTGAGAAGGAGGTCCCCAGCTTGACTCACTGATACCTGTTGTTTAGATAGTTTCTGAACCGGGGTACAGCTGAGGAGGACTCACCTAAATTACCAAGCCCCATGCACAGTAAGTGGTCATCAACAAGATACCATAGAAGAAGAGAGGGGTGATTATCTTCCTTGCAATCTCACAATGGGCAGCAAGTGGGATACTCGCTTTGTTCCTGTAGAGTGCACCAAGCTTGGAGGTGATCTGACCCTGCTCCATACCTAAAAGAATGGAGTCAGTGAGCCAGAGGAGAGGTGGTAGATGTGGAGTGCAATTTCCTGAAGCCAGACTGGAAAGGTGTGAAGAAGGAGAAATAGTCAAAGACGGTAGAAATATATAAGTAAGGAATACATGTCTAGATTATGTAGAATGCAGCATCAAAATAAGCATACATGTATTAATACCCATAAAATGCATATCATCGGTTGTTCATCTTGTACATAGATTTTGCTGCCCTGAGCTATAGACTTTCAACTCCTGTGACACCAAAGAACACTGATGATAAGAAAATGAAGAACAGGAATAGCAAATAGGTGCATGTCACCATTCTCAGAGTTGTTGTTCATGGGCTACATCTGGTTTAGAGATCTTATTAAAGGGCCTTAGATGAAAAACTGCATTTCTCAGTCTACCACACATCAAATCTTAACTAAGCGATCGCATCCTCACATCACAAATGAAAACAAAACATTGACATGAAATTAAACACAGTTAGTAAAATACAACACAGAAGCACATGCATGGCATTTTCAGAAGCCAGAAGGGGAAGGAAACAGATTAATTTCAGTGCTTTACAGTAACTGTACATTGCTATTTTTGTTTTAAACTTAGATTGTGGGCTTTTAGTGACACTGTAATTACTTTGCTGTCTTTACTTAGAATTGTTTTTGGGCTGTTGAAAATTTAAAACCTAGTTTGTTGTGCTTGTAGTGGTGGTGTATTTCTTTGCTGTCTTTAATTGCTGCAAATTTTGTATTGGCTTTTCTGACTTGCCCTGTAGTTTGGGTGAGGGGTGCTAATTATTTGGCCTCTGACCTCAGCTACGTGATAATTGGAGGTGGGGCTTAGTCAGAGTTGAGGTAGCAAGTAATTTTTGTTTTCTCGGAAGAAGCCAGAAGCAAGAAGGGGAAGGAAACAGATTCATTTCAATGCTTTACAGTAATTGTACATTGCTATTTTTGTTTTAAACTTAGATTATGGACTTTTAGTGACACTGTAATTTCTTTGATGTCTATACTTAGAATTGTTTTTGATCTGTTGAAAATTTAAAACCTAGTTTGTTGTGCTTGTAGTGGTGGTGTATTTCTTTGCTGTCTTTAATTGTTGCAAATTTTCAACCCCTCCCCTGCCCCCTACTCTTAATTATATGCCCTGTTAAATCTGATTGACAGGAGCTAAGCACAGGCTATAGTAGGGGTTGTGGAGTTGGAAGGGCATAAGGGGGAAGAAGCCCGCCCTCAGCACGACAAGTGTTTTGACTCATTTTTTATTTTTTTAATTTTTAAAGAAAAGTATCTGAGGAGCAGTGGCAGGATTTTTAGGACAGTGAATTAATAAAGGAACTAGGAGAGCTTCAGTAACAGATAGTACTGGAATAGCAGTAATAATAATAATAATAATAAGCTTTATTTCTTTTGTGCCTTTCTAAAATCAAGGCGCATTACAATAAAATGACAACATAAAAACATCTTAAAGTAAATTAAAATCAAGATTAAAGTACACCACATCAGTCAGTATCTACATCATCTCCAAATGCCTTTTTCCATAAAAAGGATTTCAAACCTCTTTTAAAACCCTCCACTGTCATGCACTCTCTAATCCAACAGGGTAGAGAATTCCAGAGGGTCGGCGCAACAAACATAAAAGCTCAGGCGCTGGAAGATTTTAAAACTACCCTCAGAATCTCTAGCAAGCCCTCGCTGGCTGAGCAGAGTGGTCGCATCAGAAGGTAAGGAACCAGAAGATCTTTCAGGTAGTCTGGGCCCAGGCCATGTAGGGCTTTGTATGTCAGTAATCCTAATTTAAAGGTGATCTGCCACTGAACCAGCAGCCAGTGCAGATCCCACAGCACCGGTGTAATATGGGAAGAACGAGAAGTCCCCATTAACAACCAGGCCACTGAGTTCTGCACTAGCTGCAAGCAGCAGATATCAACCCCAGGAAGCCCAAAGTAAAGGGAATTGCAGTAGTCCAAATGAGAGGTCACAAAGCCGTGGATCAGCGTGGGCAGGTCACCGGACGGAACAAGGTGCTTGATCCTAGCGATGTTCCTTAGATGGTAAAAAGATACCTTAACAACCACCGACACCTGCGCACACAATGTCAGCCAATCATCAAGGATCACCCCCAGGTCATGCACCTGTTCAGAGGCAGGGAGCTCCACATCTTCCAGGAATAAACATGAGGTTTGATTTGCCTCCAGCCCCTCAATCCAGCGGCCGGGATCCACAACCATCACCTCCATCTTCCCAGAATTCAACTTCAACCAGCTGGACCTCATCCAACCCTGGATCTCGCTGAGACAGTTGTTGAACACTGAGAGTGCTCTATTCTAGTCAGGTGCAAAAGGAGGCAGTATAGCACAGTGGTCTAAGGCTCTGAGCTGCAAATTTGGTGACATCCAGCAGACCAGACCTGGGTTTGAATCTCACAGCTTCCACTTGCATACTGTGTGACCCTGAGCAAGTCACTTAACCTCCTTGTGCTCCCAGGTCGCTCCTGTAAAAAAGCTTTCAGCTTAGTGTGCTATACCTGGTTAAACAACTAAAAAAAAGACAGATAGAGCTGGGTATCATCGGCATAGCAATGAAACTCCAGCCTATATCGTCTTACAATGTCTCCGAGGGGAAGCATATACACCACAAACAACATGGGGGCCAGCACAGAGCCGTGAGGCACCCCACAGGACAGAGAGGTAGGATCAGAGGAAAATATCCCCAGTACCACCCTCTGAGTTCTATCTATGAGGAAGGAGGTAAACCATCTGTGTACCAAACCCGACAATCCACAGATGCATCTCAGGCACTCAAGTAACACCCCATGGTCTACGGTGTCAAATGCTGCTGACAAATTCAGAAGGACCAAAATGGACCACTTTTTCTGGTCTCTCTCCATCAGGAGATCATTGAGCACCTGAACCAGCGCAGTCTCAGTGCTATGCCTCTTTCCAAAACCTGATTGAAGAGGGTTGTAGATGTTATGGATGGATAAATGGTTGTCTAACTGGGCTGCCACCACTTTCTCGATTACCTTGCCCACAAAAGGGAGGTTCGAGATAGGTCTGTAGTTGGCTAGGGAGTTTGGGTCCAGAGAAGCCTTTTTCAACACTGGTGTCACCACCGCTTCCTTCAGGGAGTGGGGATATTCACCAGAGTCTAAGGAGCACCAGACTATCCTAGCTAGAACTGGGATGATAACCTCGCCACAGCCCATAATCAGGGCAGTGGGGACCGGGTCTAAACTACAGCTAGTGGTGCACAAACCCTGGACAATCCTCATAACATCTTCAATTTCTGGCCTTTTGAAGGAACTCCAGGCAAACGGGGGGCTTGTAGCGCAGGCTGGACCACAGCAACTCCCATAGAGAGTGCGGTGTGAGTCTCGGCCCTGTTGTCGACCACCTTATCTGCAAAGAATTGAGCAAGCTCCTCACACTGCATTTGTGAAAAGGCTCGATGAACCTGTAGACAGGCTGGGTTGCATAGCCTGTCTATGGTTCAAAAGAGCTGGGCTGGTCGGTTCTGTGCAGCAGCAATTTCTCCGGACAGGAATACTGCCTTCTTTTGAGTAATTGCTGACTGATAGAGTTCATAATGCTCTAGGAGTCTAAGATGGTCGGCATCTAAGCCAGATTTTTGCCAGCACCTCTCCAACCTGCGTCCTAGTCACCGCATCTCCCTCAGATCCCGGTCAAACCAGGGGGATTGAGGGTGAAGGGAGAGAGGATGCACACAGGTGAGAGCAATTGAATCCAAAGCAGTGGTAATAGCCTTATTATAGGCTAACACCAACACTTCAGGATTAGAGCTTGTCCCAGGAAGTTCTGATAGGTCAAGTACCACAGTTAGGCCTTCGGGAGTTACATCCCTTAAAGGGTGGTACTTGACCATCTCCACAGGGGTAGGGCTATGCAGGAGGAATGCAGAAATTGAATCTCATGGTGTGATGGTCAGACCATCCGACAGGTTCCATCCCCACATAGGGGCCTCCAGCCCCAGCAGGAAGACCAGATCCAGGTCTAAGTGTAGTATAATGTGGGGAGTGGCAGACCTTCTGGATGCTGAGGTGATGCCCTATCTGCATGCATCTATCTGGACTGCAGGAGGAGGTAGCCAGACTCAGAACGGATGTAAACTGGGTCAGGAGTACCATCACCCCTATCCAGAGACCACCCAGTCCAATGCCGCTGCTGCAAAGGATGCCGAGAACGAGGAGCACTTGGATGACAGTGGGCTCAGGGAGGGTTAGGGCGGTCAGGCAGAGGCACATTCCAGATCCTATTCCACTCAAGAACTCATATGCCACACTGGCATATGGGGACAACCAAATAGAGGTACCCAGAGAAGTGGAAGGAAAGGATGTGGAGGTTAGCCAAGGAGGTGACCTCAGTGGGGAAAGCAGTGGACCCCAGAGGAGGAGGAAGCAAATCCTGGTGGGGGACTCCATCATAAGAGGAATCCAGCTAGGAACACAGAAGGAGGAGGACAGGGAGTTGAGGTACCTACCAGGTGCCACGGCATAGAGGGATGGAAGGAAGATCCTGGGGATCACTGGGAAGACAAGATGGGAGGGTGAGCTGGATGTCATTATCCACCTAGGTACTAATGCCCTGGCAAATGGGGAGCCAAAGGAAGTTCAGGAAGAGTTTAGGAAATTGGGAGGGGTCTCAAGCAAGTAGCTACTTCTGTCACCTTCTCGGAAGTACTTCCTGCGAGAGGCATGGGAGAGCATAGGGGTGCATGCACCAGGAAATGAAAATTACGTACCTACCATAATTCTTGATCTTCTCTTGTATCTTCACCATTCATTACTGCTTGGCTTAGTGCCAGAGGCGCGCACCCGCCATGGGAGTTTTTTTTTTTTTGGAGTCGGCTCCAATGGCGCCGCCCTCAAGAGCGACGCACTGCGTCATGCGCGAGGGGAGGCCATTAGGTGCTGTAGACTCTTCCTCTATCTCAATTCTGGTAGCCGGAGAGATGAAAATAAAAGGTAAGGAAAAAGGAAAGCGAGGCAAGAGAGCCGAGGGACAGAAAAAGGAAAGGATATAAACTGAAAAAGGCATAAGCTGGTAAAGAATAGACAGAGGAGCGAGAATTCCTACCCTAAGGGACCACAGGGCCTCCTTTCCAGGGCGGCTCTAGGGGAGGAACAGAGAGAGGGAAAGAGAAAAGAAAAAGAAGAAAGAGAAGAAAAGGAAGCATGCTGAGAGGGAGAACAGTGCCCATCGAGCATTGGTTGAGAGGCTTATAAGCTCGAGACTAAAACAAAGGAGCAAGAATCCCTGTTGATAGGACTGAGAGAAGGTTTAACCGAACCACCTGCACAGATCAGATACAAGGGCAGATTCTCTGACCTCTCAACATGCCAAGTCCCTACATCCTAGCTGACAGCTCACAGACTGCCCGGGCAGAAATCTGTTCCGGAGAGGGCGCCCACCCAGGAAGGGGACTATGCCCCTTAGCACCCTGTTAAGTGCTAACACAGAAGTGTATGGGGGAAAGATTATGCCTTACTGAAGGCAGCTTTGTATGAAAGGATGAAGTGGGAACTCAGTCAGACTCCCTAAGGCAAGGCAAGAACAGTTGCTCAAGGCTGAAAGTGCAAAGCACCAGCTAGAATGAGCTTAATGATAACACCTGCCAGGGGAAATCCAAATTTTTGTTGAGGCCGAGCCAGAGCATGGTCTCTTAAGCTGTGAACTGCGTAACATGATCAAGGTACCCAGAAGTCGCACCCTAGGGGCAGTCAGAAAGAGTTCCCTCAGAATAAGTGAAAAACACAGACCGTGCTTGTTCCTCTTTACCTTGAGGAAAAAAGGATCCATTCACTAAGAATGGAAAACAGAACTTTTTTTTTTTTTTGGGCATAAAGGCCAAAGGAAGGGAGAGGAACGAGATGGGAGGGGGAGAGGCCACCGTAGGAGGCCACTGAGGAGAAGGTGGGTGGGTATCAGTAATGAATAGCGAAGATACAAGAGAAGATCAAGAATTACGGTAGGTACATAATTTTCATATCTTCCCTTGTCAATCTTCACCATTCATTACTGCTTGGGTGAGTACCAAGCCCCCCCACAAAAAAAAGAGGGGTAGAAACCCTGAGGGAACAAGATCTCCAGCCTCCTGTTGGTGAGATACAGAAGGGGAAGACCCTGGGCTAATCCAGAGAGAAGCCTATGGGGGAGAAGAGCTAGGAGGTGCCCCCGAGGAAGGGGAGACAGAGGAAGCCCCTGCAGTAGTCTCCTAGCTCTGGAGGAAAAGAGACGGGTCCCCCAGAAAGCGGAGCAAATCACCCTATGCCGGGCCAGGGGTGACAGACTTGATAGACGAAGCCATGCTGTCCATCTAATGCAGATCGCTGTCCCCGCAAGCCTGGAAGCCACCTCATTGGCGTCATAAGATGCCCTTGCTTGGTGTCTTGCCAGCTCCAGGCCTATAGCAGAGAGGGCAATAGCTTGTCTGGTTTGCTCCATATCAGGCATTGATGCTAAGATTTAAGAAAGCATCGACCGCAAATGCCTACTGTAGGCAGCGTGATGGGCCTGATGAGATGCAATGCAAGACATCGCATGAGAGGAAGAGAACACTCTTCACCCCCACCGGTCAAATTAGACCCTGGAGCAGTCATCAGCAGTTGAAATAGTCAGTTGCAATTCAATGCAGTTGCAATCAGTTGCAATTGCATTGGATTGCAGTCATAAAATAGTGGAGTTGAAATCCACTGCAGTTGATGATTCCATAACCCATCCAGGTTTGTTTTTGTGGTGCACTGCAGTGTGTTTCTCTCTTTTTCTTTCCTGGGGGAGGAGGGGGGCCATGAATATTTAATGGTCCTCAACCACCGGCACCAAGCCTTACAGCCAAAAAAATGCACCCCTGGCTCCTGGACATGAAGCACCCACCAATTAAGAGAGTTTGAAAGAGGAGCCAGGAGCTTGAGAGTGTCTGTGACTGACTGCATGGGGTGGCAGGGAAAGCGTGCCGAGGTAGGAGAGGAGACTGTCAGGAGAAGAGGCATCCATCTGTGTTGGTGTGTGGGCAATGGAGCGAGCAGCATTTCTCTGCAGGGATAAAGTTTGGCTGTTCGGCCTTTAATTTAAAAATAAGTTAACTGTGTCCACTGTCCTGATGTGTCCGGTGACTGAGAGAGATAAGTGTGTGGCTGTGCAGGTCCCAGTCAGTCCTCCAGCAAAGCCAGGCAGCAGTCCTGTGAGGCAGCATGTCAGTGATCGGTCGTGGTTGGGATCAGCCCGGAACCTCGTTGGCCGGCCCATCGGATGACTCTCACTCCAGTCTCAGTCAGGGCTTCAGAGTCGGTGAGGAGGGAGGTGCTAGGTGCACTAGTTCCACTGTGTGGAGTACCAGAGTGGGGACGTGGGTCTGGGTTGGGGACCGACTGTGTGGGTTGGGAGGAGGGCACACAGCTCCAAAAACACTGGCACCACCACCGGTAGAGCAGCAGCAGCCTGAGCCATGGAGCCATCAGATGATGACTGAATCATCACACGACACCTGGCCGAACTGGCAACAGGCTGCTACAGTGAACAAGGTACTGTGTGGGATGTTATATATAAGGCCCGCTAGGACTGGGCAGTGGGAAGTAGGAAGGAGGAAGAGGATGGTCTCTCACAGACTACTCAGTCTGTCTGTGTGTCTGCTGCATGCTGGGCTGGTTTGTCTGGCTGGTTGAGGGCTTGGGGGCTGTGGGGCACAGGGGGCTGAACTTGAAAAGCCAAGGCGATTGATCATCATCGATCTACTGCTGGCGGCCCAGCTGGGTTTTTTTCTGACTGTGGTGGCATTGTGAGTAAGTCAGACTCCCCATGAGGTCATGGAGCAGGCCAGGCACAGGTGGTAGGTTGGTGAGTTCCCGGACCCATAGGAGGGAGCGCGGAGCATGGTCGGTCGGGTCCAATGGACAAAATGTTTGTTGTTTGCCACTGTAGGAATTGGATAGACTAAATATTAAAGTCCTCATGGCAAGATGAATAAAACTTTAAAAAACACATTAGTGTACATGCTGAAAGCCAAAACAAATTCAGAAACTGTCAGAAAATGCTTTTTTATTATCGATGATCTTTTTTTAGCTTTAAACTTAAAAACTATGGATACATCTTAGTTATGGTATACCATACAGGAGGTATTTCTAGGGGTCCTCCCTTAAACTGTTTTTAGACTCACAGATTCTGCTAGTAACTAACATATATTGATGGTTGGCTCTGTTTGCAAAAGGGTACTGTCCTAGCTTCTGTGGGGTGTTTAAGAGGCCCTACCTATACTTTATTTTAGACTCATAGTTCCTTCTCTATGTAACTAGTATTACTGCTGCTTATTTTTCTGTACTGTATATTGTTTTACTGCCCTGCTTCAACTTGTTACTTTTAGGGACTTAGTATATTTTGTTGTTGTTTTGACTGGTTATTGTGCTTTAGTGGGTCCCTACTGTGTGTAGATTTGTTTCACGGCACTTTGTATTTGCATTTTAAAGAGCAGCCGGCTTCTAAGCTGCTGCAGACTAGTTGCTTCTCCCTCCAACATATGCAATACCTCACCTCTCCCAGAGTTGAGGAACATAAATAATTCATTTTTTTTCTACCCATTTCTGAAGTTAAAATGCTACTAAATCCCAAATGTTAAAAACGAAGCTGCTTCTCTTCCAGGCCTCAACCCATCAACATGCCCCCACATAGGCACATGCAGCCCTGTTTTGTAATGTTATCTTCATCTCCGCCAAATACATAGCAGGGTGGAGGCTGTCCAGAGGAGGGCAACCAAAATGATGCAGGGTCTGCACCAGAAGACATATGAAGAAAGACTAAAGGAGCTTAAGATGTATAGCCTCAAGGAAAGGAGGGAGAAGGGAGACATGATAGAAACTTTCAAATACCTGAAGGGAATCAACATAGTCCAAGATGGTAGCATCTTTCAGAAAAAGAGATATGCAAGAACAAGGGGGCACAATCTGAAGATAGAGGGGGATGGCTCAGAGGTAATGTGAGGAAGTATTTCTTCACAGAGGGGGTTGTGTTATCATGGAACAGCCTTCCTGAGGAGGTTACAGAGTCAGAAACAGTGAGGGAATTCAAGAATGCATGGAACAGACATAAGGCAATTCTGGTGGGGGGTAGGAGGAAGTAGGCTGTTGGTTAACTAGGATCTGCAGCTTATCTGTTAGGTAGGGAAATGGGCAGACTAGGTGGGCCAAGCAGTCCTTATCTGCCATCAGATTCTATGTCTCTATGTCAGAAGAAGAAGGCTGTGAGTGCGTGTGCCCCATTGATTTCAAGGGGGATTTTCCATAAATTTTATTAACTTTTGTAGTCAAAATTTTATTTAAAAAAAGATATGAAATTAAAAAGGTACGACAAACTACTTCATAATAAAATTCAGCGACGGTGAAAGTTGAAAAAATTGGTTGGATTTTCTTAAGTTAGTTGAAGTCCGAATTTTAAAACTAGTTGAAAAAATCAGTCATAATGTGTGGTAAGTCAGTCATAATTGTTTTTCAACTGACTCCGGGGTCTAGGTCAAATTGTAGGGAATCCGAGTTCGGTGGACGGTCGTGCGCCAGATGGTGGCACCCGGAGGGAGTCTCTAGGTATGCCAAACTAGAGGGTGAGTTGGGGAGAGTACCCAGGGATTCTGAAGGGGCACAATACCATACCTACATTGGCAGTCTGCCAGGGCTGGAGAAAGGGTGGCTTGCGACTGCCAGGAACGGATAGACACCTCCTGGAAGGGAATAGGCCAGGATAGTACCACCAAGTGCTGGGCACTGAATTCGCCAAGGAATTCACACATCTCCCATTCAGTATTGTCTCGCCTAACGTAGGAAATTTGAAGATCCCTCACCATCCTCGAAAGGAATCGCTGACATTCAGTGAAATCAGCATTGGAGGAGAGATGAGCAGAGGGTTCCTCTCCCTCAGAGGAGGGAGATGAGGATGATGGAGAGCTTGAGTGTCCAGAGGATTCTTGTGGCAGTGGGGATAGGTGAAAAACCCACTCATTCATGCACCTGACATATGAGGGGAAGGCCGACGCAGAACCTCTGAATGCCTCCCAGGATAACGGACCCATGGGACTGACATGGCCTGGGAGAGCGGGGGGGTGGCTGCAGAGGAATGGGAGATGGGCACCTACAGAGAGGCAACTGTCCTCTGCTAGGACTCTGGAATCCAGGGAACGGAGCCCGAGCTGGCGGGATCCCGGACAACAGAATAGGTCGCAAAACGGAACCCTGAAGATGCGAAGCCTGGAAGATCCCAGAAGGGGATCCTTCCCTGTGATGAACCTGGGACTGCATGGATCCAGAGGGCAGCCCACAGCAACGCCACAGAGGGACCCGGGGTCCAAAGGAAGAGCAGGGCCCAGCGCTATGGCTCCTAGCCACCCGGTGGCCAACAGAGACCGAGATGCCTGAACCCTGCCCCTCAACCCCCTCCGGATAAAGTCCCTCCTCCTGTTCAGTGATCTCTCCCACCCCAAGAGTTTTGCAGCACCAGGGTCGGTAGCTGCCACAAGCCCCCTGGAGGGAGCCCTCTCCACCCCCGCTCCTTCACCCCCAGGGACGCCAGACCACCCCTAGCCTGGGGGGCCTCAGGGGAGGACAGCAGCGGGGACAGAGGAATAGCCCGCTGGGCCGGCTAGCACCTCGTGCCACCGAGGACCTGACTCCGAAGAATCAGGTTGCCAGTACGGGTCCATGTCTGAATCATCAGCCTCCGAAGAGGAAGACAACAGCTGGACCACAATACTAGCAACCTCAGGGGTCCCCGGTGAAACAGCACAGCGAATGGCGCCAGTGCCGGATGACCTCAGACCCCCTGCGCCAGCTAAGCCCGGCCCCGGCTCCCCACCGGCTCCGGCCAGGCTCACGGCACTGCCATCAGTGCCGGGACCCAAACCGGCACTGCCAGGAGAGCGAACCAGGCCCGCAGCGCGCAAGCAGCACAGCGGCGCCATCTTGATCACCGGCACCGCCCGCGGCTCTGGGATCTGAAATGGCGCCGGAAGGTGGCGTCGAGGCTCCACCGATGCCAGGCCCAGCAGGTGTGGGCCTCGACACTGGGGGAGCCTGCACCTCCGAGGAGGTGACTGCTGAGGCGGTGTGTCCTCCGCGGCCCCGGGAGGGACCTCGACGTTCCTCCGACACCGCAAAGGAAGCTTCCTCTTCAGCAAGAGAAGATGAGGAAGCCTCCGCCTCTATGGAACATATAGGCCCGAGAGGGGAACCGGAGGAAGGGCCTAGAGACCTTACCTGGGAATCCTTGGAGCGACGCCGTCCCCCAAAATTCGGCGGAGCCTTGCCGATCTTGAATGCGTGGACTTCGAGGATGAGATGGTCCATGGAGAAACAGGTGTCACACACATCCATATCGTGGTTGGGTCCCAGGCAACGAAGACAAACATCATGCCAATCCGTGACGGAAAAATGCCGGCCACAGGAACACCAACGCATAGGGGCATGGCTCTCCTTCGACTCAGCAACCAAAAAACGGGTTGGAACACATTATGCCGATGGGGAGTGGGTTCCCCCATCAACAAAATTCAAGGGGAAGGAGGTATACATGCCAATGGGGATTGGGACCCCATCAGCAAAGAAAAACTGTCAGGGGTGCATGATGGGCACCCCCTCAGCAATCAAAAAAAGGGGGGGTTACATGATGCTGACGGGGATTGGGCACCCCCATCGGCACATAATAAATGGGGGTGTTGACAGGCAACAGTGGCAGTCACTGCCGCCATGTTGCCTGCACATAAAGGGAGGCGTGTTGTGGTCACGCTGCATGAGAGCTTCACTCTCATTGCAGCAGACCTTTTCTCTCATGTCTTCACCTCATTAGCTAGGCAGGGTGTCGGCCCCTGCTGCTGGCTGATTGGGGAATGCGGAATGCACCTATTGGTGCATGCCCTGCATGTGCCCAACAGTGACTGTGCCTCCAAATCTGCACTACTGCAAGATGTTGGCTGCGCACGCGCACCAACGTAAAAAGGGTTAACGTATGTTGACAACAGAAAACTAAGTTAGAATCAGCTTTTTGATCATGCGTCTTTTCAGGAATTAGCTATACTGTAAGGAGAAATACTAAAAAGTAAGCAATGAGTAGAACTGGGATTTCTTTTCTTGATAATTCCCAAAGAAGACCTGTGGCTGAAATGTTGATTCTAACTTTAATTTATAGAAACATAGAAACAGAATTTAACAGCAGATAAGGTCTGTTTACTCCTCCCAGTCTGCCCATTTTTCCCTGCCTACTACCTACAGTACATTATCAATGCAGACCCTACTTGTTCTACAGCTCTTTATCCCTCTCCTCCCTCCTTTCAACTACAGTGTCCTTGTGCATGTCCCATGCAGTCTTGAACCCCACCATTGTTTTCAATTCCACCACCTCCACTGGAAGGCTGTTATAGGCTTCCACCACTCTTTCTGTGAAGAAATACTTCCTTCCATCTCTCCTGAACCTGTTCCCCACCAGCTTCATAGCATGTCCCCTTCTTCTTGAACACCTTTTTTTTCTGAAAAATATTTCCCTCCTGTGAATTACTTACCCCAGTGAAGTATTATATAACAGGGAATATTTACTGTCTTTTTCCTTTTGCTATTTTCATTGGTTCCATATTAGCACTAAAATAAACAAACTCTGGTCAGAGCCAACAAGGCAGCATAATGCTGTTTTCAGTGTCAGTGTCTCAGCAGGTTACACACTCTACTCTGAGGCTAGAAGATCAGAAGGCTGTAAGTTCTATCCCCACACCAGGCACTTGGGTTAAATCCCAATACTGGCACTATAGTGCTGCACAAAGGGGTTGCTGCACTCCTGAGGTACCATCTTTCAGATGAGATGTTAAACTGAGGTCCCTTCTGCATGTTCTGGTGGTTGTTCATGTGGGCATTAAAGATCCTATGGCACTTCTTAAAAAGAGTAGGGTAATTTTCCTGGTATCCTAGCCAGTTTCCCCCATTCACTAAAATACTACCAACAGCTTCTTTGGGTCCAATTTCAGTTGGTTATCATCTGTACCTGCCCCCCAGATATACAGTATATCTATATATATATATCACATATACATATATATATATATATATATATATATATATATATATATATATATATATATATATATATCTTTACCAAAAACTTGCATTAATGCATCATTTAGGGTTAAAGCACAAAAAGTCAGGAAATGAGACCTTTAAGGTTGCCCCTACCCTCGAATCATGTACCACCCACTCCTCCACAGACTGACAGATGCCAGGTGTGTCATTGGGGTTGTGAGGCATTCCATGTGTAAGCATGTTGACATGGTACGGTAAAGAAGAATGGGATGACATTTAGGCCTCACAACCCCAATGACGCACCCCAACATCTGTCAGTCTGTGGAGGAGGGGGGTACACGATAGAGGGGCAGGAGCAACCTTAAAGGTCTAATTTCCTGACTTTTTGTGCTTTAACCCTAAATGATGCATTAACTCAGTTTTTTGCAAAGAATTCCCTTACTTTTTGAGAAAGCATAGTAAAGTACAATGTTGCACAAGTTGGTGGGAGAGCAGGGTCTGAAATTTCTGCCTAACATAACAGTACAAGTACTTAATATCATATGTATTGGTGGGAGCGTGGGGCCCAAGGGTCCCACTCTCCCACCAGCTTGAAATGAAACTAATTTTCATTTGTTGGAGTGGCAATATTCCACACCCATTTACATTTTACACACCTAACCACTGAAAAT
Organism: Neoceratodus forsteri; assembly: GCA_016271365.2. Lineage (NCBI taxonomy): Eukaryota > Metazoa > Chordata > Ceratodontiformes > Ceratodontidae > Neoceratodus > Neoceratodus forsteri. Next base: position 730,650,577 of record CM057456.1, on the reverse strand, counting down.
TACCTCTGCGGCAGTAAGGCTAGCTACCCTATCAATGTCAAGCCACTACCACAATGGAGAACGCTATCTGCAAAATGTAAACTGCGTCACACAATAACTCTGCAGCAAATTAATGTTGTGACAGCTAAACACCATAAGTCACATCTCCAGGACATCCCATCAACACCCTCCAAATGTCAAGTTAAAAGACCAAACCGTTTCCGAGATATTTAATTTTAAAGTTTGAGATTTTCATTCATCAGAGTGGCATAGTTCTGCACCTATTTACATTTTACACACCTAACCACTGAAAAGTACTTCCGTGGCAGTAAGGCTAGGTACCCTATAAATTGCAAGCCACTACCACAATGCAGAACACTATCCACAAAATGTAAAGTGCGTCATGCAATATTTCTGTAACAAATACATTTTCCAACACCATAATTCACATTTACAGGACATTCCCTCAACACCCTCTAAATTTCAAGTTAAAATACCAACCCATTTCTGAGATATTTAATTTTAAAGTTTTAGCACCTTTAAAAATTCTTCGATCACGAGAATCGACCGTGAATTCGCTATCAAAGATCATCTTTGATCGTGAGGAGGCATCTGGTCCTGAAATTTGGGTTATCTGGTCCCTCCCAGAGGCATCTGGCCCAGCAAAAATCTGGCCATCTCATCTCATCCTCATGAACAAAGCTTGCGATCAAGCAATCTCGCGATCAAAGAATTTGCAGGCTCACGATTAAAGAATGAAAAAAACATTAAAATTCCATTTTTTGACACAACTACATTGAACCATAGGCATGCTTCAATACAGCGAAGCCCCTGAGCAAATTCTATCCTAGTTTGACTTCACAAGTCAACCTTGGGCTGAGATATTTGATTTTTTGCCAACTGAAAAGTCTGGCCATCTTGTCCCTCCCTCATGAACGAAGATCACAATCAAAGAATCTCATGATCAAAGACTTTGCAGGCTCATGATCAAAAACTGTTAGCAAGCCACGATCAAAGAATTAAAAAGTTTAAAGCTCTATTTTTGACATAAGTACATTAAACCACAGGCATGGCTCGACAGAGGGAAGCCCCCTGAGCAAAACACATCCAAGTTTTACTTCAGAAGTCACCCCTGGGCTGAGATATTTGTTTTGTTTTTCCAACCCCAAACTGAAAACAAGATGGTGGCTGTTGCGATCAATACATTTCTCATGATCAAAGATTCTTTGATCGCAAGCCTGCAAATTCTTTGATCGTGAGGAGTGACCAGATGGCCAAAACCCCATTCTTCTTCTTTTGCAAAATAACCATATAAATTTTCCCATAGACTTATAATGGGAGCTAAAAAGATTAATAACTTTTAAATGGATTAATATTTTTTCACCAAACAAAAAGTGGCATATTCCTTGACTCAAGCTCTTTCTACGTGCCAAGTTTCTGACCGGCAGACCACACGACGGCCGAGCAGCACCACAGAAAAAATCTGAAAAACTGCTCACAGAGCTGGTGAAAAGTGTATTATTCAGCGTTTTGACGCGAAAAACCATAAGCCTGACTGAAACGCAACTTGGCAAATCAAGAGATCTACCATGCCCCACCATGCATACCAAATTTCATGCAAATCCATTGAACGGGTCCAAAGTTATTAACGTGAAAAATTTCAAGTTTAACATAGAAGTGCCTTCATAACCCTAAATATAGGGGCACGACCACACCCCTATATATATATATATATATATATAAATACAGTATATAAATATATATATATATATATATATATATATATATATATATATATATATATGTGTGTGTATGTATATATATATATATTTTCAATTGAGTGCGCACCGGGAATTGGTGCTGTAGAAACGTACTCAGAATGCATCCACAAAAAGTTTCCAGCACACACAAACCTTATACTGGAATGCCAAAGAAACTGGAACTGAAGATTAGGAACATTTTAAATCCATTTGTTTATTCGTTTTAAAACAGCTTCCAAATCCCAAACATCTGACATGTTTCGGATCACAGATCCTTTTTCAAAGACACCAATATATATAGAACCTCAAGCAGTTCAATATTTTGTTTAAACTGGCAGCCAAGAACAGTATCCACCTGTGATTGCAGGCCCTGTTAAAGTTAACACATTCTCTGGTGTCCACGGGTACAACCAACCCTCTTACCTCCAGGCCCGTTAATAAAAAAATCATTCCCTGTTGTGCAGTGGTACCATTGTTGCCCGATCGCCTGTCCCAGTAGTAAGAAATAATTATTTTGTTGCAGTATAAGGTTGGTCTGGTCCAGTGGTATGGAGGGATGAGGCACTATGTGCCTTATTGCCCACCACATCAGTGACCCAAGTTCAGAAACATGCCAGGTTGCCAGGGGTCAGAAAGCAGACTGAACGTTCATCAAATAGCTGTCCTGTCCGTCCATGGGGAGGCATGCTGACTCAACTTTTGGCTTCCTCCAGGTGAAGGCAGGAACTCAAGAGGGGAAAATGCAAAAATGGCTAGCACAGGCTCCATAAAGTCCTACCCAGCTACCTCTGTTCCACATGACCACTTGGTGACTGGCTTAGTTGTGGATGTAAATGTCTGGGTGTGGGGAAGGATGGCTCTCCCCTTTCTGGCCACCCTATCATGGGGGTGGGAGGCAATCCATGGGAACTTTGGGCTCTGTGGTTTAGGACAGGTGAGTGATGGACAGGTGAGGTAGGGATAGGGCTGAGAGCCTGCCCGAATCAATTGGCAAGGCAAAAAGTTTTATGGAGGGGGGAAAATGCTGCGGTATATATGACCTTAACACATACAGTATACACAACCCTCCCGTAATTGGTGCAGCTGCACTGTTACAGTAAACCTATCAAGTATAGGTAATATGTACAGGGTCTCTTACCAGGGTACTATGGAGCCAAAAGTAGGAGTCATAAAGGGATGATGGCCCAGATAATTAAAGCTTTGTGTGGTGCGCAAACCATTTGCACGGGTTTAGTGCAGGATTAGCACGGGTCTGCCATATTCAAAAGGCCAGATAGCACGTGCAAACCACATTAGCATTGGGCAAACCATAATTATATGCAAGAGGTAAAGTGAACATGAATACTGATGCTATGAGATATTCAGCGACTAGCACCACGCTAAGGTGTTTAGCGCGTTGTAGTGTGACCCTTAGCGTGGTACATATTACTGCCCAAGGAAAGCTGGTCTTAACCCTAGGCAAACAGCTTTGCGCAACAATGTTGCTTTGCATGGTGTTTGCATGGCTTTTGTGTGGCTTGCGCGACCCTAAGATATGATTATGACACTTAGAAAATGCCAGACATGGTGAACACATACTGCTCATTGATGGCACCACCATGATGCCAACAGCTGCCACCAGTCCCAGCCAAGCACAGGCAGTAAGGGTTGATCTGGCCCACAGGGGACATCATGGTAGCGTGTCCATACAGCACACACCTGCAGACCATACATCTGTAGTGACCAACAGATGCTAGCACACAGGGGAGGGTGTATGGGTGGCCAGACCTCACCACAGGCCAGGTGTGGCCACAAGGCTGGGACACATCATGCAGTGCACATGGACCAGTAGTGGGAATACCCCACCACCTGTGTGCCTGTCGGAGCTTACGTGCCCCCCCAACCACATACCGCACAACTGTATAGATGCCACAGCACACACAGCCCGCCATGCATATGTCACTGTGAGCATCCCATGCCACAGGTGCAGCGTCTGTGGATCACACAACAGCATAACAGTACTGTTCACTGTCGGTAATCACCTGCAAGCTAGGCCTGTCACTGTGTACAGTGCAGTGGTTATCACTGCCCTACATACCATAGACATTGCCATGTCCCTCACACTACCGGCCCCCTTGCTACTGGAGTGTCTGCTGTGCACTGTAGCATGATCTACAGTGTGACGGTTGCATGCAGCACCACCACCACCTGTGCCTATGCTATGTTGTCTCCTGGGGTACGATATGTTATGCTATGCTGTACTGTTCACATGTAGCCTGCAGCTATCATCATGCACTGCCTGACTGACCTACAGGTGGAGCTGTGGGTCCCTGCAGTAATACTGGGCCAACTGCATGCAAATCAGGGCATAATGGGATGCTAATGTGGCTGCTTGCCCAGAGACTACCTAAGTAGGCTCATTTGCATGTCACTTTTGAATATAGCAAAATTTAGCACCGGGCAATCGTGTTTGCACTGGGCAAACAGCTTAGCTCTGCGCTAATCCCGCGCAAACGCATTAGCTCTGCACAAACAGTTCAGGGAATATTATACTGTTTTGTACACTGTACCTTCCCATAGGCTGCTCCTTGCAGCTGTACTGGGTCCACGCATTTACTGGAACATACACTGGCCACATAGGTCGCCTCTACCTACCTTCACTTCGCTGTGCACTGTGTTGCTGTTGTGGTCTGCACTTCCTGGTTGCTATATTCAGAGCTGTCTTATTACAGGGCTACGTTTGGCCTGCACTCTCAGACCAGTTTGCCCGGCCTCATTCCCACGCTATATTCAGAGTCTGTTTGGCCTAGGCTATTCCTATTGAATATAGCTTGCTTTGTGCTCCAGGCTAACTTTGCCCACCGGGCAATGCTAATTTAGCCCCGGAGCAAAGTTTTGAATATCTGGCCCCATATTTCTTAGACTTGTAGAATAAAATAGGGGAAAGGGTTCACAAAGGATCTTCAGTTCTTAGAGAGTTACTAGGAAGGATAAGACAGGTTAGACAATACTTATCTGATGGGGAAGGAATTCACATCCTGTGAAACTTGTGAAAGTAAAGAGATGAAGGTTAATGTGGAGTAAATACACTAACAGTAGAGAGGAGAGGGACAGAGATGAAATGGGTATAGTACAGTGTAAGAGGTAAAAATACAGCTATAGAAGGAAAGGTATACAATTAAATGAAGTAAATGATACAGAGACATGCTTAATTTAAGTATTGTGCTAATATCAGTAACTGTTTACCATGAGTGTCAAAAACAAAACATAAAACAGAATAATGAAATGTTTGTCACCACTGGAAAAACTGTTTCTGTGTTTTCACCTTGACTTGCATGTTGTTTTTAGTATGTGGTGTATATCGTTTTGACATTTCTGTATAAATAAGATTCACCGTTTATATTCCTCATACCTGTCATCTGCGGAAGGGCCACTGAATGCTGGAAGTGCCGGCCCAAGTGGGTGCATGCAAGGCATGTTGCTGGAAAATAAATCTTGCACTTTGTTTGTAAAACTGAATCTCGGAGTGCTGAGCATTCTTTTCTTTTGGTTTTACAAGCTGGCTGCTTTGCTTATGCACCGCCTTTTCCTTTACTTGTGCACCACTCTACACTACTTACACAACAGCCACAGCACTGACCCCTGACCATCACAGGACTGACCATTCCACCCCTGAAAGTCACAGGATTGTACCCCCTCAGACAGTCATAGGACTGACACCCTCCAATGCTAGTCACAGCACTGGGCATCCATGTCTGACAGTCACAGAACTTATCCCCATTCCCAACAATCATAGCACTACACCCCACCACCATGATATCACTATACCCATATCCCTGACAGTCATATGGCTGGCAGTATAGCCTAGAGGTTAGAGGAGCGAGCTGTGAACGAGCTTGATACATCCAGCAGACCAGACTTGAGTTTGATTCTCACAACCTCCACTTGCATACTGTGTGACTCTGAGCAAGTCACTTAACTACCCGTGCTCCCAGGTCGCCCCTGAAAACAGGCACTTGTGCCTAGTGGGCCTTACCTGGTTGCCAAAGACTAAAATAAAATATATATATATATATATGGATGACACTTTCCACAGACAGTCACAGCAGTAATCCCAACCCCTACCAGTCACAACACTATACATCACAGCACGAATGACCACCCCACACAGTCCAGACTGCAACCCCCTTAGTTTGGCATCTTATACAACCTTCCTGCCACAAGTACAACTTCCTACAAATGCTTCCGTCCCTCAAAGTTCTAGAACTGCACAGAAGCACACCTCCCAAAAGTCAAAGAAATAACCTTCACACTGATAGTCACATAAATGACACCCTATCCTTGACAGTTATGTAACAGACCCTCCTCTCGACAATCACTGGACTGTACCACTGCTCTAACAGTTACAGTACTGACATCATCCACCATCAGTCACAGCCATGACCACCCCCACAACAGTCATTGGATTCAACCACCCCCCCACTCCCCCACAGTCACAGGACTGTTTCATCTCTCCTCCACAGTCACAGGACTGTACCACCCCCTCCCACACAGGCAAGGGATTGACCTTCCCCCATCACAGGACTGTATCACCCCACTGACAGTCACAGGACTGACACACTCCACTGACAGTCTTGACAATGACTACCCACCTCTGGCAGTCACAGCACTGATCCACACCACCGAGAGTCACAGCACTTCCTCAATATTCCCGACAGTCACAGAACTGCTCTCCTACACCCCCAACCTGGCAGTCACAGCAATGACCATACACCCCTGAGAGTCACAGCACTGATCCCCATCCCCCCCATACTAACAGCACTAGTCACAGCACTGCACCCCATCCCATCTTACGGCACTGATCATCAATCCGCAACTGTCACAGCACAGCCACCTAACCCCCAAAGATCACAGAACTGACACCCCCTACCATCAGTCACAGCACTAATTCCCATCCCCTGACAAAGACAGCACTGACCTACTGCTCCTAACAGTCACCACACTGACCCCCATCCACAACAGCCACAGTACTGCCTCCTCACCCACAATGGTCACAGGACTGCCACCACACACCCCAACAGAGAGAGTGCAGGGGTAGAAACTGGTACAGGCCAACTAGCCAAATTCTGGTAGATTTTGTGTTAGGCTAGTATGATTTTCCTTAAGTAGCCCTGTAGGTTTGAACTGTAGAATGTAACCCAAAAGAATTTCAGCTGGGCTAGCGGAAGAGTCTGTGGGGCTAGTAAATTTTCCCAGTCACTAGACTTGCTGGCTTGTGGCTGCAAAACTTAATTTAGAGCCCCGGAGTGAGCCATACCATCCACAAGATGCCCCCCCCCCTTACCCTCCTCTGGCTTTACTGATTTTAATTTATGAAAGTGATAATTTGTAGACTGGAAATGTGTTATGTTACTTTGTCATTTTCTGATAGCTGTGTTGCTGTTGTGCAGTGCACAGAGACTCGGATTGGGCGCCTGGAAAATAAAATTTGCCTTGCCTTGCCTCTAGACTTTCCTGCCCAGTGACCAGCCCTAAAGCTGAGCACCATGCTAGGTGTAGGAAAACCCACCTCCCAGTCCCCCCCCCCCAACAGGACCACTCTTCCAGTACCATTGCAGCTCTGTATATTAAACTTTACATTGCTTGTTAAACAGGCTTCTGGAATGTATAATTTCACAGCTGCTTAAGTAAGGAATTCAAAGAGGAAGCATTTACATGTAACCCCTAGGTGACACTACTTCTAGGGTTACAACCCCTGCCTGTACTACTATTCACAGGTTGGGGGGCCTTGGTTCATAACTGGCCAGTACCAGGGTTTGCCCACCCATGGTAAACACAGTGTTTTGGTGCCTCCACTCAGAGTAAGGTTTCAGTGGGTATTTATTAAATTTGTTATAGCCCTCTGGTAAGCTATAACTACCCACTACCCCACCTAGTGACTTTATACCTTGGACAAGCAGTAATCTCTCACAACATTCACAATACATTTGTCAACAGACATTAATGATATGCTCATAGGTAACCCACTTACTGAGGTCTGGGCTTCAGTGCGACCTCCTAGAACACCCTGCAAACGATGATTATCAAGCATGCATGTTCAGGAATATCCCAAAAACAGTAACAGACCACAGTAAACATGTGTGAGGCAATATAACATTGCAACACCAATCAGGTTTATTTAGGGGGAACATAACAAGGAAGGGGCAAATCTGGTCAAATGGCTTTATCTTTACTGGTTTGAGCCAGGATACCGGCATGCATTTAGTCCCACTTTGCAGTCCCATAAATATACTGGGTACCCAGATGGAAAATATGCTAGCCTAAATGGTGCCCAGGGTTGCAGCTGTTGTTGGGACCCTTAATGAAAGAAGACATGATGATTTGGCATGCAGTTTTATTTGTGTCCAGTGGCCGGATGGCCCAGTCTCTTGAACCATTAAACTTGCAGTGAAATGGAGATTAGGTGGTATCACAATGATTATTAAAGCTTTTTGGAGGGAGCTACCCTGATTTCTATCCACTGTACCCAGACACTGGAAATGAGCCGATGAAATAAGACCTGTGGAGATGTTTCTTGAAGCAGGAGGGAGGGTTTCCTCATCGTCCTCATTGAGCAGCTGGTCTGTGATGCAGGAGCAAATGACTCAGGCTGATTTCACATAGCCCAAGGCCAAACAGCTTAGCAGAGTCAATGAGTCGCAAACCGCGAACCGGACATCTCAAACTGGCCGACCGTGCAAACACTTCAGCAACTTATACACATCTGTATGTAAAGGTGCTGCTGGTTCCTCTTTGGTCCTTCCAGTTGGCTTGTAGGCTGATCAGCAATACTGCCTTTTGCTGTACGAATCCCCTGCTGCTGCACGCCGCAGCTTACACTGACTGATGCACCCTCAGACCCCATGGACTGAACTGCCGAGAAAAGTCTAGACCCACCAGGCCTAACCTCTGAGAGCTGGCTGGCTCCCCACAGGCTCACATTCTGAACTCCCAGGCAGATCTAGCAAATCTCCATTGTTTCAACAGTTGCCCCCTTTCATATGTGTAACCCCTAGGTGGCACTATCCTAAGGGCTGCTACCCCTGCCTGCTAGGCTAGTAGCAGGATAAGGGGCCTGAGTTCTGAAGCGGGTGCCTCCACCCAGAGGTCAGGGTTGGTAATGGTCAAGCTAACCTGGGCACAGCCCTCCGGGACACTGTAACCCCCCTCTTTCCTTACTAGTGGCAGAAACAATACACAACAATCACTTTCACAATACCCCTGATACACCACACAAGTACCCACACTGTTTGCACTTACCACTAGGGCTTTCCTCTGGCCCAGCCCTGGGGACCACCTTGTAAAACAAGGTTATACACAGCAAATAACAGCAGTACAGTACTCTTGCACAAACGGGAACATCAGTCAGGGTAAATGCAAAAAATAGTTAGATCTGATTTATTTAAGGGGCTTGAACAAGGGAGGGGTGTAATCAGGTTAATTTTGCTTAAAGGCTCTATCAATCAGTTATGCATGCACTTCAGGGTCCATAAACAGTCACACACTCTGGGTATCCAGATGGAGAATGGTGTGCTAGCCAGGAACATTGCAGCTGGTTGGGGCCCTGTGATGGAAGAAAACAACATGCACAACACACACTATTTGTAATCCGGAGCCGGAGGGCTCACTTTGTGAAAAGAAAACAACAAGACAATCAGATGACACACTTTTAGATTAGTCTGTTGTTGCAGGGAGCTACTGTGATGATTACTCATGATACCCAAGACTGGACACAAACTGGATGAAAATCGAGAAAGCAGGTGGTTAATCTGGAGTGCCAGGAGAAGTAGGGCCCATACGATTCGCCGAGGCGTTGTTCCTGTTCAAGCGTGGAGCAGGGGGCTGATCCCCAGGCAGGTCTCTCGTTGGTGGCTTTCTCTGTGCAGTGGGGTAGTCTGGCAGGATCAGGATGGCATGGCCCAGGCCGAATAGAGATGAATGCGGAGTCAGTCTGATTAGGCTGGATAAAGCTTCCAGCAAGCAGAACACAGTTCACACAGTGGGGAACCAAATCACGACCCACTTTCAATACACAGCACATTTACATGTAAAGGATTCTACGGTACCAGCAAGCAGAACACAGTTCACACAGTGGGGAACCAAATCATGACCCACTTTCAATACACAGCTCATTTACATGTAAGGAAATTCTACTGCAGCAGGCAAACCGCTCTCCGGTCATGATCGCAAAGTCTCTGCACAAACCAGGGATTCAAAAGTAGCTGGAAATCCTGACAGGCCGATCGCATTCAGCAAATCTTCGGTCTTCTTCAGGTTAAAGCCCGGTCACAGTCCAGTGGCTTAAATAGTCCTCACAACTCAGATTCAGTCCGAATAAATTCTATTTTCCTCCTAGGGACAGCAGGTGACACAGGCAGGCCAAATTCCGCCTTTCACAGTTCTCCCATGCAAAACTACACAGAACTGCTGCTCAAAATCACTTGAGCAGTTACTTCTTCACTTTTCAGCTCAAAAACTGAAACTAGCTGCAGCAGCCTGGGAAATTCTCCAAGATCCAAAAGGTTCGGTTGGCTGATCCTCCTGTCAGTCACAACAAAGGCTCCCCCTTCAGGTGCAGAAAGGTGCAAAAAGCCCAAAACTACAATTCCTACAGATTTTGACTCCAGACTGCTCCTGTAGTCTGGCTTCATTTTAGGTCCCACCAATACTGATTGGTCCAATTTGCAGTCCAGGACCAAGATAGTGAAGATAAACAAAACAGTCCTTGCTGCAAAGAAGGCAGGTTAGACAAACTACATTATCATTATCACTCTAAATGATTTTCAGCAAAGTTACATCTTTCAACTGAGCTCCTTCTCAGATTACTTATGACTGTAATCCAGGTAGCTCTTAAAGAGACAGCACACAGAGGCTATACAGGCACTCTCTGGCTATCACATTTAAACTGCTAAAATGCAGGACACCAGCCTGGCAGTGAGCATTTAGGCAAGCTCAAGGAAGACTTTTTGGGAACCCCCATTTGTAGAGGGGGGTTACATATGGGGCTAAGGTCCAGGAATCTCACTGACTGTCAAAACTGTCCCAAACTGTCCCAGTCTCTTAATTGGATTGCTTTATGGTGCCTAGGAAAGGTCCTCCTTTTATTCCCCACAAGTCTTTATTAACCCCATAAGTCTCTGGCCAAAGGTCCAGGCTCTTGATTGGTTATTTGGCTGCACAATGGTGGCTGCTGCATAGTCCCAAACACACATTTTACTGCAGTCCCAACACAACTGTCCTGGTGCAGCCAGAATAAACACTATTCTTTACATAAATTCCCCACAGTTACATAGCCCCAGCATTTCTCTTTTAAACATATTTATTAATCTCTCCCATATGTGCCTAATTTCTGTGTTGCTGCATTGCAAATACAGCACCTCTCTAACATCAGCAGCAGCTCATTAATATTCATTAGGGCTCCACTGCTCTGACCTTTGCCCTTTAACACTGGTGTCCCAAAAGCAACACTTCAGGTGCTTGCCTTATACTTATTTAGAAACACTTTCCCTGCCCTTGCTCTAGGTCTCTGATGCATTTTTAACTAAATATCGTGCACCAGGACCCACAGGAACACCTTCGGACTTTTGACCACAATCAGTGGTCTCAAACAGTGTGCCTCTCGAAAGTGAGAGTAGCGACTGCACGGCTGAAATGCTGTCTGCTCGCAGGATGTGCTCCGGGATCCCAGATAGGCTCAAACGAGATAATGGGGCTGCCTGGGGAACCAGGAAGGGGGACAAAACTTTGGTGAGGCAGTGACCTGGGGGATTCATTGGGAGGGTCCTGAGAGGTACAGTGGACATACGGGAGGACTACCAGATAAGTCCCTCGAAGGGGGGTTACATAGAGTCTCTCAGTACTGGTGTTGTGTACCTACAAAGTATTAGCAGCTACAGTCCCTCATGTCTGTGACTGGAAGGTAAGAATTTGAAGCCTTCAGCTGAGCACCCTGCTAGGAGTAGGAAAATCCACATCCCAGCCCCCCCAACAAGACCACTCTTCCAGTACCAGTACAGCTCTAGATCAATGGTAAATGGCAGGAATAAAGAACTACACCTGGTCTGTGTCCTATTCTGAAGAACAGCTCTTTGACAAAGATCCTTTTTCTACCATACCCCATTGTGGCTAAATGAGATCCCAGCTAACATTCTAAATGCTACTAACCCTAGTACCTTCAAGACTGAACTTAAGCAGTTTCTACTGCAAAAGAATGTCTGTGAGTGCTCAACTGTTCAGAGTGGTTCTCCACATCCTGCACCAATCCTGCCTTTAGCAACTACTCATTATCTCATTAATGTGGTCCACCCCGCCGCACTCCCTACCCTTGTTTGCCAGACTCTGCTACCTCATTCTCTGTAGTTCTTATTCTGCTAGTGGTTGTGTCCTCTCATTTGCCTCTTGCCTCATCGCCCCTCTCTCCCAGTCTCTCCCTCCCCCAACCCTCCTTTTCTCCATCAATCTCCACTCTAATGATATCACCCTCTCCACCACTTAGTTTGTACCTCCTTCCTCTCTCTCCTCCTCCCTCCCCCTCTCTCTCTCTCTCTCTCTAACCACCTTCTCCCACCTTACCACACTATCTCACATGCACCATCCCCAGTTCCTCAGCTCCAAAGCTGTAATGCAATGTGACAAGGCTCCTATTGGGCTCCTTTATCCCAACACCACTCTCTCCCTATCCCACATTTTTCTCTCTCTCATATACTTCCTTATGCATTAATGAGACTCATAAGAAACTCTTAGCTGTTTTCTATGCTTTTTTTGCATCCTGTACTGATAATTTAACTGTATTTGTATTTTGTTCTGTGAATTCAGTTATGTACTGATAATTGAACTATGTCTGTGTTTGTACTGTGAATTTATTATGTCATCTTTGTATTGTTTAATGGATGTGGACCCTCTGTAAAAGAGCTCTTACTCAAAGGTTGTTTCTTAAATTCCAATAAATAAAATGTCTGCATTTTAAAAAGAAGGCTTTTGAATCTGCTGCATTAACCACATAGTTCCACATGGCACTTGTGCTATTTTATTAAAATTGATTTTGAAATAATAGTTTGTCACCCATTAGTGTGAGTTTACCCAAATCACTGTGTCTGGCCTTCTCTGTTGTGCTGCAGTCTAGGCTACTGTACTAATGATGTAATTTGCTGTGTTATTCTATGAGCCTGTATCTATCTGCTGAACAGCTCAAAAGGGTTCTGCTGTATGTGAGTAGTGTACTAGTATTTTATGAGGGGGCTGATAACTGTTAACCTTTGGTGTGCTTGGCTGGACGCATGGCAGTTACAGTATTGCTCAGCTCTGAACAAGCTGCAGGCATACTTTGTTGTTTACTGAACTAATGTGCTGGAATGCTACTTAGAGTTCCTGTGGGGGACAAATGGTCTTCATACAAACAATTATGCAAATTAGCACCCCTATGAGGTCTTCACAGCACTGTTCGACCAGGCAGCTTAGAAAGGCACTTAATGTAGAACAGGCTTCTTTTGAGATGCTGAAACTCCAGGAGGAGAAAAAAAAGTGTCCTCAATAAAATCAATGCCCCAAACAGCTGCAGTGCTGCAAGATACTATACTAGGAACAACACTGGAAAAAGGCACAATACAGCAAAACACTACAATCCCACAAGAGATAGGGCTATCCTAGATCTAGTACTGACTAACAGGGAAAGGATCACAGATCTCTAGGTAGAAGGTCACCTGGGGGCCAGTGACCATCACATGGTATGGTTCAATGTGGCCACTAGAACCAAATCATCCCATTCCAAGGCAAAACCATGGGACTTCAGAGGAGAAGACTTTCATAAGATGGCCAACAGCATTAAGCTAGCCCTGCTAAGAAGAAATACAGATAAGGGGCTATAGACAAAGTGAGCAGGCATTAAGGATGCAATACTTGAAGCAACATCCCATTGAGTTAGAGAGAAAAGCAAGAGCAAAAGAAGGAGGAAACCACTTTGGTTCTCAGACACAGTAGCAGAAAAGGTCAGAGACAAAAGGCTAGCCTTCATAAAATATAAGGGAATGCAGTGGGATAAAGATAGGGAGGCATAACAAACTTCCATGAGGGAAGCAGGGAAGGCAGTAAGGCAGGCAAATGCTCAAACCGAGGAAACACTAGCATGAACAGTAAAAGACGGGAACAAGACTTTCTATAGATACATTAATGAAAGGAGAAGTCCAGAGGGGGTATTGCTAAGATCAAAGGGTAAAAGGGGGATTGTGTGGAGGATGACCAAGGAAAAGCATCTACCCTAAATAGATACATCTGCTCAGTATTTACTGAGGAGAAGGTAGGGCAGAGCCCACAGCTCACAGGGGGAGGGAGTTGTGCACAAGTCCCTTCACAAAAGAAAAGGTCCTACAAGAGCTTGCTAAGCTCAGGGTGGGCAAGGCAATGCGACTTGATGGCATATATCCCAGAGTACTAAAGGAGCTAAGGGTGGAACTAGCAGAGCCATTATCAGAACTGTTTAGTGAGTCTCTGAGCACAGAAGTGGTCCCAGAAGACTGGAGAAGGGCTCACATGATCCTGCTCCACAAGAGTGGTAGCAAGGAGGAGGTAGGGAACTACAGACCAGTCAGTCTTACCTCAGTAGTGGGCAATATTATGGAGGCACTCCTTAGGGAAAGGATAGTGCAACACCTGGAATCCATAGGAGCACAGGATCCAAGACAGCATGGGTTTACAACAGGAAGGTCCTGTCAAACTGATCTCATAGATTTCTTTGACTGGATAACCAGAGTGGAGGACCAAGGGGGTGCAGTTGATGTCACCTACCTTGACTTCAGCAAATCTTTCGATACTGTTCCACATAGAAGATTGATTAATATGCTTGGGGTGGGTCAGAAGTTGGTCAACTTGGTGGCAAACTGGTTGGTGGGCAGAACACAGACAGTGGTAGTAAACGGTATACAGTCAGAAGAGATGCAAGTCACAAGTGGGGTACCTCAGGGATCAGTCCTGATGCCAGTTCTCTTCAATATTTTTATCAGTGACATTGCAGATGGACTGAAGGGTAAGGTTTGTCTGTTTGCAGATGACTCCAAGATCTGCAGCAGAGTAGATGATCCAGACGGGGTGGGCAGAATGAGAAGAGATCTGGATAAACTGCCAAAATGGTCAGAAGAGTGGCAACTGGGGTTTAACGCAAAGAAGTGCAAGATCATGCACATAGAGAAGAGAAACCCTGAAGTCACCTATAGGTTGAGAGGGGAGATGCTGGCAATCACAAGGGAAGAAAGAGACTTGGGCATCATCATCATCACAGATGATCTGAAATCATCCACGCAGACCACTAAAGCAGTAGGTAAGGCTAGAGGGATGTTGGACTGTATTAGTAGGGGTATTCCAAGTCATAAGAGGGAGATAATAAACCCTCTTTACAAGACACTGGTTAGGCCCCATCTGGAGTACTGTGTACAGTACTGGAGGCCACACCTGCACAAGGACATTAACAAAATGGATGCAGTCCAGAGAACGGCAACCAAAATGGTGCAGGGACCGCATCACAAAACATATAAGGACAGATTAACGGAGCTCAATATGTATACCTTAGAGCAAAGGAGGGAGAGAGGTGATATGATTGAAACATTCAAAAACATCTTAAGGGCATTAACAATGTGAAAGAGTCTAACATGTTTCAATACAAGAAAAATAGCAGGACAAGGGGACACAGCATGAGATTAGAGGGAGGCCGATTAAGGGGTAATGTGAGGAAGTTCTTTTTTACAGAAAGGGTGGTGGATGCATGGACCTACCTGCCTCAGGAAGTGGTGGATATGAATACAGTGAACGGCTTCAAACAGGCATGGGATAGGCATAAGGGAGCAATACAGATGAGTAAGAATAGATAGGCCATTGACAGAGTACAGGCCTATGGCACATTCATAAGGCAGAAAAAATGGACAGACTGGATGGGCCTTGCGGTCCTTATCTGCCATCAACTTCTATGTTTTTATATTATGAAACCATTTGCCATTGATCTTACATTGTTTGTTAAACAGGCTTCTGGAATGTATAATGTCAGAGCTGTTTAAGTAAGGGAATCAAAGAAGAGCATTTACAGTCTCTCACGTGCTGTGTACCCACAAAGAACTAGCAGTGTCACTTACCTAGATGTGGTTTTACAAAATCCTGCAGTTCTGCTTACTTCCGGCTAAGTTCCACTTAGTTTGCTGCTCTTTGACTCTGAACTGCAAGTCTTTCAGCCTGTGAGACTCAAATTTCTCAAGGTCCTAGTGCCAGCCTGATAAGAAACTGACAGCAGAATATGCTTTGAAAGGGTGATCAAATCTTGTGTTTTTAAAAACTGTAGAGAACTATTTCTTCAGTGTCCCAGCAGGAGGGGAGGAGAGGGGGTTGTCAGGTCTGCGGATGGGAGGGCCAGTGGAAAACCAATGCTGGGAACATGACTGTAGCACTGTGGAGGGACACATGATAGCATTCCTGTCCCCTTTTCTCTTCTACTTCATAGCAATAAGACAGCATGGCTTTGCCATGCTGCCTTAAAAAGACAGTGAATATTAGATGAATCTCTGTAAAACAGCAGCATTATTGTTCCACCAGTGAAAATAAGATGATGTGAACATGTTAAGTGTGCACATAACTCTAAATATGATAGGAATTCATTTAAACTGTTATACAGTATTTAAAGATCTCTATCATATCCCTCCCTCCGTCTTCTCTTCCAGGGTTTACATATTGAGGTCCTGTAGTCTCTCCTCATAGGGCTTTTTGTACAGACCCTGCAACATTTTAGTTGCTCTCCTCTGGACCACCTCCACTATATGACCTTCCTGAGATGTGGTCTCCAGAACTGGACATTATACTATGGGTTGGTCTTACCAGCGATCTATACAGTGGCAACACCATCTCCCTCTTTCTGCTGGTGATACCCCTCCCAGTGCACCTCAACATCCACTAGCCCTCCTGACTGCATTGTCACACTGCTTGGCCACCTTTAGATCATCAGATATGATTACTCCAGGTCTCTTGCCTGCTTGGAAGTTGTCAATACCACTCCACCCATGTTGTACTCCACCCCTGGAATTCTGTGCCCTAAGTGCATTATTTTGCATTTTTTGTATTGAAAGCCAGTTGCCCATAACCTTGACCACTCCTGCAGTTGTCTTAGGTCTTTGCTTTGCCTTTCCATCACCACCATCACCACCCTCGGAGTGTTCCCCCAATTGCATATTTTGTGTCATCCACAAAGAGACAGACCTTCCCTCCCAGCTGCTCTGCAACATCACTTATAAAGACATTAAAGAAGACTGGTCCTTGCACTGATCCCTGAGGTATCCCGCCAGTCACCCTCCCTTCCTCAGATTGAACTCTGTTAAACACCACCACCCTCTGTCACTTGTCCCCTAACCAATTTCATATCCAGTTTAACACCTTTGTACTCACTTATAAGCTATCCAGCTTGCTTACTAGTCTCCTGTGTGGAATGGTGTCAAATGTTTTACTGAAATATAGGGCCATGTCCACCACTCCAACCCTGGTTTAATGCCTTTGTCACCCAGTCAAATTAATCTATCAGATTCATCTGACATGACCTCCCCTGCCATGAACCCATGCTGCTCTGGATCTTGTAACCCATTGAATTCAAGGTATTCCACAATCCTTTCCATTAACAGTGATTCCATTAACTTTCCCACCACCAGTATCAGGCTGACTGGCCTATAATCGCCAGCCTCCTCCCTGCTACCACTTTTGTGAAATGGGACCACATCTACCTTCCTCCAGGAGTGAGTTGTTAAACAAGACTGTCAAAGGAGCAGTCAGTACCTCCCTGATCTCCCTAAATAACCTTGAATGCACCCCATCTGGTCCCATTGCTTTATCTACCTTCAGATTAGCGAGTCCGTACAGGACTATCTCCTCTGAAAAAGGACTAGTGTCAATCTCCCTCCCTCAAAAAGCTTCTCTTACTTGTTTGTGATCCCTCCCCTTCTTCCTCTGTGAACACTGAGCAAATGTATTTTTTCAGGATGTCTGCTTTTCCTGGTTCCCCTCTGCACAGTCCCCTTCCCTTTTTAACCTTACAATCCCACCCTGGTCTTCCTCTTTTCACTTACATACCTAAAAAATGTCTTGTCCCCTTTTGTAACCTCCAGTGCTAGTCTCTCTTCAGGTTGTGCCTTTGCACTCCTTACTGCTTTCCCTGCTTCCCTCTGTTTCCCCTCATACAACTCCCCATCCTCCTCCCTCTGCATCTCCATATACCTTCTGAATGCTACCCTATTAGCTTTTACCTTTTCCACCACCTAATTTGAGAACCATAGTGGTCTCTTTTTCTTCTTTCTTTTGCTCACTTGTTTGACACAGAGGTTTGTTGCCTTTGCTCTGCTCCATTTTAGCTTTGCCCACTGTTCCTCCACCCCACCTAGGCCCCCATGAGGTCTTCCCAGAGACATTCACCCATCTTTATAAACTCTGCCCTCTTGAAGTCCAGGATCCTCATCCTTGTGTGGTTCAGTGATGCAGTCATCCTTATATTGAACCACACAATATGATGATCACCGGTCCACAGGTGGCCTTCCACCTTGATGTCTGCAACACTGTCCCTGTTAGTGAGTACCAGATTCAGTATCCCCTCCATCATGAATGGGTTCGCTGACTAGTTGCCTGAGGAATGACCCTTGCAGAGAGTTTAGGATTTCCCTGCTTTTAGCTGCTGCTGGGAGGCTCTAATTTATATCCAGCAGACTGAAGCCCCCAACAGCACCTCCCATTTCTCTGCCATCTTGCCAATGGCTTCCACCAGTACTTTATCTAATTTCTCCCCCTGTGCTAGAGGTCTACATATCACATCCATGTTACCAGTGATTCCATTCCCCATCCCCAGGGTGACCCACAGTACCTCTGCCTCCCCCCGCATTCCCTGTATATCCATCACTTTTAGGCTTTCCCTCACATAAAGCACCACACCCCCTCCTTTCTTTCCCACCCTGTCCTTCCTGAACACATTATAGTCTGGTATGGCCATCTCCCAGTCATGATTTTTAGTGCACCATTACTCAGTAACAGCCACATATATCCAGATTGGCCTCTGCCATGATGGCCTCTAGGTCCAGAATCTTATTTCCTAGACTTCTAGCATTGACACACACATGGTCTTCCAGATTTTGTTTTCACTCTGTTTGTTCACCACATTTTTTCCTGTTTGCTTTTCCTCCTCCTCCCCCCCCCTCTTTTTAATGCTCCCATTCCGTTCCCCCTTTGTCTGTATTACCCTGCTTCCTGTATAAATTTTCACCCTGGGGTATTCCTCACTGCTTGAGTTCTTCCTGCTCTCTACTTCAGTGTACATTGCATCTAAGTTTTTGTATCAAAAGCTATTAATATGTTGTGATGCAATGCTGGGGCAGGCATTTCATATGGAGGGAGGGAGTTCACAGATACTGTACTGATTTATAATTGTGATTTGCACAAGTCATTTCATTATCCCTGCATTTGTACTTCTAATTACATGAAAGATAAGGATATGTAGTAACACAGTGCCATAGGATTGTGATGATGAAAAGGACCCTGCCCCTCCTGTCTGTTCATATTTTTTGAAAACATGTGTGTGTTTTTGCCATTTTCCATAACAGCTCCATGATAGCAGTCATTCTCCATGATAACACCATGATTTGTATAATTTTCTATAAAAGTACAATTATTTTATGCATTTTTCTTGAAAAGCCTGTTTTTTTTTTCCTCGTCTCTATGACAGCAGACTGATAAAAAAAAAAAAAACATGGGACCTAGGGGTGGAAGAAAGAACTGAAACATGGGTCAAAAGCTGACTGAAGGGGAAGACACAGGGGATGGTGGAGAAAGGGGAGCTCCCTGATTTTATAAAAATAACAAAGTGGAATACTGAAAGGTTTGGTCCTGGGCCCATCCTCTTTAACAACAACAAGGGAGACAAAACTATCTTATCACAGTTCATAAACTGGATTAATGATAATGTTATGAACCTAAGGTTCACATATTGTGTGGAGGAAACCAATCTAACATTTTTGGATTTAGAACTGGTAGGTTACCTGGAAGAATTATCAACACAAGTTGTTATAGGAAAGATACAGCCACCAATTCCATCTTAAGAGCAGATAGTGCCCACCCACCCCCAAACTGAAGGAATCCATCCCCTTCCGACAAATGCTGCACTTATGCAGAAATTGCAGCAATACAGAGAAGTTTATGGAACTGAGTAAAGAGCTGGAACAAAGGTTCCTTGAAAGAGGCTATACCAAAA
This sequence comes from Neoceratodus forsteri, assembly GCA_016271365.2. Lineage (NCBI taxonomy): Eukaryota > Metazoa > Chordata > Ceratodontiformes > Ceratodontidae > Neoceratodus > Neoceratodus forsteri. The sequence goes on along the minus strand of CM057456.1, from coordinate 730,630,573 downwards.
AAAAATTAGAAAATGCAGAAGAAAAGGTCCTTAACCAGTATCGCTCTCTTCTTATTAATAGAACAAAAAAGTCTGACAATTTGTCTGATGCACCAGTGACATTTGTCACTGAATATAATGGACTTGCAGGTGGAATAGGAAACATAATTCACAAAAATCAGCCCATTTTAGAAAGTGACCCACTTAATCTTAGAGCAGTTGGTACAAAACCCAGGGTTTCATTTAGTCGAGCCAGAAATATAAAAGACATGGTGATACACAGTAGGCTAGCAGCATCTACCTCCACCCCCACCTTTAGAAACTGGTTACCACAAAGATCACCAGGATTTTTCCAGTGCAAAAGATGTAACATCTGCCCAAACTGAGAAAAAGATAGCCAACTCGGTTAAGAAGGGGAATAAAACCTTTTATAGGTACATTGGGGGGTGTAGAAGGGCAAAGGGAGGGATAGTGAGGCTGAATAGAATGGACTGTGGCTGGGCAGAGAGGGACTGTGAAAAAGCAGGGATACTGAATGAATACTTATGCTCAGTATTCACAAAAGAGGAGGAGGGGGAGGTACCAATCCAATTAACAGAAACATTTTGGATAGGGGTTTGATCCCAGTCCTTTCACAGAAGAAAGGGTTCTGAAAGAACTCCTAAAACTGAAGGTGGACAAGGCAATGGGGCCTGACAGGATTCACCCCAGAATTCTAAAAGAATCAAGGGGAGAACTAGTAACTCTACTGACTACCCTTTTTCACAAATCATGGGAGGATGGTGTGGTACCTGAGGACTGGAGGAGGGCGGATGTGATTCCCCTTCACAAAAGTGGGAACAAGACAGAGGCAGGAAACTACAGACCTGTCAGTTTGACCTCTGTGGTAGGGAAAGGAAAATGATGGAATCACGTCTGAAGGAAATAATTTTTGAGTACCTAGAGGCCAGTGGGGTACAGGACCCAAGGCAGCATGGATTCACAGTGGGAAGGCCATGTCAGACAAATCTAATCGATTTTTTTGACTGGGTAAAAAAAGTAGTAGACCATGGAGGGGCTGTGGACATGGCCTACTTAGACTTTGCAAGGCATTTGACACAGTCCCACACAAGCGATTAATAAACAAATTAGCCAGCCTGGGAGTGGGTCCTGGGTGTAGCCTGGGTAAAACATTGGCTGGACAACAGGACACAGAAGGTAATAGTAAACGGATCCCTCTCTGAACAAAGGGGGGGTTACTAGTGGGGTACCGCAGGGTTCAGTATTGGGTCCAGTCCTTTTTAATGTCTTTTTAAGTGACATTGCAAAGGGACTGGAAGGAAAAGAATGCCTCTTTGCAGATGACACAAAGATCTGCAACAGGGTTGATACACAAGGGGGGTTCGAAAGGATGAGAAGGGACTTGACAAGGTTGGAGGTATGGTCAGAAGTATGGCAGCTTGGATTCAATACAAAGAAGTGCAAAATAATGCACCTGGGAAACACAAATCCAGGGGAAGGGTACACAATGGGGGGGAGGTAGTAACAACAACAAAAATGGAAAGGGACCTGGGGATAATCATATCAGATGACCTTAAGGTTAGCAAGCAATGTCAGAAGGCAGTAGGGAGGGCTGGGGGGATACTGGGATGTATAGTGAGAGGCATCATGAGCAGAAAACAGGAAGTTGTTATCCCTCTGTACAGACAGTTGGTGAGACCCCATCTGGAATACTGCATCCAGTTCTGGAGACCCCATCTCCACAGGGATATAGACAGGATGGAGGCAGTCCAGAGGAGGGCAACTAAAATGATGCAGGGTCTGCAAGAGAAGCCATTCGAGGACAGACTAAAGGAGTTTAACATGTATACCCTTGAGGAAAGGGGGGAGAGGGTGGACATGATAGAAACGTTTAAGTACCTCAGTGGAATCAACAAAGTCCAAGAGGGTAGCATATTTCAGAAAAAGAGATGTGCAACAATAAGGGGACACAATTTGAAGATAGAGGGGGGGATGGCTCAGGGGCAATGTGAGGAAGTATTTTTTCACAGAGAGGGTGGTGAATGCATGGAACCACCTTCCTGAGGAGGTTGTGGGGTCTAAAATGGTGGGAGAATTCAAGAATGCATGGGATAGACATAAGGCAATTCTTGTGGGGTGTAGGAAGAAATAGACTGTTGGTTAACTAGGATCTGCAGGTTTTCCAGTAGGTAGGGAAATGGGCAGACTAGGTGGGCCAAGCAGTCCTTATCTGCCGTCAAAGTCTATGTTTCTATGTTAAATATGCCAAACCAGGTAACTGCTTTCAACACCCCTCCTTTGTGGATATCAAAATGGACCTTAGGGAATGCATTACCTTTGACACTATGTTTAGAAGAAGAATCAGCATTTATATAGTGCTTTTCATACACAGTATCCCAAAGTGCTTTACAAGCAATGTTAGACTGGTAGTGAAGTGACTGAATGCGTGGTGGCAGCCATATCGCACATCATCACCCACAGCCTGGATAATTGCATGAACTGGTTTATGGGAAGGGGAATGTTGGCCAGGACACCAGGAATGTTCCCCGCTCTTTACAAAGAGTACCCTGGGTTCTTTTACTTCCACCTGGACACCCACCAGAACAACACCAGAATGGGCAGAAGGGACCTCGGTTTAATGTCTCATCCGAAGGACAGCACAGCCCAGCAGTACAGCACCCCCCAATACTGCACTTGGATGCCAGCGATTTTTAGGTGCAAGTCCATCCCGGTGTGGGACGAGAACCCATGACCTTCTGGTCCAGAGGCAGATGTGCTACCAACTGTGCCACGCTGACACCTTTGCTGTATATACCTTCTGGTGTCCATGCAATAAAATTTATGTAGGTTGCACCATCAGACCACTAAAACAACGAATTCAAGAACATGTTAGATCTACAGTATATTGAGCAAAAAAGAGGACACACCAATTAGCATGTATTTCTCTGCAAAACATCATTCTGATCCTGATTTGACACAGTTCATGGGCATAGACAACATAAAAATCAATAAGCTAGGAGGTAACAGAGTAAATGAATTATTAAAGAGAGAAAGTTATTGGATTTATACCTTGAAGAGTGTAAAGCCAATTGGTCTGAATAACTCATAGGACCTAAAACCTTACTTACTGGAGTGATGATGAGGTCAGTTGATAAAATTCCTGTTTTCTAATAGTTTAGGCTAGCATGAGTATGAAATAATTTGCCTTGCCTTTGTGTAGCAAATTACATAATTGTGTTCCCAAAAATGAAACATAGAAACATAGAAACATAGACTTTGACAGCAGATAAGGACCGCTAGGCCCATCTAGTCTGCCCATTTCCCTACCTACAGGATAGGCCGCAGATCCTAGTTAACCAACAGCCTATATCTTCCTGCCCCCCACAAGAATTGCCTTATGTCTGTCCCATGCATTCTTGAATTATCCCACAGTTTTAGACCCCACAACTTCCTCAGGAAGGCTGTTCCATGCATCCACTACCCTCTCTGTGAAATAATACTTCCTCACATTGCCCCTGAACTGCCCTCCTTCTATCTTTAAATTGTGTCCTCTTGTTCTTGCAAGTCTCTTTTTCTGAAAGATGCTACCCTCTTGGACTTTGTTGATTCCCTTGAGGTACTTGAAAGTTTCTATCATGTCCCCCTCTCCTTCTTTCCTCAAGGTATACATATTAAGCTCCTTTAGTCTCTCCTCATCGGCTTCTCTTGAGGCCCTGCACCATTTAGTTGCCCTCCTCTGGACTGCCTCTATCCTGTCTATGTCCTTGGAGATGGGGTCTCCAGAACTGGACACAGTATTCCAGATGGGGTCTCACCAACTGTCTGTACAGAGGGTTAACAACTTCCTGTTTTCTGCTGCTGCGCTCTCCCTATACATCCCAGTATACCCCGCCCTCCGTATTGCCTTCTCACATTGCTTGCTAACCTAAGGTCATCTGATATGATTACCCCCAGGTCCCTTTCCTGTTTTGTTGTTGTTACTACCTCCCACCCATTGTGTATTCTTCCCTGGGTTCTTGTTTCCCAGGTGCATTATTTTGCACTTTTGCATTGAATCCTAGCTGCCATACGTCTGACCATTCCTCCAACCTTGCCAAGTCCCTTTTCATCCTTTCCACGCCTCCTGTGTATCAACCCTGTTGCAGATCTTTGTGTCATCTGCAAAAAGGCATACTTTTCCTTCCAGTCCCTCTGCAATGTCACTGATGAAGACATTAAAAAAGGACTGGACCCAATACTGAACCCTGTGGTACCCCACTAGTAACCGCCCTTTCTTCAGAGTGGACTCCATTTACAATTACCTTCTGTGTCCTGTTGTCCAGCCAATGTTTTACCCAGGCTACCACCCTGGGATCCACTCCCAGGCTGGTTAATTTGACTATCAATCTTTTGTATGAGACTGTGTCAAATGCCTTGCTAAAGTCTAGGTAGGCCATGTCCACAGCCCCTCCCTGGTCTACTACTTTGGTCACCCAGTCAAAGAAATCTATTAGATTCGTCTGACATGACCCTCCCGCTGTGAACCCATGCTGCCTTGGATCCTGTGCTCCACTGACCTCTAGGTACTCAACTATTCTTTCCTTCAGAATGAGCTATTAAGGGCTTAGTTAATACCCTCTGATGCATTGAGTGCTCCCACGTTTCCCATTAAAAAAGCTAAAAAAAAGTCAAGAATGCATTCCCCTTCCTGTCCTAGTACCTAGTGGGAGGACTTGTATGCTATTCAGAATTTATTGTTTTCATACATGACTTTTCATTATCATATAGGCTTCTGAAGACTTTTGTTTGTTTATATAAGAAATGGCTACTAAATTTAGAGAATTGTTAAGAGCTGAAATGCAGTTTATTTGTGAAAATATTACATGAATTGTCTTCAATTGTCATTAAAAGTGGAACTGCATGTTTTTCAGCAAGGTTCCTTGAACACATCATTTACACTGCACTAATCCTATATGAAATGTTTTTTTTTTTTAATTTTAGGACCATTTAATAGCAACATTACAGTGGTTAATTATAATGCTATATAGTTTACCATGCATATATTGCATAAATTTTGCCTGTTCAGCAAGTCTGCCTTTTATCATTTGAGTCTTGTTCAGTTCTAGTGGTCAAGTTTTCATCCAGTCCTGGGCATGGGTTAAAACCAGTCTGCAAGAACCAGGCTGGACTAGATCAGAAAAAGCAGGACCAGAAAATATTTGTGCAATTTGTGGCCGATCTTGCTCGTCTGAATGGACCAGCCCATCCACCTTTACCAGTCAGGTCTGGTCCAGTTCTTGGGATCCAGGTTTCACCAAGTTTGTGTAATACTTCTCCCTTTAATTTGTACATGTGCCTGCATGCTAAATTAATTGTATGTAAGGGCTGTTGCTTCTCCCAATCATGCTGTACATCTATTAGTAGCCCTGCAGCCCCTTCTTGGCTTTGAATCATCACAATGCAGTTTTTAGGGACGGGGAAGTGCTGGAAACTCTTCAACTCTGCAAAACATGGAACAGAGATAGTAGAATTGCTAAAATAAATATCTGAATAATACCTTTACAACAAAATTCAGAATATGTCTCATTTAGGTCCTTGGGCAGGCAACTCCTTGCCACAAGTTGCCTGACCTTAGGGCATCGGTTGCACTTTAAGATAATTTCTTCTACTTCTGGAAAGAGTGGGGTAGGCTGTACAATTTTGCTTTTTGGAACCTATATCATAAATCTTTTTTTTTAGAACTAGCAACAATCAATTTAAAAATATAATAGATGCATACTCAAATGAAATACCAGCATTTGATATACTACTTTTACATACAGGACTCCCAGCCATTGCAATTACTCTCTGTGACCCTGAGGAAGTTACTTAACCTTTCATTATCTTCTTCTCCAGCCCAAGTTCTTGACACACATCAGGGTTGGGGGAAGCACAGACCTGAAGTGATCAGCAGTCAGCAAGGTGGAGGGAAATGGTTGCACAGCAACTAAAACAAAAGCATGCCACTGCAGCAGGCAGTTATATGGTATGGGGCAATTCATCTCTTCAAATTTGCAAAGTTAAGACCCACCAAGCAGTAGTTTCTTCTCACAGCTTGGCATAGACACTGAAGCTATTTCCAGTACCGGCTTATCTTACTGGCATGCTAGCCCTTGTGCGGGAAACCTAGCACCTACTGGCATAGCAGGTGTCAGGTTTCAGGCATTTACTGAGGCCTGCTGGCACTAGATTCCAGCATGCTGATGTAGATGCAGGGTTTCTGGAAATTAGCTCAGCATGCCAGCAAGACCTGCTGGTGCCAGAAGTGATGCCAACCTCTACTGTCAAACTGTAAACTGTGCTAGATGCAAGACGGTAAGTATGTGGGGGGAGGGACAGGGGGTTACAGCCAAAATACTGTATGTTTCATGTAGCCCAGTTAGTGGGGAGTGGTGATGGTAGTAACTAGCTGAAATTATGTGCAGCCAGGTGAGTGAGGAGGGGTCACCAGTCAAAATGAATTTCATGCAACCAGGAATGTGTCTGGTGGAAGTGGGGTGGTCACCAGTTGAAATGTGCTTTGTGCAGCTAGATAAATGGAAGAGAGTAGTCACCAGATGAAATGGTGGCCAGACAAGTGGAAGGTTGGTCCCACTTCTTCACATACCCAGTGGGGCACTACTCCTTTGCCATGCTACATCCACTCCTGTCCTATAATCTCTCACTGAGGTCTCTACTGTAACCTGCCCTTGCCAGCAGACCCATAGTCCTTGTCCAGTGCCCAACAGATATGTCCCTCCACAGTGGGACCTAGGCTGGCCAACTCAGAAGTCAGTCCAAGAGCAGCAGTGTGTATGCCTGTTTTGGGCAGAAAGGTGGGTTGAGACTGACCTAGTGACATTTTTACAAGGGAACACCCACCATTATGACAGGTGTGTCTGTCTCTTTCTACCAGAACACTACCTCCAATATTGACCATCTATTGCCTTACTGTGCTGTACTGTACTATCCACATTGGTGGCACTTATTTTGTACCCTTTAAGCCTTTTATACCTTGCAATTGCACTTTCCTGTAAACCCTGTAACCTACTATTGTTTGTCTTAACTGGATGCTTGTGAAAATGGGCAATTTTGCTCACATGCCTTTCCAGTATTGAAAATAAACTGAAACTGACAGCCAGTTAGGCATCCCCCCCCCCACTTTGTGCCCTGTGCACCCAGCACTTTGGATATTAACATCACGTTTTTTGCTGCATCAGCCCACAGAACAGGGGCCAATGTTGCCTTGTCACCCCTGATATCAAGGCTTTCCCACTACCTGAAGGAAGTGCTGGTGCAGTCAGAGTGGATCACTCTCCCTTCAGGAGCCTGGGAGGGCTGCCTCCGTAGCGCTCTTGTGACTCCACTGAATTAGAATGGATTGGTGAGTTAGCGCAGTGAACCCAGCTCACTCAAATGGGAGTGAGATTCACTCCCCTACACCATAAAAGCGGTGCTGGCCACCACTTAAAAATGTGTTGTGTGTAGAGCTGTGCAGAATGGGAAGAATCTGAATCCATGGAATTTCACTGAAATTTAGCAAAATTCAGTGGAATTTCATCTGACTTTTTTCAGAATTTTGTGGAATTTTTAACATTTAGTAATGTGGTTTTGACTCAGTTGCTGTTTAAGCAAGAGCTCTGAAATTTGGAATATGCACTCTGTGGGTCAGTGGCCGCTAAAATGCTAAATATTATGACACTTGGATAGATAGTTTGAAAATTATTGGTGCTCAAATGTTGGCATTTTACTGTTTGTGCAAAATCTCATGAACATTTTTATATGCATATACCTTAATAATTTATTGGGTCAGGGATCTTAAATTTGGCACAATTTCTTGATGATAGGTGTTCTAGCAATCTACCAGATTGCATGACAATATGATGCATCTTCTCAAAATTATATGTGCTCAAAATCTGTCATTTAATTTTGTTCAGGAAATTTCATGAAACAATTAATCTGCATATAACTCAGGCACCTTTGGAGCTAGACATGTGTAAATTAGCACAAATAAGTAATGCTTATAGAATGATCTAAATATGGAGATAATTAGATGAGAGATTTTTAAGTTACAGGGGTTCAAAACTTTACTATGTAAATATTTGCAAAACTTTATGAAAACTATCAAAAATGTTGAGGTTTGTAACTTCTCTGCTCTTCCATGCAGAGAGTTAACTTTTGACATGCATATCCATAGTCAGTGTGTCATGGTGTCTAACACAACTGGATAATTTGGTTAAGCAGTTTTAATTTGGCAGAAGAAAAAAAAATTATTAGTAACGTTTTCTCAGATATGTATAATAGCATATACTGTAGATGAAGCATCCATAATTTTTTTTTGTAGAATTTAACATTAACAATGCGTATGTCATTACTTCATTTGATAAGCTGGGCAGTGCTTTTTGCAGTCCTTCTGTTCTTCTCTGTGTGACTATCCCCCCCCCCTTCTCTTTAGGCATAGCCAGATTGACTCAGTAGAACTACTGATCCCACTGATATCCTCTTTGCTTATTAGTGACAAACTCCCTTAAACATGAGTCACCTACTTCTTTTCCTATTGACCTACCCTGTTGGAATAGCCAGAATTCTTTCTTCCTGTTGCCCAATACATTGTCATCTCCCACTACATCTTTTTGAGTACCTCTAAGTCCTAGACTTGCATAGACACCAGGCTCCCCGGATCATAAATTTACTGTATATGATCCTTAAATATCCTGCATTCAGACTGGAATTGTTAACACTCTCTGCTTTCTTGCTCCAACCTGGGGTCTACCCACTGTTGTGCTACCCCAGCTCAGCTGTCCATTTCTTGGAGAAACTGTGCATCTAACACTGTAACCTTGTGACCCCCGTACTACCTGCCTCTTATACCCCTGTTCTTTAATTAGAACCCCCCCAGATTAGTCTGAGTGAAATTAAAAAAAAAACAGTTTTATGGAATTTTTCATGAAATTCTAAAATGTTCACAAAGACTCATGGTATTTTATTTGACTTTAAGTACAGATGTTATTTTACAATTTCTCACAGCAAGCAATTAATAAAATTTTCACTCACAGTCTTCTTGTAAGGTCTAAGAACCTGCCAAATTTAATGTTATTGAATTCTCTAGTTTTAAAGTTTCAAGGGTTTATACATTTGTAGTTTACATTATTGCAAAATTAATTTTTTAAATGTTGTGAAAGTTTGACTACTTTTAATTCAGTCCCATTTAAAGCTGCAAATATGAACTTTTTCAGAAATGACCATGTGGTATAGTAGTTTAAATGTTTCAACTATGGTTACATTTGGATATGTAGTTTTAAAATGAGTGGGAACTAACTGAAATCTAAATTTTGGCAACATGTTTGGCAAGCTATAACTCAGTCCCATTTAAAGCTAGAAATCTGAAATTATGTGCATATACAAATGTAGTGATGACTTGTATGCCTGTCAAGTTTTGTAGCACTTCAATGAATACTATCAAATGTATCCGTCTTTCGGATGAGACGTTAAACCGAGGTCCCATCTGCCTGGATTGGTGGTAGTTCAGGTGGATGTTAAAGATCCCATGGCACTTATCGAAAAAGAGTAGGGGAATTTCCCCGGTGTCCTGGCCAAATTTCCCTCATTCACTAAAAATACCACCAACAGCTTAATCTGGTTCAAGGTCAGTTGGAATTGATCTGTATCCCCCTCCCCCCGGGTGGTGCCTGAAAATAGTCAGGATTTGTCTAGTGCACTTACCCGGTCAACAAAAGCTAAATAAATAAAAAATAAATAAATACTAAAATTACAGAAATCCAAATTTTGGCAAAATATTTGGCTACCTATAACTCAGCTTCCATTGAAGCTTGAGACTTTAAAAAATTGGTGTATATTCACATTCTAAGAGCTTCTCTAAATCCTGATATTGTAGAGATATTTTGATAAGAAATGTTCTCAAAATAACTGGATATTTAATTTTGATTAAATGTTTGGTCACCCATACTTCCTCCCCCTTTCAATCTACAAATCTGAAAGTTGATGCAGTCATGTAAGCCAGTGGGTACTGTTTATGTTCCAAAGCTGGTGTTATTATAGCAAGATAACTGAAATTAAAAATTTTGTGAAATTCTGCCGAATTGGAACAGGCATTCAGTGGGTGGAATTTTATATTCTTCACAGCTCTAGTTGTGTGCAACTATGTGTGGGGGAAGTGGTCACCAGTTTTTATTTTAAAAATGCCACTGGTCTATTGGGGCTAAATAAATATTAGCTATACTAACTACTGCACTACCCCACCAGTGAAATTCATATTTTAATTAAAAAAAAAACACTTTCTAAGGAAACTACCTGCCTGTAACCCCATATTCAGTCTAGCCTCATTTTATCTTCCCTTTCACTCTCTATTTCTCCTACGTTGTTTACCTCTGATTTTAGTGTATTTCATTTCACCTGCCTTTTTTAAATTTGTTTCCTTGAAAGCTTATCTAATCTGTGGCTCATTTTACAGGCTTATTGAAAATCTACACTTATGTATCAGATAACTATACAGTTTATAATTCTATATCATTTAAAATCTATTTATTTGTTACTAAAGATTCTTTGTGTTTCCCTGAAATTATTTTAATTTTATTTTCTTGGAATCTGCTGATGGTGGAACTGTCTCCAAAACATGAAAGAATCCAGTCTGTTCCATTCATCAGGATTAGGACAGGATTTAATGAGCTGGGGGGGTGTAAAAAATGATTGTGAGACCAGCTGCAGCTTCCAATTGGAAGCCCACACTCCAGCCCAGGTTCAGCTCCTTGGCCGGTTCCTCCCCCTGTGCTTTCCCGCCATGCCCATGGAGTGAGTCAGCCAAGCATAGTGCATCTTAGCCCCACATGGTGCTTTAGTGACAAAAGCATGGCAAGTACTTGCACAGCCTATTATGGGCCTGTTTTGGCGCATATGGGGCCTAGTAGTGCATAGAGTCTGTTATAAGCTAGCATGAATGGCTGGGGGCCATCTGTATAATTTTTCAAGTTTTAATTTTGTTAATAGGATCTACATAGGAATTCCAAGGACTGCTGCATCCTACAATCCCATGCTTTAAGATCAGCAAGGCTTCCGCACTGGTACCAAGTTAGGCATCCAGTTGGGTGTCCACCATCTAACTCTATTCTGCCCCATCCACTCTCTTCAGCCCCTCCACTCTGCCTTCAGTGCCCAGGATGAGGAGGCTAAGAGCTGTGAATTATGCCAAAGGCTTGGCAATCCGCCGTTATAGAACATCCACACCAGGAAACATGCCAAAAATATGTATGCAGGCAGTCTTTGTAAATTGGGCCCTCTGTCTTATTTTACAGATCTCGACAGACATCACAAACTACCTATCAAATAAGAATATATTTTTTAATTAGGTAATTTACATGTTATTTAAATCCCTTCTTTGAGTTTGATCCTTTGTGTCCAATTACATTCTTATATTTTCTTTTTTAGGACTTCTTTCAGATAACCTTTGAGGAAGACCTTCCCAACATGGATCAGTCACATAACAGATATTATCTTTTTAAGGAAAACTATTATAACAGTGTGTAAGCATCTATTATAGAGTACAGGGCCAGGGAGTGAACTGAGAAAGTACAGAAAAGGGTGAATGAGAAGCTCTGGGTATGTACAAATAAGAACTAATTTGTCAAGAGGTGAAAGGGTAAAAAAGGGCCTGATGCTGTTGGTACAGGGGTGAAAGCACCATTTGTATAGTATTAATGATCAGCAATGTGTACAGCTGTCTGAGCATTTGAACACAAGAAAACACAACTTGCCAGCACAGTGGTAACACCACCACTTGCAGTGGCCCTGATTTAAGTTCAGGAGCAAATTTAAGATGTCAGAAGGTCTTACAGGGGAGGAGGAGGAGGAGGAGGATTGATCATCCAGTAAACTGCTCTCCTTCTCCAAGGAGGAAGGGACATAGTTCAAGTCTGGACCCTTTGGAAGGCTGGGGGCAAGGTAGCCAGGAACCTCAAGGTTGGGACAAGAAGTGGTAACCATCGATGTCCTGGGCATGGTAGCATCTACATGTCCATATAGGACAGGACTACACATCTGCTCCTCCTGAGGAGAAACTAGGAGGGAGAAATATTCCGGCTGGACAGGGAGAAATTACGACCCCAGCAGGTTCCACACCCTGTGAGGTGGCACACCTCCTGACTGAGGAACCATGCCACAGACATCAGGGTGCACCCCCCTTCATAGGGGAAGCCATGAGGAAGCAGGAAGCTGGACACTAAGTCCAAAGGATGCCATGGTGATGGGTTGGGGGGGTCAGACCTGATAGTCAGACCTTATAGGGGCCCAGCCAGCCTGGGGAGCAATAGATCAAAAAAAAAAAGAAAGAAAAGATACATTTATAAGAAAATAAAAGCCAAATAGAACTAAGCACTGCCTTCTGATATGACACAATTTATTGAGCCACCCTGGCTTCTTTATTATCATTTTTTCCCCCACATTTATCACCCTGACATCAAGGTTAACTGTTCAAAAAAGGATCACCCTATGCATGCCTCCCACTAACACTCTTATAAAGCACTTTGGGATACAATGTGTATGAGAAGCACTATGCAAATGCTAATTCTTCTTCTTAAGTGACTTGCTCTAGGTCACACAGCCAGTACAGATGAAGCCACTTAATTGGGATGCCCTGATGGCAGGTGTTTTGTTCTGATTAAGTGGCCATCCCAATTAACAGAAGCCTCTATTTTTTACATCTGCAGCCAGTCTCCGACTACACTTAACCCACCCTGATGTCCAATCCATATTTGTAGTATAGCAGTATAGTATTGTAGGTTTTAATAGCAGAGGCTACTCACCACTCACTCCTCACTGAAGCCTGGTTTGCATTTGGGTGGGAGGCAAAGTGGTAACGGTAGTGTTAAGAAGCATGACCCTCTTTCTTGCTAACAGCAACACCTGTGATCAGCCCACACTCTCTCAGTTTGTGTTCAGGGATTGGCATGTCCCTCTCTCTTACTCGCACTCACAGTGACATTTCAAACAGCCATGTTTGGGGATCAGACTCTCAAACAGAAATGAGTGTCCTTTTGAGTGTTTGGTAATCGGCATGTCCCTCTCTTACTCGCTCTCTCAGTGAAATTTCAAACAGCAGTGTTTAAGGATCAGAGCCTCAAAAATAAACAAGTTTCCTTTCCTAAATTAAAGGTTTTAAAGGCAGAACAAACCAAGCTGAGCTATTTTTTTATTTTGTTTTGGGGAGGGTTAACACTTGCACTATCACCAGTTCCGTAACTGCCATGCAGACAGAAAAGGAGAAAAAGTTAAAAGTTAATGTGGCAATTGGGAGCTGCCATACTTGTTTCCATAACAGCTTGCAGTTTTAAAAGTCTTCTCAAAAGAATCAGCTGACTTATGTTACCCTACAGCATTTTTGAACACCAGCAAAGTCGGTGGGAGCTGGGAGAATCTGAAGTGTGTGTCAGAGGACAGCACCATTGACAGCATACTCACATGTGCTCAGGGTCTCATCCGTGCCCCATTAATGGCTACAGCAGGCAGACTAAAGGACTCAGGACATTCTCATTGGCCAGGAAGCAGGGGTTTACAGCAGTGAGTGGGACATAATCAACCCTATAATCCAGCAGTCCTTTTTCTATAATAAGGATGTGAATTCCATAGAAATCGGTGGCTACTTAATGAGTTCCCGGTGGGACGTCCCAATAAAGTAGATTTCCCGATTATCCACATCCTGATTAAGTGGCTTCTACTGTATTTGGCTTTAGAGGGATTTAAATCTGTTATTTCCTTGTTTCCAAGATGATGCTTTAACACAAGACCACAGTGAGGTCGTGAGCATGGCTACAAGGGCAGTAGATATGGTTGCACTAAGAACTATGGGGAACATTATAGGACAGTGACACAAGGACCTACAGGATAAGAGGTGATGGATACCTAGACAGAAGGGGCCAGCTGGGACTCTTAGGGGGGCATAGCCATTACAAGAGGGCTATCAGGGAAGTGCATGAAGCAGGGGCCCTACAGCTATGAGGTAGGGTGATGAGGCAAGGGGCACTGAGACCTACAAGGAAATGAATTTGCTATGGAATAATATAGGTCTGGGGCATGGAAATCTACAAGGGGATAGGGGTATGGGACACCTGGTGAAAGGGACATATTGCTAGGTGAAGAGGAAGGCAAGCATATGTGCAGGGATGTGCATGGCTTCATAAGTGGCAGATCCTGCCAAACCAACCTGGTGGAGTTCTATGAATGGGTAACTAGGCAATTGGATTGGGGGGCTTGCAGTGGATGTCCTGTACCTGGACTTCAGTAAGATGTTCAACTCTGGGCTGCATGGGAGGCTGGAAAGTAAGTTAGAAGGCACAGAAATGGGTGCAAAGTTAGTGAGATGGGTAGGAAACTGGCTTCATGGAAGGCAATAGAGGGTGGTGGTGGGTGGGGAACTCTCATCCCCAATGGTAGTGATGAGCGATGTTCCGCAGGGCTCGGTGTTGGGACCAGTGTTGTTTGGGATATTCATTGCAGACATATCATTGGGCATCAAGAGCAAGACCAGCCTGTTTGCTGATGAAACCAAGATGGGAGCAGTGGTGGATGACCTAGGCGGATGGCAGGGGTTGCAGGATGATCTGGCAAAGCTGGAAATGTGGTTGGATATCTGGCAACTGGGGTTCAATGCTAAAAAGTGTATGGTGCAGCATTTTGGGGTGAAAAACCCAAGGAGGAGTTTCCAGCAGGAGGGAGTGCAGCTAGCTGAGACTGAGGAGGAGAAGAAGAAGGAGCTGGGGTGCTCATTATGGGGTCAATGAACAACTCAGCACAATGTAGGAAGGCAGCTGCTAAGGCCAACAAAATGCTGGGTTGCATTGCAAGGGGTATACCTTCGAGGAGGGAGAAAGTGATTCTGACAGTGTATTGATCATTAGTTAGACCGCACCTGGAGTACTGTGTGCAGTACTGGTGCCCATATCTGAAGAGGGACATTAAGTTACTGGAGGGGGTGCAACGCAGGGTAACAAAGATGATCAAGGGGCTGGGGGACTTACCATACAAGAGGAGGCTGAGGGAATTGAACATGTACTCGCTGGCAGAGGGACGGGGGATATGACTGAAACCTTCAAGTACATGAAAGGAATAAACAAGACAGGTATGGAGGGGCTGTTCAAAGTAAGAGAGGGGAGGGGAAGGGAGGGACACCCAGGGCCATAATATGAGACTGCAAGGGGGGAAGGTTCAGGAGGGAGAAGATGAGACACTTATGGAGAGAGTGGTAGCTAGGTGGAATGCGTTACTGACAGAAGTAGTATCCAGTAGAACAGTAGGCTGCTTCAAAATGGGCTGGGGTAGGGCAAGGGAGAGGGTCCTGGGAGGGGGGGTGAGAGCAAGGAGCAGCTGCAGAATAAAGGGTGCTAGCTACACATTCGAGCAGAATTGATAGATCACTAGGCCTTTATCTGCTGGCAAACTTTGTATGTTTAAATGTTCATATGGATCCTACCAGGGAAGTAGCATTCAAAATAGATGCAAAACGTATTCAAGGATTTGATGTGACTACAAATCTCTAGTGGTTCTTTGTTTGTATCTGAATGCAAATTGACTAAGTAAACTGATTGTATTCATTTATATTTGAATACAGAGCTAATTTAAATATTTCAGCCTACAGGAAGACTAAAAAGTGGTTGAATACATTTGGAATACAACACAATGGCCTATGAAGTATTCAGGCAATTTGTATTTAGCTTTTATTGAAATACTAAAAATTATACAAAAACATTGTATTCAGAATACAAAATTTACCTCAAATTGAATGCAACCTGAAGTCTTAATGTTTGGTAAGGTAAATCCTTCAAAAACCCAATGATGTGTTTAAACTACAGTATGTAGCCACTGGGGGGGATTCTTAGTGCCAGAGGCTAGTTACATTTTTTTTTCCCTGTTACCTAGAACCATCCTTGTTAGACAGCAAGCTAGACAGATACACTGAACCCACACAGTAGAGAGGACCCAAAGAAGCTTCTGATGTCTTACTGACCTCACTTCTGCCTGATTTTGCATCTTTTGTTCGGTATTCGATACTAAACCCTTAATCTAAGAGGAATGTCAAGACATCCCAACTCCTGGATCAGTTGTTATTGATCCAGGTGAGGTATTAGATAAACTCAAGTTAATTGATATCAATAAGTCTCCTGGCCCTGATCATATACATCCTAGGGTTATAAGGGGAACAGTTGATATAGTGGCTCCACCACTTACATATATTTTCCAGACATATTTAGATAAAGGAGTGGTTCCTAAAGGTTGGAAGGAGGCTACCGTAATTCCCATTTTCAAAAAGGGCACTAAAACATTACCTTCAAATTTTAGACCAATAAATCTGACATCATTCTTGGGGAAAATACTGGAGAACATTATTAAAGGAAAGGATAACAGTTTCCCTGTATGAAAAAGGCATGACAGATATATCATAGCAGGGCTTTACCAGGTCAAGGTCTTGTCAAACAAATCTTTTAACCTTCTATGAGAAGGTTAATAGAGAACTCGACCAAGGTAATCCAGTCAATGTTGTTTTTATGGATTTTTCAAAGGCCTTTGACAAATTACCACATAGAGAATTGATAGCTGTCCTAAAAAACCTAGGGATTGAGACAAATGTGATATGTTGGATTAGGGATTGGTTGAGTGATAGGAGGCTGAGAGTGGTGGTTAAGGGTAGTTATCCGGAATCAGGCTTGGTGACTAGTGGGGTACCTCAGGGTTCGGTATCAGGGCCATGTTTATTTAATTCATGTAGATCAACCTTAAAAATGAATATCCCGAATATCTGGTTATCCAAATTTACAGATGATTGCAGTCTGGGAACCATTGCAAGCAACTCATCTGATGTGTTAGCTTTACAATTAGCAATCAGTAAGGTAGTGTCCTGGACTGAAACTAACAGATTAGAACTAAATTTAGCTAAATGCAAAATTATGCACTTGGGCAAAAACAATCCAAAAGCAACATATAAAATTGGACTAGATAATCTGTTAGATACTACTCAGGAAAGAGATTTGGGAATTTGTATTACCCCAGATTTTTTGTTCAGTCAACATTGTTCCCTTCAGATAAGAAAGGCGAACCAGAACTTAAATTGTATACTCAGACACATATCTAGTAGGGAAGCTAAAGTTCTAATACCATTGTTTAATTCTCTTGTCAGGCCACATCTCGAATAGTGTGTACAGGTGTGGTCACCTTATAAGCGTGAAGACATAAACAGGATTGAGGGTATACAAAGAAGAATGACTAAAGCTATTACGGGACAAGATAATAAATCCTATAACAATAGGCTAAAAATTTTAGGAATATAGGGCCAGATATTCAAAACTTTGCCCCGGGGCAAAATTAGCACTGCCCAGTGGGCAAACTTAGCCCGGAGCACAGAGCACGCTATATTCAAAAGGAATAGCCCAGGGCAAACAGCTTCCGAATATGGCATGGTAATGAGGCCATGCAAACTGGGTTGGGAGTGCACGGCAAAAATAGCCCTGGAATAAGACAGCACTGAATAAAGCAACCAGGAAGTGCAACCCACAACAACACAGTACACAGCAACATGAGGGCAGGTACAGACTAACCACGTGGCCAATGTGTGTGCCAGCAAATGCATGGACTCAGTACAGCTGCAGGAAGCAGCAGATGTGAAAGAACAGTGATCAAAACTGTATAATATTCCCCGTACCGTTAGCGCCGCGCTAACACATTAGCGCGGCATTAGTGCGGAGCTAAGCAGTTAGCCCGGAGCAAACACGTTTGCCCGGGCTAAAATGTGCCATATTCAAAAGTGCCATGCAAATGAGCCTACTTACGTAGTCTCTGGGCAAACAACCGGATTAGTATCTCATTATACCCTGATTTGCATGCAGTTTGCCCAGCGTTACTGCAGAGTCCCACAGAGCCACCTGTAGGTCAGTCTGGAAGTACAGGGCTGACCAGGTCCAACCGCAGCTCCACCTGTAGGTCAGTCTGGCAGTGCATGATGATAGCTGCAGGCTACATGTAAACAGTACAGCATAGCATAGCATATTATACCCCAGGGACAGGACACCATAGGCACAGGTGGGGTGGTGCTGCATGCAACTGTCACATTGTAGGGCATGCTACAGTGCACAGCAGAAACTACAGTAGCAAGGGGCCAGTAGTGCATGGACACAGCAATGCCTATGGTGTGTAGGGCAGTGATGATGACTGCACTACACACAGTGAGCGGCCCAACCTGCGGATGTTTTCTGACACTGGACATTACTGTTACGCTGTCGTGTGACCCACAGATGCTGCACCTGTGGCATGGATGCTCACAGTGACATGTACATTCCTGGCTTTGTGTGCTATGGCAGTTGTACAGCTGTGAGGTATGTGGCCGGGGGGGGGCATATATTATTCAAAAGGCACACTGGTGTTGGGGTATTCCCAATACTGACCCATGTACACTGCATGATGTGTCCCAGCCTTGTGGCCACACCTGATCTGTAGCACAGCCTCGCCACCCATATATGCTCCCTCAACATCCTCCATGCACACAGTGCTGCATGTGTGCTGGCATCTGTTGGTGTCCACGGAACTGTGGTCCACAGGTGTGTGCTGTATGGCCACACTGCCGTGCTGTTCACTGGTGGCAGGGTCACCACTTACTGCCTGGCATGGCTGGGACTGGTGACAGATGATGGCATCATTGTGATGCCATCAGTTAGCAACATCTTCCTCTATGTTTAGCTTTATCTATGTGTCATATTTATTTATTGGGGTCATGCAAAACCCACGCTAAACCGGCGCAAATGCCGCACCAACCATAATGTCGCGCAAAGCTGATTGCCCAGGATTAAGACCAGCTTTTCCTGGGCGTAATGTGCACCGTGCTAAGTGTCGCTGGTCACGCGAAACCACTTAGCGCGCTAGTCGCTGAACATAGCATTGCGCCTGTATTCATGTCAGTTTGCCCCTTGCATACATTATTATAATTTCTGCCCGGTGCTAATGCAGTTTGCGCGCTTATTTGGCCTTTTGAATATGGCAGACCAAGTACATCCCCCATGCGCTTAAACGGCGCAAATGGTTTTTGCCCAGCGCAAAGTTTTGAATATCTGGCCCATACTCTCTTATTTATCAAAGATTTAGAGGAGACATGTGCATGCTTTATAGAATACTAAGTGACTATAATCTGCAGGATGAATTAAGCATTAAATTTAATAATGATCGTGTAAGCACAAGAAAGCACTCTAAACAACTTTTCCGGCTGAGATGGAATTTACAGCTATGTAAAAAAATGGTTCACTCAAAGGGTGGTGACATCCTGGAATTAATTATCAAAAACAACAATAGATAGTCCGGACATGGAAACATTTAAAACAAGATTGGATATGGAATTTAGATTAAGTGTAAATGATTTTTGATAATCTAAATTGATTTATGGCAAGCTATAAGGATATTATCCGCAATTGCTTGAATATTTCCTATGAATCCTATGAATATTCAAAACTTTGCCCCTGGGCTAAGTTAACACTGCCCAGCGGGCAAGCTTAGCCCGGAGCACAAAGCAAGCAATATTCAAAAGGAATAGCCCGGGGCAAACAGCTTCTGAATATAACATGGGAATGAGGCCATGCAAACTGGGCTGGGAGTGCAGGGCAAACGTAGCAGTGGAATAACACAGCACTGAATATAGCAACCAAGAAGTGCAAACCACAACAACAACACAGTGCAAAGCGACGTGAGGGCAGGTAAAGATGAACTATGTGGCCAATGTGTGTGCCATCAAATGTGTGGAACCTGTACATCTGCAGGCATCAGCAGATGTGAAAGAACAGCGATCAAAACTGTGTAATATTCCCCGAACCGTTAGCACCACGCTAACATGTTAGTGCGGCTTTAGCGTAGCGCTAAGCTGTTTGCCTGGTGCAAGCACATTTGCCCAGTGCTAAGATTTGCCATATTCAAAAGTGACATGCAAATGAGCCTACTTAGGTACTGTAGTCTCTGGGCAAATAGCCAAATTAGCATCTCATTATTCCCTGATTTGCATGCAGTTTGCCTAGCGTTACTGCAGGGTCCCACAACTCCACCTGTAGGTCAGTCTGGCAGCACAGGGGCTGGCCAGGTCTGGCTGTAGCTCCACCTGTAGGTCAGTCTGACAGTGCATGATGGTTGCTGCAGGCTACATGTATGTAGTACAGCATAGCATTGTGTACCCCAGGGGACAACACAGCATAGGCACAGGTGGTGGTGGTGCTACATGCAGCCGTCACACTGTAGGCCAAGCTACAGTGCACAGTAGACTCTACAGTAGCAAGGGGGCCTGTAGTGTGAGGGACACAGCAATGCCTATGGTGTGTAGGGTACTGATGACCACTGCAGTGTACACAGTGACAAGCCCACCGTGCAGGTGTTTACTGACAGTGGACAGTACTGTTTTGCTGTTGTGTGCTCCACAGATGCTGCACCTGTGGCATGGGATGCTCACAGTGACATATACATGGCCGGCTGTGTGTGTTGTGGCATCTGTATAGTTGTGCAGTATGTGGCTTGGGGGGCATGTAAGATCTGACAAGCACATAGGTGGTGGGGTATTGCCACTACTGGTACATGTGCACTGTGTGATGTGTCCCAGCCTGGTGGCCACACCTGGGCTGTGGTGAGGTCTGGCCACCCGTACACCCTCCCCTCAATTGCCACTATGCCCACAGTGCTGCATGTGTGTGCTGGCATCTGTTGGTCACCACAGACGAATGGTCTGCAGGTGTGTGCTGCATAGCCACACTACCATGAAGTCCCCTGTGGGTCAGATCACCCCTTACTGTCTGTGCTTGGCTGGGACTGGAGGCAGCTGTTGGCATCATGGTGCTGCCATCAGTGAGCAGCATGTGTCCTCCATGTCTGGCAATTTCTAAGTGTCATGATCATATGTTAGGGTAGCGCAAACTGCACTAATCCCGCACTAACACCACGCATAGCACCAGGGTTAAGATCAGTTTTTCCTGGGCGGTAATTTGTACCACGCTAAGGATAGCGCTATGTCACACTAAACACCTTAGCGAGGCGCTAGTCACTGAATATCTCATAGCGCCTGTATTCATGTTCACTTTGCCCCTTGCACATACTTATGATTTGCCCGGTGCTAATGCAGTTTACGTATGCTATTTGGCCTTTTGAATATGGCAGACCCGTGCTAATCCCGTGCTAATCCCGCACAAACGGTTTGCGCACCACGCAAAGCTTTGAATATCAGGTCCTTTGTTCATTAACTGCACATACTGTACATAATTTCCTGCTAACCCCCTGTATTTCTATTTATTGTCATCATTGCATGCTAATTCTGATTGTGTGGAAGAAATTCTTAAGAAAGTTATTAGGATGACTGAATAAAGAGATATGATGAAGCAGTTGCAGGGGTCTTGAGGTTTGTTAGGCTCTTCTCTCTTGTTATGGGGCTGCCAGTAATAAGGTTCACACAGGGCTTTTGGACTGTTGGGGCAATTGATGAGTGTTACTGGACTCCCTACAAAATGCACAAAGCGGGCATACTGCTGCTGAAAGCAGCTTGTGGTTCAAACAGTGCTTATCTAGGGATGGAAGAAACCTTTTGCAGTTCTAACCTGAACATATGGAATAATAGATGGATAACTATACAAAAGGCTGAGTCCATCGAGGGGTTGTGATGACCAAAGAGTGACCTCAAGAGCAAAGCTCCAGAGGTCCCTGTCATCATGACAATTCTGAGATAGAAACACAGCCTTGGAGTGTATCGCTGTGCACACCTTAATTTCTATAATGTGTACACAGCAATACAAATCTGAAGAAAGGCACTTACTTTCAGGTGTTTGATGAGATGTTGCGTTCTACCTGCCAGTCAGTCTGTCTGCCTGCCTGCTTGCTTGCCAAGCTGATTGCTTGATCACTCACTTGTCTGACTGCTGCCATTACTAGAAACTCCCCCTCCTCGCTCTGTCATGATGTAACTGGATGCTTCCACCCTCCACTTGCACTTCCTATGTTTGCCATTCTTCTGCATTTCAGAACACTAGGGGTATGATGGCTATGTTGCAAGCTAAACCGCTGGGGCCTGATATTTAAAACTTCATCCTGGGGCTAAATTAGCACTGCCCGGCATGCTAAATTAGCCTAGATCCAATAGCCCGCTATATTCAAAAGGAATAGCCCCAGTGCTAAACCTGCTGAATATAGCATGCTAGGGAATCCAGGCAAACTGGGCTGGGAGTGCAGTGCAAAAATAGCCTGAGAAATAAGACAGTTCTGAAAATAGCAACCAGGAAGTGCAAACCTCAACAGCAGCTCAGTGCACACTGATGTGAAGGAAGGTAAATGTGAACTATGTGGCCCATGTGTGTGCTAGCAAAGGAGTGGATTCATTAAAGCTGCAAGCACCAGCACATGTGAAATTCTGCAGAAATGTACCATGTTTCTGAAACATTTGCATGGCGCAGACACATTTGTGCAGGTTTTACACAGAGCTAAGTCATTTGTCTGGCGTTATCACATTTCCCTGGAGCAAACATTTGCTATATTCAAAAGTGACATGTAAATGAGCCTGCTTAGGCAGTCTGTGGGCAAACATCCATATTAGCATCTCATTATATCCTGATTTGCACGCAGTTTGCCCAGCGCTATTGCAGGGTCCCACAGCTCCACCTGTAGGTCAGTCTGAAAGTACAGGGGCTGGCTGAGTATGCCCACAGCTCCATCTGTAGGTCAGTCTGGAAGTGCATGGTGGTAGCTGCAGGCTACATTTGTACAGAACCGCATAGAATATTGCGCCCTAGGGGACTACACAGCACAGGCACAGGTGGTGGTGCTGCATGCAACTGTCAAATTGTAGTTCTTGCTACAGTGCACAGCAGACACTACAGTAACAAGTGGTCAGTAGTGTTAGGGATACAGCAATGCCTATGGTGTGTAGGGCACCAATAACTGCTGTACTTTACACAGTGACAAGCCATCTTACAGGTCTGTACTGACAGTGGACATTACTGTTATGCTGTTGTGCGACCCACAGATGCTGTACCACTGGCATGGGATACTCACAGTGACATATACATGGCTGGCTGTGTGTGCTGTAGTGTCTGTACAGATCTGTGGTATGTGGCAGGGGAGGCACATACCATCAGACAGGCACACTGGTGTTGGGGTATTCCCAACACTGGTCCATTTGAACTGCCTGGCTTGTCCCAGCCTTGTGGCAGCACCCAGTATGTGGTGCAGACTGGCCACCTGTACACCCTTCCCTCAACACCCTCCACACCTCCAGTGCAGCATATGTGTGCTGGCTTCTCTTCGTGTCCACTAAAGGCCATCTGTGTGCAGCATGTTGCTTCCACGTCTGATTTATTTCTATGTTTAATATTTACTGGTTAGGGTCACCTAAAGCCACGCAAAAGTCATGCAAAACTGCACAAAGCCACAAAGGTGCGCAAAGCTGGTTTGCCCAGAGTTAAGACTACCTTTTCCTGGGCAGTAATTTGCACCATACAAAGTGCCACGCTAAGTCAAGCAAAACACTTTGAGCAGCACTAATGCGCTGAATATAGCATTGTGCCTGTATTCATGTACACGCCCCCTCGATTTGCCCCTTGCATACATTATACTTCTGGCCGGTGCTAATGCAGTTTGCCCAAGCTATTTGACCTTTTGGATATAGCAGACCCTGTGCAAATGGTTTGTGCCCAGCACAAAGTTTTGAATATCTGGCCCCTGATGCTTTCCTTCGTTCTGTGATGTAACTACTGTAGCAAAATGAAAACTTGTGCTGCAGTAGTTACATTACTACTACAGTGAAACTGCTTTTTCAGTGAACAGATTTCCACACACCACCAGTTATACCAGTACACTATATCAAAATGTTATTTAAGGTTTTCTTTTTCCAAACTGCTTTTCAAACCTATTATTTGCATGTGTTTCCATATTAAATGTATGTGCATTTCAAATAATTACTAATTGGGGGGAGGGGCAGGAGTTATAGGGAGATTCTTTAAAAGTCTAAATTTTCAAAGTGGCTAGCCAGGTCCTAAGGAGTTCATTCATTTTTGAGCCAGTTCTGCTCATCTTGATCCATGAAAACCTGTCCATGTGCATTTCATTTGTTGTTGTTAACAATGGTGCATGCACCACAGCTCTGCTCATCCTGATCCATGAAAACCTGTCCATGTGCATCCATTTGTTGTTGTTGACAATGGTGCATGCACCACAGCTCTGCTCAGCCTGATCCATGAAAACCTGTCCATGTGCATTCCATTTGTTGTTGTTAACAATGGTGCATGCACCACTGCTCGACTCTTCCTGATTCACGAAAACCTGTCCATGTGCATTCCATTTGTTGTTGTTAACAATGGTGCATGCACCACAGCTCTGCTCATCCTGATCCACGAAAACCTGTCCATGTGCATCCATTTGTTGTTGTTAACAATGGTGCATGCACCACAGCTCTGCTCATCCTGATCCACGAAAACCTGTCCATGTGCATTTCATTTGTTGTTGTTAACAATGGTGCATGCACCACAGCTCTGCTCATCCTGATCCACGAAAACCTGTCGATGTGCATTCCATTTATTGTTGTTAACAATGGTGCATGCACCACAGCTCTGCTCATCCTGATCCATGAAAATCTGTCCATGTGCATTCCATTTTTTTATTTATTTATTTCACTCCTGTCATGGCCCCAAGGTCCTCTCTCAGGCATCCTATCCTTTGTCCTGCCCACTTGAGGATCCCCGAACTATGCCTCCTCTCTCCCTCCTCATCAATGCCAGCATGCCTGGCAAACCCTATCCAGGGTCAGTCACCCCCTCCTACTTGGATACTCTTAGTAAGGCAGACTCTGGCATTGGACAAGGAGTGGCCAGGGAAATTGAAGGCCAGACGAGGTAGCTCGGCATGGGGCATGGGGGATAGGTGCCATCACCTGATCCTTGGCGCCAGTTTTTCCTTTGTTATGGTTGCCCCCCGATGTGGAACATGCAATGCCATCTGGCCCGCAATGTAGGTGTTCCCACCTACGTCCGGAAGGCAGCTGCCCAACGTCGTCCCTTGCTGTGCGAGCTCGAGTGCGTAGCAGTGCCATCGTCTCCACCGGGGCCGCTGTTGCACTGGCTGCCCTGAGTCCTCCCCCGAGAGAGAAGGGCAAATCTATATCGAAGTCAATCCTCTCTCTCCTCCCAACCCCTGGCAATCTGGGCTTATTCCTGAGCCCGGGCACTGGTGTGACGAGAGGCGTGGTGTCCACGTCTCAACCCTCAGTGCCACCGGGCCAGCCTATTCCATTTGTTGTTAATGATGCATGCACCACTGCTCTACTCATTCTGATCCATGAAAACATGTCCATGTGCATTCTATTTATTGTCTTTAACATCAGTGCATGTGCCATTGCAAGAATGACATACCGAAATAAGTCTGCCCACCTCCCAAGAAGATGTTGGCAAAGTGATACATTCCTAGTTTTCTTTTTCAATGCAGTTGTAAGCCATGGGATCAGTACAGCATATTAACACTTAGAGATGAAGAATAAAATTGGCTTAGGTGGCTTTACTTCGGGTTCTGGGACACCATTCCAGCAGGATTTATGGCTGTGGGGGGCACGCAATCAACACTTGCTCTAAGGGGAACACAAACTTACATACAATTTAACAGACTTCCACAGCCTAATACGCATTACTTAAATTGAGCTGGGGGGAGGGACATACCCCCCCCCCCTCTGAATCTATGGGCATGATTGCCCTGCTCAGAGAAACACCCCATCAAATCACAATAAAGTACAGAAAGTCCTAGAGAGTTACTACAAAGTCTTGTGGCTGAGATCAGGGAAAGAACAAAAGTATCTTATTGGTACTGAGTAGAGGGGTGCATGGGGCTAAGTTAGATTTGATTCACAGTCACAGTACAGTAGGTAAGAAGCCTCAGATTGCAGTGCCCTGCTGTAAACAAAAGGTTAGTTTCAGCTAGTATCTAGACTCATTTGCCTTTACACTAATAAACACTCAAAATGCCAAATACACAACTAACTGAATAAATAAACTGCTGGCAGCTCTCCATTTAAACAGCTTGCAGTAGTAGTAACTGTTAGACTCCTATTCGCTGTAATGACCTCACTCTAGAAACTCCATGCATAGTGTAAAATGGGCTTTGTTGTACATTCTCTCTGTAATTTGGTTCCCCTGTATGTCTGCTTGCTGTCGTCTTCATCAACTGGTCTTTTGAGCTCACAGCCCCATATACTGGCAGCACACATGGACTGAGATGCTGCTCATTGCAGCAGATTTCACAAGTCTGGTGAAATAACTGTGTCTCAGATGTTGCTTGTAAATCCCTTTGTATCCTTGGGATGGGGGGGTGGTCTAGCAGGTTGAAGATTTTGGTAAGAGACACCCCATTATCTACCATTCACCCATTCCAATCAATTTCAACCTCTTCCACCCTCCCCCATTCCTCAGATCAGTTGTTTTAAACTTAGTCTGCATCTGGTACAGGGCCAGAAGCTGTTTTTTGAGTTTGCACATGTGCTGCGAACTCCTTGGGATTGTAGGCTTTGAGGGGTGTGACACTTTCTGTCCAATGCAGAGTGCTCTGCATAGGGCTCGACAGTATCATACCAATCCTTAGCCAGGCTGGTCCTGACGCTGTTTTGCCTGCAGTGGTCTGCCCTTGAAAAGAAAAAGCTGCACCAATCAGGAGGTGACATTTTCCTTTCATCTGCTGGTCACCGCAGAGCAAACAGCTGTTTGCATCGTGACGTCTCTGCCACATCCCGCTGTCTCCCGTTCTAAAGTTTCTCCCACTCATGCAGAGCAGTCCACAACCTAAGCTCCATACAAACTGGGAGTATTGAGTGCCCAAAGGCACTTTTACTGTAAGAGCAATCGATCGTGCTGGCTGGAAGGAGGCGCTTCCTCACCTGCCTCCTCCACATCCCACTGTCTCTGTGATCATGCTGGTGGACCACCCTCCCCTCACCTGCCAACATCAAGGTGCTCAATCCCCGTGTGGCCTGTATCCCCCTTCATCCTTTGATGTGGCACACTGGGAGCCCACCCCAGTGTACCAAAATCTGCTGTGGTGTTACCGACACTGGGATGCCCACTCCCGGTGTAGGATACACCCCCCCATTCTCTGACCTCAGGGTACCCCATCCCTAGGTTGGCATTTATCCCCCCCTTGAACACCCCCAGTACTCTGGCACACTGGGAACCCACCCCAGTATGCCAAAATCCATAGTTTCCCTGTAAAAAAAGAAAACAGACCCACAGCATCATTTTGTTTTTAACCTGAAAAGAAAGAAAACAGTCCCTCGTCATTGCCACCAGCCCCCCTTCCCTAACCCACATCCTACCTGTAGCACTTCACCTCCCCACACCCCACCATCCATACTTACCTCTGGAGGTCAAAAGCAGAGATCTTCAGTGGACCAGGAACACATCTGCACTCTTCAAAAGCCGACCGCAAACTGAAGAAATGACAGTAAGTCCTATAATGGCAGTGAATGGGGGGGTTCAATTTAAGGTTGATATCTCAGCCATTTTTGGGAGTTTTGGTCCCATATTTTCAACATGGAGTTCTTGGGACCCCACCTCATGAACACGGTTACTGTCATTTCGTTTTTTGGTCCTGAAAGGTGATTTTATAGTCACTGCACGGAATCACCTTTTGGGACTAATTAATGAAACGACAGTGCCACTGTTCATGAGGTGGGGTCCCAAAAAGCCCTTGTTGCAAATTTGGTGAAAAAAAACTCCCCAAAATGATCATTACGAGCATCCATTGCACAGTTTCTACGCACGCTCATAACGTCATCAGTTTTTAAGATTTTCTCTCCAAATTTCCAAGATTGCCATTTCTTCATGCCCCCTTATAAAGAGTACAGCTGTAATTTTTTGTATCCTTCCTAAAAGGTGTTTTTGCACCTGTGGCGCAAAATGGCACGGTCACAGTGCGAAATCAACTTTTAGGACAGGTTAATGAAATTCCAGTGCCACTGTTCATGAGGGGTGGTCCCAAAAAGGCCATGTTGAAAATTTGTTGAAAACATTCCAAAAAATTACTGCGTTACGAGCATGCTTTGCACAGTTTCTACGCACACTTGTAACTTCACCACTTTTTCATATTTTCACTCCAGATTTTCAACATTGCCATTTCTGCACACCGCCTCATGAACAGTACAGCTGTCATTTTTCACATCCTGCCCAAAATGCATTTTCGTACCTGTGGCTCCAAATGGTACACTTGCTGTGTGAAATCACCTTTTGGGATTGAGTAACAAAATGATACTAGCACTGTTCATGAGGTGGTATCCCAAAAAGCAATGTTGAAAATTTGGAGCAAAAATACCAACAAACGCCCAGAGCACTAGGGTTTCCAACAGTAATGCCCACCCTTAAAATGCAAGACAGAGGAATATACAGAGAAAAATATGGGAGGCATGTACAAGGAGCAATGCCAACAGCAAACTCACGGCATTGACAAATGCTTGTTTTAATATAAAAACAATGTCTGAAAATGGATTGTGAAGGGTAGAAAGTGACTTGGGTGGGACAATGGTGGCTACAGGAGTAGTCCTAACCATCTGGGCAGTGCTGGAGTGTTATAATACTTGGTCAAAGGTCAAAGTGATCTGAAGTGGCCCAAAGGTTTGATTGTTCAGAACTAAAGGTGAAAGTGTTGCATTGTGGCACACTCAATCAATATAAATGCAACGTCAGCTCACATTCCTTACTAGAAATTGAACTGAGATCACATAACTCATTTGTTAGAAGACACCTGCTTCCATCCAACCTTGGCCATGGTCAGATCTGCACCTGTGATCTTGATGTGAAAGTTGCCGTGACCCAACCATGGCTAATCAACTGAACCAGTCAACACAGCTGCTGCTGCTACTGCAGTTTGATAAGCAGCAGCTACATTCAAGTGACAAAGGAAATGGATCAGGCCCACACATCACTGCTTTACATACTACAGATCAACATTTAGAATTCTTTTAATGTCACATAAGTTGACTAAAAGTTTTGACAATTGATAATGATGACTTGCAACAGCCAACATGTGATTAGATTTTAAATAGAAATTCCAGTCTTAAACATTAGTGAGAGCAATACTTGGTTTTGTTGCAAGAGCTGCCCCCCTTCCCCATCTAGGTGTGTATGGTGGCCTTTACATCAGAGAAATACATGCCTTACTTTGTAGAACCAGTACCTGCACCAGTTTCCTATTGCCACTACAGGTCTGGAGCACTGAAGTAGGGACACCATCACCAACAGTAGGGCACCATTAAACATGAGACTACACACAAACTGAATGTCCATATTGGGAGATGGGATCAATCTGAATGTATTTATTTGGCTGTAAAGGGTGGTACAAAGCATAAGAGCATTTCCCTTGCAATGAACTCTTTGATTCCACATACCAATAACAGTACTAGCTGCACAACACTGTACACTTTTCATTATAAAGTGGGAGTCCGATTTCCATCTCCAGCACTTCCCAAAGTCTAAGGGTATCAAACTTAGCATTCACTGGATCTAGTCCAAATACATTTCAAAGACACAATTACATTCCCTAACCACCCTATGGGTCCCTGGAGCCCTGATGCTCCCAACACCATTTGTGCAAGACACATACCAGGTAGTGCAGGCATTATCCCAGTGGGGGCATTTCTGTGCTTGCACATGTCTCACAGTGCCCATGTGGAACTACAGTGGATAGAAGCATGTCAGTATTATGACAGTATGATAACAGGCCTGGCCATAATGCTTTCCTCCAACAAAACACTGATACCCCTAATGGTCAAAAGCAACAGGCTTCCATGCCTGGTCCCTCACATGAGGACTTACCAACCTAAACTCTGTTCAGCCTCCCTCCCTGATGCCCATTTATTCAGCTACCTGCCAGAGAGTAACACATAATGTACCTAGGTTTTTGCTGCTTGCCCAGAGCATCTTTAATGCAAGGCTTACTTATGAATGTGCTCCTCTCACTGTTGCTCTTTTTCAAAACTTGAGCTGCACTGGCAGGAGTGGATCCTAACGGATCCTGAGGACCTCCCATGAGGGGTGGCTGTTCACTTCTCCCAGTGGAGCCATTCTGATTTTTGATCTTCAGGAGTTTCAAGGCCCTCTTTCGGACTTCACTGTAGTTAGCTTTTGGCCAGAGAGCAATCTTGCTATCAGAACAAGGCCAAGGAGACAGCGGACTACGGCAGCTAGAACCTTTCTGCTAGGACACCTCTGACTAGGAGGAAATCAGATAGATACTTTATTAGAAGTGTAGGGTCTGCAAGGAAAATTGGGACCTTCAATTACTAGTGACACAGCAAGGGAGTCAGAGCCTGTTACACAACAGCATTTCTCTCCCAGCTGCCCCTCCACCCTCCCACCCTTAGTTAGTTCCACTTTTAAGGCGCTGGATTTAACTGGCAACAGGAACTTCCTGTTTGGAAGCAGGAAGGGAGAGATCATCAAGACACATAAGACTCACCATCCTTGAAGGAAAGGGTAGCTCTCCGCCCCCCACCCCAGCTGCTGGAAGTCTGACTGTAATGTGTAGTGCATGTAATGGATAAGTTATTGGATGCTGTCTATCACCTCATACTGCCAAAATCATGTTTGTCCATATGTGTCTTATATATTGCTCCTTCTCATGTGCTTTTTATCATGCATTTTTATACTGTGTGTATATTTATTCTGTAACTCACAAACAGGTGCACCTTGTGAAAAGGGTATATATAGCTCTAATGGTGTTATCACTGTATAAATATAATGCTACTACTACTATTGACTCTGATCAAGGAAAAAGAAGACTACCAAGGCACATAAACGCTTGACTTAGAGAAAAAAGGAAGAACACTACCAAGGCACAGGGCAAAGGCTTCTCAAGAGTCAAGGTAGGGACCTCTGTGTGAAAGACTACAGAGCGGGAGCAACATAAAAGAATTAACTGGAGCGGACTATGCAGGCAGGAAGGTGGGAAATTGAGAAATTATTCTTTCTACAGGGTTTTCTTGGCATGAAGCTGTGAAGCTGGGATTGTATTGAATCTTGCTAAAAGAGTATTTGACTATTTTTAGAGGAGTTACTTGGCAAGCTGTATTTGTGTTCAAATCTTTTACAAGATCACTTGTGAAGCTGTGCTATATTGAATATCTTCTGTGATTAGTATTGAATCTCTCTGCGAGGGAAGTTGTCTAGCATAGGATAAAACAAAAAAAAGGTGTAAGCTAACAAACCTTAAACAGAAAGGGGGGTGTAAGCTAACAAAGCTAAAACAGGCCAGAAACAGACATGATGGGAGTGGTCCAGTGCAGTGACTGTGGGGCAGCAGTCTTCAGGAAGACTTTCTGGAAGCTGCGGTGCTACCCCATCTGCATGCATCTCTCTGGGCTGAGGGCTGAGATTGCTCGTCTCCAGACCAAGTTGGCTAGGATTTAGGGAGCCTCCTCCCTCACCCAGGGACCACCAAGTCCACCCCCACTGCCTCAAAGGATGCCAAGAAGGAGCAGCTGGATCATGGTGGGCTCAGAAAGTTGAGGGCGGTGGGACAGAGGCACATCCCTCCTATGGTTCCACTCCACAACTCCTACCCGACTCCAGCTGGGTGGGACTGTCCCAAGGAGGCACCCTCAGTGGAGACCAAGGAGGATGAAGGGGTCCTCCATGGTGAAGACACCAGGGAGGAGGCAGAGGACCCTAAAGGAGGAGGAAGGAACTCCTGGTGGGGGACTCCATCATTAGGGGAGTAAACGTGGGGCAGGATAGGAGAGAACAAGGGAGATCAAGTGCATAGCTGGCGCCATGGCTCGGAGGGATGGAAAGCACATCCTAATTCTTGCTGGGGCAGCATGACGGGCGGGTGAGCTAGATGTCATTGTCCACCTGGGGACAAATGACCTGGCTAGTGATGAGGTTAGGGTAGTACAGGAGGAGATGAGGGAGTTGGAAAGGGGTCTTAGACAGGTGGCACGCTAGACCCCGGAGTCAGTTGAAAAAACAATTATGACTGACTTACCACACATTATGACTGATTTTTTCAACTAGTTTTAAATTTCTGACTTCAACTAATGGAAGAAAATCCAACCAATTTTTTCAACTTTCACCATTGTTGAATTTAATTATGTAGTAGTTTGTCATACTTTTTTAACTTTGAATCTTTTTTTGTTAAAATTTTGACTATAAACGTTAATAAAATGTATGGAAAAGTCCTCCCCCCCCAAAATCAATGGGGCAGGCACACACATAGCCTTCACCTTCTGAAATCACAAAACGGGGCTGCATGTGCCTATGTGGGGGCATGTTGGTGGGTTACGGTCAGGAAGCAACTCCGTTTTTAGTATTTGGGATTTAGCAGCATTATAACCTCATAAATGGGCAGAAACAAAAGGAATTCTTTATGCCCCTCCACTCTGGGGCAGGTGAGGTATTGCATATGTTGGGGGGAGCAGCAACTAGTCAGCAGCAGCTAAGAAGCTGGCTGCTCTTTAAAATGCAAATACAAAGTGCAGTGAAACAAATCTACACACAGAAGGGACCCACTAAAGCACAATAACCAGTCCAAACAACAACAAAATATACTAAGCCCCTGAAAGTAACAAGTTGAAGCAGGGCAGTGAAACAGTATATGGTATAGAAAAATAAGCAGCAGTAATACTAGTTACTTAAAAAAAGAACTGTGAGTCTAAAATACAGTGTAGGTAGGGCCTCTTAAACACACCACAGAAGCTAGAAGGTACCCTTATGCAAACAGAGCTAACCATCAATATCTGTTAGTTTACTAGTAGTCGTAGAATCTGTGAGACTAAAAACAGTTTATGGGAGGTCCCCTAGAAATACCTCCTGTAGCGTATACTGGTCTGCCACCCTTACGGTGACACCGACCCAGTGAAATACATACCTGTTGGCAAAATCAACACTTTACCGACAGGTCGCTGTGTTGGTGTGCCAGAGACAGGGGCATGCTGTCTCCCGGTCCTGCACCCCCACCTCAAATCAACTCCGACTGGAGTTGAGAATCCAAATGATGGATCTAGTACTCATCAATGGGGACAGAGTTGCAGATCACATGGTAGATAGCCACCTGGGGTACAGTGATCACCATACGGTGTGGTTCAATGTGAGAACAGTGGCTGAGTCAAGCCACATGAAAGTGAGGGTCCTGGACTACTTCAAAAAGGCTGACTTTGCAAAAATGAGGAAATGTCTGAGGATTGAGGAGTGTAGAGGAACAGTGAGTGAATCTAAAAGGAGCCATAGAGGAGGCAACAAACCTTTATGTTAGGCAATTAAACAAAAGCAAGAGGAAACAAAAACCACTGTGGGTCTCAAATGAAATGGCTGGGAAGGTAAGAGCGAAAAGGCTGGCATTCAGGAGGTACAAGGAAACACAGCGGGAGAAGGACAGGGAAGTGTATCTAGAAAAAACTGAGGGAGGCAGGGAAAGCAGTCAGGAGCACAAAGGTGTAAATGGAGGAAAAAATAGCCTAGGCAGTAACAAAAGGGAACATGACATTCTTTAGGTACGTTAGTGAAAGAAGAAAGACCAGGGTTGAGATTGTTAAGCTAAAAGGTGAAGGAGGGGAGTGTGTGGAGGGGGACCTGGAGAAAGCAGCATTCCTGAACAAATATTTTTGTTAATGTAGCCACCCACTCTCTAATGTCTAGGGGCAGCTGATGGTCTGGGGGAAGGGGCCCACAGCATACAAATCTCACCAGACTATCCTCGAGTTCAAAGGATGGAATAAAATTTCAGCCTACCTGGAGATGTCTTCATTAGTGGCATGAACTGCAGGAATTATGGCAATGAGTACACAAAGGCACCCCAAAACTCCACCAGAGGGGGGAGCTACTGAGCCACACTTAGGACAGGACGTGGTTGCTTCAGCTCAGCTTTGAATACTATTTAAAATTGATTCATTACCTCTGCAATATCATTTAAGAGGTCTCTAATTGCTCCAGATTGGTAATCTATGTTACGAGGAATCTATAAATAACAAACCTGCCATGGGCAGAACAAAAAACCCAACTACAGAAGCGGGGCAAAAATCAGGCCCGTTACAGCAGCCTCAGCAGAGATCGGAAGATGGGCCTACCACTGCAGACCAAGCCAACGGAGATAGTAATCCACCTCCATGGGACAAGGTGCTAAATGCAGTTCGGGAGATGGACACTAAAATTGAAAAAGTACTAGATAGACTTACAGCACAAGATATCAAAATTGAAAGTGCAGTAAAAGTAGCATCTGAGGCAGACAGCAGATCCCAACTCACACAAGCAGGCTTCGAAAAGCCGACAACTGAAAACATGCAGCTGAAAGCACGATTAGAAACTTTGGAGAATAATTGATTGGCTTGCCTGTAATTATGTGGGGGAAGAGCTCCTCCCCACAGCCTATTAATAAAACAGCTGTCTCCGCTCTACTTAGGCGGAGTAGCATTCGTCGCCGATGGCGCTGCCAGTGCTCGGCTGCTTCTCTTCCCCCCTTCTCCAGTGGCTCCCTGTTCATTGTCTGTTGGTTGCGTTTGCTTGTCTCCTCCCCCTTCCCGTTGTTGTTCTTCCTGCCTTGTCTGGGGATCCTTCCTTGGCTGTTCCTAAGCTATCTCCTTCTTGACTGTCTACTGCCCTTCTCCTGTCTCTTTCAGCAGCCGCTGCCCATGCTTCTGCCATTTCGTTCATCGTGCTGCTCCTTACCTGGAGCTTCGGTCCATCATTCGCCTGCTCTGCTGTTGGACGCTGCCTCCTCCTGGAGTTCCCCTCCTTCCGCCGCCACGGCCATCATTCCATCAGTCTGGGTTTGCCTAGCTCCTGAGTCATCTGTCCTGCTTCTGACCGTGCTCCCTCCATGCAGCCTGCGCTGCCCTCCGTGCTAAGCTTCTGTCCTTTTCCCTTAAGCACAGCTGCGATTCCAGCCACTGGCTACCTGCTTCTATGCTTGCTCCACCTGCACTGCATCGCTCTCCACTGCTGCTGCCTACCTTTAGGGACCGACAATAAACTGCCATCAATCAATGAGTGGTGCAATAAACTTATGGACTGCTTTCGATTATGAACTCTCCAGTGAATTTGGACATGCATAACCGCCGCTTCTTCAGTTCTGGGCTTTCGGACTTCCTCCTCTTCTGCTTTGCCTGCTGCTTAGCAGCATGTTTGGCTTTCGTGGCGCCTGCTCTGTTATGGCTTCTTCGCTCCCTTGTACAGCCTGTATGCTCCTGTGGGACGCCCCATCTCAGTTCATTCCACTTTACCTTAGCCCTTGCCTGCAGCTTGCTCTGCCAGTTGGTCGCTTGTCCTAGGCAGCTTCGTGGACTTGGCTTATGTGATGGACTTTACTGCATGCAGCTCCTAGCTATGCCTGTATGCTAGCTCCTATTTCCTTGTGCTGCTGCTTTCAATTACCAATCCTGTACTTACTGGGTACTGCTGCTGTGCCTCCTGCCCTGCTGGCTGCCTGGGGCTTGCTCTCCCTCTTTATCTGCAGCTGCTCTATGACAAGCTATGTCTCCCTCCTGCTGCAGCTGACTTCCCTAGAGCTCCTCACTCTGGATTCACTTTGGTATGTCACCGTTCCTCACCTCTTCTTTGGATGCTGGCTCTGCTTCTCTGCTCCTATGTCTCCATTATGCAGCCTGCTCCCTATTGCGATTCACCGTCCAGGACTTGGGGTCCTCCTGTTTACACTACGTTGCATTATTCTGCTCCTCTTGACCTGGCATCAGTATGCCTCTGTTTCCATATTTGCTGCACCCGCTCCATGTTGGATGCAGACCCTCTGCATTTCTTACAGTTCAGTGTTTCCATTGCATTGCGTACATTTGCTCTGCTACCTGCCTTGCCCATTGAGCTGAACGTTGCCTTCTGATTCCTGCTTCTGCCACCTGCCTTCGCCCATTGGGCTGGGAGGTTTCCCTACCACTCGCCTGTTCCTACACCTTGCTTTCTCCTTCCAGCTGGGAGAATTTCCTTGTACTCCTCTGCTTCTGCATCCTGCCTTCGCCTGTCGGGCTGGGAGGATTGCCTACTGTTCCCTTGCTTGTCTGGCCTGCCTTTGCCCATCGAGCTGGGAGGTATACCTACCTACTTGCTTGCTTCTCTGACCTGCCTTCACCCTTCGGGCTGGGAGGTTCATCTACTTCTGTTCTCCTTCAGCCTCACCCAGCTCAGGTCCTGGATTTCCATTCTGCTTCTGCATACCTGCTCCTGCTGCCTCAGTCCTGTATTCCCTGATGCTTCGTCTTTGAGACATTTGTTACTATCTCGCCTTTGCTTCCCCTCATATGTTTTTTGGATGTTTGCCCTGCTGCCTCAGCCATGGACTTACTGCACCTTCCCTTTCCAGGACTCTTGTTTGGCGTCCCTGCAGTCTTCCTTATTATGGTGTTCTACCGGATTCCGACCTGTGCCAATGCTACTTCTTTTGCTGCAGCCTCTTCAGTTGTCCCCTTTAAGGACTCTGGTTTCCTGCATCGAACTTTGCATACCTTCAGTTTTTGATGTTGTTCCTCGTCCAGTTGCCTTATCTGCTTCAGTCACTTCAAGTCCGATCCCTGCCTTCCTTGATCTCGATTCATCAGTCCTCAGCATCATTTCCTTCTACATATGCCTGCCGGCTGCAATGATACTGTGCTCAAGAATGATCCAAGATGCATTTCCTATAAGCTCTATGCCGCTCTTCATTTAGCGGACCTTTGTAGGTATAGCTGCATTCCTGTTACCTAGAGCTCCTTGCCTCTCGTACCTCTCCAGCTGCTTGAGTGCTATGCATTACGTCAAGGGACTATCTTCCATGCTCGATTTCTGCCAGTGGACATTCCTGGGTTTGGATGCACTTCCCGTGCTGGAATCAGCTGCCTCTCTCCTACCTCCTGGCTCAGTTCAGCTGCACTTCTCCAGGAGCTGATTGCCCCATCCTACTCCTTCTCCTCTGCCTTGGGTGCACTCTCGGCTCCTACTGCCTTGCTTCAGGTTTGCAGTTTTTCTGCCTTCCTTTTTGGGCTCCCATATTCTACTACTACTTGGATGCTTTATACCTCACATCAGTATCTCAGATTATCCTCATCAGCCTGCCATTATTCAGCTCCGTTCTACAGCCGTTGCCTGCATATCAATTCCTAAAACTATACTTCACTTATCAGACCTGGATTCATCTGTCGGTACCATGGCTACAAACCTCTCATTACACGTACTACAAGCCCTCTATTAGAACCGCTACTTCAGTTATCTTCTTTTCAGACACTTCTGTTCTTGTCCACTTCATGCCTTGAATTTGCCTACCCTCAGTTCTCCATGTTATTCCTCTCGTACAGTTGTCATGTCTCAATCTCAGTCTCAAGGTGAAATTGTACCATACGGCTGATGGATTCATGTGCATCATCAAAGGACTGCATCACTTGAATTCTGCCAGTGGACATTCCTGGGTCTAGCGGGGCTTCCATGCTACTCAGACGCCTCTCCTATTCAGCTGTCTATTAGCTACATTTTAGCTACGTTTTCTTCAACGGCTGGTTGCCACATCCTGTTCTTTCTCCTTTGCCTACATTGGTGCAATCAGGCTCCTATTACCTATCGCTTTGGATTCATTCGAATGACTTCATTCATTTGGACTCACCTCATTCTACTACTCGGATGCTTCATAAATCGCACCAGTGTCTTCAATTATCATATAGCATGACATTCCAGCTCAACTATACAGCCATTGCTTCATATCAGTTCCTAAAGATTATTCTTATCAGAACTGTATTCATTACTCGACAGACTGGCCCCAAGCCTTCTCTCATCTCGTACAATACAAGCTTATTAGAAACATTGGAAGTCGCACTACTTCTAATTCGTCCTGCCTCATAGACATCAAGCTTGATGCAATTATTTCCGGTCTGTTGTATTGATTCGTCAGTCATCAACTTCATCTCTAACCATCAAATCCTTGGATTATGCCTTCTGTCAACTGAAGTACAGAAATATCTACATCTCAGACTTATTGGAAGGAGATGATTCACTGGACATTTACAATTCAGCTTTAAGCCTCATTTATCTGGATTGAATTATACTAATTTGAATTCAGATTAGCTGACTAATTTAGTTTAATTAAGATCTCTCTCCTTTAGTATGCCCAGAAGGACGGGCAGGTCAGTAGCCATAGGTCCTCAGAGGTTTCCCCCCAAGGGGGTTTTTCCTCTCCTGAGTGCTACTGGTCACACTCTCCAGAGTTGGAGGAGGTGATCATCTATTCTTATCATTAAGCTGTTATACACGACTTCTTCAGCATTCAGTACTGAACAATCATTGATATTTATTCTTTTTTGTGGGGGCTCCATAATCCTAATCCAAGCCTCCTTCCTTCCTACAGGTGGGATACAGAGAAAAGCCAAAACCATCAAATATTATCAAACGATTCAATTCAAGCATCCAAGTACCTAAGCACAAGTCATTCTATGCTGGCCTCTGTATCCAACAACCATTTACATCATTCCACTATATGTTACATAAGCACTGAGCCATGAACCACATATAATTGATTGGTTTGCCTGTAATTATGTGGGGGAAGAGCTCCTCCCCCATAGCCTATTTAATAAGAGCAGCTGTCTCCCGCTCTGCTTAGAGCGAGTCGCATTCACCCACCATCCTCCCTGACACCTCCTCCTTCTGTGGCACTCTTATCCCACTGGGGGGGGCTCCATAATCCTATCCAAGCCTCCTTCCTTCCTACAGGTGGGATACAGAGAAAGGCCAAAACCATCAAATATTATCAAACGATTCAATTCAAGCATCCAAGTACCTAAGCACAAGTCATTCTATGCTGGCCTCTGTATCCAACAACCATTTACATCATTCCACTATATGTTACATAAGCACTGAGCTATGAACCACTCATAATAATAGATCGATGAATATCCATTTCATTGGGCTCTCAGAAGGTGCAGAGGGTGGAGACCTACTATGTTTCCTCAGATGTTGGATTCAGACTGAAATGCCAGAAGAAACATGCCCAGCTCCAGCATCTCTGAAGAGGGCCTACAGGGTGTACTATCGTAGGGCCCAATTAAATCGGGAGGCCAGCAGGATGATCCTACTAGTAACCGAGGGGCAAGAAGTCCAGGATACTATTCTAGGATGGGCGAGAGCCCAATTTCCAATCACAATCGACGATCAGGAGGTCAAGCTATTCCCGGATTGGTTGTATGCGACCAGGAATCAGCGAAAACTGTTCGATCCACTACGGCAGCAGCTCAAAAGCCTTGGGGTATCTCACTATTTGCTTGCCCTGGCACATCTTCGCATCACCTATGAGGGCAAAACATTTCAATTTAACAACCCAGAAGAAGCGAAGAAAAAGATTGACAAAATTGCAGCTGAATTTCATCACAATCCACCACTGGAGTTATTGGGAGCTGAGGAATCCGAAGACGAGGGATGAGATCTCTGTGGAAGCATTGTGGGACATTTTTGACACCAGAGTGAGTGCTAAACAGTCAAAGTAATCTATTTTTGTGATTGACTCCCATCAGCAAAGAGAGACTTGGTGAACCGGGACCATGCGGTAAAGTTTTATTTTTCTGTGTGCTTGTTTCCTTTTCTTTTCCTGTTTAGTTCAAAAAGACACTGAACACGAGGTGTAAAGTGGACAGTTGATAAACAGACTCAATCCTCCTGTTTCCTGTACTAAGTTTATAAATCTTGACAGGCTGGGTATAAAGTTAATTTTTAAACTTAAAATTACTTTGACTGGTTAAAAAGTTAACGTTAAACTTAAAATACCCTAGTATCTACTGTGTACTTTAATAGCTGTTCACCAGGCAGTACCTTAGGCTGGGTCTGATAAAAGTAAGACTGTGCTATGGAGCTAAATTTTAGACACAATTGTTTATTGCAGACATTATATTGCTGTTACATTGAGACTTGAGCAAGGCTTAGGGAACCCAGTGATTTCCTTTTAAACAAAATCTGTTTTTGTGGGATAACGGCTTAGTTTAGGGCCATGTTGAAAACTGATATTAATTTAACTCCTCCTATCCCACAGGTTGTGGTGTGGTTAGCCTTCCTAGGGTTATGACTACTGTTAAATATCTTGTGTATACCCCCATATGATGTATCAAAATGTATTGGAATAACTAAATCCTGAAGCTAACAAATGTAGCAAAATGTAGCATGTTTCCACTGTGATTTTTATGATATGTTCATGAAAAAATGAATAAACATAAATAAAAAAAAAAAAAACTCCATCAGAGATCCACGGCTCTTTATGTTTTCATTCTTCTGCCTGCCAGGATCCCCCCGACCTAGAGACACAGAGGTGCAGGCTTTAAGTACAACCCCCCGGAAAAATGAACTCATTGAGAAGTTAAAACTCAAGGATTAGCATTTCATTAGAATCCTTATTTACAAACGGAGCAAGACTCCTGATTTATTTTCTAAAACAATATTTTATTTCTCCTGCACGCAAATGATTACAAGGGCTACAGGGGTCCAAAGTTCTTTAAAGATAACTCTCATCTCCATGGGGCTAAACATTTGTACAAGCGAGAAAGGCAGTCAAAACAGGCAGAGCAAGTTCTTCTAACAACTATAATACAGCAGCCATATTTTCCTCTGGGATAACACAACCTCTATATACTGGACCGTGAAGCTCCAAGGATTTCCACTGGCACTGATAAGTACCCGACGCTTCACTGCTTAAACAAATGGGGCTTTTCCATTTTCCTCTCCCTGGGAAAGCATACAGCTTCTCCCAAAACCCATTCCCTGACTCTTTCATCCAGCCTCCAAAGGACACGGAGGGTGCTGTACCAGCACGACCCACCACACCATACTCCATTATCCTATCACCCAGGCTGCTCCCTGGTTCTGCCTAGTTCCCCAAAAATGATACTACCTCCCACCAGCAACCTAAAACTTGATGTGTAGGAGGACCCCACATTTAACAACTGCACTGACACCATCCCTCTACACTCCCACTGCTGCCTGATTTGAGAAACCAGCTCAAGAGAAGATCTCTAGGGCACTCTGCAGCCCACTCGGCAAAGTCCAGTAGCCCCGAGGCCTGTCCCTCCAAACAGGCCTTTTACACAGGTAGAGGTTCCCCTCGACCCCCTCACTAGTGTCCCTAGGCTGCTATGCCACCCCGAGCTGCAGAGGCTCTGCCATAACCTACTGCAGTCCTGACAACCCAGGTGCACAAACACCACTACCATGGCCAAAACCTGGACCCCAGGGCCTACCAGTCCGGCACCTCCTTCTCCTGATGGAACTCTCCCTTCCAGTCACCCAGGGCCTGAGACCTCAATATAAACAGCTGCCTCACTCTGTGCCTCCTACAGATGCTCACCCAGGGGACCCGACTCATCACCGCAGTACAAGCCGGCCTGCCCAAAGCGAGGAGGGGGGCTCCACCCCGCACTGCCCTGCACTGCCTACCAGTCTGTCCTGCTCTCTTACACAGCACCCCCCAAATCTCTATGGATTGTCTATTTATACCCTAAAACTCTGCTCCCGCCAAATGACTGCTAGTGGAAATTGAGCACCCCAGAGCACTAAAATCCCCAAACCCTGAGGGCAACTGAAAAAGGAAGGGGGTCCCTAAAGGGAGCATAAGCCTATCTCAAATGAGAGGAGGTTTACATTAAGCATTCATGGAAGAAGGGGAAGGTGTGGGCCTCAGTTAAGCAACAGGAGCATTGATGGAAGGGAGGCGGACACCAGTCCATTTATGGATGAGAGAATCCTAAAGGAACTAGTAAAGCTGAGAGTGGACAAGGCAATGTGACCAGATGGGATATATCCAAGAATATTAAAGGAGTTTATAGAGGTGCTCACAGCACCACTGACAGCCCTGTTCAACAAATCACTGGTAATGGGAGTAGTTCCAGAGAACTGGAGGAGGGCAGATGTAGTCCCTCTACACAAAAGTGGGAGCAAGGACGAGGCCGGCAATTACAGGCTAGTCAGCCTAACCTTGGTGGTGGGGAAATTAATGGAATCACTGCTAAAGGAAAGGACTGTGGTATATCTTGAATCCAGCACATCACAGGACCCTAGGCAGCATAGATTCACAGCAGGAAGGTCATGTCAAACAAATCTAACATACTAACATACTAATTGCCAGCAGATTAGACCTTACGGTCTATCGAGTCTGCTCGAACCTCAGGTCCCTTGTTGGGAACCGAGGCCCCCCCCTTGTGTTCCAATAATTCCCCTTTCTGTATCTGCCCCACCCTCTCTTGAAGCCCTCCACTGTGGAAATCTGGACCAGCTCACCAGTCAGAGCATTCCAAGGTTCCACCACCCTCTCAATGAAAAACCTCATCCTCTTTTCCCCCCTCATCCTTCCACCTTCGACCCATGTCCTCTGGTGATACCTCCCTCCTTTAGTCTAAAGATCCCACCATGTTTACCCTATTTATCCCCTTGAGGTACTTGAAGACCTCGATCATGTCCCCCGTCTCTCCTCCAATGAGAACAGGCCGAGCTCCTCAAGTCTATCCCCATAAGTCAACTCCCCCAGTCCTCGAATCATCCTGGTAGCCCTCCTATGTACCCTCTCCAGGAGCTGTATGTCCCTGTTCAGGTGTGGTCTCCAGTACTGTACACAGTACTCAAGGTGTGGTTTAACTGGTCCATTGTACAGCGGCAGAATCACTTCCCTGCTCCTAGAGGTGATCCCCCTTACAATGCATCCTAACATCCTGTTTGCTTTGCTAGCCACTCTCCTGCATGGCTCAGAGTTATTCATCCATGCATCCACCATGACCCCTAGGTCTTTTTCCCCAGCTAAGGCCTCCAGCGCCTCCCCTCCCAGGGTGTACCTGTGTTTAGGGTTTCCCCACCCAAGATGTAACACCTTGCACTTGGTGGTATTGAAATTTAATTTCCATGTGCGAGCCCACCTTTCCAGGGTGTACAGGTCCCCTTGCAGGGCCACCCTCCCCTCTTCCCCGTCAACTATTGCTCCCATCTTGGAGTCATCAGTGAAGAGACTCATCTCACACCCTATACCCACCCTGATGTCAGATATGTATGCATTAAACAGGATCAGACCCCGGACAGAGCCTAATGGTACCTCACCACCAACCTCTCTAGGGTTCAAGAGCTCCCCACCGACCACTACGCTCTGTGTGCATCCAGCTAGCCAGTTTCCTATCCATCTGACCATCAAAAGGCCCACTCCCAACCCTGTCAATTTTTCCACCAGTCCATTGTGGGGGACTGAGTCAAATGCCTTGCTGAAGTCCAAGAATACTAATTCCACAGGTTTCCTCCTGTCCAGTTCCGATGTTACCCATTCGTAGAACTCAACAAGGTTGGTTTGACATGATCTACCTGGCACAAACCCATGTTGTCGGTTATACCGCTCTCCCTCCTCCTCCAAGAACACCCCAATTGTTCCTTCAGTATACCCTCCATTAATTTTCCCACCACCGAGGTCAAACTGATGGGTGTATAGTTATCTGGTACTTCCCTCAATCCCCCTTTATAGATTGGCACCACATACACCTCACGCCAATCCCTAGGAACCCTCCCTGTCTCAAGAGACCTGTTGAACAGCTCCACCAGGGGTGCGGCCAGTACGTCCGCCAACTCCCATAGTACTCTTAGATGAATGCCATCTGGCCCAGGAGATTTATCTTTCTACAGTGCCTTAAGGGCTTGCCACACTCGTTCAGTGGAGATAGCATCATCCATCCCCCCCCCCCACCTTGCTGGCCTTTCTATCCTTGTCCTGGTGTGAAACCCCAGGG
This sequence comes from Neoceratodus forsteri, assembly GCA_016271365.2. Lineage (NCBI taxonomy): Eukaryota > Metazoa > Chordata > Ceratodontiformes > Ceratodontidae > Neoceratodus > Neoceratodus forsteri. The sequence goes on along the minus strand of CM057456.1, from coordinate 730,586,871 downwards.
ATGCCTATCCCTCCTTTATGCACCATATCTGTTGCTCCCCAATCCACACACTACAGCTACCTATCCCTCATGCTCTTGCAATGTCCCATCCCCTCCCTATATAGTGAACGCACAGAAGCATCATTTAATACCTCCGCCTGCACCCTGATTGATTTCTTTGACTGGGTGACCAGGGGATTAGATCAGGGAGGGGTGGTGGATGTGGCCTACCTGGATTTCAGCAAGGCCTTCAACACTTTTCCACATATTGTAGGAGGCTTGTAAACCATCTGGGCAGCCTGGGCATGGGTCCCATGGTGGTAAATTGGGACAGAAACTGGTTAAGGGATAGAACACAGAGGGTGGTGGTAAATGAAGTTCATTCCGAGGAGAGGAGGGTGACTAATGGGGTGCCACAAGGTTCAGTTCTGGGGTCAGTCTTCTTTAATATCTTCATAAGCAACATTGAGGGGCTGTAAGGGAAGGTATGCCTCTTTTCAGATGACACTAAGATCTGCAACAGGGTTGACACTCAGGGGAGGGGGGTAGATAAAATGAGGAGGGACCTAAGCAGGACTGAGGAGTGGTCAATAGAGTGGCAGCTAAGATTCAATGCAAAGAAGCGTAACATCATGCATTTGGGGCAGAGAAACCAGAGGAAGGAGTACATTATGGGGGCTAGGTACTGCTGACCACCAAACAGGAAAGGGACATGAGGCTAATCATATGTGATGACCTAAAGGTGACCAAGCATTGTGAAAAGGCTGTGGAGAGAGCCAGTGGGATGCTGGGGTGTAGGGAGTGGTATCACTAGCAAAAAAAGGAAGTGGTGATACCACTGTACAAATCAATGGTGAGACCCCATCTGGAGTACTGTGCCCAGTTCTGAAGGCTCCATCTCTGGAAGGACATAGACAGGTTCCACACCCATTCAGAAGTAAGGAGTGGAAGGCCCCCAAGGAAAAGTCCCAAAGGTGAACCCACCCCCAACCCTCCTATCCGGTGCCCCTGGTCAACCAGCACCTCCGTCTTTTCCGAGTTCAACCTCAACCAGCTCGAATTCATCCACTCTTGGATTTCAGCAAGACAGTTATTAAATACAGAGAAAGCTCTATCCTGGTCAGGTGCAAAAGAAAGGTAGAGCTGGGTATCATCGGCATAGCAGTGAAACCTCAGTCCATACCTTCTTACAATGTCTCCGAGGGGCAGCATGTACACTGCGAATAACATGGGGGACAACACTGAACCCTGAGGAACCCCACATGACAGAGGAACTGGGTCAGAAGAATGAATCCCCAACACCACCCTCTGAGTTCTTCCATAGAAACACAGAAACATAGAAGTTGACGGCAGATAAGGACCACAAGGCCCATCCAGTCTTCTGGTGAGGAAAGATGTAAACCACCTGAGGACTGTACCTGACAGGCTACAGATGAATCTCAGGTGATCGAGAAGGACCCTGTGGTCTACAGTGTCAAATGCTGATGAGCGATCAAGAAGAACCAAGATGGAATGTTTTTTCTGATCCCTAGCCATCAAGAAATCATTGAGCACCCGGAACAGCACCATCTCAGTACTGTGCCTCTTTCGAAAACCAGATTGGAGAGGTTCATAGATGTCATGGATGGTCGAATGGTTCTCCAGTTGTAAGGCCACTACTTTCTCAATCACCTTCCCTGTAAAGGGAAGGTTTGAGATTGGTCTGTAGTTATCATGGCAATCTGGGTCCAAAGAGGCTTTCTTCAGGAGGGGGCGTCACCACTGTCTCCTTCAGGGAGCTAGGAAACTCACCTGTTTCCAAGCAGCACCAGACTATCCCTGCTAGGACCAGGCCAATGATGTCACTACAGCCCATAATCAGGGCAGTTGGTCCTGGGTCCAAACTACAGCATGTAGGGCACATACCCTGGACAATCCGAAAGACATGAATGAACTCCAGCCAGTCAAAGGTACTCCAGGAAAAATTAGGTGCCGTGACCATGCGCCAATCAAAAGCAATGCCCATAGAGTGTGCTGGTTGGAGCACCACCCTGATGTCAGCCACCTTAGCTGCAAAGGATCGAGCAAGCTCATCTCACTCTATTTGCAAAAAAGGTCTTTGAATCTGCAGACAGGCTGGGTTTCACAGTCTGTCTACAGTTCGAAAGAGCTGAGCTGGTCAGTTCTGAGCAGCCGCAATGTCCCCGGACAGGAACTCTGCCTTCTTACAGGTGATTGCGGATTGATAGGCTTGATAATGATCCATCCATCTAAGGCAGTTGACATCCAGGGTGGATTTCCACCAGCAATACTCTAACCTTCGTTCTAGTCACCGCATCTCCCTCAAAGTCCCATCAAACCAAGACTAACGAGGATGAAGGGAGAGAGGACGAACTCAGACAGGAGCAGTGACATCCAGAGCCTGAGGCGCCTTGTAAGGCCATCACTAAACCTCTGGATCATTGTTCTGCCTGGAAAGCCCGATAGGTCAAGCACTGCTACCAGGCCTTCGGAGCTTACAACTCGTAAAGGGCAGTAGTTAGGGGAAATGGGCACACTAGGTGGGTCAAGCGGTCCTTACCTGCCATCAGTTTCTATGTTTCTATGCCAATTCTCCCAGCAGTGCCTTCTGATGCTTCTCTGGAGACCTCCAGAGTGGACCAATGTCATCGTGAGTCAAGGGCCCTGACACCATCCCTGAACCCACTTCCTCAGTTACAGCAGGAAGATAGATTCACTTCTTCGCTCTCTGGATGCCAGTCTTACTATGCTTCCATCCTGGGAATCTCTACAGCAAGAAATACTTTCCCTGGGCTTGCGTCCCTTCTTAGAGACTCTCGGAAAAGGGCAGGATCATGATTATTCATGATAGAGTTTTCCCACTTCTAGCTGAGCAAGAACACTATGTGTACAACCATCCAGACTTCCTGTCTCCTAAGACTGCCCCCCCCCGAACAACTGTAAGGGTCAGGCTTAATTCTTTGAGAGCCCTCTAGTAACCGGCTTTGAGCTGAGTGAAGAGAGAGGCTGGTTACAACTCTGAGGTAGTCCATTTCAGTGTTTTGTCATGGAAAATATAATTGAATACTCTGGGCTAAGGATGTGCTAATGCCAAATTTGCATTCAGGGTGCCAAAATGTGGCATTAAACTTTTAATTCAGCCCAGTCGAACATTTGGGCCCCTTCCAGATCACTTTCTCCTTCGGCCAGTTAATTAAAAATAACTTGACCCTTCTCAGATGGCCAGGGTTAGTCCCATGACTTCACTCACCCCACTCATTTCCCACCCCCCACTCCCTCCCCAGACACTTTTTTACACAAAAAATAAATATTCACACAGTGCCAGGTGCTGATTGAGTCTTTTTAAAACCTGACTGGAGGACCGGGGAAGGATAGAAGAGGTGGGTATTAACTGGAATGGGCAAGGGATGGTAAGAGATACCACTCACCCCTATTTTTAACCTGCTAAGCCCCAATTCCAAGGACCCAAAGTGTCTTTGACCAACCAAAGATAGGGGTCTGGATCAAAGCTGTGCCAAAGTTGGCAATTTCTGCATACGTTCACCTTTATTGTGGGCATCATGCAATCATGTAACTCACAACAAGCATCCACCCCCCACCACCACCATTCAAGTGGTACAGCGACTAACCTGCATCTCTGTCCAGAATGGGGCAGGCATGGCCCACAGGACTCCAATGTCTAGGGACATACTTTGCACACTGGGGGCCACTTGCACTGTTTCTTAGATAGCCTTTCTTCTTCTAGCTGCCTCATATGAGAAGAATTTAGGGCACCTTAGGTATCTAAACAGAACACACAGACAGTTGGCTCTCATGCACTTGACTCTTTGCAAGTGGGATCTGCCAAAGTTCATTCAGTCACAATAATCTCACTGGTTCATAATCAATGTTTCACAATACTTTGGCTGCTGTAGGTTTTTACAGGTAACCCCTTAACCCCCCACCAGGTTATTATGGACTGCCAGCTACATCACAGTCTTCTGCTGCAGTGTATGTTGAGCATGTTGCACTCTCAACAGTTCCTATTCTTCCTGTGACTTGTGACATTCTCTGACCTTTTCAGTTGCATGGCAATGCACCCATGAATGGCTTCTCCATGCTTCCAGGGCAAATCTCTGCCCTGGGGTTCCCTCTCTCCCTCTGCACAGATTAACATAATTTCAGGCACTTTATCATAAAGCAGGGTGCTGCTTTACAGTGGTCTGTTTGCTCTTTTTGTAGACAGAACACAAACAAGGTGTCCTATGTTGTAGGCAGAGCTCTTTTATCAGAGGAAACTGTCGGGTGTTGGCATCTACCCTGACAAGCCCTCCGATCATTCTGCAATGTCTGAATGCAAGCATGATCTTGCTGGGCATCACCTTTTCCTCACCTCGGTGCCTATCCAGGCTAATTTTATGGCTCGCCCTTCCAGATTTCTTTTCTCTGTGAACCAGGGTGTGGACGCTGCCTCCATAAGAAATTCCTCCTCCTCCAGCACCTTGGATAGGAGTCTTCTATCTAACTCTCCAGCCATTGCACCTCTGTACCTACTTCCACCTCTTTGATATAGAAACTGATTGTCTCAGTGAGAGCTGGTCTCCAGGGTCATCCTTCACAAGGATGTCCCATGGTGATCTTCAAGGGCAACCTTACACAGGCCCAAAAGCCATTAGAAGTATCCTTTGAAGGGGATTCTCCCCTGGGGTTTCCATACCCTGCCAGTGACCCCACCATACTCCCTTCTACAGGCTATGTCCCTGATCCACACCCACAGAATCCATCTGCTTGGGATCTCCCCCAGTTGTCAGAGGTCCTTTATTGGCAGCCACCAAGATTACACTCATCGGCATAACAATGCCATTGCAGCCATGAGCTGTCAAGGAGCTTTTGTTGCTCTCAACTCTGAGACTGGTGGGCACTTTGTTTGCCATGCCTCCAGGTGGGAGCATACCTCTGGGTGCCTCCTGTACCCCTAGCCCGGGTCCTGCAGCCAGCCACTCAATGGCACTGGTGAGTGTCCACTCCTCCCAGGCATGCTGGAGAGTGCCCTGGTACAACAAGCACCCTTATGTCCATGCTCCAGTACTCCACCAGCTGGTACCCATGCCCAAGATGGACCTGTTGGTTCCTTGCAATGCATGAGGGGGGCCTGCTAGGCATGGGCATCTGTAGCATCAGTTTTTCCTCCCAAACTATAACTGCTTTCTAAGAAACACACACCCCTCACATCATGATGGCACCCTATCTTTTTACTGCTTATGTACCTCCCAAACAAGGTGATGCTAGGACACCACTCTCCCTCTGGACATCTGGTAAACAACCATGTCCCCTTTTGTAAGGAGGAGGGTGCCGTAAGTAGATACAATAAAAGAAGAAAAGTAGTCCCAAGACGTTGTTTACTTATTTAGTTAGTTTTTGTTGACTGAGAAAAGGGAGCTACACAATTCTGCCTATTTTTAGCCTTGTCCCTAGGGGTGGGGGGGAGATACAGCTAGAAACCAACTGAAATTGAACCAGATTAAGCTGTTGGTGATATTTGTAGTTAATGTAGTGAAGCTGGTGCCACTAAACATCATCTAGCACACCACTGCGGCTAAAGGGAAGCAGGAGCTGAGATTGCTACCAGGCTCACACTGCACCCTCTGGTTGCCTGCTAGACCACTCACCATCACCGGACCGGAGCAGATTACTAAAACTACAGGGCAGCAGAAGCTGAGATAAATAACTCTGTCTTACTGCAGCCCTCTGGTGTCTGCGGGCACTCTCATCAACAAAGGAAAAGTAGCCTAGGTAGAGTCCCTCTCATCTCGTCTACGGGGATCATCCGCTGAATTCAGCACATCTCACACCAGCGGCAGAGACTCACAGGAAGCTGAGGCTTAGCCTCTCACAGCTTCTTTACATTGTGTAACCCTGGCACCATTATACCAAGGGCTACTACCCCTGCCTGCTTCTCTGACTGCAGGTTGAGGAGCCTGGGTTCATAATCAAAGGTTACTGTGGCTCCCCTACCAACAGTAATATTACAATTATGGTGCCTCCACCCAGAGTAACATCTATGTGGGTAAATAGTAACACCAGTACAGCCCTCTGGAAAGCTATAACCACCCACAACCCCACCAAGTGGCCCAACACACAGTTTGCTTGTAGACACAGTATTCGACTGGCAATAACACATTTAATGGTCAGCACTAATAATATGCTCACCAACCTTGCACTTGCAAACAGGGCCTGGACTTCTGGGATACATCCTGTGTCCCCTACAAAAGAATAATTTTCAACAACAACACAGCACTTATCACTGTACCCCTTGAATGACTCAGTAACTGAAAGCTAAGTAATACTATGCTGACAGCCCAAATTAACATGAAACAGTAAATCTGGTTTATTAAGGGAATGTGGACAAGGGAGGGAATAATTTAGCTTAATAATTGTTCTACTGTAAGCAACCAGATAGCTTTGATCATTTATCACATTAGTCTCTGAATGAATCAGCTTAACCAGCTGCTGGGTATCCAGAGTGGAATAGGAAGCAGGCCTAATCCGTTGCCACAGGTTGGCCGGCACTGCATCTGGTTGGGGCCCTTGATTGAGAGAAGGGTGTTATTAGACAGATAAACATATTTGCAAACAGTAGAATATTTGTAATCCCAGACTGGATGGTCTGTGGCCGTAATTTTTATTTATTTATTTGTTTATTGGAATCTCAGATAACACCTTTGAGCTAAACACTCGTTTACAAAGATTCCACATCGTAAGGCAATAGACAAGGTATGTAGACATTACAAAACAGACAGGGGTATATACAGCAGACAAGTACATTATGGTACATACAGATACAGATTCAAGCAAGTACAGTTAAAATACATCAGGTAGGAGAGGTCAACTTTATTGCAACAGTACTAAGAGCATACCTAAGGTGGACAAGCAATTTATAGTGGTAGCTGAGCTTTGGAGTGTGAAGGTAGAGTTATGGAGGGTCAGAAGTGGTGGTGACCAAAGGAGGGGATGACAGAATAGATGAGAGCAGGGGAGGGTGGGGCAGAGACAAAGGGTTGACAGAATAAGGGGTTGAATAATCAGAGGGGTGGGATTGGCTGGGAATCTACCCAGGGTTACGTAAGTAGGTGATAAGGCAGGACTGGGGAATGTGGGGAAAGAGGATAAGGAAAGGGTTTAAAGTGGTGGGGGTGGTGAGGAAACCCGGGGGAGAGGGTGAATATTGTGTGGGATTAATATTTGTGAAGAGAAAGCAGGAAGGCTGGGGGGGATAAAGAGGAGATGTGGGGTAAGTGCTCAGTGGGGTCACATCAGGCAGGGGAGGAAGTGGAGGTGGAGATGGGTGCTATGCAGGACAGATAAGCTGTCAATAACAGTAGGATTAGATACAGGTGATGCAGTCGCAGTTACTAAGAGTGGCCAGGTACTGCAGCAGCTTGGCCTTAAATGGGAGTAGTTTCGTTTCCTCAATCAGCTCAGAGTTAAGGGAATTTAGCCAGCAGGGGGCCCTGTATTTGAAGGACCGTTGCCCTAGTGAGGTTCGGCTGAATGGGATAATGAAGGCAGATTTACTCGACCACCTAGCTAGTCTGGAGGAAGTGGAGTTTCTTAGCAGTTGCCTCACTCCAGAAGGAGCAAGACCTAGGGTGGAGGTAGGATTTTAGTGAGGCAAGATGTCCATCTTTTATAATTCTGGAGGTTATTGTTTTTTAAGGGGTTTCAGGGTTTTGTTTGTCCAGGAGCATAAGACTGACAAATGGTCACTGATACAGTCAGCTAGTATAGTGGTTCTAGTTATTCTTTGTGGCTAGTTGGTTAGTACCCAGTCTATGAGAGTACTTGAACCGGTGCGATAGTTTACATGAGTGAGGAATTGAATGAGTTGGACCATGTCTATGGCCGCTATTACATCCTGGTAAGGTGTAGCATTTGGGGATAACCAATTTATATTAAAGTCCCCTAACATTATGATTTCAGATTGATGGCGATTACTAGATAAATAATCAAGTGTTAGTTTGAAACCAGCCACTTGATCTTTAGGGGGTATGTACACCGAGATTATAGTTAAACACTTTCCCTGGGATCCAAGTTGAACCTGGACGGAGAGAATCTGTGATCTTCTACCCTGGGGTGGAATGGGGAGTGTCCTGCACTGAAATGAGTCATTAACATAAATAACACATCCTCCCCCTCATTTCCCTCACCTGTCCACCCTGAAAATTGTGTAGCCCTCAAGCTGGATAGCAGAGTCAGGGGTTCTAGGAGTGAGCCAGGTCTCCACGACTGAGATGACATCTAGTTTATGTTGGGCCATCCATACTTGGAGAGCATCAAATTTTGCTAGCAGGCTGCATATGTTAAGAGATGCAATAGTTGTTGCACCAGCCTTGCAGTCTGTTGGTGGTATTGAGGCACTAGTACTAGGTCTAGGGTTTGGGTGAACGTTCCCCGAGAGTAGGAGTAGCCAGGCAATTCTAAGAGCTTGTAGCTTTAAATGTTTCATTAGATAGGACTCACTGTGGGAGTTGGCTATTTCATTCTTCACTTTTGTGGTGACTATCAGCATATTCAGCTGAGCCGGCAGGATAGCAGACGTATGTTTAACTGCATCCCTGCTCTTGTGGGATGGCAGAGGGGTGGCATAGTGGGATTGCCAACAGGTGGTCTCAGAGCACCTTGGAGTTGGGGCCGGAAGTTGGATTGCATTCCACATTATTTTGGAGAAGGGTAAGTCAAGTGTATGATCCTGCCTATTGTTTAGGAAGGCTTTGTTTGGTTGTTTGCCTTGGACACTATCAAGGGCAGTGGTGCGGGAGTTTGGTGGGCAGCGGAAGTTGATCAGAGCAGATAATACTACCATGGCAGACAGGGTAAGGGGGGTCTGCTTAGAGAATGTTGGGCAGTAAGAGGTGTGAAGAGTTGGAAATGTGTAAGGATTACTGTGTTTTGAGGGAGTTAACTGGGTGGCAGACACCGTTGGGTTTATTTCCAGTCCTATAGGCGTATTCGGGCAGGGTGAGTCTTTCCTGGGGCCCAAAATTGGCTCCACTGTCAGAAGGAGGATGTAGCCAATGAGGAGAAGGTGGGCTGCAGAAGCCATCTCTTGGATTTATTACAATAGCTAATGAAACAGTACTATCTAGAGCTGTAAAACCACAGCCAGGGAAACAGAGAGCAGGGCTTTAAGAAGAAAGTGTATTATAGTGAATTAAACCCACTGAGGAATTATAAGGCAAATCAGAAGACAATATACAGTTATTTGGTTGTTGCAGGGAGCTACCCTGTTTGTACTCACTGCACCCAGACAGATTGAAGAGACAGCTGGCAACACCATGGACTTTCTGGCCTTCCAGGATTTTGGTGGACACCGGGGCTGACACGACTCACCCCCACTTCATAGCCTTTCCCTGTAGGTTGCCGCAAACTGTGACTTGCTTCTCCGCAGGGGCTGACTCCCCAAGGCTGGACTCTCACCAGGCAGACATTGGATCAGGTGCAGGAACAGTCTCTTGGGCCGCAGCTGGCACAGGTCCAGTACATGAAGTTCAGCTTTGGATACAGTCCAGAAAACTCACTCAGCTTACGGCTTACAGACTGGCCTAACTTTGGTCGGAAACAAACAGTAATGACTGGCAACAGGTCTCCCCCTTTATGGAACGTAGCAGGAGACAAGTGCAATATTCACAGGCTCCAAGTGGCACTGGAGTGCCTTAACCGTGAAATCCTCACAACAGTTTTTGGATTTAGCCACTTTTGACAAAAGAGCACTTATCTGGCAAAGCGTCCTCTTTCTCTCAGCCTGGCAGCTGAACACACAATTTCTTTGCTGCTTCAGGCAGTCCAGATTTCAGCAGGGAGGCAAGAGCAGGTCCTTCCCCTACAGGTCTGCAGATGAGCCACACAGGCTCCTTCTCTCTCTGTGGCTCGAGCAAGACTTCCAACAGACTCCCATCAGACTGTCCCCCATTCAAACAGTCCCTCTTAAATAAAGGGCAAAGTCTCAGCAATCCAATTGGCTGCCTAGGCTGTCAGTCACAGTCTAAGTCTCTTAATTGGTTAGATTTTGGGTACCAAGGATTTGTCCCTGATTTTCTCCCAAAAGTCTCTGGCACATTCCCAAGAGTCTTTGGCCGAAATCTTGGCTTGTGATTGCCTACTGGGCTGCAAAGATGGTGGCTGCTGTACACAGTTTCCATGCAGTTCATTCAGTCCCCCACTTTAAAGCTCTGGTGTAGCCAGAAAGTAAATTTTATTTATTTTAAAATCCCACAGTCATGTAGCCCCTTTAGTGCCCTTTCACATAAGCCCACTTTTACACATTTGTGTACAGTATTCTTGCTGTCACTGCTGCTGAAATACTGTCCCCCTAGGTGGCAGGCAGCACCTCATTAATATTCATGAGGGCTCATTATTATGCATGAGCCCTCGTTATGTGCCCATCCCAGCACTTCTAGGTGCTCTTAATTTATACAAAAGAGATGCCTTTCAGTGGTCTTGCTTTGGTCCCTGATCCCTGTTTAGCTAAGGAGGGGTACCCAGACTGTGGAAATGCTCCCCACTTTACTGCAAAAATGGCGGTCAAGAGATTAAAGGACTCCCACGCATGCACAATCACTGCCATGCACCACAATGCAAGGAAAAACAGCGGTGGATCACGGATCAACTTTTAAGCCCAAATTGGGCTAAACTTAGCACCGGGCTGTTCAGGGGAGCTTCAAGGGTGCCAGGACAGACAAAAGGACAGACGAGGACACCAGGAGGAGCAATAATCAGACTGGAGAAGCCGGGAGACAGCAGGGCAAATAAGGTAAGCCCCCAAAGGGGGGGGTTACATCTCTCCTCTGCCTGCAAAACTTGGCGTCTATGACAAGTCTACAACAAACTAGTAATTATAATAAGACTTTACTACAGTACATACACTACTAAAAATATATACTATATCAGGCCTGATACATAACAACTATATGCAGTATAGCATGCAATCACTTTAAATGGTACCTTTGTAAATACTTTGTATAGTTTAGTTACTAGCAACCTGCTATGACATTTTACATGTAAACACCACACCTTTTACACTGGATTAACAATGAGCAATGACATCCGAACTTTGCATTTTACCCTTAGTAATTACTTTGTCATACCTTAAAGAAAGCGTGTATATTCAGAAAATCCCTTTTACTTTGTACCTATGACCCTTTTTATACTGGGTGGAGGTTTAGGTTCTGATTTGGAAGGAGGCAGTGAACACTATTTTGGGCAGAGAGTTGGCTGTGATGTACACTCCCTTGTGGACAACATTCATGGGCAAGTCGACAGGTATTCTAGGTGTTTCATAAGTAAGCCGAACCACAGGTTTGACAGCTCTTTCTGATTGTCTAGGCATAGAGGGCGTTGGCACTTGACTTTCAACATTAGCATTTTGGGTGATCAGTCCCTGGCTATTGTCTGCCAGAAACACAGCTTCCGAAGAAAGGGGCACCACTGCACTTTCTTGAGAATCAGAACTTGAGATAAGCTCAGCATTTAGCACAATATTACCATCTTCTGACTCTTTAAACTCATCCTGGTTGAAAAGAGGTATTTCCATGAAATTGGTGTCATCCACAACACAGCTGACAGTTTCAAGATCTGCAACACTCTCTTCAGAAGGAAACGGTTCACTTAACCCACTTGGTTCAGCATCACTTTTGGGTTCACTAGCATGTTCAGTATACATTTCTTTAGGTTCAGAATCACTGAGCTTGGGTAACTCCACCATATAGAGAGTATATAATTTCAGAGGTTATACTTCAGACGTCACTCTTTGGAGGTTCAGGAACAATTGATAGGTCAGGATTGTCAGAATTCATGGGGCTATTAAGGACATTACTGGAAGCAGGAGAAGGCTCCCTGAAACAATTGGGCTAGTTCAAGAGAAGGGTAATAGGCCACACCAAACTCATTGTCACTATCTTCACAATTACAACCATGGTCAGCAGTGACACTTTTGGAAGGATGCTCTGACTGTCAGTCAGCAGGAGGCTGGTTTGATTTCTTTTTTCCGAGTAGCAGACCTGGCTACAGGCCCTGTGGGAGCTGCAGGTTGTGACACTGTATTTACAACTATTTGCCCGACTGGCAGAAGGTGATTTCTGTGGATTGTCTTTACAGCACGAGGATCTCCTTCAGGGCACTCCTTGTACACTGGCAGGTCGTTCAGCTTGCTGATTACTATGTATGGTATGTGACTCCAACAGTCAGCTACTTTGTGTTTTCCTTGAAAGTCAAGATATCTCATTAACCCATGATCTCCAGCTTTTAATTCTTGGGCCTTAAATCTTATCATAGGCGCAGGAACCACAGAGCGAGGGGGGGTGGCAGCCACATCACTTTTTTTTGTCCTGAAGGAGAGTGCCCTGCCCTTTTCAGAATTACTGCTGCAAGCTAGCCTGAGAAACAAAGTGTCCCATTAGAATTTGCTGTGCCCCGCTAGCAGTCATTCACAAAAGAAAGAGGTGTTTGCTGTCTAGTGAAAGTCGGAAGTGTCAGATCAGTGCTTGGAGACTGGAGTCATTAACATAACTTTGGTAGATAACGACTCTGGAATTAAATTAATGTATATGTGCCCCGCAAGCCTGAGAAAAGTCAATCCCTTTGAATCTGCCGTGCCCCACCCTACCACACGCAAAACAAATGCCTTGCCTTGCTCTTTTTAGTGTCAAGTGCTGATAATGACTTAGACTCTCTCTATACAGCACTTCTAATTGAATCCAGACCAGCTCGCACCCAGACTCTACACCTTGGGACTTGATTGATGAGCCCTGCACTGGCGCTTCCAGGTCTGCTGCAATTTAACCCTGATAGCCCTGAAATACAAACAAATTAGAAAGCAAGCAACCAAACTAGCAAGGAGATATAAAAGTATGGCAATGCATAACCTGTTCCTTTTTGCTAACCTGGCTTTTGGTTTGGTTGGTTGGTGGTCATTTCCTGACTTGCTCACCCCTGTCCAGTCTGTGTAAGCCTGGCCCGGCTCTCGCTCTTACCTTTCTCTGTCCCGACTCCATTGCAGTGGACCTATTGTTGCCTCCCTACTCTCTTCATTCATCAGATCAAATTGTTCAGCTGCAAGGTAAGATAATAACTATCCAGGCAGACGGGGCTACTGTCATCGTGATAATCTTTTTTTTTTTTTGGTGCTGACTTGAAGCCAGCAGGTGGGGTCGTCAGTCGGAGGATGGGCCAACCAGTGCAGTAATAACAAAGATCTGCCGGCTGGCGGGCCGAAGAACTAGTCCATCTGGTAAAAACAATAAAGTTTACAATGTGCTCCCGCTTTTAAATTTGTTTGAAGTTACTTATTGGCCCATCAGACCTCCAACAGGCACCCCGAAAAAGCACACTCGACTCTATTAAAACTCATTCACTTTGAAAAACAGAGGCAGAGTCAGTGAACATGGGGGGGGTTGCAGGCAATAATTAATCATTCTTCGAACTGCAAAATTATTGTACTAAAGAAGTAACAACTGCTAATGATAAAATGCACTGCCCGCAGACCCCCCTCCAATGTTTACTGATACTGCCTACGTTTTTCAAGGTGAGTGAGTTTTAATATAGTGGAGTGTGCTTTTTTTGGGGTGCTGGTTGGAGGTCCAGTGGGCCAGTAAGTAACTTCAAACAAAATGTAAAAGTGGGGCACACTTTAAACTTTATTGTTTTTGCCAGATGGAGATGTCCCCAGCTATTACTGCACTCAGGGCCAGATAGCACCATTACACTACTAAGTGTAATTTCAATGGTGTTTTAGAAAACCTTTCTTTGAATGTAAAACAAAATAAACAGAAAAAAAAATAGCTGAAGTAACTGGTAATGATGTGTAGTAAGTAAAATATATTGAAGCTGAATGTGTGGTACTTTTTGATTGCTTGCAAAATGGACTGCGCATGACAGGATTTTAAACCCTGCAGTTCGTGCAAACAGCATGACAGTCATAATAGTCGGGTTGCAGTTTATTTTACACCCTTTCCTAATGTCCTGCTCCAGTCAATTTAATGCTATGGGTGACTGAAATGGGGCTGTTTACATCCTACCAGAGTTTCAGTTACACAGTTGCTGTGGTCAGGATCAGCAAACACGAAGCTGCGCTGCATAGCAGACCAAAATAAAATGTTGAAATAACAGAAAATCACCTCAGTCCTGTCCTGCAGCATACCTATATCAGCATTTCCTTTCGTTAGTTCAGCTGATGCCTGGGGACATGTCAAGACTCCAAGGCTGCTGTTTTTTAAAGAAAAACAAAATGTTTGAAGCAGACCAAGCATGTCCTTCAGAAGTGTATTATCATGAGAAGCTTTACAATGATCATTATTACCAGTGGGAAGAGTAAGGATGCTATTTTCTTCTGCAGCCTCTGTGATGGTCATCCCAAAAAACCCTTGCCGCCCCGCTCCCACCCACAACATTTATTTATTTTATTTTTGTGCTCAAGGTTAGTGCAGTGGGCAAGCAGTTGCTTCTTTTCGGGTAGGACCTGAGGAACAGCAGCTGATGGAAAACAAGCATTTGTCAATGCCAAATGTTGTCGTGCTGGCATTGGCTTTGGTAGTGCAGTGCGGGAAAACATTTTGGGCAGGATGTGAAAAATGACAGATGTACGGTTCATAAGGAGGTGTAAAAAATGGCAGTGTTGAAAATGTGGCATGTAAATATTGCAAGTTTGCAAATTTACAAGGGTGCGTGTGAAATTTATTATTTATTTATTGAAAATGTTTCACCAGGAAAGGCACGCTGAGCAAAAAGATGCTCGTCTCACGGTGCTACCTGGGAGGAGGGGTTACAGAAGAGGCAAGTATACATGCAGTAGATGATTTTAGCAGTAATGCAATACAGACAATGTACATCGATTGGAGGTATTACAAATGAGCTTGTTACGTAAGGAGAGGAATACAGAACAATGAACAGTATCGACAGGGTATATATAACATTGGTAAAAGGCAAGGTAAGAGCAATACATAACTTGCACAACAGGGACAGGGTAAACATGTCATGGGTATACATATCAAGTGTACAGTCATGGTAAGAGCAAAGCAAAGCAAACATTACAGGGGAGGGGTGAACATACAATGGATATTCTAAGGGGAAATACATTAGTTGCGTAAGTGTCATTTGCACACTAGTGTGACAGGTCAGGACTTGCGTGCCTGTGCCAGCCATGAGTTGCAGTGGGATGCACAGGAGCCTGTTGGAGTTGGGGGGACTAGTATGCTTAGGAGCGTGGGGGGTAGGTATAGATGAGGTGAGAGGGAGGGCGAATGGTGTTGATGCTGAGGGTGAGGCGGGGAGAGAGAGAGATAGGGAGGAGATAGGGATGGGGGAGAGAGGGAGGTTTTAGGAGTGAGAGAGGGGAGTAAGCGTGAGTGTAAGTGCATAGGGCAGTATATAAGCCAGCCAATTTGGCTATTGCCAGGCCGCTGGTCAGGGTCTGGGAGGCAGCTGGGGGAGAGAGGTACCAAGGTGGGGGGGAGTTCAGGAGCAGTTGCAATTTGTTGTGAGAAAGTTATCGAGGGCAGAGGATAGGGAGTATTTGGATGATGAGTGGCGGATCTGGGCAGGTAGGCTGTTCCAGAGTTTGGGGAAGAGGTAAGAGAAGGCCGATTGGCTGGCGGTGGTCCTTTGGTGGGGGATGGGATAGTAGCCTTGTGTCGGTGGATCTGAGGGCGTGAGTGAGGGAAGGTGGGGAAGATAGGGAGGATGCTAGGTAGGGTGGGAGGGAGCCAAGCCAGAAGTTAGAAGTGAATTTTACAGTGTGGATTAGGCGCCAGTTGCTCAGGGCTGGCAGGGCCAGTGAATGGTAGAGCTCGCAGTGATGTGAGCGAGGGGGGGCATCGAGGGCAAAGCGGCAGAACGCATTAAAGAGGGGGTCCAGTCTGGCTAGAGTGGTCTTTGAGGTGGAGTTATAGACTATGTCACAGTAGTCGAAGGTGGGTAGAATCATTTTCAGGACTAGATCACGTCTGATGGGTAACGAGAGGGAGGAGCAGTTCCTATAGAGGGCCCCAAGTTTTGGGTGCAGTTTGGAAGTGATGGCGTCTATGTGTGTGACAAAGGAGAGGTGACGATCGAGCCAAACCCCTAGATACCTAAAGGAGGGCACTTCTTTGAGGATGGTATTGTTTAGGGTATGGAAGAGCAATGGATGGATGGATGAGTTTGGATAGACGCTGCCTTGTGCCAAAAGTCATAGAGACGGTTTTCTTTGGATTTAGGGAGAGTTGGTTGGTATTGAACCACCGTTGGATTTTGTTGAAATCCGTTTGTAGTTTGGAAGTGAGTTCTTCGTGGGTCTGGCCAGAGGTAAAAAGGACCGTGTCATCTGCATACATGTGTATAGCGGAGGAGGAGCATGAATTTGGCAGATCATTTAGGAGGATGGGGAATAGAATGGGACCAAGAACTGAGCCTTGGGGAATGCCGGTGGTGATAGGGAGAGAGGGGGAGATGTGGTCAGCTATTCTAGTGGATTGGGTTCTATTTAGTAGGTAGGCGCTGAACCACTTTGTGGCAGAATCGGCTAAACCAGCCCTTGATAGGCGGAATAGTAGGAGAGGGTTGGAGACCATTTCAAAAGCTTTAGCTAGGTCTATGAAGATAGTGGCCGTGATTAGCCCTTTATCCATCCCGGAGAGGATGGCGTCCATGAGTCTTAGTATGGAGGAGGTGGTAGAGTGGTGTTTTCTGAAGCCGGACTGAAATGGGGTGAAGAAGTCGGTTTCTGAGAGACAGTGGGAGAGCTGGGATAGAACTAGGTGCTCTTGGAGTCTGGCGAGGGCAGGGAGGAGGGAGATGGGACGGTAGTTCGTAGTGGAGCAAGAATCACCACCTTTTGGAAGAGGTAGGACAGTGGCATTCTTCCAAACGGAGGGGTGTGACTCAGTGGTGAAAGATAGATTTAATAGGGCGGCCAAGGGTGTCGCAATGGCTGGGGCAGAAAGGAAGAGGAGTTTGTTATCAAGATCATAAGGGGATTTGCCTTTGGAGGGGTTCAGGGAGCATAGGGCATCTAAGGTTTTGATAGGGGAGATGGGTCTGAAGGAAAAGGGGGTCCTACCTGTTGGCAGGGGGATAGATGACTGGGGGGGGTGGAGGAGGTTATCAATGTATGCGGGGTGGGAAAGGTTGCTGGGGGTAAGGAATCGAGAAGGGTTTGGGCACAAGTTGTGAAATAGGAGTTAAACTCGGCGGCTACCTTCTGGGGGTCGGTGAGGAGTGTCCCTTGGACGAGGAGAAGAGGTGGAGGGTTTGCTGTTTGAGGGGTGAAGAGGGAGTTAATGACTTTCCAGAATTTAGAAGGATTCCCAAGATTTGCGTTTAGGGTGTTGTTGAAATATTCGGCCTCAGCAAAACGGATGGCCTTTGTGCATTTGTTGCGGAGCATGCGGTAGGTGACAAGATTGTTTGGGAGGGGCGTGGCTTTGTAGTTATGCCAGGCCTTGTCCTGGGCTTGTTGGCAGGCTATCAACTCAGGGGAAATCCAGGATAGATGAGACCCACAGACTCTTGCCCGGCGCGGGGGGGGGGGTGTTTGTCCCAGGTGGTGAGGAAGGTGTTTTGAAAATGTGTAAAGGTCGAATCCATGCTAGAGCAGTCAGTGCTTGGGACCCAGTTTGAGTGAGCGAGACTGGGATTTAACTCTGTGGATTTTGCAGACCAAGTAGATTAGGTGGTGGTCACTAATGGAATCGGAAAGGAGGCCCGAACTGATGACGCGATGTGGGTGGGATGTAAGTGCCCAGTCTAGTAGTGTGTGATTACCGGACTTATGGTTTAAGTGAGTAGGTTCCATAATAGTTTGGGTAAGGTTGAGAGCGGTTATCTCAGTTTGGGATATATTAAAAGTGGGAGCTAACCAGTTGTGGTTAAAGTCTCCCATGACGGATGGTTCACCCGACTGGGCATGGGAGGAGAGTTGCCCCAGTAGGTCAGTGACTATTGTGGTAGAAGTGCCTGGGCGGATATATATGCCAGCCATGAACATAGGTAGTGAGGAGAGAGGGGACAACTTTACCTTGAGGAGCTCATAAGCTTTGGGTTCAGCTTTTGTGAGAGAGACGGTGAAATGAAGGGCTGATCTGATGTAGATAGCCACCCCTCCACCTCTGGTGGGCCGGTCTTGCCTTATGGTTGTAAAACCAGGAATGGCAATGGTGTTATCAGGCAGGCTGGCATTTAGCCAGGTCTCGGATAGGATAATTATATCTGGGGCATGGTGGGCGGCTAGAACCTGAAGCTGATCGAGCTTAGGGGCAAGACTACGAATATTTAGGTGGAGGAGGCGTAGGCCTCTGGGGAGGTAGCCTGGACGAGTGTTGGAGGTGGCTTGGGCTGAGGGGTTAGGTATGGGGCGATCTGAACCTGGGGTAGGGGTAGGGCTGAGGTTAGGGTGAATATCACCTGCAGTCAGAAGGAGAAGAGCAATGATTAGGTGGCAGCGTAGGACCCGGAGAGACCGGAATTTTACTGTGCGCTGGTTGGTGGTGGTGGTATGGGGTACCGTGTGGAGGGAGTGGGTACTGGAGTGGGTGAGAGAGGCCAGAAGGCAGCTGAAGGGAAAGACTGGGGTGGAGAGTGGTGAGGGGAAATGGGACCAGCAGATAGTTGGGGGGGATGAAGAGGATTTAAAGGGGGTATTTGTAGGATGGGTCAGGGTTATCGGTGGGGGGGTGCTGGGAAGCAGCTTAGTGGGGGAATTAGGATGGGAAGGAACAGTAAAATGGAGAAGAGCCGAGGTACAAGGTTTATTTGTGTGGGCATTTTACCAGATTTGGGGAGGAGATGCCCTGGTATAGTGCCTTGGTGGTAGGAGGGTGAGGGTTATAGATATTTTGGTTGCCCTTCAGAAAGCATAGATACCACTTTAGAGTAGTAGTACTGTCACAGCCTCTGATGGTCAGGGTACAAGGTTCAAGGCCTAGGCGGGGCAATTGAGATAGGGCTTGGCTAGGAGCAGGGATCCTGGTACTAGTTGGCTTGAAAGTGGTCAGGTTTGGGCCAGAAAACAAGGTTGGAATAGTGACTCCTAGTGGTCATAAGGGGGTAGTATCAGAGAGGGTGGGATCAGGCAATGTGGCATGGGTTTGAGTTGGGCTAGTCAGGTGTCCACCAAGAGAGGGGTGAGGGCAGAGGTTGGAGATGGGAGTGGGGAAGGAAGTGGTCAAGCTGGTAGATAGGCTACAGGAGGCAGGAGAGGGGAGTAGTGTGGAGTTAGAGGTGGCAAGGACGGGGGGGGTCCCTCTAGTGGTTAGCAGGTATAACCTGCAAATGGGAAAGTGGGGACTTAAAAAATGAAGGGGAAGAAGTGATGTCATAGAGCAGTGACTATATATGTAGAGACGACCCAGGGTGGGTGGGTGTGGAGGCGGGCTAACCCCCTCACAAGGTGCAGCTTAGAGGTACTTTAATTACCTCTGTTTGGCACCAGATGGTCCCTGCTCTGGAGGGAGCACCAAGGTTTAGGCCACGCCAGTAACACAGTCATTTCATCGGATGTTTCGGCACCAGATTTTCAACATAGGCATTTTAGCACCTCTGCTCATGTACAGTGTCACTGTTATTTCCTCAAACTGTCCCAGAAAGTGATTTAGCACAGTGATCGTGCTATTCTGCGCCAGACGTGCGAAAACACATTTTGGCAAGATATATGAAATGAGAGCTGTACTGTTCATCAAAAGGTGTGGAAAAATGTCAATGGTGAAAATCCAGAGTGAAAATATTACAAATGTACGACGTTACGAGCATGCGTGCAATCTGCCAATGCACGCTCATAACGCAGTCATTTTATGGAGTATCGTCACCAAATTTTCAACATAGGCATTTTAGGACCTCTGCTAATGAACAGTGTCACTGTCATTTTCATAATCTGACCTGAACACTGATTTCCCACAACGACCACACTATTGTGCGCCAGAAGTGCGGAAACACATTTCAACCAGGATGTGAAAAATGACAGCTGTACTGTTCACAAGGAGGTGTACAAAAATAACAATGTTGAAAATCTGGCATGAAAATATTGCGAATTTGTGAAGTTACGAGCCTGCATAGCAGCTGCCCAACGTACGCTTGTAAAACAGCCATTTTTTGGATTTTTTCCACCAAATTTGCAATATAGGCTTTTTGAGAGCCCACCTCATGAACAGTGGCACTATTATCTCGTTAATCGGTCCTGAAAGGTGAATCCGCACAGTGATTGCGGAATCACCTTTCGGGACCGATTAACAATATGACAGTGATAGAATTCACGAGGAGGGGTCCCAAAAACCCCATGTTGAAAATTTAGTGTAAAAATTCCCAAAAATGCCCGAGATATGCATTAAAGTTGAAAAAACCCTATTTATTCCATTATACAGCTTACCGGCATTTCCACAGTTTGTGGTCGGTTTTGAAGAGTGCAGACATGTTCCCGGTCCTCCGAAGATCGTCGCGCTGGACTCAGGAGGTAAGTATGGGGTGGGGAGGCAGGGTGCGCAGTGGGTGGGTGCGGGTTGTGGGGAGGACAGGAAGACCACCGAGGGACCGTTTCCTTCTTTACAGGTAAAAAAAAAAACTAAACTAAAAGACATCGGGGGACCATTTTCATTTTTAATAGGTGCTTTGCCATACTTGGGTGGGCTACCAGCATGCCACCTGAGTGTGTGTGTGTGGGTGGGTGCTTTAGTTGATGGGGGATTGGGCACCCCTGTCGGCAAACAAGGAAAGAGGGGGAGCCGCAGGAGCCGAGGGGGATTGGGCACCCCCTCGGCAAGCAAAAAATGGGGAGGAACACATTATGTTGACGGGTAGTGGGCTCCCCATCAGCAAAATTCAAGGGGAAGGAGGGATACATGCTGATGGGGATTGGGCCCCCATCGGCAAAGAGAAACTGTTGAGGGGGAGGCGCATGATGCCCAGGGGGATTGGGCACACCCTCAGCAATCAAAAAAGGGGGGGGTTACATGATGCCGACAGGGATTAGGCACCCCCGTCGGCACACAATAAACAGTAGTGTTGACAGGCAACAGCGGCAGTCACTGCCGCCATGTTGTCTGCACGTAAGGGGAGGTGTGTTGAGGTCACGCTGCATGAGAGCTTCGCTCTCATTGCAGTGGACCTTTTCTCTCATGTCTTCATAGAAACATAGAAACATTGACTTTGACAGCAGATAAGGACCGCTTGGCCCATCTAGTCTGCCCATTTCCCTACCTACAGGATAGGCCGCAGATCCTAGTTAACCAACAGCCTATTTCTTCCTACCCCCCCACAAGAATTGCCTTATGTCTGTCCTATGCATTCTTGAATTCTCCCACAGTTTTATACCCCACAACCTCCTCAGGAAGGCTGTTCCATGCATCCACTACCCTCTCTGTGAAATAATACTTCCTCACATTGTCCTTGAACTGCCCCCCATCTTTAAATTGTGTCCCCTTGTTCTTGCACGTCTCTTTTTCTGAAAGATGCTTCCCTCTTGGACTTTGTTGATTCCACTGAGGTACTTAGAAGTTTCTATCATGTCCCCCCTCTCCCTTCTTTCCTCAAGGGTATACATATTAAGCTCCTTTAGTCTTTCCTCATGCGGCTTCTCTTGCAGACCCTGCACCATTTTAGTTGCCCTGCTCTGGACTGCCTCTATCCTGTCTATGTCCTTGCGGAGATGGGATCTCCAGAACTGGATGCAGTACTCCAGATAGGGTCTCACCAACTGTCTGTACAGAGGGATAACAACTTCTTGTTTTCTGCTGCTGATGCTTCTCCCTATGCATCCCAGTATACCCCCAGCCTTCCCTACTGCCTTCTCACATTGCTTTCTAACCTTAAGGTCATCTGCTATGATTACCCCCCAGGTCCCTTTCCTTTTTTTGTTGTTGTTACTACCTCCGATTGTGCATTCCTCTCCTGGGTTCTTGTTTCTCAGGTGCAGTATTTTGCACTTCTTTGCATTGAATCCTAGCTGCCATACTTCTGACCATTCCTCCAACCTTGCCAAGTCCCTTCTCATCCTTTCCATGCCTCCTTGAGTATCAACCCTGTTGCAGATCTTTGTGTCATCTGCAAAGAGGCATAATTTTCCTTCCAGTCCCTCTGCATTGTCACTTATGAAGACATTAAAAAGGACTGGACCCAATACTGATCCCTACAGTAACCCACTAGTAACCCCTCTTTCTTCAGAGTGGACTCCATTTACAATTACCTTCTGTGTCTTGTTGTCTAGCCAATGTTTTACCCAGGCTACCACCCTGGGACCCATTCCCAGGCTGGTTAATTTGACTATTAAGCTTTTGTGTGGGACTGTGTCAAATGCCTTGCTAAAGTCTAGGTAGGCCATGTCCACAGCCCCTTCCTGGTCTACTATTTTGGTCACCCAGTCAAAGAAATCTATTAGATTCGTCTGACATGACCTTCCCGCTGTGAACCCATGCTGCCTTGGGTCCTGTGCCCCACTAGCCTCTAGGCACTTAACTATTCTTTCCTTCAGAAGTGACTCCATCACTTTTCCTACCACAGAGGTTAAACTGACAGGTCTGTAGTTTCCTGCCTCTGTCTTGGTCACACTTTTGCAAAGGGGAATCACATCCGCCTTCCTCCAGTCCTCGGGTACCACACCATCCTCCCATGATTTATTAAAAAGAGTAGCCAGTGGTTTCACTAGTTCCCCCCTTAATTCTTTTAGAACTCTGGGGTGAATTCCATCAGGCCCCATTGCTTTGTCCACCTTCAGTTTTAGGAGTTCTTGCAGAACTCTTTCTTCTGTGAAAGGACTGGGATCAACCCCCCTGTCAAGAGTACTTCTGTTAATTGGATTAGGCACTTCCCCCTACTCTTTTGTGAATACTGAGCAGAAATATTCGTTCAGTATCCCTGCTTTTTCACTGTCCCCCTGCCCACCCACCATTCATTCTATTCAGCCTCACTATCTCCCTTTGTCTTTTCTACGTCATTGATGTATCTATAAAGGTTTTATCTCCTTCTTAACCGAGTTGGCTATCTTTTCCTCAGTTTGGGCCTTTGCTATTCTGACTTCCTCCCTGCTTCCTTCTGCCTTAACTGGTACAGCTCTCATCCTGCTCCTTCTGTGTTTCCTTGTACTTCCGGAATGCTATCTTTTTCTTCCTGACTTTCACAGCCACCTCTTTTGAGAACCATAGTGGCTTTTTCTTTCATTTTGATTGGTTTATTTGCTTCACACAAAGGCTTGTTGCTTCTGTGATGGCAGTTTTGATGATTCCCCATAGTTGCTCCACACCTCCTTCTAGCCTGTTTGCTAGTGCTTTTCTGAGGCACTCTCCCATCTTGCCAAAGTCAGCCCTCCTGAAGTCCAGTACCCTCACTTTTGTATGGCTTGACTCTGTAGCTGAGTTTATCGTGAACCACACTGTTTGATGGTCACTTGTTCCCAGATGGCAACCCACTTCTAGATCTGAGATCCTCTCACTGCCCCGGTTTGAGAGTATGAGGTCTAAGATTGCTCCCTCATGAGTGGGTTCCAAAACTAGCTGTCTGAGTCCTGCCACCTATAGGGCATCAAGAATGGCCCTGCTCTTGAATGTGGCTGCAGCAAATGTGCTCCAGTTAACATCTGGCATATTCAGGTCTCCCATCAGCAGTATCTCCCCTTTCTCTGCCATTCTAAGAATGCTGTCTATCATATCCTTGTCCATTCCCTCCCCCTGACATGGGGGTCTGTATACAACCCCTGTGTGGATTGTGGTGCCCTTTCCAGTCTCCAAGGTGACCCACAGTGCCTCCTCTCCTCCCTGTTTACTGTTTTGTTCAGTTGCTTTTATCCCTTCCTTTACATAGAGAGCTACTCCTCTCCCTCTTCTCTCCTGCCTGTCTCTCCTGTAGGTTATGTACCCTGGCATGTTAACATCCCAGTCATGGTTCTCTGTGTACCATGTTTCTGTGACTACTACGATATCCAGGCATCCCTCTTCCATCAAGGCCACCACCTCAGGGAGCTTGTTGCCCGGACTATGGGCATTGGTACTCATTACTCTCCATTTCTTGATGGCCTTACTCCTTTTTGCCCCATTCCTGTCCTTCTTGCCTTTGTCACTTTCTCCATTTACCCCTGCCCTTCTCCCTATCAACACCTCTATGCTGGTGTTTACCACACTTACTACCATTATTTTTTTGGGGAGGGCTGGGATTTCTCTGCTCCTTTCCAGTGCCTCCCCCCTTGGCTAGTTTAAATGCTTGCCAGTGAAGCATTTAAACCTATCACCTAGGATCCTGGTTCCCCTTCTGGACAGATGCAGCCCATCATGCCAGTACTGGCTTGCATCACTCCAGGTGGACCCCCTGTCCCCAATGAAGCCAAATTCCTGAGCTCCACACCAGTTTTCAACCACTGATTGAATCCCATGGTGTGGAACACCCTAGCCTCTCCTACGTCATAGATGAGCAGCACCTCCGAGAAGGTTACAGTGTGTGCTACTTGTCTAAGGCCCCTCCTGAATTCCACAAACTCTTCCTGCAATTCTCTAATCCCTGTCTTAGCCAGGTCATTTGTCCCTAGGTGGACAATGACATCCAGCTCCCTCCGCTGTGCAGCTGCTCTGGCAATCCTGAGGATTCGCTCCCTGTCCCTCCAAGCCATGGCGCCAGGCAGGCACCTTACCTCCTTCTCCCCTTCCTCCCCCAGTTCTACCTTCCTAACAATGGAGTCCCCCACCAGGAGTTGTTTTCTTCCCCTGCGGGGTCCCCTGCCACCCCTCTGTGGGCCTCCTTTGTGGAGGTTCCCAGCATCCTCCTTGGTCTCCACTGTGGGTGCCTCCATAGAGGAACCACACTTTGCCAGAATGGCATAGGAATTGTGGAGAGGTACAACTGGAGGAATGTGCCTCTGTTCCACCACCCTCACCCTCCCTGAGCCCACTGTGGTCCAACCGCTCCTCTTTCTTGGCAACCTCTGAGGCAATGGCAGTGGCACTGGTGGTCCCTCGATGGAAGAGGAGGTCCCACAAATCCTGGCCAACTCAGCCTGGAGATGAGCAACCTCCTCCCTCAGCCCAGAGAGGTGCCTGCAGATGGGACAACACCGCATCCTCCAGAACGTCTCCCAGAAGACTGTTGTTCCACAGCCACTGCACTGCACCACTCCCATCATGTCTTATTTCTGGCCCCATAACTGTTTGCAATCCTTACTCTTTCCTCATTTTTCTCTCTCTCTCTCTCTCTCTCTCTCTCTCCTTACTTTCTGCCTGTGTGCCCTTTAAGCTCCTGACTGTCCTGTTCTGAGACAAGAATATCCTATATTTCTCAGTAGACCCCTTACTTGCTCAGAGGCAGACCTCCAGCAGCTAGAGGGGACCAGAGAGCTACTCTTGCCCTTCTAGGATGGTGGGTCTTTGGTGGCTCTGTGATCACTCACTTCCTGCTCCCAAACAGGAAGTTCTTGTTGTCAAGTCAAAACCTGTGCCTATAAAAGCAGAACTAGCTTTGGGTGGGAGGGAAGGAGGGCAATATAGTCCCAGCAGAGAAGTCCAGTCACACAGCAGTCCTTTCTCCTGGTGTCTCCTGCCAAGCTACTAGGAGAATCTTTCTAAGGCAGTCTTTAAATGTAGCTTCCTTCTAGCTAAGCCGCTCACCCTACTTACTAGATCTTTCTACAAGTAATTTAAACCTCACAGCTATCAAGTCCTTTCAATCACCTGAGATTTACACCTAGATAACTGTTCAGATAGCCATTCAGTTCAGTTAACTCAGACAAACACACACTTTTTTTTGTGTTTTGTTTGTTAGTTTTTTTTACCCTAAATTAAATGTCCAAGTACAAGAGTTCTACTTCTTTAGTCCCAGCAGAGAAGTCCAGTCACACAGCAGTCCTTTCTCCTGGTGTCTTCTGCCAGGCAGCTAGGCAGGGTGTCGGCCCCTGCTGCTGGCTGATTCGGGAATGTGGGACGCACCTACTGGTGTGTGCCCTGCATTCACCCAAGAGTGACCATGCCTTCAAATCTGCACTACCGCAAGATGTTGGCTGCGCAAGCGCACCAACATAAAAAAGGACTGAATATATTTTACTCTGGTTTACTTCGAGGAGATTGTCTAGTTTTCCCAGAAATTATTTTTGTTTTCAGTGTAGAAGAGCCCTCAATGGCTTTGTGGTGTGTATGTGTGTGTGTGTGTGGGGGAGGGGGTCATGGAGATTAAAATGGTGTCCGGGAACTACTCCTCAGTGCTGTTATGAATTCTGAAAGTGGTGCCTAAAATCTGCTCAGCTCAGTTCTGTAAAGCCAAAATAGAATACCAGAATGCCGGAACGGGCTGGCAGTATAACCTAGAAGTTAGAGTAATAAGCTACAAATGAGCTTGGTATGTCCAACAGACCTGAGTGTGATTCCCACAGCCTTCAACTGCATACTGTGTGACTCTGGTTACCCCTGAAAACTGGCACTTGCATCTAGTGGGCCTTACCTAGTTACCAACAAACCAAAAAAAAAAGAAACAAACAGAAAAGAATACAGAAGCTGGCTGCTTCCACACTTAGGTGTGCATTTCATGCTTTGTTTTCTAGACGCTTGACAGAAAGAATAACTAGCTATTTTAGCAAATATTATTGGTGGTTTTTATAAATGGTATTTATTTCCTGAGCATTTCAAAAGTGCTGTGAAGAATGTGCTGGGGAAGGGAAACAAGAATGCATGCACACTCTCAGCTGAAGGAGCTGCCGTTTGTGTTCGTAAGGACCCTCTAGCTAAAACAGATCCTGCATGGGGAAAAAGTGAAGCAAACAAGTCTATTAACAAAAAAAAAATTATACACATCAGTATTGGTAATGATCATTTTATTGAAACAGCTCTGACAGTGAAAAATCTGCTCAGTGTTTATTGTACTTCTTTATATCAAAAACTGATTTGGAAAAGTGCCCTTTATACCATAACAAGTGCCCTTCCGATCTTTAGTACCTGTACCTTTTACAGTCTTCCAGCACCCCTGGCTCTTCTCATGCTGAATATTTTTAGCCAGATTTTTCTGTGCAGCCATTGTGTTGGCCAATTGATAGGCGTGGTTTAACTGAGCTTTTAATTTCACATACTGCAGATAATTATCCGACAGCTCCATCAGGTGAAACTCCAAAACATACATAGATACAAAGATACATACATAGACAGTGTCGGCAGATAAGGGCCTATGGCCCACCCAGTCTGCCCATTTAAGTTTGTAAGTTCAGTTTATGTTTTCCAGGAAGTCTGTTGCCCCTTACCCCTGACCTCCAGAATTCCTTTATGTCTATCCCATGCATTCTTAAATCCCGTGATTGTTTCAGCCCCCACCACTTCCTCTGGCAGGGTGTTCCACTTGTCCACCACCCGCTCCGTGAAGAAATTCTTCCTCACGCTTCCTCTGAATCGCCCTCCCTCCAACTTCATCCCATGCCCTCTAGTCCTGGAACATCTTTTTCGCTTAAAAATAGTGCATTCCTGCACCCTGTTCCTCTCTGTAAGATACTTGTATGTCTCTATCATATCCCCTCTCTCCCTCCTCTCCTCCAGGGAGTACATGTTCAGTGCCTTCAACCTGTCCTCATAGGACTTGTGATGCAATCCATGCACCATCTTTGTTGCCCTCCTCTGAACCTTCTCTACCCTGTCTATGTCCTTACGTAGGTAAGGTCTCCAGAACTGCACAGTGTACTCCAGGTGCGGCCTCACTAGTGTCTTGTATAGTGGAATTATGACCTCCTTTTCCTGCTGGTGATGCCCTGCCTATGCATCCCAGCATCCTATTTGCTTTACCTGCTGCCTTGTCACACTGTTTCCTGCCTTGAGGTCATCAGAGATGATAACTCCAAGATCCCTTTCCTGCTTGGTGCATGCTATATCCTTCCCCCAACTGATATATTGTGCCAGGGTTTTTGTGCCCCATATGCATTATCTTGCACTTCCTTGCATTGAATTTCAACTGCCAAACCCTGACCATTCTTCAAGTTTCTGCAGGTCCCTTCTCATTCTGTCTACACCCTCTGGTGTGTCTACTCTGTTACAGAGCTTTGTGTCATCAGCGAACAGTGAAATTCTGCCTTCTAGGTCCTGCGCAATGTCACTGATGAAGATATTGAATAGTACCGGTCCCAGCACTGATCCCTGTGGTACCCCACTGGTCACTCTTCCCTCTGTGGAGTGACAGCCATTTACCACCACCCTCTGTGTCCTGCTGCCCAGCCAGTTACCTACCCACCGCACTACTGTCCTGCCCACACCCATATTCCCCAGTTTGTGCAATAGTCTTCTATGTGGCACAGTGTCAAAGGCCTTGCTGAAGTCCAGATAGGCCATGTCCACTGCCCTCCCCTGATCCACCTCCCTAGTCACCCAGTCAAAAATTCAATGAGGTTGGTCTGACATGACCTTCCCTGGTGAAACCATGCTGCCTTGGGTCCTGTAGTCCATTGACAACCAGATGTTCCACCAATCTCTCCTTCAGTAGTGCTTCCATGATCTTCCCCACTACCGAGGTGAGGCTGACTGGTCTGTAGTTCCCCGCTTCCTCTTTGTTCCCGCTTTTGTATAAGGGGACTACATCTGCTGTCCTCCAGTCTTTGGGTATCTCCCCTGTTTCCAGCGATCGGCTAAACAGGATAGCAAGAGGTTCAGCCACCACCTCTCTTAGTTCTTTAAGGACCCTGGGGTGCACTCCATCTGGCCCCATTGCTGTATCAACTCTTATTACTTCCAGTTCCTTCAGGACCCTTTCTCGTGTAAAGGGACTTGTGTCCATTTCTGCACCATTCTCACCCCTTGTACTCCATTCAGACCCATTACCCTCCTCTTCCTCAGTAAAGACTGAGCAGAAATACTTGTTCAATATGTCAGCTTTACTGTTGTCATCCTCCACACAGCCCCCATCCTCCCCCTTCAGTCTCACTATCCCTCCCTTTGCCTTTCTTTTTTCACTTATGTACCTGTAAAAGGTTTTGTCCCCTCTACCCACTGATTTTGCAATGTGTTCTTCTGTCTGAGCTTTGGCTTCCCTTACTGACCTCCCTGCCTCCCTTTGCTTCTCCTGGTACTTCTCCCTATCCCCTTCTGCCTGTGTCTTTTTGTATTGCCTGAATGCAATCTTTTGGCTTTCACTTTCTTTGCTACCTCTTTGGAAAACCATAATGGTCTCCTCTTCCTTTTCCTCTTGCTAACCTGCTTAATACATAATTCTGTTGCTCTTGTAATCCCCATTTTAAATACTTCCCACTGTTCCTCAACCCCTGATTCCTGCCCCATTCCCCTTAATGTCTCTTTCAAGTATCTCCCCATTTTCCCAAAGTTTGCCCCCCTAAAATCCAGGATACGTGTTTTTGTGTGGTTTGGTTCTGCTCTTTCTGTGATTTCAAACCACAGTGACTGGTGGTCACTGTTCCCCAGGTGCTCCCCCACTCTTACCCCCATCACACTGTCCCTGTTTGTGAGCACAAGGTCCAGTATTGCCTTCTGCCGAGTTGGTTCCATGACCAGTTGCTTGAGGAAGGCACCCTGAAGGAGGTCCAGGATAAATCTGCTCCTAGTTGATGCTGCTGCTGGGATGCTCCAGTCCACGTCTGGAATATTGAAGTCTCCAACCAGTACTACGCATTCTTGTCTGCCATCCTCTGGATGGCTAGCATCAGCTCCTCATCTGTTTCTTCCTCCTGGGCTGGTGGTCTATAGACCACACCTGAGCGGATGGCTGCCCCATTTTCCTTTCCAGCTTAACCCACAGTATCTCTCCCCATTTTGTTCCTCCTGGATCTCTGTGGCCCTTATGTATTTTCACATACAGTGCCACTCCTCCTCCCTTCCTGCCTGCCCTGTCTCTTCTGAATATGTTGTAGCCAGGTATGGCCAACTCCCAGTCATGGTTATCATTACACCAGGTTTCAGTGATGGCCACAATGTCCAGGTCTGACTGCACCATGACAGCCTCCAGATCTTCCATTTTGTTGCTAAGGCTCCTGGCATTTGCACACATGACTTTCCATGATTTGACCTCCCTAGACTGTTTCGCTGTTCTACTCCAGCCCCTTCCTTGGTTGTCCTTTATCCCTGACATCGACATCGACAGAAATTCTGTGGATTTTACAAAAACTGTTTTTACAAAACAGTGATAATAACCGCAGAACCCCAAAAATCTTTGTAACTCTTTAAAGTTGTTGGGCTTCGGCCAGTCAGTCAGTCAGTGTTTCTACTTTACTGGGGTCAGTCTGTATGCCTTTGGAAGACACAATGTGGCCCACATATTTTACTGAGCTTTGAAAAAAAAACTGACATTTGTCTATCGACAGCTTTAGTCCAAACTCTTCAAGTCTGTCCAGCACTTTGAACAACCAGGCCTCATGCTCCTCAAGAGTTTTCCTGAAAATGAAGACATTGTCCAAGTATACCAAGCATTCAAGGAGGTTCATATCTTCCACAGCTCATTCCATTAGTCTTTGAAATGTGGCTGGTGCACCTGAAATGCCTTGGGGCATGCAGAGGAACTCATAGAAGCCTAAATGACAAATGAACGCTGTTTTCTCCTCCTCTGGTGCCATCGGGATCTGATAATACCCACTGCAGAGATCCAGGATGGAAAACCACTTACTCCCATTTAGACAGTCCAGGGCATCTTGTATACATGGCAAAGCATATTGATCAGGTACAGTTCTTTTATTTAAAGTCCTGTAATCTACACACACATATGAACGGAGCCTTTCTTTTTCTGGACCACAACGATTGGAGAGGTATAAGGACTGCGTGATTCTTGTATTATTCTGGCTTCTAGCATCTCTTGCAGGTGGCTGCACACATTGTCGATGTCAGCAGAAGCCAAGCATCTGAACCTTTCTCTGAAGGGTCTTTCATTGCGTAGTCAGATATGGTGTTCAGCACCAGTGACACAGCCAACATCCCATTTCTTGAAGGAGAATACCTTAATTCACTAGGCCAGTTTCTAGCGAATCCAATCCTTCCAACCATCTGGGATAGCAGACTGCCCGAAATTAAACACATCAGGGGATACATCACATTCTCCTCCATTCTGGCACTTACATAGAAACATATAATTTGACAGTAGATAAGGACCACTTGGCCCACCCAGTCTGCCCATTTCTCTACCTAATGGATAAGCTGCAGATCCTAGTTAACCAGCAGCCTACTTTTTCCTACCCCCACTCCCTAGAATTGCCTTATGACCGTCCCGTGCATGCTTGAATTCCACCACTGTTTTTGACTCCACAACCTCCTCCAGAAGGCCGTTCCATGCATCCACAACCCTCTCTGTGAAAAAATACTTCCTTACATTACCTCTGAGCTGCCCCCCATCTTCAAATTGTGCCCCCTTGTTCTTGCACACCTCTTTTTCTGAAAGATGCTACCCTCTTGGACTTTGTTGATTCCTTTGAGGTACTTGAAAGTTTCTATCATGTCAGGCAAGACAGCCATGTCAGCACACTAGACTTCCACCAATGTGCAAACTCGGGTAACTTTGATGTCTTAGTCGATGACATTTTGAAGCTGAACTACCACTCTTCAAGCATAAGCATGAGCACGGACAGGAAGCACACTGTGCTTAACTAGTAGTCCTTCAGGCAATTTTCCTTCTTCAGGGGCATCCAGCACTAATATTTTTTTGGTCACATCTTTTTGAAATCGTACCTCTCCACTGACAATACACTGGATGTTTGGAGGAGAACAATAGCCGAGGAATCCTTCTTCCAAACCATCCCAACAAGTTCATCTTTGTCACTTTCCTCAGGGTGCATTTGTTTCTCATAGGCTCTTTTGATCATGGTACGAACATGTAGTGCTCTCCCAGTCTTTTTGTTATTCTCTCCTGTCACAGCTGGGCAAGGTGGCTGAACATATGTGCATTAGAACCAAGTAGCACTGGGACACCACTGTACAATCCAGAAGGAGGACATACCAGGGCTAGTGTCTCCACTGGGTTTCCCACACCTGCCACAGATGATGGAAAACAAAGCCACACCCTCAGATACCCAAGATATGGATATGACTTCTCGATCAACCCCCATACATGCAGTCCATCGAGGGGTTGTATCGGGTGGTTAGATAAATGCTGATCATACCAGCCTCTGAAAATTATTGTAACTTGGGATCCACTATCTAGGACAGCTCAAACTGGAATTCCATCCACCTGCACAGTAGTTTCCATAGCAGGACCTACCAAGTCTGACCGATCCAAGCAGGTATTCGCAGAAGCTTGCACAAATGACTTCACCGCAAATGCATTGAGTCGGGACTGGGCTGTGGTCCCACTGCCATTTCTTTGCCTTGGGTGCTTTTCTGCAAGTAGTCTATCTCTCACCCTGGATGGGTCCTCTATTGATTGGCACTCCCTCTTTAGGTAACCATCCTTTCCACATTTGTAGCAAAACACACCTTCTCTGGGTTGTCTCAGCTGTGATGATACATTGGAGGAAGATCACCATTCACAGTTAGGGGTAGTGCAGAACACGAATTTGAAGCTTGGGCAGGAGCACTGATAGCAGAGGGTCCTTGTTGGGTATGCACACTACACCCCATCAATTATTTTACCATGGTGGACAATTCATTTTCAACTCTCCAGACTGCTATCTACAGGGGATGCCTAGGTGTGCATCCCCACCCCCACAGCAGATGCATTCTGGCAGTTATCTTGCCTTTTACTAGAGCCTGTCTTAGTTGTCACACCAGTCTTCAGCTCTTGAGTTTCAACTGATGTTGCACTGTCAGTGACTTGTGCAACAGCCACAGAGGCATGAGTGGGCCCCTATTGTGCCCCTCTTTGCTCAATCTCCTGTACTTCCTTCATTATCAAGTTATAGGAGGGGGGCGAGTCCCTTCGGTCTGGCAGCCACAACTTGAGCAGCAGTAGATCAGAATAAGGAGCAGACTTAAGTATCTGATTCAACCTGATTTGGTTCAGTTCACCTGGGGCCACACCTCCTTTCTTAAAGCATTTCTCTAAACTTTTTTCAAGACGGGGTATATACGCAAACAAGGGCTTTCCCGAACATTGTTGGGTTGTTTTGAACCTCCAAAGAAGGTTCTCACCCGATTCAGGGTTCCAAAATACATCTTCCAAGGTGGGTAAATAGTCTTGAGCAGAAGCATCTGGGTTACCAGCTCACACAGAGTTAATAGTGTCCACAACTGGACCTCAAAGCTTTCACTTACCCTTTTTATCTTCTCCGCTTCTGTACACTGCCACTCTTGGACTGAGGGGATGCATAGTCTATTCAAGTCTCTAGGTTATCTTCCCCTGGGGTGTGAGAATGGTACCAGAGAACATTTGAAGTCTGCAGCCTGTGTAGGTGCTGGGACTGACATAGGGGCCAGTACAGATGCAGGAGCTGGTGCGGGCAAAGGTACAGCTCCAGATGCTGAGAATGTAGCAGGTGTCAGTAATGGTATAGCTACAGATACAGGGACTGGGGAAGGCCCTGAGGGAGGAGTACCTTGGGGGGTTTCAAACAGCTTCTTTAAGTCTTCTAAGGTTTGGCCCCATGCCTGTAACAGTCTCGTTAGCTTGTCTTTGAGCTCTTCAGTTTTGGGGGACCCTTCAGACCTGGGCATTGCACTATACATATGTATGACCATCCCCACTACCCTGGACTCATCAGACAGAGTCTCAAATGGCATGCCATGATCAATTGGAAGACTACATTCCACTAGGGCCACTAAACTTTGGGTAGCCCACTCAATGTGGCAGGCCTTTACCACAGCTTTACCGAAGCATTTAACTTTACCTAAGACTCCCTCAAGTGTAGCATATTTAGTGCCCAGTGGAAGGTCCAGAAACATTAGGACCTTTTGGGGGTCAACCTCCTCTGCCTCAAACCAATCAAGCAGATATTGTACAAACATGTTAGTAGCAGCAATTGCAGCTCTAGGTTCGGTAACATTCTACATTTTGGTACCATTTTTTTATATAAAAGGCAGTTATAATGCTGGCGCGTGTCCACTAGGGGGCAGTAATCCCAGCAGTGCCTCCAAAGATGTAACCCTGGCACCATTATACCAAGGGCTACTACCCCTGCCTGCTTCCCTGACTGCAGATTGACGGGCCTGGGTCTGTGATCAAAGGTTACTGTTGATCCTCTACCAACAGTAATACTACAATTATGGTGCCTCCACCCCAGAGTAACATGTATGTGGGTGAATAGTAACACTGGTACAGCCCTCTGGGAAGCTATAATCACCCACTACCCCACCTAGTAACTCAATACACAGTTTGCCTGTAGACACAGTATTCGACTTGCAATAACACATTTAATGGCCGGCCCTAGTAATATGCTCACAAACCTTGCACTTACCAATGGGGCCTGGACTTCTTGGATATGCCCTGTGTGCCCTGCAAAAGAACAGTTTTCAACAACAACACAGCACTTATCACTGTACCCCTTGTAACTCAGTAACTGAAAAGCTAGGTAATAATATGCTCACAGCCCAAATTAACATCAAACAGTACATCTGGTTTATTAAGGGGACATGAACAAGGGAGGGGCAAGAATTTAGCTTAATAACTGTTGTACTGCAATCAAACAGATAGCACTGATCATTTATCACATTAGTCCTTGAACTAATCAGTTTAACCAGCTACTGGGTACCCAGAATGGAACGGGGAGCAGGCCTGAAATGTTGCTGCAGGTTGGCCGGCATTGCATCTGGTTGGGGCCCTTGATGGAGATAAGGGTGTTATTAGACAGATAAAAATATTTGCAAGCAGTAGAATATTTATAATCCCAGATTGGATGGTCTGTAGCCACAATTAAACCCACTGAGGAATTAAAAGGCAAACCAGACTACAATATACAGTTATTTAGTTGTTGCAGGGAGCGACCCTGTTTGTACTCACTGCACCCAGACAGACTGAAGAGATGACTTGTGACACCATGGACCTTCTGGCCTTCCATGATTCTGGTGGGGACCAGGGCTGACATGACTCACCTCCACTTCACAGCATTTCCCTGTAGGTGGCTGTAACCTGCAACTTGCTTCTTCACAGAGGCTGACTCCCCAAGGCTGATCTCTCACCAGGCAAACATTGGATCTGGTGCAGAAACAGTCTCCTGAGCCACAGCTGGCACAGGCCCAGTACATGAAGTTCAGCTTTGTATACAGTCCGGAAAACTCACTCAGCTTTCAGCTTGCAGACTGGCCTAACTTTGCTTGGAAACAAACAGTAACAACTGGCAACAGGTTGCCCCCTTTATGGAACTGGGCAGGAGACAAACGCAATATTTACAGGCTCCAAGTGGCACTGGAGTCCCTTAAACATGAAATCCTCAGAACAGCTTTTTGGATTTAGCCACTTTTGGCAAAAGAGCACTTATCTGGCAAAGCGTCCACTTTCTCTAAGCCTGGCAGCTGAAAGCACAATTCCTTTGCTGCTTCAGGCAGTCCAGATTTCAGCAGGGAGGCAAGAGCAGGCCCTTTCCCTGCAAGTCTGCAGCAGGGTATAGCCAGGAATTTTAAGCATGTACTCAAAACTGATGCACTGTTGCCCTCCCATTATGTAAACATAAACTAAAATATGTGCTGCCAAGCCACACAACAATAGGCCTGCCCCCCTCATTTGTCATGTCTGAGTTCAAGTAGTCAGTTTCTTCCTGTAATCCTCCTTCCTTTGTTTTTTTGCCTGCCTGGTAAATTGTTCTTGTTTGTGTATTTGGCTGGTGGCATCAGTGCACCATAGTGAACAACAAAGGCAAAAGGTCTCAGTGAGACACAGATGCAATGTGACTCACAATGTCCTTGCTTTCCTCTTTTTGTTGCCCCTGCCTGATTTGTTGCCTCTGTCTGATTTTTTTTTTACTGTACTCTGCTGAGTATAGTCCGTATGCCTGCCGACACCCCTGGTCTGCAGATGGGCCACACAGGTTCCTTCTCTCTCTCTCTCTCTCTCTCTCTCGGTGGCTCTAGCAGGACTTCCAACATACTCCCTCGTTCAAACAGTCCTTCTTAAATAAAGGGCAAAGTCTCAGCAATCCAATTGGCCCCCCAAGCTGTTAGTCACAGTCTAAGTCTCTTAATTGGTTAGATTTTGAGCGCCAAGGATTTGTCCCTGATTTTCTCCCAAAAGTCTCTGGCACATTCCCAAGAGCCTTTGGCTGAAATCCAGGCTTGTGATTGGCTACTGGGCTGCAAAGATGGTGGCTGCTGTACACAGTTTCCATGCAGTTCATTCAGTCCCCCATGTTTAAGCTTTGGTGCACCCAGAAAGTTAACTTTACTTATTTTAAAACCCCACAGTCATGTAGCCCCTTTAGTGCCCTTTCACATAAGCTCACTTTTATTCATTTATGTACAGTATTCTTGCTGTCACTGCTGCGAAATACTGTCTCACTAGGTGGCAGGCAGCACCGCACTAATATTCTTGAGGGCTAATTATGTATGAGCCCTCGCTATGTGCTGTCCCAGTGCTTCTTGGCGCTCTTAATTTATACAAAACAGAGGCCTTTCAGTGGCCTTGCTTTGGTCCCCGTCTAGCCACGGAGGGGCACTGGGACGGTGGAAATACTTCCCGCTCTACCACAAAAATGGCGGTGAGGAGATCAAAGGACTGCCATGGATGTGTGATTGCCGCCATGCACTACAGTGCAAGGGAAAACAGTGGTGGATCACTGATCAACTTTTAAGCCCACATTGGGCTAAACTTAGCACAAGGCTGTTCGGAGGGACTTTAGGGGTGCCAGAGCAGACCAAAGGACTAACGGGGACACAAGTAGGAGCAACAAGCAGAAGGGAGAAACCAGGAGACAGCAGAACAATTAAGGTAGACCCCCAAAGGGAGGTTACATAATTTTTCTGGTGTATAGCTAATAGCCTTTTTTTTTCCAGGTGTCTAGCATACCGCTTGACCTTGGAGGCACGGTCTAACAGAAGAACCCAGCACAACACACATCAAGGACACAAGCGGAGCCTAATCACTCCACACAAACACATCAGGGAAACAGGTAACTCTGACATCTTCCTTTACTGGGCTTCGATCAGTATTTGCCTTACCTGCCATTGGAGTGTTGGGAGCAAGGCAAAAGCAGTGTGGAGTGATACCTAAACTCTTGATTCTCTAACAGTGTTCACTCAAATCTGCTTTTGTTTTAATTTTTTTCTTCTGGCTACTAGCTGATGTGACTGACTGTTTTTCACTCTTAGGGTATACAAAGGACTACCTGTCCTCCCGACCCCAATCTCACCCTCCCCAGGGTCGTCTGCCTTTATAGAGCCTCCACATCTATACCACCTACTTCCTGCCTAAAAAAAAAAAAAAAAAATATGGTTATTTCTTTCTTCCCTTCTTCTGTTAAACCCCTCTTTCTCTCTTTCATCCACAGCTCTACAGCCTACCTCCAGCAAAAGACTGGGACCAGGAGGAACATAAACTAGAGAAAAAAAAAAACCTTCAGCTCCATCCTTCCTTTTTCTTTCATCTACACCACTTCAGCCTTCAGCTACAACCATTCTTTTTCATTCATCCATTTTCCTTCATCTGCACCACATCAGCCAAATTCCCACCTCACACTAAGAGGAGGAATTTAATCTAACATGAGAAACTGTATTCTTCATTCCATACACTCCTACTGTGCTCAGCACCCAAATTCTTCCTTTCACCCACACTTACTTTCTAACCATCATCCCACGTGCTCAAGGCCAACATTTGTTTTTCTTCCACACTCTTCATGACTATGGCCATAGTCGATTCAACTGCCAGTGGTGTGGGGCATCCTTTCACAGGGCATGCATACAGGCATTAGGGCATTGTCCCACATGCTGTACTATAGGACAACTAAAAACCAAGCTCAGGGAGGCCTGGAACCATATAGCACATCTCCAACACCTGCTGGAGAACCGCATGCCCTTTGACCCTCGTTTGCCATACCATCTCCACCAGGGTAACACCACATGCCATCAGAATCCCCCCGGTATTGGAGAATGGCAGATGGTAAAAAGGGGCAGGGGCAGGTTCCACGGGACACAACAGCAGCCTCCAAACTAGGACACACCCATCCGGATGACTAACCAATTTGCACCTTTGGCCCACACAACAGAAAAAGGGAGCATGGCCAGCCCAAACAACCATCAATTGAATCCCCTTTCAAAAAAATGGAATGGTGATATGCCAAAGGCACCAAGTGGCATGGGAAAATTCAAAATTCTCATTGTAGATGATTCCATGATCTGAGGAGCAGAATCACACCTAACGCATCACCCTGACACTAGTGTGGTAGTCAAGTGTCTTCCAGAAGCCTCGGCTAAAAGAGATTCCAACTGAATAAACAGGTTAATATGAAGGGAGGGAAACTGTGCAGGCATTTTTGTCCATCTTGGTAATAATGATCTGGTGGAATGAAGAGCTGAGGAGACCAAAACGCACCTATCTCAGCTGGGGGATAGATTAACTGCACACTTACCAATCATTGTGTAACCCCTAGATGGCGCTATCCCAGGGGCTACTACCCCTGCCTGATTTGCCACTAACAGGTTGAGGGGCCTGGATCCAATGGCGGGTGCCTCCACCCAGAGGTCAGGGTTTGCAATAGTTAAACTAACTTGGTCACAGCCCTCTGGGACACTGCAACCCCCCTTTCTTCCCACTAGTGGCCCACACAATATATCAGAATTACCTTCACAGTATACACTTACCCCAGGTCTGGTTCCGCACTGGGACCTCCTGTGAAATGAGATACAGTGCAACAATCACAGTACAGTACTTTAACATAGACAAATACCTCAGGCAGTATAACTTTGCTGAAACAAGCAGCTCTGATTTATTTAGGGGATATAACAAGGACAGGGGAAATCAGGTTAATTAGCTTATCACTTTAATAATCTCATTTATGGCTCTGTGCACAGGCCTATCCCTATCAGTTACTGTCCCTGGGTACCCAAGCCCTAGTGGCTAGTCCAAACCATGGCAGCTGGTAGGGGCCCTTTCACACAGAGAAAAGAGAATTAAACAGTCAGCAGTACAGTAATTCCATTTGGATTTAATGTGGCAATTCAACAGGGAGCGACCCTGAATTAGTACTCACGACCTCCAAATAAGATAGGGTCCTTCAATGTCAGCAGGGCTCACTTGAGGTGCACAAACCCTTCACACATCCATATAAAGAAAGCACTATACCAGGCAGGCTGCATCTGTATCCCGATCGCAATTACTGCACAATACCCGGAGAACACACAGCAGATTCAGTTCCTGACAGACCGAGTGTAATTTTCAGCAATTCCTCCAGTCTTCTACAGGGTGAGCCTGGTTTCTACTCTTCAGAGATCCTTTGATTCTTTTCACAGGACGGATTCAGTCCTAACAAGCTTCAGACTGGAACTCTGGGCCTTACACACGTTTTTTGACTAAAACTGCACACTGAAAAAAGCACAGGGCTCCTTCCTTCTTCACTGCCAAAGCTCAACTGAAAAACTTCAACAGACAAAACCGGGGCACTTCCTTTGAGTTCCTCCCAGTTCTTGACTGGATTGGCTGTCACTCACAATAGACTGCTGCTGTTGGTCCAAAAAGGTGCTGAAGTCTAAACTACATCTCCCAGAGTCACTGCCCATACAATCCTCTTGTGGCTGGCTCAGATTATGAGTCCAAGTTCTGATTCGTCCAAGGCACCATTTTAGAGCTAGCTTACCCCACACTGATTGGTCCAGTTCAGCAGTTCAAAACTAGAATGGGGAACTAGCAGACACAGTTCTGACTGCAAAAGAAAGCAG
Organism: Neoceratodus forsteri; assembly: GCA_016271365.2. Lineage (NCBI taxonomy): Eukaryota > Metazoa > Chordata > Ceratodontiformes > Ceratodontidae > Neoceratodus > Neoceratodus forsteri. Next base: position 730,547,230 of record CM057456.1, on the reverse strand, counting down.
GTTAGACAAACTGTAATTTCATTATTACTGTAAATAATTTCTGGCAAACAGTTACATCTGTCAGATAGGTTCCTTTGCACTCTAGTGACTGCAAAATGAAGTGAATTGGCAGCAGCTTGAGTGGTACTCAATCAAAGAAACACACAGTCCCCCATACAAACTAATTATGTCTGCAAGCAGACAGCTCTTAAAGAGACAGTACCAGAGGTTCTAAAACACTCACTGATAAATGGCTTAAATGCCAAACACCATTCAGGCTTGGAGCATTCAAGCAAGCTCCTGAAGTCTTTTGGAACCCCCATTTGCAGGGTTACACCCTTCCTGGCCTGGGAAAGCTTGGCGTCGCGTCAAGCAAGTACCTATAAGTTTCAACTGCAACCATATACATTTGCATTAGGCTCGCGACATGTAATCATCAGTCAATATATCATTTTACCAAGAACACATTTCTGAAACATTGCAGTACGTCACTCTTTACACAGTATTACATACACATTGTACCATAACTCAAGTTATTACCTCTTGTACATGAAACCTGAAGAGAGGGGCCCTTCCTATCAGTTACCTTGGGGCTGGATGGGGCAAGGCACCATACTTAGAGGGCAACACAAGTAACTTGGAGTTAGCACTGATGCTCAGTTTGGGCAATGAGCTGGGACACATACACCCTTTATGGACAACATTGAGAGGCAAGTCCACAGGCCTCCCAAGTGAATCATAACTGAGGTGCACCACAGGCTTTACAGCTCGACCAGTCTTTCTAGGGGAACTGTTATAGTCTCTGCACTCTGAGCCTCATTTTCAGCATTGTCCTCACTTGTCAGGGAGTCTCCATGGGGTAGAGAGGCTAGAACTTGGGGCACTTTCAGCTCCAGGAGTTACAGTTTCTGAGTCCACAACATTTGGCTCACATGGAGAGCTGGACACTGGCAGTGGACTGTCAGGGCACTCAAAATACTCTTCTTGTTCGGTGTATCACCAGTCTGCCCCAATCTATCATTTTCCTCCCTGAAAGCTCAAACAGTTCAACCATGCACAATGATTCCATTTCATCTGATCTGATGTTTGCACTTCACTTTCTGGGAGCATTGGCTCCAGGGATGAAGCTGGGGCTTAGACAGTCCAGAAGGCCCAGCTTCATCTCCAGTATTGACTAGGGATTGCCCTCAAACAATTGACTCAGTTCGTAAGAAGGATAGTATTCAAAGTCACTCTCACTTTCTTCCGATATGGACTGACAGTCATGCTCAACTGGGACTTGTGGAGGGGAACACTTTAACTTTGCTTCTGTAGGTGCAGACTTTCTTGATCTTTTCTTAGCAGCAGCTCTAGTCACTGGTCCAGAGGGGGCATCTTCTAGGGGCTCAGACTCAATTAAGATTTGTCCAATGGGCAGTAAATGATTTCTATGCATTGTTTTTACATCTTTTGAATTATTCTCAGGCCTTACTTTGTACACTGGCAGATCATCTAGTTTGCCCACTACAATGTGAGGGAGATGGTGCCATCTGTCAGCAATCTTGTGCTTGCCATGCAGTCCCAGATTTCTTAGCAATACCGATCTCCCTCCTGGAGTTCCTGTGCTTTCACCTTTTATCATACCTTTCTTTGTTGGCCAGATTTCTTTTGGCAGCCATGGTTTGAGCCAGTTGGTACACATGAGTTAGCTGGGCCTTTAACTTTTGCACATACTGTAAATAGTTGTCAGCTTGAACCCCATCAGGAGAGACCCCAAAACACACATCTACTGGTAGTCGAGCTTCTCTTCCAAACATCAGGCGGTAGGGGGAGAATCCAGTGGCATCACTTTTGGTGCAGTTATAAGCATGTACCAGGGTGCTAATTTGTTGGCTCCATCTAGGCTTGTCCTTTGGGTGCAGGGTGCCTAGCATATCTAGCAAAGTGCGGTTGGAAACGTTCAGGCTGTGGGTCCCCTGGGGTGGTAAGGAGTGGTTCTGGACTTCGGACTCCCACAGAGAAAGCATCTCTTTGATCAGACAACTCTCAAAGTCTCCCTTGATCAGAATGGATTCTTTGTGGAGCCCCATAGTGAACAAAAAGTTTTCTACAAGTACTTTGGCCACAGTGATGCTTTCTGGTCTTTGGTGGGAAAGCTTGGGCATATCTCGTGAAATGGTCAGTGACCACCAGCACATTACTGATATTTCTTTGATCTGACTCCAAACTCAGAAAATCAATACAGACCAGCTCCATGGGTGCACTGGTGGTGATGTTAACAAGGGGCAGCCCTCTGGGGCAAAGCTTTCTCTGTAAGCAGCGACTACAAGTTCGAATGTGTTGCTCCACATCAGCCCCATCTTAGGCCAATAGAATCTGGATCTCACCAAGTCAAGTGTTCTGTCTATACCAAGGTGCCCCATGTGGTTGTGCAAGGACCTCAGTACTGAGTCTCGAAGGCAGTGGGCAGCACTAGTTGTTGTTTGTCTACTTGTCCCCTCTGTCTACTGTTTCTCTGTATAACAGTTTATTGATCAGTTTCAACTTAGGACCTTCTTTGTATAACAGTGCAGTTCTCAAATCAGTGGAGCGTAATTTGGACACATCTTTTCCTGCATAGAGGGCTTCTAAAGCTGCTTTGATCATGGGATCGCGGGATTGAGCCCTCCATCACTGTCATTGTCCAGCTGAGGCAGTGCACCAATGTCTATTGCAGAAAAGTGGCACAAGCAGCAGGTATGCAATCCTCAGAGGCTCCCAAGCAATCCACCATGCAGTCCACTGCGTCTGTGGACATTTGTTCCTCCCTGTCAAACTTCGGCAGAGTGCCCGAATGTCAGGTTCTGCCAATCGGACCCAATCATTCTGGGGAACAGGCCTCCGGAGAGAGCATCAGCATCTATGTGGTTCAGACCTGCTCGGTATTCGAGAGCATAGTCATATGTAGATAATGCAGAAAGCCACATATGGCCAGTGGCATCCAACTTAGCTGAGGTCTGCACATAGGTCAAAGGATTATTGTCAGTTTTTACTAGTATTTTAGCCCCATACAAGTACTCATGGAATTGGTCAACAATAGCCCACTTCAAAGCTAGGAACTCTAACTTATGTACAGGATAGTTCTTTTCGGATGGGGTCAGGCTTCTACTGGCAAAGGCCACTGGTCTCAGGCCATTCTCGTTTTGGTACAACACAGCCCCCAACCCTTGCAAGCTAGCATCAGTGTGCAGGACGTAAGGTTTTCTTGGATCGGCATAGGCCAGCACTGGAGCATGGGTAAGTTGATATATGATCTCATGAAAAGCAGTCTCACAATCAGGAGTCCAGCGGGCCCAAATACTTCACTCGGATGAAAATACACTCTTTCAGTCTTGAGGGCGCTGACTTTTGGTATTTTTGTGGGTTGGGGATACCCTTGAGTAAGGTTAAGTAAAGGGGATCACTCTTGAATAGTCTTGATGAAGCGCCGATAATAACCACAGAATCCCAGGAATCTTTGCAGTTCTTTTAGATTTTGGGCTGTGGCCAGGTGGTCAAGGCCTCAACTTTACTTGGGTCGGTCTCTATTCCTCGGTGGATACTATGTGTCCCACATACTTTACTGATGTTTGAAAGAATTGACACTTATCAATGGACAGTTTAGGCCAAAGTCCTCCAGTCAGTCCAATACCTTAAATAATCTGCTCTCATGTTCCTCCAGTGTGCTGCCAAACACAATAACATCATCTAGGTATACCAGGCACTCTAGTAAGTTCATGTCCCCACTGCACGCTCCATCAATCGTTGAAAAGTGGCTGGGGCACCTGAAATCCTTGAGGCATCCTCATGAATTCATAGAAGCTAAGCGGACAGATAAAGGCCGTCTTCTCACGGTCCTCTGGGGCCATTGGGATCTGGTAGTACCCACTGCGGAGATCCAGCACAGAGAATCACTTGCTCCCTGCTTAGGCAGTCCAAGCATCGTGAATGCGGGCATTGTGTACTGATCAGGATAGTCCGCCGGTTTAAGGTGCGATAATCCACACACATCCTTACTGTTCCATTCTTTTTCCTCACTACCACAATGGGGGAAGCATAAGGGCTTCTGGATTCTTGTATTACACCAGCAGCTAACATCTCTTGCAGATGCCGTCTCACATCATCTATGTCAGCAGGTGCCAGGCATCGAGACCTCTCACGAAATGGTCTTTCGTCATGCAGCCGGATATTGTGCTCAGCTCCTTGCACACATCCTACATCCCATTCCTTTAAAGAAAACACCTGGTCTCTCTGGGCAAGCTTCTCACTGATCCTCACTTTCCATTCAGCTGGCAGCGGGGAGTCGCCGAAATCAAACAAGTCAGGCGTTACTCTGTCATTCTTCCTTGAACTATTGCTGCTGGGTAGCACTGCAGTGTCTGCACAATGCACATTAGCCAGGATGCAACCTCTGTTTACTCGAATGTCTCTTTCAGACACATTATGAACTTCACCATTACCCTTCTGGCATAAGCATGGGCTCTAGCGGCAAAATACTAGGCTTGACCAGCAGTCCCTCTGGCAATTTTCCATCGCCTGGTGCATCCAACATTAATATTTTATTCTTAACATCCTTTCTGATACGGACCTCTCCCTGTAAGGTACACTGGGCATTTGGCGCCAGGATCAGAGACTCAGGATCCTTCTTCCATACAATTCCGACGGTTCCTCTGGTTCTGTTTTTCAGCATCTCTGTGCCTCATAGGCCTTCTTAATTAAAGCCGAACTCTTAAAGCTCTACTAGTCTTTGACCCCTGTTTTCATAACACAACTGTGCCAGCCTTCCAACATATGAGCATTTGTTCCAATCAACAAAGGACACCATCATACAGTCCAGTGGGGGACACACTAAGGCTAGGTCTCTACTTGTTCGGCCACTCCAGCCACGGAGGTGGGGAAAGACAGCCAAATTCGGATATACCCGGAATAGGGTAGGCCTTCACTTAACCCCCATACATGCAGTCCTTCTAATGGTTGTAAGGGTACATCTGACAAATGCTTCTGATACCAATCCTGGAACATAATTGTCACTTGGGAGCCACTGTCTAATACAGCTCTTGTAGACACTCCATTCACCTTTACAGTGGTCTCCATGGAGGGACCCACTATTCTGGACCAGTCTGGAGAGGCGGTAGGGGGCCTGGGCAACTGACCTTGCCACAAAAGGACGTGAATTAGCATTTTGGTGCCCTCACTGGGATCATGTCGCACCTCTTAACCACTGATTTCTTCTCCAAGCTCTCCTTGTAGCCTATATGCAACTTTGTCAGTCTCTTTGGGGACTGGCATTCCTTTTCATGTGCCCATCTTTCCCACAATTATAGCAAAACATACTTTCTGGAGTTTGAGCTGGCGAGGCGCCACACTGGGAGCCAGGGCGGGGGTATTACTAACTGGAAACCTGGGTGCCATCTCTGTCTGCGGCGTGATAAGCATTTGGAGACATCTCGTCAGTTTCTCCACTTCCATGGTCAAGGAATTGAGTTTGGAGCTGTTATCAGCAGGAGATACATGGGTGGGTACCCCCACCCACATAGCAGATGCAGTCGGATATAGGTCAGGGCCCGTACTTGCAGGCGTGGCCTTCATAAAGGGACTGTTTTTGAATTCCCGGATCTCTCTCAACAGTTCGCCCCATTGTGGCATATCTTTTTCCTTGTCAGAGCACTCATTGACTGTCAACCTCTGCCCCTGAACTTCACTTGATGGGTCACCCTCAGTCACTCGGGTCGAAAACAGCTGTTGGTGCAGGTACCTCCCGAGGTCGCCTTTTCTCAACTCCTCGAATTTCTCTCATTAACTCATCATAGGAGGGTGGGATTCCAGTCGATTTGCCAGGCGTAACTGAAGCAACAGCAGTTCTGAGAAGGGGCAGACTTAAGGATTCTGTCCAGTCTGGTTCGGTCCAGTTCAATCGCTGGCAAACTACCCTTTCTGAGGCATTCTTGCAACAATTTTTCCAGCCGAGACATACACAGACAACAACTCCCCTTGGTACTGTTGTGCATTTCTTACTCTCCACCATAGGTCCTCATCAGAATCTGGGCTCCCATAACATTCTCCAAGGCCTCAAGATAGGCCTGTGCAGTCGCTCAGGGTTACTGGCCCGTTTAGCACGGATGGTAGCCAGGGCAGGACCCCGGAGGCCTCACTAACCCTCTTTCACTTTTCGCCTCCCGAGCATTGCCATTCTAGCACTTGGGGCAACATAGTCTCATCCAGGTTCTCCCAGTCATCCTCCCTTGGGGGTGGGAGTGCCAGAGAAGATCCTCAACCTTCGGTAAGAGTCGTGACTAATGGCAGGTGCAGAAATAGGAGTCTGCATTGGTTCAGCCACCATTACGGGCACTGGAGCAGGAGAGGGTGTTGGGGAGAACACCCCAGGTGGCAAGAATAGTTTCTTCAAGTCCTCCACAGTTTCCCTCTCCCAGCAACCATTCAGCAAATTTCTCCTCAAAGTTTCAGATAGTGGTGGGGCTGATTCCCCGGTCTTTACTGTCCTTAGTTATCACTCTCAAGCAGTGAGGGCTCCTCTGGGGTAATGGTCTGTGGCACTTTGGAGCTATCTATGGGATCCTTAAACTCTACTAGGGCCAGGAAAGTGTGGGTGAGCAGATTAGCATGCCGACCCACCACCACAGGGTTTTGTAAACCTTCCACCTTGGAAAGTACTCCTGCACAGTGTCCGTATTGATACCCAGGGGATGTCCAGGATAAGCATAGCATTTTGGGGTCGATCTCCTCCCAGTACACCACTCCACCAGCCGGTGCACAGCCACTTCTGTCGGGTACCCATTTTTTCTTAACAGTGGTTCGTAATATGGCCACTAGAGGACACACAATCCCAGCGGTGAGCCTCCAAGATGTAACCCTGATGGCGCTATCCCAGGGGCTACTACCCCTGCCTGATTTGCCACTAACAGGTTGAGGGGCCTGGATCCAATGGCGGGTGCCTCCACCCAGAGGTCAGGGTTTGCAATAGTTAAACTAACTTGGTCACAGCCCTCTGGGACACTGCAACCCCCTTTCTTCCCACTAGTGGCCCACACAATATATCAGAATTACCTTCACAGTATACACTTACCCCCAGGTCTGGTTCCGCACTGGGACCTCCTGTGAAATGAGATACAGTGCAACAATCACAGTACAGTACTTTAACATAGACAAATACCTCAGGCAGTATAACTTTGCTGAAACAAGCAGCTCTGATTTATTTAGGGGATATAACAAGGACAGGGGAAATCAGGTTAATTAGCTTATCACTTTAATAATCTACTTATGGCTCTGTGCACAGGCCTATCCCTATCAGTTACTGTCCCTGGGTACCCAAGCCCTAGTGGCTAGTCCAAGCCATGGCAGCTGGTAGGGCCCTTTCACACAGAGAAAAAGAGAATTAAACAGTCAGCAGTACAGTAATTCCATTTGGATTTAATGTGGCAATTCAACAGGAGCGACCTGAATTAGTACTCACGACCTCCAAATAAGATAGGGTCCTTCAATGTCAGCAGGGCTCACTTGAGGTGCACAAACCTCTTCACACATCCATATAAAAGAAAGCACTATACCAGGCAGGCTGCATCTGTATCCCGATCGCAATTACTGCACAATACCCGGGAGAACACACAGCAGATTCAGTTCCTGACAGACCGAGTGCAATTTTCAGCAAATTCCTCCAGTCTTCTACAGGGTGAGCCTGGTTTCTACTCTTCAGAGATCCTTTGATTCTTTTCACAGGACGGATTCAGTCCTAACAAGCTGCAGACCGGAACTCTGGGCCTTACACACGTTTTTTGACTAAAACTGCACACTGAAAAAGCACAGGGCTCCTTCCTTCTTCACTGCCAAAGCTCAACTGAAAAACTTCAACAGACAAAACCGGGCACTTCCTTTGAGTTCCTCCCAGTTCTTGACTGGATTGGCTGTCACTCACAATAGACTGCTGCTGTTGGTCCAAAAAGGTGCTGAAGTCTAAACTACATCTCCCAGAGTCACTGCCCATACAATCCTCTTGTGGCTGGCTCAGATTATGAGTCCAAGTTCTGATTCGTCCAAGGCACCATTTTAGAGCTAGCTTACCCCACACTGATTGGTCCAGTTCAGCAGTTCAAAACTAGAATGGGAACTAGCAGACACAGTTCTGACTGCAAAAGAAAGCAGGTTAGACAAACTGTAATTTCATTATTACTGTAAATAATTTCTGGCAAACAGTTACATCTGTCAGATAGGTTCCTTTGCACTCCTAGTGACTGCAAAAATGAAGTGAATTGGCAGCAGCTTGAGTGGTACTCAATCAAAGAAACACACAGTCCCCATACAACTAATTATGTCTGCAAGCAGACAGCTCTTAAAGAGACAGTACCAGAGGTTCTAAAAACACTCACTGATAAATGGCTTAAATGCCAAACACCATTCAGGCTTGGAGCATTCAAGCAAGCTCCTGGAAGTCTTTTGGGAACTCCCATTTGCAGGGGGGTTACAATTGCATTCTCAGAGGTCCTCCCAGTATGGAAGAGAGGGGGCAGTACACAACAAATACATAAGGACAAAATAGAGGAGTTGAATACATGGCTCCAAAACCGGTGCCTAGAGAAAGGAAACCTCTTCATTGGAAACTGGAGGGACTTTTGGAACACAGGTCTCTTCAGATACAATGGCTTGCACCTCACTAAGGAGGGTGTGTGGGCACTGGGTCAAAAGTTTGACATCTCAGTACAGAGTTTAAACTAGGATCTGGGGAGACGGTGTCAGCAATAAAATAAATTTGCTACCTCTCTCCAAAAACCCTCCCAACTCAGGGCAACAATCAAAGAATCAAGGAGTCATCCAGTAAGAAGGAGGTAAGGGGACTTTGGAAAAACAGGATCTAATGATGAGCTGAACTCGAAAAAAGGGGCACGTCAAACTTGGAAAGCACTGTACATGAACACAAGAAGCCTATCAAATAAAATAACCGACCTCACAACTATTATCACAGAGGCAGATCCTGACTGGGTCACCATCATAGAGACCTAGTTCAATGAACAACATGACTGGGAAGTAACTATTCCAGGATACTGCCTTTTTTGAAAAGTCAAACCTAGCAAAAAAGGGGGTGAGGTAGCAATATGTGTAAAGGAAGGGATAAAAGCTACAAGGACCCATGACACACACTCTGAAGCTGAAACACTTTGGTTACACTGGAACCCAGTAGGGGGTGGCCACTCAGATGTGGGTGGTGTACAGACCGCCAGTGATCAGGGAAAATGGGGGACAAGGAGATCCTAGAAAACATACACAAAATGAGTGCTTAAGGGGAAGTGATAGTGGTCGGTGATTTTAACTTACCCGATATTAACTGGAGCACCGATACAGCATCCTCTTTCAGGAGCAAAGACTTCCTGGAGACTCTGCGTCTCTTGGGTCTGAAGCAACTCCTGAAGGAACCCATTAGGGTGGATGCCATCCTTGACCTGTTACTCACCAAAGGTGATAACATCTTTGGGTAGAAGTTGGGAGCCACCTGGGGTCCAGTGACCACCACATGGTATGGTTCCAAATAAAAACAGAAAAAGAAACCAAGCACTCCAAAACTAAAATCCTGGACATTAGGTGAGCAGATTTTGCTAAAATGAAAAAGGAGTTCACACAGAGGCTAGCCAACATAACTCAGGTGGGGGAAGTACATGAATACTGGATGTCTCTAGCCAATGTATACAAAAAGTGAGCAAAGCTATGAAAAGAAGGAAAGCCCTCTAGTTTTCAAAGGACTTGGCCACCAAGGTCAGAGAGACGTGAACTGCCTTCAAAAATTACAAGGAGACATACTGTGAAAAGGACATGGAAGCATACAAGGAGAAACAAATGGAAGCAGGCAAGCTAATCAGAGCGAGCAAAGCAGCAACTGAGGAGAGCATAGCCAGAGAGGTCAAAAAGGGGGACAAAACCTTTTTCAGATATGTCAGCAATAAAAGGAAGATGAGTGGAGGCATAGTCAGACTGGCAAAGGAAGATGGCGGGCATGTGGAGGATGGTAAATAAAAAGCCGAAATACTCAACAGATATTTTTGCTCAGTTTTCACTAAAGAAGGGGAAGGGAGTGGACCACCCCTGTCAAAAAAAAAGTACAAGCAGCAGCAGAATTGATTTGGAATATTTTACAGAAGAAAAAGTCCTGAAGGAACTAGAAGAACTCAAGGTGAATAAGGCTATGGGACTGGACGATGTTCATCCAAGATTACTGAGAGAGCTAAAGGAGGAACTGGCTGCTCCTCTGACCAGGGTATTCAACCTATCTTTGGAATGTGGAGAGGTACTGGAGGTCTGGAGAAAGGTCTCAGTTGTCCCACTTCACAAAAATGGTAGCAAGGAGAATGCTGGCAACTACCATCCAGTTAGCCACACTTCAATTGTGGGTAAAACAATGGAAGCCCTACTCAAGGAGAGAATTGTATCCTTTCTCAAAGATAATGGAAGATTAGACCAAAGACAGCATGGGTTCACCACTGGGAGGTCGTGCCAGACAAATCATATCGACTTCTTCAACTGGGTGACCCAAGTAGTGGACCATGGCGATGCTGTGGATGTGGTTTACCTAGACTTCAGCAAAGCCTTTGCTTTGGTCCCACAGAAGGTTATTAAATAAACTGGGCAGCATGGGGGTGGGCCAAAAGGTTGTAGACTGGATAGGGAGTTGGCTAAAAGGAAAGACACAGAGGGTAGAGGTAAACTTCTCCCTATCAGAAGAAAGGGAGGTGATTAGTGGTGTACTGTAGGGATCGGTACAGGGCCCCAGCCTATTCAATATTTTCATCATCGACATATCTGAGGGTCTGGAAGGTAAAGTAAGTCTTTTTGCAGATGACACAAAGATATGCAATAGGGTGGGCACTCCCGGTGGGGTGTAAATGATGAGGGCTGACCTTAGAAAGCTAGAAAGTTGGTCACATGCATGGCAACTGAATTTCAATACTAAGAAGTGCAAAATCAGCACACAGAGAAGAGTAATCCAGATGCAGAATACCTTCTAGGAGGAAAAGGAGTCAAATTAGAATCAACAAAGCAGGAAAGTGATCTGGGAGTAATCCTATCACATGATCTGAAAACATCCAAACAATGTGAGAAAGCAGCATTAAAGACAAATGGAATACTGAACTGCTTAGGGAGGGGAATTACTAGCAGATGGGTAGAGAAAGGGGTGGAGCAGAAAGAAGCACTAAATTAGTACTTCTGTTCAGTATTCACAAAGGTGAAGGGCGGGCAGATATAGGGAAGGTGGGCAAGGGGGGGAGGAGGTGACAGATGGGGTAATTACGAAGGGCAGGGTGCTAGACAGTCTGAAGGCACTGAGAGTGGATAAGGCACCAGGATCAGATGTCATTCACCCCAGGGTGCTGAAGGAGCTGGTGGAGGTCTTGACTGGACCACTGGCAGACCTGTTCAATACTTCCCTGGACACAGGTTGCATAACACAGGACTGGAGGATGGCTCATGTGGTATCCCTCCACAAAAGTGGTCCATAGGATGAATCAGGCAATTATAAACCAGTAAGCCTCACATCCATGGTAGGAAAACTAATGGAGACAATCCTGAAAGAGAGGATGATGACCTTTTTGGAGAACAAATGACTTCAGGATGGTCAGCAACATGGGTTTATCTCAGGAAGGTCCTGCCAGACCAACCTAGTAGAGTATTATGACTAGGTGACAAGGGAACTGGACAAGGGCCATGCTGTGGATGTCCTGTACTTGGACTTCATCTAGGCCTTTGATTTGGTGCTTCATGGGCAGTGGAGGGTTAGTTAGAATATGTGGAGGTGGGGACAAAGATTGGGAACTGGATTGGGAACTGGCTGAAGTGGAGACAGCAACAGGTTGGGGGGGACTCTCATCCCCAAGGGCTGTGATGAGTAGGATTCCACAGGGTTGGTACTGGGCCTGGTTCTGTTTGGGCTATTCATAGCAGATATCTCACGCGGTATCAGGAGTAGGATCAGCCTGTTTGTTGATGATACCAAGATGGGGGCAGTGGTGGATGACAACGTAGAGTGGCAGGTCCTTCAGGATGACCTGACCAAGTTGGAAGAGTAGTCAGAAACATGGCAGTTGGGATTCAATGCCAAGAAGTGCAAGGTACTGCACTTCATAGCAAGGAACCCTGGGAGGAGCTACCAGTTGGGAGGGGTGCAGTTTGGTACCATCGAAGAGGAAAAGGATCTAGGGGTGGACAGAATGGGGAATATGAACAACTCTGTTCACTGGGCTGGCTGTTTTAAGAATCTTGAATTCCACAATGCTGGATTTACTTCAACATGAAGAGGAGTGGCTTCTGGCAGCTCGTCTGACACTACTGGCACAAATGGCTGATTTTGACTCGATGGTACAGGATGCACCTATAACTCAGGAGCTAAAAGAAACAGAGGCTACAAAGTTACTGCTGGAAGTGCCACAGGACCTGCAAACTATGGCCCCCCCAAATATGGGATCAGAGCGGCAGGTTAGTGAGACTGTTTGTATGAATAAAAATCTTGAGACATCTGTGGGGAAAATGTCAGGAATGGCAAGCACAGGTGTGCAACCCAGCCTAAGATGCCCCACAGCAACTTTAGTTAGCCCAACTGCCTCTGATGCACTTACAGGACATGATAATGTGAAGGGGATGAAAACTAAAAGCCCGGTCTCAGTTGGGATGAAGTGGTAACTTTAGAAACTGGACAAGATAAATCCTGGTTGGCCAAAAAGGCTTTCCTCGCAGCAGGTTGGGAACGAGATTCCACAAATGGCCAATGGATCTCGGGGGCCCTCTCCTATCCGAATCCTTGAGGCTGAGGAGGTTATGCAGGCTGAGGCTTCTGTGACTTCACTCCAGGGAGACACCCCTCCCCACTTTTGGAACTCCCAGAGTTGTTTCTTACTCAAAACCCAGTTTTAAATTTACCAGGACCATCGAAAATATTGTCGCAGAATAACTTAGACCCAAAAAACCCTCCTGACACTGGGCCCCAAGCAAAGGTAAACAAAATGTCATATTCTGTAGTGACTTCTCGGTCCTTTAGTAAATGTAAGGGGATGCCCCCACGAGGCCCTATGCAACCTGCTAAGTGGCATAATGTTGTTAGACTATGCTATCTTGGAGGTCTAGCAGAAGTCCCTGACAGGATTCATGTAACGAGAAAATTATTGAAAGAATTCCTGAATTTTTTTGCAAATGAGATACATGCATTAATATGTGTATTGGGGGAGACATTTGATGTCAGTTTCAAGACACAGCAAGGTTTGCAATGCTTCTGGCTGAAGTATCATAGATTGCAGAAAACCCCATTATGGACCCCCTTTTCTTTTTTAACCCTATCTAGACCCACACAGGAAATGATAACTGTCCTCTTTCAAAGTGAGGGAGTCAGTATGAATGATTTGACACATTAGCTTAAAGCAAGATGCACTGTACTCTCAGATCCTGAAGCCATCTTTGATTCTGAACAGTTGTGGACTGTGGGTTGGAGGGTGTGAGTCATGTTCAAAATGACGGATACAGGTCTGGCTCATCTCCCCAACAGTTTGTTTTGGGGAAGGGATAGAGGGGTTCTTTTTTATTCCGGGCAGCCCAAAGCGTGCTATCACTGTGGGTTGGTGGCACATTTAAGTAGTGCCTGTGACCAAATAAAAAGTACAGTCTGTGGGGAACTGGGGCACTCAGGTTTTCACTGTGTAGAACAAGAGAGATGTAACTTATGGGATGCACTCTGCCACAATTTCCAATCATGCCAGTGGGCTACACACAACATGCTTGATCTGGCTGATGGCACTGAACAATGGTTATATATTACTTTAGCACAGAAACAAAGAATCTTTGCCCAGAAGGATCATAGGGAAGGGGGTGAAGAAGGTGGCCTGGTTGAACATAGAGGGGAGGAAATTGTTACCCCCCGATACCCATGTGGAACAAATCCCCACAGTTTTGAATTAGACTCCACAACCTGATAATTCAAGTGATCCACTACCCATCCCCCCCCCGCGCCTTGACCAGTGCAGCGATGGAGGAAGGAGCTAGGATTCTAGCTGAAGAGCCTTCCAGGACAGAGGCCTCTGGCAGTCTGATAGGATCTCTCACTGTACTGCCATCTACTCGAGACCCACGGCTCGCAGATAAACATGACTCAGAAATAATAGGGCCGCCACCTCCACCTCAACAGACAGGATCACAATTTACTATTCCTAGAGTAACTCATAGCAGAAGATTGCTAGAATCACAGACATGCCCCATGGCAGTCCCTCTTTTGAACAAATATGAACTACTGCAGTCTACTGGGGAGTCTTCGGATGTTTCAGACTCCTCATCTTTGCAGTCTTCTATGCCGGATCAAACTACGGATATGGAGGTACCAGTGGAAAGAACTGGAGCTCAAAAGAGAAAAGCAAAGACCAAACATAAGGAGTCTGCTACTCGCAAGGGTAAACTAATGTGATAGTGGCATTGTTTCACTTTTCTTCCTGAATGTTGTACACAGGACATGCTTTTCACACTATTAATGTTAACAGTATTAAGAATCCAGCTAAATTAGATTTAGATTTTTTTTTATCTACTATTGTATTCTTCGGGAATTATATTTTTGCAAGATGTTAGATTCTACACGTTGCCCGAAGTGATGCAAGCCACAAGGGCATGGTACCCAGGTCCATCGTTTTGGTCAATAGGTCAGGAAGCTGTTTCAGGAGTGGGAATTTTGTTCCAATCAGCGGAGACAGCATTACTGAAATTATATGACTTGGTTCTTGGGCGAGTTCTTATACTGGATGTTAAGTTTCAACAGGTTTCCTATCGATTAATTAATCGTTATGCCCCACAAACCAAAGCGTTTTGGTTGAGATGTTAAAACTTCTACAGCCTTTTTCACACACCTCACAGTTTGTTATTTTTGGTGGTGATTTTAATTGCGGCTTATCTTTAAAAGATAAAACACACACTTCTAAAACTGCTAAATTGTATTTTGATTCTCTTTTTTTTTAATCTCCATGATAAAGACAGCCAAACTTATTGATTCCTTTGCATCACATACTGGGCAACACACACCAACCTTTTATAAAGGAAATCTAGCTACTAAGATTGATTTTTTGTTTATTTTTTCATCAATTATTTATTAGGAGTGTTGAAGTGAAGATAGCTGAATTTTTGGATCATAGGATAGTGTCTGCTGAAATTGGAGATGTTAGCAATCTCCAGAAGGGACCTAGTACCTGGAAAATGAATACATCTGTATTAGTGGATTTAAGTTTTAAACAGCTTTTGACTGAATTTGTGGTGGCCAGCAAATTGGTATTTATCCTGTACAAGGATGCAGTGCAGTGGTGGCTAGATACTGTTTTTTTTTTTTTGAAACAATATAGTAGGAATGTGTGCATGACCAAATATAAGGAATACTTAGTGTTTTGAACTTGCCTACAGAGATTATTTACATTGTCCATTACAACCAAACATAACTACACCTCAGATTCAAAATTTCAAGTAAAAAATGCAACAGTTTCATACGGAAAATACTCAATCTATTCAACATCAATAGCAGCTTGGTACAACAGGTTCGATTGACTCAGTGGCCCAGATATCCAAAAGCATTGCACCATGCGAAATAGGGTTGTACCAGCACAAGTCCGAAAATGTGCCATTCTGCAATATTCAGCGGGAGGCAGTTGTGCCCCCCAAATCACGCTGAGCAATAGTGCAATGATAATGAATGTATGTGCAACTGAAGGGGAAGGAACCATGCATAAATGGCACAGTGCGATATTCAACAACACGTGCCATGCGTAATAGGGGAGCAAGCGGAAGTTGCGCCATAGCGGAAATGAGCCAAAATAAAAAGGAACAAGGGAGAGGCACAAGAACACTACAGGAAAGCCACAAGTTGCTGAACTATAGCCAGCCACACAGGCACACACACACACACACACACACACACACACACACATAGGGCAGGACAGTGAAAGGGTACCTGGAACCCACAGGCTCAGGGAAGGTGTGGGGAGCCACAGCCACAGTGCAGAAGGGGGAAGTGCCACACAGCACTGAGGCCAGCACAGTCAGGTGTTCCCGGTGCAGGGGAAGTAGCAGCCAGGACAGCGAGGGGAACACAGAAACAGCTGCCTGGGGGGTGAACACAAGCCAGGGACATGGCCAGTGCCACCATCCAGATGGAGGCAGTAATGAGGGGGGTGAGAAGGTGGGCAGCGGGGGGACGCAGCCGTGGAAGAGCCCATCGGCGGGATGCCCCCAACAGGCAGTACCGAGCCTGCACCAGCTTCGAGCTGTATAGTGATACTGAGATCGTGGGCCGGTACCACCTGAATCAGGAATTCTGAGGCGGCTCTGTGAGCTGAGCAGTGATGTGATGCAGGCACCCACACAACGGAGCCATTCTCTGTCAGTGGAGACTAAAGTGACAGCTTGCATGTGCTTGCTCACCACAGGTACCTTCCAGAGACCAACAGGGGACACCACAGGCATAACCCAGTCGGCCACATCATGCCACCTCACCCAGTCCCTCAACACACTGCTGCCACATGCTGCAGAGTACATCCATTTCCCCAGCACACCGGCAGAGCACACAGCAAACATACAGGAGTTCCACAGGATAGCACGTATGCCTGGCATGCTAGGGGCAATAGACTGCACCCATGTGGCCATCCACACACCACCTGGCCCTGAGGGGGCCGCATACATGAATCACAAGGGCTATGCTAGTATCAGCTGCCAGGTGGTGTGCAATGCCAGGGGGCATTTAATCAATGTCTGTGTCACGCACCCTGGGGTAGCACATGATGCCTTCATCTGGCACCAGTCGGCACTGTGCCAGAGATTCTAGAGTGGGAACATCCCCACTGGCCACTTAGTGGGTGAGTATGCATACCACACGGGCAAACATAGGGCTTGGGAGGGGCATGGTCAGAGGTGACATAGGTAGTAGCCTACATGGCCCGGGGCAGGGCGATGCTGATCACCAAACTAACCTCCACCCTCTACACACAGGTGACAGTGGATACCCACTCCGTCCCTGGCTGCTCACACCATACCGGTGGCCCATGACTCCATCGCAGCAATGCTACAATGAGGTACATGCCACCACACGTAATGTCATTGAGTGGGTGTTTGGAATGCTAAAGGCATGTTTCCGCTGTCTGGACACCTCCGGTGGTGCCCTACAGTACAGCCGCTCAGAGGCCTGCGGGCAATTCCTGACCTGTTGCATCCTGCACAACATGGCCAATGAACGTGAGATAGCTGCACAGGTCGAAGACGGGGACAGCAATGTGGACGATGAGGACTCCAGTGACAATGGTGATGGGTAGCCCCCCCTTGGGCAATGGGACCCCTGACTGCTCCGGCTGGCACAGCTGCACCGGGACACCATCACAGAGGAGCACTTCAGCCAACCCAGATAAGTCATGCGGCCATGTGCAACCACCAGTGGCAAAGGCACAACCCACAAACACCCATGGACACACACCAGGGGTGCATGCCATCAAGGAAAGTGGCCTGGCATGGAACCACACACCACCAGGGATGGGTGAGGTCTAACATGGCACGTGGACAGACACACACACACACAACTCATCAAACATGCACAAAGGGTAGGAGGCACACCAACCCAGAATGCCACCCCTAGCCACACACATGTCCATAGACCACCACGCCCACTGCCTGTCATTGTGCATGTGTCAGATGCTGGGCACCATTGCAAATTGGCGTACAGTGCAATGCAGGCATTATCATGCACATGCAACTGCAGACAGTAGCCGGGAGGGTGTGCAGATGGACTGTGTGTCTGTGTGCAGGGCTGGGTACCCACCCGTGCATTGCCCACTGAATGACACAATACACACAGGGCAGCATCAGACAGTAGCCATGTTGGAAGACAGGTCAGTCATGCGCCACAGTGCCCTGGCCACCACGGATGTGTGGGCGGCCCTGCTGAGACCCACCAGCAATGACAGGCTGACCACTGGCCTCATGGGGTGGCACTGATGGTCTCCCAGGGGTTCCACTACGTGAACACAGCCATGCTCAAGCAGGGGTCTGCAGCACACCAAACATGCCTGCGCTAGGCGTGCTCGGGATGCCCACAGCTGAACCCGGTGTCGACAAGGATGGTGTCACATGATGCTGGGAATGGGGGGTGGACATTGCACTGTGCAGTGTCTGCGCCGCATGGGCAAATAATAGTGTGCTCCCTGTGGCCATGGCAGCTGTGATTGTATGTGTCAGCCTGTCAATGGCAGTGGTCACATCCTCCTGCATCTGGTCCATCCCTGCCAGGACCAGAGTGGTTTCTCTGCTGCGACGCTCCTCTGCCCGCTCCAGAGCCACACTCAGTGCATCCACCGCCGTCACAAGCCACATCTGCTGATTCACTGATGCTTGCAGTATGCGGGTGTGCTCATCCAAGAGGTCATCTGCCTGATCGGCATGCTGTCCCTCAGGGTGTGCGCAGCCCTGATGCTCAGCACCCCTTGAGCGTGGGCACTGCACACCAGGGCCACCCCAGGGCATGTCCACAGGTGGTGCACTGATGCCGCCCCCTGACACTGTACTCCCAAGCCCATTGGCCGACTGCTGATGCTGCCCCTCCGGCTGCCACTCCCCAGGGCTCACTGGTGCCAGTGCAGTGGCCGAAACAGACCCACTGTCCTGTACACTCACCAGTGCTGCTCCACTGGTGCTGACAGGCACAGGCTGGGACTGTGATGACATGCAGGCCCTCCACAACGGTACCACCCACAGCCATGGCCGCGATGTTCCCTGCTGTGTTGCCATCCTGTGGCACACACGTGTCACTGCCCATGATGTTAGTGACATCATCATCGGTGATGGACCTGGCACCAGTCCAAGTCCCAGCATGCTGGCATCCATGGACGCTGGCATGCTGGGACATGGGCAGATCCTCCTCCACACCTGCTCCAACAACATCAGTCTGGACATCCCGGCGGGCCCGCTGTTGCACTGAGCCGCGTTTTCCTGTGGAAGTAGATGGGCCCTCCTCCATCTCCATCTGACTGGCCTCAGTGGAGAGGCCCACCACCGCTGACCCATGCAGATGCCCAGGAGCTGTAAGGGAAAACAAAGTTGCGTTACTCTATGCGACCTACCCTGTCCCTCCAATAGACAGACCATGACCTACCATGCAGTGACAGGCTACCACCCATCTGGAATCCAGCACCTGGAACACCCTCAATGGCACAATGCTGCATGCTGCCAGCAACTCTCTCCTCCTGTGGGGTCAGGCATAGCACCTCTGGCTGTCCCCCACCTGTTGCAGATCATGCTGCCCTGATGGCAGCCACCTTCTCCTTAATCTTCCTCCTGTCTGTGCTCATCTTATTCTTGCACTCCTGCATGGAGCACTGGTGGCTGCCATGCAGGTTTACAGCAAACACCACCTCCTCCCATGCAGCAGCACGGGCCTGTAGTGTTCCCTGACATCCGCTGAGAAGCGGCTCCTGGTCTAGGTAGGCCTTGAACAGGGCATCCATCTCAGCCTTCCTGAAATTTGGCCTCCTCCTCCTCCTCCCACAGCTCTGTTCCTCTTCCTCCACAACTCTCTCAGTCATGATTCAGTCTGTGAGAATGACAGGTGTTACCTGTGACTGTGCAGTCCCATGCATGTCCCAAAATCCACAGTCCACACTCCCAAACAGCATGCAACTCACCAGTAGACTACAGTAACCAACTATGGCCAGTGCAGCCGAATGTCGCACTTTTATAGCACAACCCATGCAAATGAGGTGAGGCACATCTTTAAGTGGATGCAAATGCAGTGACTGTGCCATTGAATGGCTGATTAGCTGATTTGCATATGATGGCTGAATATCGCGCTTTTGTGCTTTGCACAATGGTGTTGCCCGTGCTGAGCCAAGGGCACAGTTCTCTGACTTGCGCAGTACACACCTAACTGCGCATGCCCAGGCTGATGGCGCAGGCACCTGCCATGCTGCTGATGTGCTGTGCATGGGAGGCAATGCAGGGCACGGCCACCATTGTGCCAGTGGCGTTCAATGCTGTTCACCTATATGGTGCCGTGGCACTGGGGCGTTGTAGGCGCACTTGGGCAACAGCATGGTAGGCCACTACAGGAGGTGGCACACAGGCACCCAATCATGCTAGATGCATTGGGTTCCACTCCCGCTGTGGCTGTCCGTGCGCCAGAGACCCTTGACCCTGTGCCCGACCTTTGCCCCCTAGGCGCCATGCGTCAGGCATAGGTGCACCACTATCATGCTGTTTGGTGACAGCGTGATAGAGAATGGCAGCACTGTACCACACAGCATCTGCACGTGGTGGCACCATTTTGACTTAACCGAGCAATAGAGATGGCACGGAATAGAGCAGCACAGTGGAGCTAGGTAGAGATGGCAAACTTGGTTGATATTGTGGAGCCACTTGTTGGCCCACTATTTGGTGAGGCACCCCTGGACAGGTCCAGGAGTCAGGTGTGGCTGGAGATGGCCGCTGCCCTGGAGGAGGCCACCGGTATGGGGTGGATGGCAGAGCAGTGCCGCCACAGATATGGGGACCTGAGGCGGAGGGACCCAGACCTGTTTGCCCACCTGCAGGCATGTGCCAGGAGGTGCACGGTGCCATGGCCAGGTAGGCGCAACATCCATACACTTTTATCTTCCATACAGGTATCAGGGTTGCATGTGTCCGGCACATGTGGGGGAACATCTGGTGTTGGCCGTGGTGGTGTTATCAGGGTGTGGGGTGGGTGGGTCTGGCTGTGTGGGATTGCACACACATGGGGTGGGGGGACTTTGCTACAGGATTGTACTGATGTTCCTCTCTCCATGTTTGCATCTTAGGCAAGGGAGAGGAGGTGCCAGCAGGAGGACCATCAGTCCGGGAGGGGCAAAGGTCCACAGAGGCAGAGGGACCAGCCTGATGATGGTGAGTGCCTTACATCCATGATTACTATTGCATTTTGTATAACAGGGCGGGCAGTGGGGCATGGCCACCATTCATTGACACCCCTGCCATGCACGCAACTTGTTGCAGTCAGCACTGTCCAGTGGCACTGCATGTCTGGGAGTGTGCCAATGGTGGTCCATGCATGCACCAGGTACATGGCTGTGCCACTGCCTTCGCACCACATAGCCATGTCACTGAACAGCCACGGTGGTGCTGTGCAGGACTTGGCCGGTGGGTGTGTGCAGTGGTCTGCATGGCTGTGTGTGCCTGGGTGGGCAGGTCTTGTGGACACGATCACTGTGGGTGGTCACACACCATCACAAAGGCATGTCCCATGGCTGTATGCCATCCACAGTGGGTGGGCTGCATGGGCCTGTGCATTCACACCTATTGACCCTGCTCCCTTGTCCTAGGTGGACAGCAGCTGCACGACATCAGAGTGGCATTGCAGGAGATCCTCCAGGTTGCCAGGGTATCACTGGAGATATTAGAACGTATCAACAGGCTGGGAGTACGACGGCGTCATGGCAGGAGGAGAAGCCGGAGCGGGGCTCCCACTGAGCTTAGTGATACCCCTGTTTTCCCCAACCCCCCTGGACACACCCTCACACTCCTCCTCCTTCCCTCTATCTTTTGTTCACCCCTGCCCCTTACCCCCCACCTTGTTTGTGGCCATCCCACCAACCTTTTGTATATATATGTAAATAGTTTTGTGTGTTTTTTATAATACATTTGCTTTGATATACCTAATGTGGTGGTTTCTGTTTTGCAGCGGGCAATAGGTGCTCAGCTGTAGTGGTGTGCATGGTGTCAGGGGTGGTGCAGTCGTGTGCATGTGTGTGTGTCTGTGGGGAAGTGACTTTGGTGAGGGAGTAGCTTTCAGTCACTGTCTGTGGTGTGTGTGTTGTTTTCTGTGCACTGGATGACTGTGTGCAGTGGTCCATGGTGCATGCTCTGTGTCCATGGTGCACCTTTCAGCCCGTCCATGGCCAGTGCAGCTGACACCCTTGCATGTCTGTGACCTGCATGCTCCGCTGACATGTTAGTGGTGGCTGTCCACTCAGGACAGCCACTGTACCAGTCACAATGCTGGGTGCCTCCTGTCACTGGTATGGTGCATGTCTGCCTTGGGTGAAACTGTGGCCTCCGCTGTTGTTGTCCCACCTACATGCTGTGGCTTGTGTGTGTTGCAGGGGATGTGCACCACTGTCTGTCACTTGTGCTCCAGGCAACTGCTGGTGGAGTACAGCTCCACAGTGCCTACACAGGGTGGCTGGCACTCCTGTGCCATGGAGGAGTGCTGGCCATGTGTACACGGTTTTCATGGCCACATGCTGGGGGCTTGGTTGCCCCGCTACTGTGTCCCTATGTTGGTGTGCCCTTCGGTATGGGTGGGTGTTTGTCCATGCACTCTGTTGCATCCTGTGTGGTGCATGCTTTCATGCATCACCGTGGGTGTCTGTGCCAGTTGTTGTGGCCAGTGCTGGGTCAGGGTGTGTCCTTGGGAGGGTGTCCAAGGTGCTGTACCACTGGTGGTGGGGTCCAGGGCATGCCCTGTCACGTATGGGGTACCTCATGTGCCGATGCATGGTCGGTCTCTCAGCTGTACCTCAGGGGGGCTGTGCATGATGGCACTGTGTATGCAGTCGTTGCATCGCTGTGTGCTGCCACCTGCTGATGGGTAATCATGGTGGGGCTGCCTTGCATGGTTCTGTGGTGCACAGGGTTGCATTGTCACAGTGGGGGTGGTGGCATGCATGGGGTATCCTGCACTGGTGGACGCTGCTCCTAGGCAGGGTGTCTGGGGGTCACAGTGCAGGGTGTGCTCTGCATTGGTGGGATGGTGTGGCACGGGTTGGTCATCCCTCCTTGTGTGCTGGTCACAGCTTGCCAGGGGGTGTGATGGGGTACCATGGCCCAGCTGTGGGTTGGTTGCTGGTCTCCATGGGCCAGTGATTATTCCAGCCCTCCCCCAGTTGTGTAGTACAGGGGGTGTGGGAGGACGATGTCTGTTCTGCTGTGTGTTCCTTTGCCTATCTGTAGCATGGGTGGTGGGCCCCTGCATCCCTGGTTGTGCTGCTGCATTGCTGCCCTGCTGCTGGGGAGTGTCCCTGGTTGCGCTATGGCGCATCTGGACTGCTCAGCTGAACATCCCTTGTTGCGCTATGGCGCAGGTAGTGCAATATTCAGTTGTCAGCTGTAGGTGCATCTTGGCCTGCGCAATTTTTGAATATTGTGCCTCTTGCACATGGGCACAATGGACTTGTGCTTGCTCCTGCTGTTGCGCACTTTTTGGGTGCAGTTTGAATATCTGGGCCAGTGTGCCCTTTTGAAGCCTGTTATTCACGTATTGGTCATAAAGAAATGTTATCCTTATATGATGATCAGGGTGAGATAGTACAGACTCAGGATAGGATTATGGCGGTAGTTACTGACTATATTGGGGAATAATTTAACCTAATCACTTTTGATACTGCACACACTACTGAGATGTTATCCAGCATTGATTTTCCTGGTATCTCCTCACAGGATGGTGTAAATCTTGTCATGGACATATTTCCATCAGAAGTCATGGAGGCTATATGGACTTTAAAAGCAAATACTGCCCCTAGCCTAGATGTATTGCTGTCAGAGCTATATAAGTTCTTGGCCCCATGTTGGGGGGAAGAATTGACCCAAGTTTATAACTGTCTTTTACAAAGTTCATCTCTGACATTAAATTTAAACACGGGCTCCCTAATATATCTGTTTAAGATGGAGGATAAAAAAGTTATGACAAATTGGAGACCCATATGTTTACTAAACACGGATTTTAAATTACTATCTAAAATGTTACCAAAATGTCTGACATTAGTAGCTAAAGAGGTGATCTCGGCCAATCAGACCTCCTCTGTTCCTGGGCACTGTATCCAAGATAACCTGGTGCTGCTCAGAGAAATATTTGACAGAGGACATTCAAATCTTGTAAATGGGTATGTACTATCTTTAGATCAGAAACAAGCCTTTGATGTGGTTCATTATGATTTCTTATGGCTAATGTTGGCTAAATTTCAAATTCCAAGAGTTTTTATTCAGTGGCTTAAGCTGCTCTATAGAACTGCGACAGTTTTTTCTATGGTTAATGGGTGGCGTGGCCCACTGGTTGGGGTTAAGCGACGGGTAAGAAAGAGGTGTCCCCTTAGCCCCACTTTGTATGTGTTTTTTTTGGATCCATTGTCGTGCATGTTACAGAGCTCCCAAGCTCTTTCCCCAATTGTTTCCTTTTCCACATTACAAGTCTGCCCAGTTATGGCTTACACAGATGACATGTGTTTACTGATACGGGATGAAGCCTCCATATTGGAAGCCTTGCAGTTCTGTCCCACTTTTGGAACAGTGGCAGGAGCGAGTCTTAACCTCCACAAATGTATAGGACAGAGACTGGGGCAGAATAGCCATACCCCGGTAAATATTGGGGGAATTACGTTTTGCACAGGCCCGATTAAGATTTTGGGAATTCATTTTGGAAAGGAATGTCAGACCTCTTTAACTGGGAGGAGAAACTGGAAATAGCGCAATGACAAGTGATTGGCTGGAACAGATGGAAAATGGGGGAAAAAAGAGAGTGTATTTAATTAAAACTTATCTGGTGCCGGCGTTTTTGTTTATTGGTTATATTTTTCCACCACCAAAATCTTTAGAAACATAACTACTGAACATATTTTTCCAAGCTGTGTGGGGAAGTAGACTCAACCCTATTCAACAAAATAAGTTATATTTACCAAGTAATCAGGGGAGTTTGAACATGATTCATCCATTAATAGTTTTTAATCATATATTTTTTATGGCTAATTTGGGCCCACTTTTAATTCATTCAGGTAAAGGATGGGAACCTTGGGTTTTGACACAATTCAAGTATGGTTTTGGATGAGGGAAAGGGGAAATTTAAAAGTGGTCAAACAGTTGCAAGTGGCCCCAATATATTGGAGACAGACTTTTACTAGATTAAGGCAATGGAAGGTGACAACTCGGGGATAATTTCTGGGCAGAGGAAACGTGTATACTGTGAGTTACTGGGTACAATATGTCACTTACCAGTAATGTTTGATTGCTGCCCGGAGGACAAGAGAATGCGTGTTCTTCAGTTTTTGCAAAATTCCAGGATCCCCCTCAGATGTGGGATCTGCACTGGCTCAGCTGCCATGTTAAACTCAATGTAAAGGGGAACCATAAGCACAAACAGCTTTTGATACATATTTCAATCAGTTGGAATGTATAACCCAGATTGAAACAGTAGAACACCTATTTTTCCATTGTTCTTTTATTACAGGATTTTGGGATCTTCTGGCCACCACATGGCAGGCCTCGATCTTTGTTTCCACATCTCTGGATAATTTATTATATGATGAGGTATAAAGATCATGGCAAGCATGAGATGGTGAGACATTAGAAGTAATATTCACTGTATGTAAGTGGCAAATATGGAATGACCGATGTTTGTTTACCTTACAGGAAAAGCAGACCTCACACCTTGAAATATTTGTGAAAATAACCAAAGATTTAAAAATGATTTGTACTACTGAGAGACAATCTTTGCAGGAAACTCTTTGGTTAACTAAATGGTGAGGCCTACCCTGGATTACGGACTCAGATGCTCCTATTTCATGAAGGGTAACCTTAATTGGTATACACCAGTTGGACTTTCTGTTTTAGGTGCACAGTTCTCTGATGAAAAGTTTTCCATTTCCTTGAAACATGATTGTATATATGTGGCTTCTGTTTTTTTTCTTTTAGATTATCTATTGAGAACTCTTTGCTCGTTGTCTGACTTTTTCTTTTAGGTATGTGTTTTTCATGCTTTCAATAGCATGGTTTATATTTCTTTATAGTTGATATTCTTGCTTTCGTTTCTTTTATTTTTCTTATGGGGACGTATGACTATTTGATATATGTGTATATGTCATGTTTTTGTATTTAGTTTTTGTTTCTAATAAAAAAGTCCCCTACTCTTTGGTAGAGGGTGCTGTGTTCTGTTCAGGATGGCTGCTGCCGGTGGCAGTACATGGATGGAGGTTGAGGAGAGTGGAGGGGGAGACACTGACTCCCTGCAGGAGATGGATGTTACAGACTGCGATTCTGAAAGTATTACCTGCCAGACTACAGAGGAGTGCGCTCCTAAGGATCCTATACGGTGCCTGCACAGAGAACTGTACAGGACGCGGAGGATGATTTATTCCTCAAGCTCAAGGGACAGAAATGACATTTATTGGAAATTATTCAGCAGTAGGAATGTCTTTTACGAGAAACATGGAGAACAAGTGAAGAGCAGCAGCAAGGTTTGGAGCCACAAGCGCAGGTTCCAATCAAGCAGCAGTTGAGGAGCGGAGCACTGCCATTGAAACAGGAAAGGACTTCTATTCCTGTGGTGCAGTTGCTTCAGATGGATAGCAATGATGAAGAGAGTCATGCACTGTTGGAGGAGCTTCACCAGGACCTTCTCCTTGCCCAGCTTGAAGTACAGGGTAAGACGTTCATGCATATTACTGGTAAAACGGATGAAGAAAACAGTACTGAGAAACATAATGAAGCTGAGACACCCATCGAGATAGCTGAGCTAAAGCAGGCAGTATCGGGGGGAGGCAACAGGATACTGCTGCAAACATTGACATACAAAATGAAGGCAGGGGCTCTGATTCAGAGGGGGAAGAATATGTATCGATTTCTGTAGACACTGGCACTGTCACTTCTGATGAAAACAATGTGGCTGCACTGGCTTTTGATAAAAACATTTCTGCCTCTGGTTTAACTATCTCTGAAGCATTGACACAAGTAGGATGGGTCAGGACTTTGGCCCAGCAGCCATGAAAGTCTCCTGGCCCAGTGCCAGTGAATAAACTGGGGTCCCTAGAAAGTGTGGACCAAGCTGGAAACTCAAGCCCCCTCCACATTCCACCTTCCTTGGATTTAACACATTGGAACTTTCTTATGCAGCCAATGTGGTACTGGAAACAAACCTTATATATAGTGAGGATGCTGGAATGCATCAGTCCACCAGTGGAACTGGGGCCATCACTATGGATGGCACTCCCAGGAGGAGTGCCTCTCCCCCACCCAAAATTGATGCTACAAATCCACATACTGCCTCCACATCGGAGGATAGATACCCTCCACTGAGGACATATGCTGACCTATTTCATGCTCCTCTGGAGCCAGCAAAACATAGAAATGCTGTGGAAATAAAGTATAGAGGAGGACTGGAAGTGTTTCTGGACTGCATCTATGTTGGTAAACATCTGCAGAAATCAAGTCTACAGTTTACAGCCCATAATATCTATGCCCTGATACATACATCAGGTGATCCCATCTTAGATGTCAGCTTTAAGATTGCTGCTGGCCTAGAAGACTTCTGGATCAGATATCAGCAGGTTAGATATACCCCACTATGGTCTCCATTTGTGGTGTTTCCCCTCACCAAACCTGCCTTTATGGTCATAACAGTTCTCTTTAAAAATGAAGGGGTGGCAAGTGCTGACATTTTACCTGGCTGAAGCCAAAGTGCATCATTTTGACTAACCCAGATTCCATTATGGACATGGAACAGATATGGATGGGGGGAGTGGAGGATCTGTATCTGATTCGCAAGTTAACGGATCTATACAGCATTTGCCAAGCTGCTTCTATCAGGGTCAGGACAGAGGCTTCATATTCTAAGCTGACCAACTGAAATTGTGCTTTTGGTGTGGGGCACACATGCATTTGAGTTCTACTTATAACTGCATGAAGTGTTTGTTGTGTGGAGGCACAGGACACCTGAGTGCTAGCTGTCCTAATCCACTGAGTTGCAACATGTGCATGGGAACTGGAAATACCTTTAGGAACTGTCCATGGGCTGCCCACAACAGGACTCCCTCTGCTGAACATGATTAAGAGGAAGTAGAATCTCATGCACAGGCCCAACACAACACTGAGACTTCACCAACAGCTGCATTTCTTCAGATGCTCAAAGCAGCAGAAGGTAGAGTGCCATCATGCAGCCTGACTGAACCTCATATGATGGATACAAACTTCCATGAAGTGAATGGGGGTCCCTAGCACCCCAGCAAGCTCCTACTCATGAAATGGATCGACCTCAACTCTCGGAGGAGGGATCCAATAAGGACATGAGTCTCTGTGGAAGTGACGACTATGGCTGAGGCACCTCCAATTCCATCTGGAGTGATACTCCCTCCTAAACCCCCCAATGGTGGTGACATGATACTGTCTCGCTGCAGCACCAGACGTAGAAACTACAGAGAGCTTCCTACCCAGGATAATATACTGACAGAAAATAAGTTTGCAATCTTGACAAAAAGAAAAACATGGGATGAGTCAGATGGGAACTCCGAAATGTCTTCTATCACCTCCTCAATGCATGATTTGACAACAGACATGGATCTTACCTCCACTGATTCTAAACACAAAAAGGAGAAGAAAAAGAAAGCTAAAATGAAAAAGTCAGTGAAGGTTGACAGCCCTTAATCTTCCTGGATATTGACCATGGCACACATTTTGGCAGTTGTCTCATTAAATACAAACAGTATTAAAAAACATCAATAGAAGGCAAACAACATTTTCTATATTACGTGACTTTCACACTCATATCTTTTTTTTACAGGATACTCAATTGCACACTCTGAGAGAAATAGCCATGGCATCCTCAGTGTGGTTTGGTGGTCCATCATTTTGGTCAATTGGGGAAGATGCATGTTCGAGTGTTGGGATTATTTTTAATACTTCAGGGTTAGTAGTTAATAGATTAGTAGATCTGGCCCCGAGCTGAGTATTGTTGCTGGATATCTATAAAGGACACCAAGAATACAGGTTAATAAATTTGTATGCACCACAAACTAAGGTGCTACACATAGATTTGTTAACACTGATACAACTATACCTGTTTACTACCAAAACAGTAATATTTGAAGGTAACTTTAATTGTGTCTTGTCCCTCACTGATAAGACAGGGAAGACACAAAAGTTATACAGTGATACAGACTTTTTAAATAAACTATTAATTTCACCTCAGCTTATTGATGGGGCCAGATCTGGTCCACACCCGCCAGAACACGCATCTGTCCTCTTGGATTGACTTTCTTTTTCTTTCACACTGGGCACTGGTGCTGAGGTATACGGTTACTCCAATAGAAGCTACAGATCATGGCCTCATTGAAATCCAAGTTAGAGCTGCTATTAACAAACGTATGACACACTATATGTGGAGACTGAATGTCTCAGCATTGACAGACCAGGATATATGGAAAGCTGTACAAGAATTGTTAGATGCTAGAAAATCAGTTTTTGAATTGTGTGATAACTCTATTGAGTGGTGGGTGGACACAAAATTTGATTTGAAAACCCTGTTTAGAATGTAGGCAAACATCACAATATGTCAAAAATACATACAATATTTAGATTTATGGAAACAACTGCAGATCTTATTGTCCAGAACACATGAAACAGGTTACAAATATTCACCCCAAATTAAACCTATTAAAAAGAACATGGTACCCGTACAATATGATCGAGCAGCTTCCTTATTGGCTGAACAAAAATTTGGGACCCAGGACAAGAGCAGTCAAATTAACCCTTATGACTGCTGCAAAGACAGAATAAATACTAAATACATGGCTCAAATTATTTTGAAATTGAAAAACTTTAATGATTTTTCATATTATAAAACAAACCAGGCAATAGGACATGAAAGTCACCGGTCATACCAGAACTGCCCCTGACCCCTACCCCCTTCCCTCTAGGTCCCCCACCCCCCAATAGATCTCTCCCTTCCTCCCACAGAGTGTGCTCTCAAACAGGTTTTAAACTGGTAGGTGAAACAAAGAAAGTAAGGGAGTATGAGAGGTTTAGGAGAAATCAATTAAGATATAAATCATAAAGCTTGCCCCACTTTTTGGTAAAGAGAAGTAGTCTGTGATGAGTACTGGCAATCAGGCGTTCCATCCTAAGACAAAAGGAAAGTTCATGTAGCCATTCTCGGTATGAGAGGGGGGATTGGTCCAGCCAATGTTTGAGGACCAACTTCTTCACTGCTAGTGAGATAAGGGCCATATGGTATCTCCACTCCTTGACCACAATCTGAGCATAGTCCCCTATGGTACAGATCTCTGGGGAGAAGAGACCCTCCAGACCCAACGGGGATCAGCACGAGACTTAATCAATTCCTATAGAGGTAAGACTTTCTCACAAGACCAGAGGATATGCAATATTGTGCCTTCCTCCTTATCATATCTGGAACAAGAGGAAGAGTTGGTGCAGCCCATCTTATACTGTGATGTCAACATGTATTTGTGTTCAGTTATTTTGTGTTCTAATAAAAATTTCCCTACTCTCCTGTAGGGGGAACCTCTGTCCGTCAGGATGGCCACTTCTCCTGGAGCACTGGAGAGAATGAATGTGCAGGAGGTGGAGGAACAGGCCTACCTCTCTACCTCCTTACTGCAAGAGGCTGAGACATTTTATGATGCACCCACAGTGGTGGCACCAGACATGGTTTTCAGTGCTACCAACAATGAAATTGAGATGCAAACGGCTGGAAAACAGTCGGAATCTAAGGATTTGCTGCAATCGGGTGCTGACATGCCTGGAATAGGAATGGTTATGTTACAGTCTACAGAGAACAATGTGCAAGACCTACAGATGTTGTTGGAGTCTGAGAAAGAGTGCTTTCTGAAGCGCAAGGCAGAACTTTAGCGGGCATTGACTGCTAGTGGCAAACCGCAGTCAGGATGGAGCAAAGTATCTCCTAACAACAGAAATGTCCATGCCCAGAGACAGCCTAATGTAACAGTAGGCACAGACTGGATGATACCTATTCAGATGGAAAAATGACAGGACTCTACACCTGCAGCTATCGGCAGCTCAGTACCAGCATCAGGGCAGGATGTCAGTGGGACAGGAGCTCACGACCGAACTTTCTCTTTTAAAGTAGGTAAGAGTGGTGAACCGCTTTTTGTATTTAAAGGCAATAAGAATAAACTTTTGAAAGATGTCCAGCTGGGAATGACTAAAACAGGCAACCCTATGCCTGGCCTAAAGCAGGACACATCTGTCATGTCAGAGACTACTGGGGCTCAACCGTGGTTGGTTGGGGCTGCTCTTAGGTCTGCCGGCTGGGAGAAAAATGAACAGACTGGACAGTGGGAGGCTGGATCTCAGCCGATTGCTATAACTGGGGTCAGCACTAATGCAGTATCACCAGTCCCTGTACTTTTACAGCCTAATAATGCTAATACTGAAATGGATGTGCAAGGGATTAATGTGGACCCGATTTCACGTGTATCCTCTTCACTGCATCTCACACAGTGCTTGCAGATGCCCCACACCCCTGATCCGGGTACCAGTCAAAATATTCCCCAGAGCCCGGGTGATAGATTTCAGGCATTTTCCTCACCAGGCCATAGGTCTACAGGGGCCAACCATAGGACATTTGATGTCAACCAATTGGCTTCCACCTCTCACAGTGATCAAACACACGATAGGCCGCAGACCTCTGAACCTCTACCAGAAACTGAAGGCGCTTGTCCCAGGTCGTATGCTTCCTTTTTTCGTGCTCCAACATACCTGGCTAAGAGGCACAATGCCATGAGATTATTATACAGAGGGGGATTGGAGACCTTTCCAGACAGAAAATTTGTAGCCAGAACATTGTTAAAAGGTTTGATGGATTTTTCTGCAGCTGAGATGTACACTCTAATTCATGTGTCTGGGGAAGCAACTTTTGACCTCAGCTTTAAGCCGACTACTAGATTACAGAAATCCTGGACAAAATACCGCCTTTTGAAGTCATATCCCCTGTGAGCTCCCTTTGAAGTCATTCCCTTGACTAAATCAGCTAATTGTACTATAACTGTGCTTTTTAGAAATGAAGGCATCAGCATAACTGACCTGTTGTACTGGTCGAAACAATGTTGCACTGTTTTGGGGAATCCAGAGACCATATTTGATGATGAGCAGATCTGGACAGGGGCATGGTGGATCTGAATAATCCTGAATAGTACTGATACAGGACTGGAACATTTGCCTGTTTCTGTTTAGGAAGGGATGAGGGGTTCTGTTTTATGCAGGCCAACCAAAGGCCTGCTACCGATGTGGACCTGTGGGGCACATTAGCAGCCTGTGTGATAAGTTAAAATGCACCATATGTAATGAGCTGGGTCACACCAGTGGCTTCTGTAGAAATGAACAAAAATGCAACCTTTGTGGGACAGTGGGTCATACATATCACACTTGCCCTTGGGCAGCCCACAATCAGCCAGACCAAGCTGGTAGTGTGGAACAGTGCCTCCTGATAGCTTTGGCACAAAGGGAAAGGTCGAGACAGCAATATCGTAGGCAACTCTCATCTTCACCTGCCCCCCCAAGGGAGAGTGCTCCCAGGAAACAAGTACCCCCACCCTCTGTGCATACAGTTGTACCAGTTGTTGACACTGAACAACAAGTAACTGAACAACCTACGTCAAAATTGCTAATTGAACAGCCTGTAGAGGTGGCAATGAAGGTTATCCCTGATGTAACGGTATCCGATATGCCCCCACCCTCTCACCCACAGAAGGAACAGCAAACGACAAAAATGGTGACTAGAAGGAGGCTGACTTGGGAGATGCCAGCTCCCAAAATTTCTAAATCTTCTGAAATTTCTACGCAAAATAGGTTTGACGTGCTGACCGAGGTGGTGGCCACCTCAGACAATGAGTCTGACAACTCTTCTGTGTGGTCTTCCCTGCAAGAACCAGAATCAGATGTGGATAGCCTGCCAGTTTCAGATAAACCTATGGAGGGGGAGCCTCAGAAGAAAGGGAAAAGTAAACAGAGAAGTACCAAGATTACTAAACTTAGAGGGAAATAAACTCCATGAATAGCGTACGGTTAGATTTAACCCCTTCCTTTCCTTGAATACCCACCTTGACTCCCCTGCTTTCACTCTGTACTATCAATACTAACAGTATACAGAACCATAGAAGGAAGCAGGTAGTTGTTTCCTATTTAAGTCTTTTTTCTTCTGGGATTTTTTTCATTCAGTGCACCAGGCTCCACACAACCCTGGAGGTGAAACAAATTATTTCTCATTGGCAAGTGGGGCCTTCATACTGGTCCATTGGAACTGATCCCTGTTTTGGGGTGGCCATATTGTTTCATGCCATGCAGTTTGATTTAATAAAATTAATTGATCTGGTACCAGGCAGAGCACTGATTTTAGGTATGAAACTAAATTCTATTCTCTATAGGTTGATTAATATTTATACTGCACAATCTAAGGCCAGCAGGACTGAACTCTTTCAGGCCATGCAACCATACTTGCATTCATCACAAAATGTAATACTAGGGAGAGACTTTAATTGTGGTTTGAGTTTAATGAATAGAGGATGTAATACCAGAACAAAAAAAAATATTTTGTGACATGTCCTTTCTTAAAAAAATGATTCAGATGGCTAATCTGAAAGGTACCTACAATACAGTCACTGGAAGGCCAGATCCAACTTTTCACAAAGGGCTTCTGGCCACCTGGATAGATTATTTCTTCATAACCACAACTATATTAATCCATGCTGTTTGGCTATTGCTTGTGGAATTTTCAGATCACAATATGATTCAGGTTACACTTGGAAACCAGCTGAACCCGGGAAATGGTCCTGGAGACTGGAAATTTAATTCATCACTTTTAGAACAAAAAACAGTTACAATACTTTACCCAGCCTAGAAAGTCAGTCTTCATAATGCACATTGACCCTTCTCTTTGGTGGGAAGAAACTCTCATGGATTTGGTTTCTCTTTTTAAAAAAAAACAGCAGCGATCAAAGGAATTTAATATGCATGAAATATTTACATAATAGAAAATTACTGCAGCATTTACTGCCTCTGGCTCACACTACAGGGCAGAATTTTACTGGGCAAATACAACAAGTGAAAAAAGCCATGACACAGTATCATCTACTGCAGGCCAGAGCTTGCAGTTCCAACAAAGATATGGGACACAGGGTACTAGAAGCACTATTTGCCCCTTTGAACAGTGTCACCCCAGGATAAACAAATCTATGGGCTTGTAGGTCAAGATCAGAGGGTAGACTCAGCACCCCAGGAAATATTGCATATTGTTACACAATATTCGATAAGTCTCTTTCAGTCGAATAATATAGACATGCCGGATCCAGTTACTTGCTTTCAGTCATATCAAGTCCCAGAAATAACCTTAGCAATGAAAAATCAGTTAGAAGGACCCATTACACCTGCTGAAGCTGTGTAAGCAATTTCTTCTCTACCTAATGATAAAGCCCCAGGTGGGGAAGGGCTCACAGGGGAAATTTATAAATGTATGGGAAAAGAGCTTGCCCCTGAATTAGCAGAAGTTTACTCTTACATTTTAGATCATCAGGCCCCTTCATTGCATCTGGTGAATGGCAGACTGACCTTTTGTTTAAGAAAGGAGATAGACAGGATATTACAAACTGGAGACCAATTAGTCTCCTTAATACAGATTTCAAAATATGATCCAAAATTTTGAATAAGAGATTATTGTTGGTGGCAAAGGAGTTAATTTCTAAAGCACAAACGTGTGCCATTCCGGGTCGATCTATCACTGAACACTTAATTTTATTAAGAGAACTTTTTGTACAAAATTGTACAGGTACTATGTCTGGCTTTCTGCTTTCTCTAGACCAACAGAGGGCTTTTGATGCAGTGAGCCATTCCTTTTTGCGGGCTATGTTAAAACACTATGGGATTCTTCAGAAATTTATTATGCAGCTGAGTGGACTATATCGGACTACCACGGTCACTCCAGTCTTAATGGGTGGGTAGGTCCTATGATTTCTGTGCTAAGAGGAGTGAGGCAAGGGTGCTCAATGAGCCCATTACTGCATGCTTTTTGTATAGATCCACTATTGCGTGCACTAAATTCCTCTCACAGGATACGTCAGATTGCCACACCTGACTTCAGCATTCATTATGTTGCTCTTGCTGTTGCTTATGTGGATGGTCTGTGTGTGTTGGTACCTGATGGTCAATTAGCAGATGAAGTTATGTGTCTCTGTAAGCAATATAGCTTAGTGTCTGGAGCTAATGTGAATATACAAGAATGTATAGGTTTTGAGTTGGGTCAGCTTCAGGTCCCATCAGCTGCAGTAGTAGGTATTACTGTTAGAAATGAAAAAATAAGTTACTGGGGATTACCTTTGGGACACCACAACATGCTCTAGAAAATTGGACTACTAAAATTCAACAAGACCAAAATTGAGGGGCCCAATGGAATAGGTGGCAATTAGGAAAAAAGAAGAGGGTATGTCTTATCAAATCTTACCTACTACCTATATTTCTGTATGCCAGTTATGTTTTTCCACATCCCAAGAGTTTAGAAACTAGAATTTTAAGTATATTTTTTCAGGCAGTCTGGGGAAGCAGGCTGAATCCATTGAAAAAGAATATTACTTACTTACCAGTTTCCCGAGTGGGTCTGGGCATGATAAACCCAACTGTATGTTGTTTTACTGTATATCCATATATAATAACATAAGGCCTTTGTTAAGTAATACTGGGCAGAGCTGGTTACAAACGTTTTATTTTTCATGCCACTCCTGATATCAACAATGGGAAAGGGGCATGTTAGGCTGCTCAGCAGACAGACTCTAATCCCTATATACATTAGAGAGACTTTTATGAAGTTTAAAACTGGAAGATCACTAGTGTAATGGTTCTGACAAATCCAAGGAAAATACTGTATGACTGGATACAGGAAAATAATTTTAAAGAAGCAGTAACATTCCCTAAATGTCCATTACAATTGCTGTCTGATATGCAACGCCTCTTAAAAGAGCAAAGTATTCCTCCTAAAAAGTGGGATATCCATTGGCTTAGCTGCTGCCAAAAGATTAATGTAAAAGATAACCAAAAACGTAAGGCACTGGAGGAAAGGTTTTGTAGCAGACCACTTTGTGTACAGCAGACAGAAACCTTGGACCACCTTCTTTTTAAATTGTACATATATTATAAGGTTTTGGGGAGAATCTTGCCAAAAGCTGAAAAGAACCATGGCTCTCTGCGGTCACATTTGAAGATTTGATATATGGGCATTATCATGGTTCTATACAAAACTGGGATCAGAATACATTACATATTGTTTTCTCATGTATCAAATGATTTATCTGGAACACTAGGAGTTTATTTTGTCTACAGCAGAAGCACATTTCGAGCCATGAAATAATTGAAAAAATAACAGCTGAGTTAAGACATATAGACTAACAAGAAGCAAAACAGAGGTTTACTAGGGTGTTAAGAGCAGTTTGGTGGAATATGCCACGGGTTACTGACTCTGATGTTCCCAAAACCTGAAATGCTATTAATCTTCTTGTATAATATTTTTTTTCTTTTTTCCCCCTACTGTAAGAGTTTATCAGTTTTCTATATACAGTCCTGTTTTTTTTAACCTTATAGGATGCTGTTCTACTTTCTTTTTTTCTCTTGTCTAAATAAAAAGCTTTTGTTTATTTTCTTACATATGTACCTTACTATTGCATGAGTTTTGTACAATGTTTTACTTGTATGATTCTTCTGTTGTGTTTTTCATTTTGGATTGCATTCATTACATATTTTGTGAGGTTGTGTTTGTCTGATTTTCTACCCCTAATAAAAACCCCTATTCTCCTGTAGGGGGAACCTCTGGTCATCTTGTCAGCTGGCAAGATGGCTGACCTGCCTGAAGGAGGACAGAACGTGGCAGTGTATGGGAGCAGATTTCCTCTCCTAACACCTTTGTTTCAGAGTTCCAGAGTGTGTTTTTGGAAGTTTATGAACAGCAGCAAAGTGTTTCAGGAGACCACTTGGATAAAGTTGCTCAGCAAGAAGAAAGTGATATAACACAGCAGTCTGTATTTTTGGAGGAGGGGGAGAAGCTAAAAGGGAATTTAGAAGAAAAGAGGAGGCTGCTATTAAACATGGTAGCAGAGGAGGAGGAGGCACATTTTCTGCTGGAAAAAGAAGAGCAGGCTAAAGCTAAAGAAAAGTCCCTTGCAGCACCTACACAGTCTGGACCTTCAGTAAAGCCTATGGCAGGTGTCAGTTCTGGCATCCTGACATCAAAGGGAAATGCTGACAGCCATGGCTCAGAGACTACAACAGCGAGAACGGATGATAGACAGAGTACAGAAATCTTAGCAGATTCTCCTGTAAGTAATTCATCAGGTGACTCGGTTTCTGTTCATATGTTTAGCTCTGTAAACAATAATGACTGTTTTTCCCACCCAGAAACGTTCTGAACTGGAGCCCACATCAGTTGAAGTGGGAGCGTGGTTCAAACAAGGGCAGAGTAAGAGATCTCAAAAACAACCTAGTTGAGACAGCAAAGGAAATAGCCCGATACAAAAGAAAAATAAAAGACTGGGGTTGGTGAGGAGTCGGGCTAGTGGACCAAGTGAAAATATCATTACTGGGCAACAGCAAGAGGGCTGGTCTGTGGAAGATACTTATTGAAAGCAGGATGGACATGAAGCCCTGATGGACATTCCTGGTTACCAGAAAATACAGAGAATTTAGCAGAGCAAGTGTGGTCTAGCACACCTAAAACTTAAGTACTGCAAATTCTGCTACAGATGATGTGAGAAATAATGGCATTTTAGCCCCAGGACATGAATAAAATGCAAAAATGGGCAAAGAAACTGTTGTACATTGTGCAGAAAATAACACTACTCAGTCACAGGCCATGGACAAACATTTAGACAGTGCTCAGAAAGATATAACAGAGGCTGAAGCTGTGGATACTGATACTGCTGGCAGCAGTTCTGAGCAGCCCCCCACCCCCAAATTCAGGACATACTTGATGGTCAAGTAAGGGAATAGTCAGAGTAAGAATCCTTGCAAGGAGACTCTGAAAGGGAATCCTTAGGGGAGGAAGGTGCACCTCACATTGGGAAGCACCCTGAGGCACCTATACATGAATTTAGATGAGCAGATTTGTTTGCTGCACATGGGGAACTGGCACAGAGAAGGGATGCCATCTGACTAAAGTAAAGAAGTGGTCCAGAACTGCCTGCTGACAGGGCGTATATGATTTGCGAAATGCTGAAAATTTTATGGGTTTTATGGCTTCTGAATGATATGCAGTAATATATGTGTAACCCCTTTGCAAATGGGGATTCCTAGAAATGCCAGTCTGGGTTTAACTTAGCCCGGTTTGTTCTGTCCTTCTCCTGCTGTCTCTCGGGCTTCTTCTGACTTGGCTTCTAATTTTTCTGGCTTCCCAGGTCCTGTTTGCCCTCATGTGTGCCCCAGCTTGCAGTCAAATGAAAATCCAGCCCCTCGGGGATTAAATTGCTGACCGTGAGCTCCCGTTGCAAAAGTGCTGCCTCCAGGGCAGCTGGAGCTGTGCATGCCATTGCGCACCTTTGATGTGGGAGCCGCTTGTTTTGCGGTCGCCTTGGGGACTGTGGCATGGGTTCCAGGATCCCTTCCACCTATTTGGGACCCGGTGACCATGGACAGCCTGCTGGGGGACTGCTCAGATGGGAATTAAAGGAGTTCTGACCGGGGCTCATTTGAGTATGCCTGTGCAGGGCCCCAGTCATCTAAATAATGCATAACAGTGTATCCGGCTGCCTCCAGGGTAGCTATGTTCAGCTCCAGCCAAAAAGTAAAGAATTAAAATGTTTTAAATAATGGAACTGTTGCTGCTTGTTGGGAATATACTGTGCATGTGGGGAAAAGTGTTTAAAGTTAAAATGAGTACTGTTTCCCTGGCAATTCCAGTATCTGGGACTCTGTGTGTCAACCTGTCAGCTGCTGCAAGGGGAGCTTGCATAAGTGCAGTAGCGACAGGAAAAGTAAAAGAGCCATGTTTTTCATCTGTGCAGCGACTGCAAGTGCAGCCTTTAAGCAATAGAACTGTGGGGCATGTGGGGCAAATAATTACTTCTTTCTGGCTGCACCAGGACATTATTCAGGACTGTATCTAATCTGCTATAAGGGACAGTGGGTTAAGCAGCCATTGCCAGCAGTGCAGCCAATTGGAATTGCAGCAATAGATAGCCAGGACTTGTAGGACATTCACTGCATCTCATGGGTAAGCACCCAAGTGCTTATGGGGGGCTTACAGGGACATTATTTTCGGCACAAATTCCACAACCCAATTTTGCCTCGAGTGGTCTGATTGACAGGTCCTTCAGCAACTTGGAGACATGTCACCCCATCCCTGCTACCAATCAGGAGTCAAGCTAGGAGCTCTATAAAAAGACATAGAGCACAGCAGTGCAGGTTCCGCCTGCTGGAAGACCCTCATGGGGGAGGGGCTCAGGCTCCAGCCATGCCATCAGGCCTGGGCCACTTAATTCAAGCCCTTTCAGTCTTCAGAGGGCATTTGTTATTTTCTTCAGTTAACAGTTAACTAGTTACAATAATTGGGCTTTCTGCAACAGCTAGTCTGGAGGATGCCAGTACTGTCCTCCAGAGGCTAGCCTTCCCCCCCACTTCATGGAAAGATGTGGACCAAAGGATCAGATGTCCAGCAGTGGTGAGAGCACTGACCAGACCAGATGATATCATGCCGTGGTGAGAGCGCTGACCAAGTACCTCAGCAATGAGAGAGCTGAAGAAGTCTTCAGAATGCCTTTGATTGTGGATGAGACCTGTGGAGGACCTGAGTGAGTACCCTCATACCCCCAGGTGCGAGGGAGAAGCTAAGCAAGTAATCTTGGGGGCCCCAAGCCCAATTAAGAAAAGTGTGCTGTTAAGTGTGAAGTATTGAAGTCATCAGTCTGGGCTACTAACCCCATAAGAGACTGCCTAGTTCAAGTAATGGATGCATCTTGTCTGTGGCCCAAATTGCTAAGTTGCAGGTGCAGCAAGATGCTGGGCTTAGTGAATCATATAAATGTGTAGTTATGGGTTAGAGTCCTGCCATCGTGGAGCTGTCTGCCAAGACGTGCTTGCCACTTCATGAGACAGGAAGTCCTAGAGCATATTAATGTCTAAGATACCTTAATGAGAATGTGCCTGCGTCTGCAAAGAATTTCATCTAACAGCACTTGATTTAAGTGTTAAATGGCTAGATGTGCTGGATAGGACTCCGCTTGTGGATAATGTTCTTGGTATATAGAATGTACTGGATGTGACTGCCTGTGACTAAAGTATGGGATGCTTGATAAAAGTGTTGTTGCCAACTTACTCTGGATGGATGCCTTTTGGTATATAAAGTACTGGATGTGACTGTATTTAAACTGCGTTCAGGATGCTTGACAGAAGCATCACTCTCATTGCATTGGATGGGACTTTCAAATATTGTGCTGAATGTTCTGGATGTATGATACACTTAGTTTGTTCTGGAATGTTCAGAAATCTGCGAGTGCAGGACAATCCCTGATTTGTCTGCAAGTGCAGGGCAATCCCTGCTTTGTCTGTTAAAGTGCAGGGCAATCCCTGCTGTGGTTGTAAATAGTAATTTGCTGCTTTACAAAAATCTGGTTCCAAGTTGCCCCCACCCTCAAATTAATAGCCAGCCACGTCGACCAGCTGCAACTCCATCAGGCCTGCAACATCTTGGACTGTGGTATCTGTTTAACCAGTATGGTATGAGATTGCGGGGTTTCTGCTGTATCTGGGACTGGTACCAGAGTGGGCATTATTAATAATTATGTTTAAACATCTGATTTATCAGCAGTTAGATAGCCAGGGCTCTGGATGTCTTAAGTCGAATGGTAAAATGTGATTTACATCTGCCTGTTAATATGTAGCCACCCAGCTGGAGGGTTTACCAGCAAAAATCTAAATAACATCTGTACATGTGTAAATACAGTAAGATAACTTCTACTCCTCCTGTTTCCCTTTCCTAGCTCATTTATTACCCCCGAAATAAATATCTTGTTGTTGTTTGAAATCCTGTGTGAGCATATTATTAGAGATAGCCTTTAATTCAAAATGTGAAATGTGGGAAACTGTGTATTGGGGCATGTCTGGGAAAGGTAACTGGTCACTGTGGGTGGTGTAGCAGCTTAGGGGGCTACACCCAGCACCATCTCACCCACGTAAAGCACCCTTAGTGGAGGCACTGCGTAAAGGTTTTAAAAAATGTTATTAGCTAGCGAACCCAAACCCCTTAGCCTATGTCCAGGTTAGTAGGCAGGGGCATAACACTGGGGAGGTCACGCCACCCACAGGTTACATGATGGAGGCATCGCTGGGATTATGTTTTATGCCCCGCACTAAAACCATCATGGACCCCCCCCCATTTTGTATGTGTGGAGACTCTTAAAATGGCTGCCACCGCCTTGCTTCAGGAGTGTATTTTGGTGCCAAAACTGTCTAAGATGTTTGTTCACTGCTGGCTCAGTTACAATATGTAGGGGGGACACCCCCAGTGGCCAAAAGTAGAATTGCGCCTGTTATGTTTTTGTAGCTGAAAGAACTGTTTATATAAGGGTCCCCATACAATGCAACATCTGGTAATGCTCACAGTGGTTAAAATAAAATATTTTGCTGATTTAGAATAGGATGCAATTGTCTAGATCAGGATGTTTGGTAACCAATGACGTCTAGGAAGCCGTACGCCCCAAATAAGACAAAGTGTTTTCGTATGTTAATAGTTATTGTGTGATGGTAACCTTGTATGCCAGGCTTGGCACACCCTTGGCGTGGATGCCAAGGTTTGTGAACACTGGAGAGTGTAACCCCCTTGCAAACGGGGGTTCCTAGAAATGCCAGTCTGGATTTAACTTAGCTCGGTTTGTTCTGTCCTTCTCCTGCAGTCTCTCGGGTTTCTTCTGACTTGGCTTCTAATTTTTCTGGCTTCCCAGGTCCTGTTTGCCCTCATGTGTGCCCCAGCTTGCAGTCAAATGAAAATCCAGCCCTTCGGGGCTTAAACTGCTGACCACAAGCTCCCGCTGCAAAAGTGCTGCCTCCAGGGCAGTGGGAGTCATGTTGGCGTGCAAAGCACCTTTGATGTGGATCCGCTTATTTTGCAGTCACCTCGGGGACTGTGCCATGGGTCCCGGGATCCCTTCCACCTATTTGGGACCCGGTGACCATGGACAGCCTGCTGGGGGACCGCTCAGATAGGAATTAAAGGAGTTCTGACCGGGGCTCATTTGAGTATGCCTGTGCAGGGCCCCGGTCATCTGAATAATGCATAACAGTGTATCCGGCTGCCTCCAGGTTAGCTATGTTCAGCTCCAGCCAAAAAGTAAAGAATTAAAATGTTTTACATAATGGAACTGTTGCTGCTTGTTGGGAATATACTGTGCATGTGGGGAAAAGTGTTTAAAGTTAAAATGAGTACTGTTTCCCTGGCAATTCCAGTATCTGGGACTCTGTGTGTCAGCCTGTCAGCTGA
Organism: Neoceratodus forsteri; assembly: GCA_016271365.2. Classification (NCBI taxonomy): domain Eukaryota; kingdom Metazoa; phylum Chordata; order Ceratodontiformes; family Ceratodontidae; genus Neoceratodus; species Neoceratodus forsteri. The sequence goes on along the minus strand of CM057456.1, from coordinate 730,504,992 downwards.
TGCAAGGGGAGCTTGCATAAGTGCAGTAGTGAAAGGGAAAGTAAAAGAGCCATGTTTTTCATCTGTGCAGTGATTGCAAGTACAGCCTTTAAGCAATAGAACTGTGGGGCATGTGGGGCAAATAATTACTTTTTTCTGGCTGCACCAGGATATTATTCAGGACTGTATCTAATCTGCTATAAGGGACAGTGGGTTAAGCAGCCATTGCCAGCAGTACAGCCAATTGGAATTGCAGCAATAGATAGCCAGGACTTGTGGGACATTCACTGCATCTCATGGGTAAGCACCCAGGTGCTTATGGGGGCTTACAGGGACATTATTTTAGGCACAAATTCCACAACCCAATTTTGCCTTGAGTGGTCTGATTGACAGGTCCTTCAGCAACTTGGAGACATGTCACCCCATCCCTGCTAGCAATCAGGAGTTGAGCTAGGAGCTCTATAAAGAGACAATGTTGCCAGTTTGTCTGGAGATTCAGAGGGAGATTCAGAGATGCAGAGTTGAGAGAGACAGCGCAGCACAGCAGGCTCCAGCCTGCTGGAAGTGCCCCATGGGGGAGGGGCTCAGGCACCAGCCATGCCATCAGGTCTGGGCCACTTAATTCAAGCCCTTTCAGTCTTCAGAGGGCATTTGTTATTTTCTTCAGTTAACAGTTAACTAGATACAATAATTGGGCTTTCTGCAACAGCTAGTCTGGAGGTTGCCAGTACTGTCCTCCAGAGGCTAGCCTTCCCTCCCACATCGGGGAAAGATGTGGACCGAAGGATCAGATGTCCAGCAGCGGTGAGAGCGCTGACCAGGCCAGATGACATCATGCTGTGGTGAGAGCGCTGACCAAGTACCTCAGTGGTGAGAAAGCTGAAGAAGTCTTCAGGATGCCTTTGATTGTGGATGAGACCTGTAAAGGACCTGAGTGAGTACCCTCGTAGCCCCAGGTGCAAGTGAGAAGCTAAGCAAGTAATCTTGGGGGCCCCAAGCCCCATTTAGAAATGTGTGCTGTTAAGTGTGAAGTATTGAAGTCATCAGTCTGGGCTACTAACCCCATAAGAGACTGCCTAGTTCAAGTAATGGATGCATCTTGTCTGTGGCCCAAATGGATAAGTTGCAGGTGCAGCAAGATGCTGGGCTTAGTGAATCATATTAATGCGTAGTTATGGGTTAGAGTCCTGCCATCGTGGAGCTGTCTGCCAAGATGTGCTTGCCACTTCATGAGACAGGAGGCCCTAGAGCATATTAATGTCTAAGATACCTTAAAGAGAATGTACCTGTGTCTGCACAGAATTTCGTCTAAGAGCGCTTGGTATAAGTGTTAAATGGCTAGACGTGCTGGATAGGACTCCGCTTGTGGATAATGTTCTTGGTATATAGAATGTACTGGATGTGACTACCTGTGACTAAAGTATGGGATGCTTGATAAATGTGTCGTTGCCAACTTACTCTGGATGGATGCCTTTTTGGTATATAAAGTACTGGATGTGACCATGTTTAAACTGCATTTAGGATGCTTGACAGAAGCATCACTCTCATTGCATTGGATGGGGACTTTCAAATATTGTGCCAAATGTTCTGGATGTAAGATGCACATAGTTTGTTCTGGAATGTTCAGAAATCTGTGAGTGCAGGGCAATCCCTGATTTGTCTGCTAAAGTGAAGGGCAATCCCTGCTGTGGTTGTAAATAGTAATTTGCTGCTTTACAAAAATCTGATTCCAAGCTGCCTCCACCCTCAAATTAATAGCTGGCCACCTCGACCAGCTGCAACTCCATCAGGCCTGCAATATCTGGGACTGTGGTATCTGTTTAACTAGTATGGTATGATATTGCGGGGTTTTTGCTGTATCTGGGACTGGTACCAGTGTGGGTATTATTAATAATTATGTTTAACATCTGATTTATCAGCAGCTAGATAGCCAGGGCTCTGGATGTCTTAAGTCAAATGGTAAAATGTGATTTACATCTGCCTGTTAATATGTAGCCACCCAGCTGGAGGGTTTACCAGCAAAAATCTAAATAACATTGTTACATGTGTAAATATGGTAAGATAACCTCTACTCCTCCTATTTCCCTTTCCTAGCTCCTTTATTACCCCCGAAATAAATATCTTGTTGTTGTTTGAAATCCTTTGTGAACATATTAGAGAGAGCCTTTAATTCAAAATGTGAAATGTGGGAAACTGTGTATTGGGGCATGTCTGGGAAAGGCAACAGGTCACCGTGGGTGGTGTTGCAGCTCAGGGGGCTACACCCAGCACCATCTCACCCACATAAAGCACCCTGAGTGGAGGCACTGTGCAAAGCTTTTAAAAAAATGTTATTGGCTAGCAAACCCAAACCCCTTAGCCTATGTCCAGAGTAGTAGGCAGGGGTGTAACACTGGGTGGTGGCGCCACCCAGGGGTTACATATGTTTCTGGAAAATATTTGATGTAAGTTTTAAAACAGTAAAGTCTATAGGCAGATTCTGGTTTAAATATGATCAGTTGAAGAATTCAGGATTATGGGTCCCTTTTATAGTCATTCCTTTGATGAAATCCACTATAAAAATCATGACTATTCGTTTTAGGAATGAAGGGGCAATGTATCAAATATTATATACTGGTTAAAACAATGCTGTGAGGTCTTAGATGTTCCTATGCCAATTACTGACAAGTGTGGATGGGCTGGTGAAAGTTCAGGGTAAAACTATGGCATAACACAATAAAAGTCAGTCATTTACCAGAAAGTTTTTACATAGGAAGAGATAGAGGGGTCCGTTATTACCCAGGACAGTCCTGCTCCGGTCATAAATGTGGGTCACTTGGACATTTGAGCTTAGCTTGTGATACGGCTCATTGTAATTTATGTCTTGTGTATGGTCATATTGGCTTTCGATGACCAAATCCTTTCAGATGTAATCTGTGCTAGGAGCAGGGACACTTGCATAGGCAGTGTCCTTTGGCCTCACACAATGGGGGGAGGTTTGGATCAAGATGATCTGATTTTTATAGGCAAGCTAGATGGGTAGCAGAAGCCTCTGCTTGAAGATTTCAAAAGAAAAGCAGATCAGTGAAGGATAGGGTAGTAGACACTCCTCAGGTACCAGATGTACAAAATATGGATATTTCTCCAACTAGTTTGACCCCACCTGCACTAAATGCAGTACAATGCATGATTGTAGAAGACAGTGGAAAGCAGTTAGAGGAAATCTATACTTAGAGACACCTATAGAGGGTGATCTTACATTGACATCATGGGGGGGCAGTGGTAGCACGGTCTAGCTGTCAGGCAGAAATGGCCCCTTCCCCAAAAGAATACTGACATGGTGGTGGTTTCCTCAAGGAAACAAAGCAGGAAACATTCAAAAGGTACCCACTCTAATAGGATACAGACCCAGAATCAATTTGCTGTATTAGCCACAGTGAAACAGCTGGGTGACATGGAGGGTGATGAGGAGGACTCTGAGACCTCCTCTATCACTTTATCTTCCGATCAGGATGAATCAGAATATTCAGTTGCTAAAAAGATTAAATGGAAAAAAGGTCTTAGAGAGGAGGGCCTTCAATTGTAGTCTTTGTCTAAGTTAAATGTGTAAGGGTGTTTACATCTCTCCTATTTCAGTAAATGTTAATAGTATGAAAGCATACAGGAAGAGAGCTACAATGATGCTAATATTAGATACAGTACTCTCCCTGGGAATTTAAATATTTATACAAGATACCAGATGAAAAACACTGCATGAAATTTCTGCAGCAAACAATTGTGACCTCATGAAGCATCCTTCTGGTCTCAGGGGCCTGATAGGTGTGATGGTGTTGGGATTCTATTTAAAGACAATACTTCTAAAGTGCAAAGATTGGTGGCAGTAGAGCCAGGGAGAGCCACGTTATCGGATGTGATAAAGGAAGGATGGCCTTTTCGCTGAATAAACATTTATGCACCACAGACTAAAGTTTCTGGAGTTACCTTGTTTAAATCAACACATCTACATCTCCACAATGAAGAGAATAGTATTGTTTGGAGGTGACTTTAAGTGTGGTCTAACTCTGGCAGATAGAGGTGTAAAAACTACGAAACTTTATGACACCTTATATCTCTGAGAAATTATTAACACTGCTGGTTTAAAAAATGGTATGACCCACATAGCAAAAAAACAGTAAATGACACTTTTTTCAAAGGGACTGTATCAACTAGGATATATTTTTTTATTTCTTTCTCTAGTGCTACGTGTTAAAGCTGTAAATACTGTTGCTCTTCAGAGTTCATATGAACTTGACAGCAGATAAAGGCCTTACAGTCTATCAAGTCTGCTCAATTGTGCAGCTAGCAGACTTTATACTGCAGCAGCCCCTCCTTCCCCTCCCCCATCCAATGACCCTCCCCCTTACCCGGTCCCATCCCCTTTTGAAGCAGCCCACTGTATTCCCAGATACCACTTCCTCTGGTAATGCATTCGACCACGTCACCTCCCTCTCCATAAAAAAGTATCTCTCCTCATTTCCCTCTTGAAACTCCCCCAATCTCAAGTTGTGCCTCAGGTGTCCCTCCCTCCTTAACTAGAAAAGCCCCTCCGTGTCCATCCTATTTATCCCCTTCATGTACTTGAAGGTTTCAATCATGTCCCCCCATCCCTCCTCTCTTCCAGGGAGTACATGTTCAACTCTCCCAGACTACTGTCATAGGGCAAGTCCCCTAGCCCCTGGATCATTTTGGTTGCCCTACGCTGCAGCACCTCCAGTAACCTAATGTCCTTCTTCAGTTATGGCCATCAGAACTCTTTAGGTACAGCCACCAGAACTGCATGCAGTACTCCAGGTGCAGTCTAACCTGTGACCTATACAGTGGCAGGATCACCTTCCCCCCGGAAGATATACCTCTAGCAATACAACCCAGCATCCTACTAGCCTTTGCAGCTGTTTTTCTACACTACGTTGGAGTCGTTCATTGCTCCCGTTATGATCACCCCCAGATCCTTCTCCTCCTCTGTCACAGCCAGCTGAACCCCCCCCCAAGCTGGTAGCTCCTCCTTGGGTTTTTTGCTCCAAAATGTAGCATACTGCATTTCTTCGCATTGAACCCCGGCTGCCAGGTGTCAAACCAGGCCTCCAATTTTGCAAGGTCATCCCGAAACCCCTGCCACCCCTCTAGGTCATCTACTACTGCTCCCATCTTGGTGTCCTCTGCAAACAGACTGATCTTGCTCTTGATACCTATTGAAATGTCTGCTATGAAGATCCCAAATAACACCTGCCCCAGTACAGATCCTTGTGGCACCCCACTTGTCACTGCCCTGGGTGACAAGAGCTCCCCTCCCACCACCACCCTCTGCTTTCTCTCTTGCAGTCAGTTTGCTACCCATCCCACCATCTTTGCCCCAGCCCCTGTGCCTTCCAGTTTATTGCCTAGCCTCCCATATGGCATGGAATCAAATGCCTTACTGAAGTCCAGGTACAGGACATCCACTGCATGGCCCATGTCTAATTGCCTGGTTACCCAAGCATAGTATTCTACCAGGTTAGTCTGAAGGGATCTGCCCGAGACAAACCCATGTTGCCTACTGTTCTGCAGTCCATTAGCCTCAAGGAAGGAAGGAAACCAGCCTCTCATTCAAGATTGTCTCCATCAGCTTTCCCACAATGGAAGAGTGGCTTCCTGGTCTGTAGTTCCCTGGCTCATCCTTGGGGCTGCTCTTGTGGAGCAGCACCACATGTGCCATCCTCCAGTTCTGTGGTACACTCCTCGAGTCCAGGGAGGCATTGAACAGGTCTGCTAGGTGTTCTGCCAGGACTTCTGCTAGCTCCCTTAGCACCCTGGATGTATGCCATCTGGCCCCGGCACCTTGTCCACCCTCAGTGCCCTCAAGTCCTCCAGTACCCTGTCTACTGGGATTTCCCTGCCTGTCTCCTCTTCCCCATGCCCACCCCAACCCGCCCTGGGGTACTGCTCCCCATCCAAGGTGGGACAAATAGGGTTGCCAGGTCACCAAATGCGACCTGGCTAAACATTTTGGCCACCAAATGTGTAAAAACTCACCATTCTGGTGAGTACTGAGCTGCATCACTGGCACACATGCACGGTAGCTCAGCATCCCCTCAGCTGAGCTGCCGTCATCGTGCATGCGCGGGATCATCTTTTCCGGCCAAGATAGAGCAGGAGGGACATGTCTGGGTGGGAAGGAGCCAGAGGAGGAGTCGGGACTCGAGTCGGGGCTTCAATTCAGTGAGTCTGCGCAGCACAGTCAGTCACAAGGTGAGCAGTTGGGACTGTTGGGTGCTCACGTGGGTGGGGGAGTTAGGAGGAGGGGAAAGGATTTGCTCACGCCTTCGCCATTCATTTCAGGTGCTGAGTGGGTGAGGAAGACTTACTGTGAGCTCTGTCTCAGCAGAGCATAACTGTGTGCCGTGAAGTTGTTCAACAGCCCTTTTAAGGGCTCAGACCAGTAAATAAAAAGTACCAGACATACTGTTGTTTAGGAGCCTGTGTTTCCTCCGTCCTGTATAAAAAACAGCAGCTTACTTTTCTCAGTTTGGGTTTGGGCCTGGGGACGGCGTGCCTACTGGGGGGAGGGGTCGGTGCTTGGTGGTCCTGTTGTGGGGATTGGTTGTGGGGATGGTAAGCCCTGAAATTGGGTGGGTAAATTAATATTTTCTTAATTTGCAATTGCTGCAGCTCTGTGCTGGCTGCTGAGTGAGTCTGACAACTGGGGGAAGGGAGGGGGACGACAGAGACCATGCTTTGTGGACATTTGATGGTACGGGGGAGCTGTGAGCAGCTGTAATCTATCTGTATCTCATTTTGCTTTTCAGTCTTTTTTGGGTGGGATTGGGGATCTTGGGCCCAAAACTGAAAATAATACAAGCTACAATAATTTAAAGTCCAGAGTCCGGACTACCACTGTTATGTGCATATTAGTGGTTGTTTGTGTCAGGTTTTTTTGGGGGGGCCAAAAAATTAGAGCTTGCCACAATTAATGAAACACCCATAGTAGTGCTACCTGTGTGCATATTATTGACTGCGTCTTTTGTTTGTTTGGCTATCCGCCTGTCTCTTCCATCCAGTCCTCTTGAGGTTGTGTCAGGCTTTTTTGAGGGGACCAATTTAAAAGAAAAAAATTAAAGCTTGCCACAATTAATGAAACACCCATAGTAGCGCTACCTGTGTGCATACTACACATTATTGACTGTGTCTTTTGTTGTTTGGCTATCCACCTGTCTCTTCCATCCAGTCCTCTTGAGGTTGTGTCAGGCTTTTTTGAGGGGACCAATTTAAAAGAAAAAAAAAATTGAGCTTGCCAGAATTAAAGAAAAAGGCATAGCTATTATAACCTATGTGCAAGCATAATAGTGACAGCCTCTGGTAATTGCATACCACAAATATCAGTCCATCCCAGACAAGTCTATCAGTCTCACTCTAGTCTGACCACTCACAGTCACGGCTACATCCAGTCCTCCTGGTTGTGTCAGGCTCAGGCAGGCATCCAAAAACTGTCTGCTGCTGTGCTGCTGCCATTACTGGCAACCCTACCACCTGTTGTTTTTCATACTGTTTTGGGATTGGAGTAATAAAAATGTCTGGAAAAAAGAAACAAAAACAACAACCTAATTTGTTTTCCTTTGGCTTTATTAAACCCAGCGTATGTGCTGTGGAAGAATTACGTAACAAAACCATTCAAGTCATCAGTGACACTGACAGTAACATTGTCGATGTTGCTGCTGAGGAGGAACATGTGAAATTAAATCCTCCAGTTGATAACGCTGCTGCTGCTGTTTGTTCTTCTATTTCTGGAGGAAGGGGCAGCCAGGGTGACGGCCGCGACTCCGACCATATTGACAGACCATCACTGGTAAGGGTAACTGATATTGTTCAGGTTCCTAGTGTTTCTGCTACTTCTAATAGTGTTTCTGTTGCAGATAGTTCATCTTCTTCAAGCTCTCTGCCCAGAATAAATCCTACCAACAGGAACAAAGATTCAGTGAAATGCAAATTCAGGGTTGAATGGTCACGGGAATTTGACTGGCTTCAGTATGAGAAGCAAAGCAACACTATGAGTTGCAAGGTGTGTATGAAGCAACCCATCTGGCAGATCATACATCTGTGTATTTTGTTGGTAGCAGTACTTTTAAAATGGAGTCTATAAAAATTCATGATGCAAGCAGTTCCCATGTAAAATGCATTCTGGCTGAAAGGTCTCAAAGGGCACCAGAATCCGCACCTATGGCTTTTTGTTTTCAAAAGATAAATGTTGCAATGAGAGAATCCATGCGGTGTCTTTTTAATGTTGTCTACTTTCTGGCATCAAGGGATAGGCCATTTCGGGACTTTCCATTTCATACCTCACTGTTATGCAAATGTAATATAAAAGTGATTGAACAATACACAAATCACAAGAGGTGCAGCGAGTTTGTGCATCATATTGCAGCAGTAATACGCACAAATACAACCGAAGAGATAAAAAAATCTCCTGCTGTTGGACTGTTAATAGACAGAAGCACTGACAGAAGTGTGAGGGAATTTGTGAATGTGTTCATCAGTTATGTTGATGAAGATAGTACTCCAAATACCTCCTTTATTGGTACCGAGCTACTAGGGAAAGCAGATGCCGATGGATACATTGCAGCATTAGATTCACTCTTTAACAAACTTAACATCCCCTTGTGGAAAACTCTTCCATGGATTTCTGGGATGGCGACTGATGGTGCATCAGTCATGCGAGGTCAACGTGGTGGAGTCACGGCAAAGTTACAAAACAGTGGCCTGCCTTGGTTAATTGCTACACACTGCATCGCACATCTTTTACAACTGGCCATTCTGGATGCCCAAAAACATGTGCCAGAAGTTCACGAAAATGAAAATGGCTTGCGGGCCCTGTATTCATTTTATCATTCTTCTCATCAAAGAATGAGAGCCTTGGAGGAGGCTGCTAACACTCTTTTCATCGAATTGAAAAAACTGGTCAGCATTTTCACAGTGCGCTGGGTCAGTTCGCACCACAGTGCTGTGTCAGCGCTTCTCCACAACCTGCCGGCAATAATTACACACTTAGAGAATACTGCAACACAGCACAGTGGGACTCCTGATGCAGACAATGCTAAAGGACATTTGAACTTTGTAAAAAACAAAAAAAAAATGTGGTTCTTGGCCTTTCAATAAGATTATCTATCTATTCTTGGAAGGCTTTCTCAAAATTTCCAAAAAGAGGGTCTTCTTACTCAGGTACAGCCACGGGTGGAGAGCTGCATTTCGGAGCTCATGAAGTTGAAGACCAATGCGGGCCCTGCTGAGGCACAGTTTTTAGAGTATGCCAGTTTGGAGGGCAGTCTCCTTACTGGTGGTATGGATGGCAGCAGCACTCCTCAAGCTCCTCCACCAGGCATGACTGAAAATGCTAGTGAACATTATGTAGTACAGAAAAATAGGAATAAAAGGCAAAAAAGAACCAGGCAGGCCACTTCTTCAGACCAAGCAGCCAAGGAGATTGTTTCCAGTGAAAATGCCTGCACACTGATCAAGGAGAAAATATGCAACAGTGTGGTTGGATTCTTATGTGACAGATTTGAGCCCATGTGGCAGTCGGAAGACTACAAACGATTTTCCGTATTTGACACAACTGTTTGGCCTTCTCCTGATGACCCTCTCTTTCTAAATTTTGCTCAGGAATCCATCACAGGGCTTTGCCAGATGTACATGCCATTCCTGAAAAAGCAATACAGTTCAGAGTAACTTTTATCTGATCCAGAGCTGGAGGATGCTGAACTTGAAAGAGAAATTACACAAAAAGTTTTGGAAGATTGGCAAGATTTCAAAAATGCTGTAAAAAATCAAAATACAGAGCATGTATTAAGAAAGGTTCACCAAAATTTAGAGAGATTAGGTCTGTTATGGTTGTTGATCACAATTTTTCAGGTAATGCCAGGGAGTATAGCTGCTTGCGAAAGGGGATTTAGTGCTCATAATAGCATTAAAACAATATCTCATTGCAATCTTATTGATAGCACTATGTACGATTTGCTGATGATCAGTTTAAATGGACCAACAATAGCGGACTTTAATCCAGACCCATCAATTGATCACTGGTACTCATCAACACCAGGATATCGGCATCTTTCTGGGCATAAAGTCACACATCCAGAATCAGATGTAATGGACTTGGAAGCAGAAATAGATGAGGAGTCGGAGTCAGACTCGAGGAGTTGAGTTCAAGGACACAGACAGTGGTTGCATTGGAGTGGGATGTGGGAGGTGGACCGATTTTGAAGAAGACAGTAACAGCAATATAAATACTGTTAGCAATCTGTCAGCCATAGTTTTTAGGAAGCATTTACTTATTTTCTGCCCTTGCCCTCAAAATCTAATTTTAGTGATGATGACCCTACAGTGGTGGATTGGAGACTGTAACAGCAGGCAGCAGCACATGTCTGGCCATGTAATGAAAAAAAAAGTCACAAAAAAAGTACCCCCCCTCCAAAAAAAAAAGAACACACAAGACAATAAGAGAAATCACAACATCTGAAAGGTTTTATTGGTTTATTTAACAAGTCAACAACAACAACAAAAAAAAACGCAGTGTACACTTAGCACTAGGAGAGGACTTGTTTTCACTTGCAAATCATCAGGTTCTGGTCAGTCAGTTAGACAGGCAGGACTTTCAATTTGTACTTTGTAAATTCTCCCTCCTGTGTATACTTGATGCTGTTCTGGCAGGCTAATTCTCATCAGAATCTCTGGTAAACACATTCCCAAATGTAGGTTAATAGACAATTCCTCATCTGAAAGGCAAGTTAAAAAAATGGCTACCATATTTTATAGGCTAGCAGCCGTAAAAAAATTGGCCACCTAAAAATATTTTTGGCCACCGGATTTTGAGGTATGGTGGCCAAACTGGCCACCAGGTCAAAAAGTGATTTGTTCCACCCTGCCCCCATCTCTTTAGTAAATACTGAGTAGAAGTACTCATTTAATGCTTCTGCTTGTTCTGCCCTTGTCTCCACCCACCCCCCCCTTTTAATCCTCACAATTTGGTCTTTGCAGTTCCTTTTTTCTCTGATGTACCTGAAGAATTCCTTCTCTCCATCTTTCATGCCCTGTGCTAGCCTGAGTTCTTGGGATGCCTTGGCTGCCCTGACTGCCTTTGTCACCTCCCTTGACTCCTTCATGTGTTCCTCCCCGTACTTTTGTACCCTCTTAAGGTGGCTCTTTTCCTTCTTACTTTCTCCATGACCCCCCTGCTCACCCAGCTAGGCTTCTTGGCCCTCACCCTCTTACCCTTGTACATGTTGCGGTTGCCTCCACAATTCCCCATTTAATGACCTCCCATCTCTGATTAGCATTCATATCTGGTCTTGTTTCTGGCCAGATACCCCTGTACTCTTTCCCTCATTCTCCCAAAGTCAGCCCTTCTGAAGTCTAACACCCTTGTGCCTGAACCTACTCCCTCTTTCCCCATGTTTATCTTGAATCACACCGAGTGGTGGTCACTCCCTGCCAGTGGTTCCTCCACCCTCAGCTCCCTCATGAACTCACCATTCACCAGCACAAGGTCAAAGGTGATCCCTAGCCTGGTTGGCTCCTTGACCATCTGCAATAGGAAACTATCCTGGAAGGCATCCAGAAGTACCTGTTCCCTCCTATTTGTGGTGGCTGGGGTACTGCAATCCACCCCTGGCAGGTTGAAGTCTCCTACAATCACTGTACTACCCCTTCCACAGGTCCTTCTGATCTGCCCTGCTTGATCCCTGTCTAACTCCTCAGTCTGAGAAGGTGGCCTGTACACCACTCCCATCCTGAGGGTACTATTTTTGGAGTCCTGTAGCTGCACCCATAGTGACTCTGTGTTGCCCTCCTCTCCCCTTCCTCCCTGACATACTTCAGACCCTCCCTCACATATAGCACCACCACCCACTTTTCTCTTATACCTTGGCCCTCCAAAATATCCTATATCTTGGCACTGTCAGGTCCCAGTCATGATAGTGGGTGGTCCATGTCTCAGTTATGGTAATGGTTGGCCCATGTCTCAGTTATGGTAATGGTTGGCCCATGTCTCAGTTATGGTAATGGTTGGCCCATGTCTCAGTTATGGCTGCCATATCCACCTCCCTATCCACCATGAGAGCCTGTAACTCTGCCACTTTCTTCCCTAGACTCCTAGTGTTCAAGGTAACCACCCTCCACCCTGCTTCTTTTGGCCCTCCCTTTTTGCTCCCCTTTTTTAGCACCCCTTCTGACCTCTCCCTAAGTGCCCTGCTGACAGCCTGTGGGGTAAGACCATTTGGCCTGCCTACAGATCCTTTCAGACTCCTGCCCACTTGCCACCCCTCACTACCAGTTTAAATTCTCATTGTTTGCTATGTACTCCTCTAGTTTCTGTTTCAAGACCCTCCTTCCCTCTCCACTTAAGTGAAGCCTGTCCCTGGTGTAGAGATCATTGCCCTCCCATGTCTTTTCCCACCCCCCACCAGCCCATACCCTTTGGACAGACACCATTCCCTTAGCCATGTGTTAAAATCCTCTATCTTCAGCTTCCCTGCTGTGCTCACCCTGGGTACAGGAAGCACCTCTGAGAAGGTTACTGAGCTTCCCACCTCCTCACAAATCAGCCCCAGCTCTTCAAACCTCCCCTGGACTACATCTACTGTATTATCAGCCAGGTCATTCATTCCAAATGCAGAACTATGTGAGGTTTCCCTCTAACCCTCCTACCATACTTCAGAATGGATTGCCCCACCTTCTCTGCTGTCATGCCTGGCATGACTTCCACCTATATTCTACTATGTCTCTCTCCCTCCCTTGCTCCCCCATCTGATCTACTTCAGAATTGAATACCCCAGCACCAGGATCCCACCCTTGTTTCTTTGTTCTGCTCACCCTGTCCATTCCTCATCCCTTCCTGCCAGGTCTTCTTTTCCCAAATGCAATGCAGCAGTTCCCTCTTCCACCCCTGTCTCTGCCCTGCCCTCCCCCTCCTCATTATCCCCCGATTTCCCCACCCCTCTCCACTGGGCTTTACCTGCCTCTTCCCCCTCATGCATCCCTCCCCTTATCTCCTCATAACCCCCTCCTCACTCTCCTTAGCTACTGTCCCACCTGTTCAATCTCCTAGCTCCCACCCCATTATCCTTACCCATTGAAGCCCTGCCCTTTTAGTCACCCTACCAATGCCCTCTGGGTTGTGAGTAATCCCCTCCTCACCAGCCTTGACTATGTGGTCCTCCTGCTTCACCTTCTCCAATATAGCCAGCACTGAGAACCTGTTGCACGACACACACCATACTCTGAGTCCTCCCCGGCATACTATTGACAGGCCCATGCTTGATACCTGTTCTAGGGCTATTCCTGCCCCTATTCCCTATCCTCCTCCACTTCCCTTCATCTGTACACAGTGGTTCCTGAAGTGGCAATATTGGTCCATATACCCCTTCCCCCCCACCCCAGACTGGGATGCCTGCTATCTCCTGGGGCACTCCCATGTGCCCTCAGTCCTGGATTATCCCACCAATCTGTTCCTTTCCCTCTACTTATCTCTGCCCTTAACCACATAATCTCATTCCTGAGCTGTTCAAGTTGCAGTTTTACAGTTTTATTTCATTGTTCAATGGACAACACTCCCACCTGCAGTCAGCAGTCATGGAGATTAAATACTACTGTATTAAACCAAACAGAAATTAGTGATGAATGGATGGAACTTTTCAAAACTAGGCGAATGATTCTTTATTTATTTATTTCAAAGTTTGGAAATACATCTTTGAGCAGAAATGCTCATTTACAAAGGTTCCTCATCAGAATAACAATTTGTTTTCACCATGTCAAAGACTGTATTAAAAACTAATTAACAAAGGCTGGACAATATTGATTTAGTGACATAACAAAACAGAATGAGCAACATAAGTACCATTTCAGCAATACAGAGTGAACAAAAGTTAACATTCAACAGGTCAAATAATACAAAGCATAACATAGACACTACACAAAGGTAGCAGCCCATCTGGGCATTGTCAGAGGTTAAGTCTGTGCGCTTCTACGGCACATTGGAATGGAAGAGAGGCACAAGCATGAGGAGACTGTGTGGTGGGTAAGGTGCTGACATCATGTGCATGTGTAAGAGGACATATGATGCATATGCATGATGTGACATCTTGGTGGGAGAATTCCAAAAAGGAATTCCAAGTATTTTTCAAAAAGAAAGGGTATCAGAAATATAACACACAGTATATACATTATTTAAAACTTAGGAATAAATTACACAAACTAATCTCTTCCATCCAAGAGAGCAATATTGATGTAACTGATCAAATAAAGCATATAAAGGAAGAAATTAAAAATTATCAGTATAATAGGTTTACTTCTTTAGAGCAGGAAATAAGATTTGGCACACAAGGGGAAAATGCAAAAGCTGGATATGTTTACAGGTTACAAAGATAGGGCAGAGCATAAAATAGTTGATAGTATTAAAACAAAGGATGGTAGTAGTGCACCTGCTATGAAACAAATTATGCACACTGTACATCAACATTTTTCAGATTTGCTGGGAACTGAAACAGAAACTGATGATGATTTGAGGTTATTAAACAGCTTGCAGATACCAAAAGTTCCTGATCTTATTTTAGAAGAGATTTCAGGACTAATTTGGTTTTCTGAGGTAACTGAAGCTATAACTAAATTGAGTAATAATACAGCTTTCTGCTGAATTTTATGAAATATTTTCTACCCAGTTATGTCCTATTTTACAGGCTTTATATACAGAAATATTGGAAGTAGGTAAATTACCAGAAACGATGCAGGAAGCATTATTAATTTTGTTACATAAAAGGTGTGAAAAATCTGACCTCTGCAACTGGTGGCCTTTAAGCCTATTAAATTCTGACATGAAGATTTTGACAAAAAGTTTGGCTGAGAGCCTCTCAAAAATATCTAAAGTTGTTATATCTGTTTCTCAAACATGCAGTACACCTCAGAAGAGTATTATTGATAACTTAATGATATTAAGAAAATTTTGGGAAAGGGGTGATAAAGGTATGATAGCAAGTTTCTGCTTGGCAATTGATCAGGAGAAAGCTTTTGATCGGGTCTCCCATAAGTATTTAAAGAAGATATTACTGACCTATGTGGTTCTGGAAATATTAGTGCAGTAGATTATGTTGGCCTATAAAAGAAGCAAATCTTGTGCCTTTGGTTAATTCAGTTTTAAGTTCTCCAATTCTTATTAAAAAGGGAGTACGGCAGGGATGTCCCATGAGTCCTCTGCTATATATTTTTCCTTTGACCCCCATATAAGGTTAATCCAACAGGATAGTGATATTAAAGAGCAGCTTTAGGAAAACTTCAAAAAACATAATGTTCAGACACAATTCAGCTGTCATTTCATATATTTTCTATGCATTTCTACAGATTTCTCCTCTTCATTATTTATTAGTAAAGAAATTCCCACAGAAACAAGATATGTATCCCTTAGAGTTCATCTGCCTCTATAACTTACTCCGTACTTGAAATCATAATGCTCTGTTGTGACATCACAGTCTGTTGCCATGGAAATAACTGTGATGTCACAAGCAGAGTATTATGACATCAGACTGGGAAGAAGCAATAGGAACTGATGAACCCTCAAGGAACAACAATCCTGTTTTCATCCATATGATCTCAGTTATAAATAATGGGGATGAGAAATATAAAGTTAATGAGAAATTCAAAGCTGCTTTGTGTCCAAATATTATGTTTCTTCCTGAGGTGCCAGTGGCTCTTTAAAGGAATACAGCTGACTCCTGATAGCTCAGAGATTAAAACTTTGGCTTATGCAGATTATTTATGTATACTTGTACAAAAAGAAGAATCAGGGCTAGTGCTGCAAAATATTAATAAAATATATTCCAGCATTTCTGGGGCTAAGATTAACTATAATAAATGTATGGGTGTTCCCATATAGAGATGGGAGAAGTCCACAAAATTCACTATGTGAATCTATCCATGAATTTTGTGCAATTCAGGAACTATTCCTCGGGTGCGAATTGCGAATTTCAGCACGAGAAGTTCGGAATTTCACCCATAAAGGGCAGAATTTTGCCTGCAAACAGTGGAATTTTGCCCTGAATGGCAAAATTTCACTACTCATGGGTAAAATTCTGCACTTTGAGGGCAAAATTCTGAACTTAGAGGGTGAAATTCTGAACTTCGCGGTGAAAAGTCACATGTGAAATGGCGAAATTAGATGGACGAATTTGCAGATTGCTCCACAGAGGTGACTTTCCTGACTTCACCAGAACTTTTCTGGTGAATTAAAACTTTGCTGCATCTCTATTTCCATAGGAACCACAGGAATATATAGGGAGGGCATGGTAATAGCAGGGGTAACAATAAAAGATAAAGCAATTAAGATACTTGGGGTAAAATTTGGCAGACACAACGTGATAGGGGAAACTTTGGCAGATTGTATACAGAAAGTGGAACAGGTTTTGTTTTGATGGAAAAACAGGTCTTTGTCCTCACAGTTGTATGTATCCAATCCATGATCAGTAGCTTAGTTTTTTCCACATGGAATGTTAAAGGAGTTAGGCGGAAGATCAAGCAACACCAAGTCCGGAAGCATTTACAGTTGTTAAGGTCTGATATTACTTTTATTCAAGAGTCCCATCTACTGATCTCAGAAGAATTCATGATGAGAAGGCAGCAAATAGGGCAAGTGTTCGCAGCTGAGGGTACCACACAAAGTTGTGGGGTGATGATTCTGGTAAAGCGTAATATCCCATTTTCACCATCTAAAGTTATTAGAGATGCTCAGGGGAGGTATATACTAGTTCAAGGGAGAATGTGCACTACGGAAGTATTATTGGGTAGTATATACGGACCGAATACTGATTCTCCGGTGTTTTATATGGAGTTAATCAACATATTAGCCCCCTTTTTTGCAGTTCCTATGATTTTGGGTGGTGATTTAAATTTAGTGTTTGACCCCAATATAGACCATACAGGTAATAAATTCAGAGGCCTCTCATCAGCCCAAAGGGCTTTAAGAGACATGTGGGATAGGATGGGATTGTGTGATGCGTGGCATTCTCTACACCCCTCAGATAGATGTTATACGTTCACCTCTCCAGTTCATAAGACATCTTCCAGGATTGATTACATCATGATTTCTCAGCAATTATTATCAGGGGTTGTAGACTCGTCCATACAGCCAGGACCTCCATCGGACCACTCTCTTGTTACCTGTCAGCTCTCTCTGGCTGCTGTTCCAAAACTGGAAGGTCATTGGAAAATTAACAACCAACTATTAAAAGACCCAAATACAGTGAAATACATTAGTAGTCACATCTCGCAATTCGTATCTGCTAATCACCACCGGAAAACCCAATATGGAATGGGGAGCCTTAAAGGTCTATCTGAGGAGACTGTTAATTGGGGTGGCATCAAAGAGGAAAAAAATGAGAGAGCAGCAATTAACGCAGCTTCTCAACCAGATTAGAATTATAGAAAAGAATATGTCCCCCCATATACCGGAACAAACTCAGCTGGAACTTATAAAATTAAAGGATTCCTACTCGGATCTTCTGAGGGAGAAGGCAGAATTTTTGATCTTGAAATCGAGAGCTACTTATATTGACCAAGGGGAGAAGGCAGGTCACCTCCTAGCTGCTTGAGTTAAGCAGCAAGAATCTGCTAGGTTTATCGCTTCAATTTGGTCTTCCAAAGGTGTGTTGGTAAATACCCAGAAAGAAATTGTAGCAGAATTTCAGAAATTTTTCCAATTATTGTATTGCCCGATGGCTGACCCCCCTCCTCTTAAAGATTTGGATCTCTATTTAGCTGAATCTCATCTGCCTTCTCTCTCAGAAATGCAACAAGTAGCACTATGTACCCTAATAACTGAAGCGGAGATCCTAAAAGCTATAGATGGCCTTCCCCTCGATAAATCCCCCGGACCAGATGGGTTTTCGTCTAACTTTTATAAAAGGTTCACAAAGCAGCTTGCCCCCTTACTTCTCTCTTTGTTCCAACAGGTTCTTGCAGGTAACAGTGCGGATGATACATTGTTTGAGGCTTTGATAACCCTACTGCCAAAACCTGATAAGGCTCCTGTGTATATGGCCAATTATAGGCCTATATCTTTACTTAATCAAGACATTAAAATTTTGAGTAAATTGTTAGCAGATCATCTCAATGCAGTCCTTCCTGATCTAATAGGGACAGAACAGGTGGGCTTCATGAAGGGGAGGTCAGCCAGTGATCATTTGCGCACCCTGGCCCATGTCTTCTAGGCGTCCAGGGATGCGGAATGCCCAGCCGCCTTGGTGTCCCTGGATGCTGAGAAGGAATTCGATAGAGTAAATTTGAATTTTCTTTTCTGGACATTACATGCTTTCGGTTTTCCTCCAGAGTTCCAAAACTTTATATGGGCACTTTACAAGGCCCCCAGTGCCAGGGTTCTATGCAATGGGTATATCTCTGAACTGTTTTCCTTGGGCTCGGGCACTAGACAAGGTTGCCCCCTATCCCCACTACTTTTCAATTTGTATCTGGAGCCACTCATTTGAAGACTGGCTGCCAGTCCTAAGATCCAAGGTATCACCATACAAGGTATTGAAGTTAAAGTCTCGGCTTATGCAGATGACCTTTTACTTCAAATTTCTTACCCTGGGAAATCCATTCCACATTTATTGGAAGTGATTAAAGAGTATAGTCAATTTTCCAATTACAAATTAAATGTGGAAAAGACTGTGGTTTTCCCTCTCAATCAGAGAGTGAAGAAACATGAAGTTAGTGCACTAGGTCTGCTCTGGGAAAAGAAATCATTGAAATATCTAGGTATTACTTTCACAAGAAGTGTTGCACAGCTACAAAAGGACAATCTGGATTCTTTGTTACAGATTATTACCCAAGATTTAAATAGGTGGTCCCTTCTTCCACTGACTGTTTGGGGTAGAATCAACCTCATTAAAATGAATGTGTTCCCTCAGTTGTACTACCCACTGAGTCTCTTGAATATATGGCTACCTCAGCCATGGTTCAAGAAAGTGCATAGCATCTTCACTAATTTTATCTGGGCTGGAAAATGTCCCCGTTTGGCTTTTCATAAGTTAGCAGCCCCAAAACTTAAAGTTGGCCTCCGCGTGCTGCATGTTGGCCTTTATTATTGGGCCAGCCATGCGAGCAAATACCTAAGGTGGCTTAAGATAAATGATCTGGAAGAGCCCTATGGGTATAAGCCCCTTTGGATTAAAATAGAATCAGCCCTAATCAGATATTATAATCTCTCTCCCGTGGCACTGCTTTTTGTGAAGCCCAAGAACCTTCCAAAGCAGCTCTGTTTGACACCCATTGCAACATCCATGAGGGTGCACTCCCAATTTTGTAGTTTTATAAAATACAACCACTGTTTAGATCTGGAGCAACCGCTGATAGGTAATCCCAATATTAAAGTAGATGGGAGGGTACTCTCTCCATTGTGGATCCCGCAGGCCAAGGAGGTTAAGCTTATATACTTTTGGAATGAGGCCAACGGGGAATGGTTTTCATCTCCAGAAATTCTAGGCAAGCTGGGAGTCCTGACCTCTAATATTTTTAAAATTTTCCAACTGCGGCACGTACTTGTGAAGGTCATAGGAACGATGGCCCAACCATCCAAATGCCTTCCTTTTAGGGTGAATCTAGTTCAAATGGCAGGCCTTCCGCATGCCGTATCGAAGATTTTGTAATGTTTTATATGATTGGATTCACCCCGAACCCTTTGGACCATTAGACTTCTGGGTGGAGCTCCTTCCTGAGTTACCCATTAATTGGGAGATACTTTGGCAAGGGTGTTACAAATTTATCACACAGGACAGGCTTCGACTCATGCAGTTCCAAATTTTGCACAACTTACTGTATACTATACTCCTCAAAAAATGGCTAGACTTGGTATTGCTTCTTCTGCCAACTGTACAAGGTGTGCCCATGGGGAGGGCAACTTATTGCACATTTTCTGGCTCTGTCCCAAGATAACCTCCCTACGGTCGCAAAGTAAACAAAAGGTAGATCCCCTGCTAGGGCTCAATGACTTGTTTTTGGCAAGAATTTGCCTCTTAGGAGACTATTCTGAAATCTCAATAACCACACGTAAATATCATATGGCATTAATATCTATGTCAGTTAAAAAATTAGTACTCAGACATTGGAAAGATAGCGAGGAAATACCATATGCTGAATGGTTGAAGGGGCTCTTGGCTAATCTTAGAGTGGGAAAAATGACAGCCAGCCTGCTGAACAGAATGAGTAAGTTTAATAAAATCTGGGCCCCATTACTAACTCTTTATTCTCTACAAACTATATAATGTAATAGATCCCGGGGTAAGGATATGAATGAACCATTGTTCTGGGGAAGCAAACCTGGGTGGGGAAGGGTGGGGGTGGTGTGATATTGTAGAAGGGTTTTCTTTGTTTTTTGTTTTTCTTGATGTATTGGTGTTGGTGATGGGGAGGGGTATGGGGGGAAGGGAAGGTGTTTATGTTTATGTTTATGGTTTTGCCAAAAGCATATATTCATACTTTTTTGTATTGAGTGATCATGGTGTATTGTATGTTAAATTTTTAATAAACTTTGAATTACAAAAAAAAAAACAGGTCTTTATCAAAACACAAAAGGGGTTTTCTCATTAAGGCCTTCCTTCTTCCCTGTTTTTTATATATAAGTACGGGTTTTCTTCCCCCTCCTGAATTTGAGATGAAGCCCTACAACATTTTCTTTCAAAGTTTATGGGGTAATAGATTAAACCCAATAAGAAGAGAATATACTGTACATATAAGGATTATAAGGATGGAGGGGTACACATGGTAAATCCTATTACATTTTTCTTATCTCTGTTTATACATTATAATTTCAAAACTGCAGTAGAAGGTGCGGGGAAGTATTGGAGCCCTCTGATTATAGAATGGCTGACTCCATGGCTGTTAGAATGGCAGGAGGGTAATTGGGTTAATAGATTTAGATAACAAGCCCATGTAACCCCAGCATATGTTTTATATGCCTTGATGAAAGTAAAATGTGGTAATGTATCTGTGCAACAGAGATCACTATTAACTAGACAGAAACTGTATTTACATATTATACATACTTATTTCAATAGTCTTCTGATTTTTAAAATTATCCCAGTGGGAAAGAACCAGAAGCCATAAAACAGCTACAAAATAAATGGCTTCCTAAATATTTGTGGGGCACCACATGGATAGGAATTTATGGAAGAATGGGTGTCAAAGATTCTTTTAAACACAAAAAAATTGTGACAGAGTACAGTTTGGGGCTGAACAGTTTTCTTGGTCAGTTAGGCAACCTTCTGGTTCTTTTACCTTTCACTTACTACAGTAGTTGTTAGTTTTTTCATATGCTTAAGACCTGACAACAGTGCTAGTTTTCTACAGAATATGCAGAAAACCCCAACTATAAACCGTAAAGCTTTACTACTCACATCAGATTGGCTGTTAAGGTTCTAGAGCCTAGAAATTTGATCTCAGCTAGATAGGTACACACTCAAATATTGAAAAAAATATAGAAATCTAAATAATAGCCATAAAAAAGCAATATTTCACTTTACATTTTCTGAAAGAAACAAGGCTACTGTGGGTGTTTCTATCATAAAATAATCACACCAAGGGTAAGGTGGGGGAGAGGGATTAAAGATTCTTTGCTCCACTTTGCCTCATATCTCCTAATGCCATCTGGGTATGATGATCATCTCATAATAAAACCATAGGACAACTAGATTGGATGACTTAAGAACCTTCCAGAAAGTGTGCCATTTTCTGTAAAATAATCTTAACAGAACAGTTTTCAGATTCTTATAAGGTTCTGACTATGCTTAAAGCATTTATTTTGGACCTTAATGTACTCTGCCTGCAGAACTTTATCTAGAAAGAAAGCTGGTGGTGGTAGAAAGACCCAGAAAGAGGTCTGGAGGTGGAGAAAGGACCCAGTGAGTCAGATCTCTATTACATGGTCACACTCAAAGGGGTGTTACATAATGAGTAGCACCCTATGAGGATAGCATGGCCAGACCATGGTCAATAATGGTTCAACCACAGACTGACCAAGGTCAAACAAAAACCATTGTCAACCATGCTTTTGACCATGTTTAGTTATGATTAACTATGGTTGTGAATTGACATCACAGTCAACCATGGTCATCTATGGCCATAACATGCTACTGGCAAAGATCATGGTCAACCAGATGGAAGCCAGTCAGCAAGGGGAGCATAAAGAAATAAACAAACAATAGAAAAAAACAAGACCTGAAAGGGTTAAATAACCATGCTGTGGTGAACAACAGTCAATACAAGTCCTTAAGGGGGTGAAAACCCACAATCATCCATAGTTATTAGATTCAGATTTTTCCTGCATAATAAAACACATTTTTCTGCACAGCTCATGTTATTTCACTTTTTTTATCCAACAACCTTAACATTCAGTAATGAATATAATCTCTTTCTCTCTCTATATATATATATTATCCACACCTACTTCTGTAATAGCTTTTTTACTCGTCAATTGCTGCTGTTGTTCATCTTTCTAATGGAGTCTCTCACTCATTTATAACTAATAGAATGGCTTAATTGATATTTATACCACCATTTAAGATGTGGTGCATCCTCATAGTAATTTTGTATGTTCAAGAAATGTCTTTCTTTGTGTAAACCTTATTTTTTTCTTTATTGAATGCAAAAAGAAAAGTTTGTGATTATTTATATGAGTTTAGAGTATCAAATGCTGCATTCTGATATGCAGACACATTTTGCAAGTGTAGCTGCTATCCCATACTCTTATGACCATGGAAAAACTATGGTCAAACACAGATGAAACATGGTTAACAGCAGTTGACCAAGGTGTGTCCAGAAAATTCAGAAAAGTTACAGGGAAAGGCCATAATATATTAAATAGACAAAATAAAAAAATCAGAAATGTATAGGCAATGTTCCTCATTTTAAATTTAGTAAAATATTAAAATGAATGTATTCAGTTTGTTATACCAATGGAAGCAGAATGACCATGGTCACACATGGATAAAAATGGCCATGTTGACCATACTATGGTAGACTGACAATGGTTTTTAACCATAATCATCAACCACTGTCAAAGCATGGTCAGCCATGGCTGAACCTGGTACCATGATCAAATCCTCACCGGGATAACCAGCAGTATGACACTAATTATAGTTACCATAGTACCCCTTCAAGCTTTTTTAGCTAGGGGTTGCTCAGAATCAGTTGAATTGAATAGAATTCAGTGGATTTGGGCCTTTTTTTTTCAGAATTCAAAATTTCGGTATTTAAAACCAAAAGACCAAATCCTGAAAACCCCATGTCAGATGGCAGTCACCCACAATAGGGCAAAATAAATCTGACTAGGGGGAAATAAGGGCACAAGCACAAGGATGACAGGAATCAGGACAGCAGCCAATTCAACTGCCGGACAACCACAGTGAATGTAAAGCAGGGGGTTCTGCCTCCTGTCCCCCCAAAATATATAAAAGCACCCCCACCTGCCCGTATTGTAGGGCACAGGCAAGGAAGTGTTGGCATGACGACATTGGCACATGCTCTGAAGTCCATGTCAGCAAGATTACTTTCATGCTAGTCACAGTGAGCACATCTACCTGCCCTCTTTCTTCCAATCTATTAATGGGATACCTTAGTAACCATAGGAGCTGTTATGGTGAGAGGGAAGCATGCAAACTGGCTATGATGGGCACAGCCATGCATCAGTGTGTGCTTGCTAGTCACAGAGCACTAGTGTTCAGCAACTCTAAGGAAAATTAAGAAACAAGAAAATACCCTGCATGCACACGGATGAAAGTGCTGGCACTTTCAGGCTCCAACATGTCAACTGCCCTCTGTCTCCTGGAACTGTTTTACTCAGGGGTGGAATGTCCAGTCAGTCCCCCTTGCTTCCAACCTGGAGAGGAAGTCTAGGGTTAGAAAGGACAAGTAAGCAGCTGGCTTAGTGGCATAAAGGGTGGCGTTGCTGGACACCTTAGCAACACCAACAACCCAGGTTTGGGAACAGACCAGGGTTGCGGGCTGGGGGGCAGCCAGAAAAGAAGGACTGAGTATCCCAAGGACTGCTCCCCTCCTTCAAGAAGGGGCATATGGTGTCTCTCTGCACCATTACCACCTGCGGAGGCTGGGTGGTATGACCAAGTGAGTGCAGTGGGGAAGAGGACCCTACACGAGACCCTATATGGAAGCCAGTATCATACATGTGTCAGTATGCATGCATGTGTCATTGCATATGACTCAGCCCCAGAGGAAACCAGAAAACAAAATGAACTCACCTGCAGCTATCCCAGGATGGTTTCCCAGTCTCTGCAGTCCCCGCATCACCCACAGGGCTCTGGGGATGAAATCTGGATAGTGCTTCTGGGGTGGGGATGAGAGCCCTCCCTCCTCTGGCCACGCTAGAGTGGGTATATCCATTGGTGACCTCTCTCCCCAGGGTAAATCCCTGGGACGTGGATAATGGTGACAGGAGACCAGTGGGATGGTAGTGGCTGCATGGGAGGGGAAAAAAGTAAGAAAAAAAGACAGATAAGTAACAGAGAGGGTAGGGGTGGAGATGGGAGGTCACCTGGCACATGGAGGGGCCACCACTGAGAACAGGGATGAAAAAAAAAACACAGAGTGTCAATAGTAGTTCAAAGAAATTGGCAAGCAGTCATTCTGGTCACAATACAGTTGTCTTCCTAATGAAAATGGTACATGGAATGCCTCCATTCAAGAGAACTCAATTCTGAGACCACATGTTGCTGCTCTATCACGTTACTTTAAACATGTCATAAAGTGTCAGCAGCTCAGGAAACAATTAGAAATGAATGGTCAAAATGACATAATCAGAATGGCATGACCCTGAGGGTCAGGAAAATAGCAATCATAAAAAAGAACTGTTCATTTTCTTAATCAGAAATTCAAACAAAATAACATTTTTTCTTATTAACAAAACAGATTTTTATTGCCTAATTTGTACTAACAGTAAAACAGCGTAGTTTAAATTGCCAGTAACTCAGATTCCAGTGAAAAGAACAGCTACATATTGTAACATTTTGCCTTGACGACACTGACTAAGCATCTGGAGACGGAAGCTGCATAAGATAAACATAATTGCTAACTTTTATTCCCCTTTTGGTCAGAGAAAGCGAAGAACATAAACACACAAATGTTCAATGGTTTGGCTTTTCCCAGATATCAAGTGTTGAGAAAAAAAAAAACTCTGAACTCCTTTTGTTTTTTGAATTACCCTCAGGAAAGGTTGGATGAGAAAAAATCTTTGTGGTGGCATTGCAAATGCATTATCACATCCCAGAATGATAGCAGTTCATCCACTAGAAAGACGTTGTTTCACACCACAAGTATGTTTTCCTCTGGGGTTTGCTCCATCATTTGCTCTAGGATTTCCTGATTTCTTCACCTGTCATGCAGTTTGTTTAAACAAGTGAAAATGTGATTCTTCGTGAGAGCCATGCACAGACTGACCACAAGATCAGATTCTACCGGAGTAAAAGATACATTTGTAATGATTTATGCCGAGGAAAATCTCACTGACAATGTCATTTCATTTTCAGTTGGGTTTTCTTGTTCTTTATACCCATATTGAAAAGCAATAACATCAAAAACATAGAAGGCATACTTTTTTTGCAATTTTAAAAAATAATCCTATTTTAGCTTTTATTTATGAAGTGTTTTTTTCCTTTTTGATCTGCTAATAAGTTTTTTTTTTACCTAATTGCATTGGGTGTGATGTGAAAAGCAGTGCCTTACCTGGAAGCCAGCATATTAGGTTCTTTTCCTACCACTACATCAACAGCAGCATGTGACCTCTCTCACTGTTACATCACATGCCTTGCCCGATTGGTAACATGTGTCACAATTCACCAATCAAGCAGCAGGAGGCTGGTTCTGTAAGCAGTAAAACATGACAGGGCGTTTGATGTACCAGGCTCACCACATGCCCAGGGATATAATAAAGCAGGAGGCCACACGTGGTAAACCTAGCACAACCAACATCCACTGAGTGTCTTATTGCTTATATAAAATAGGTTGAATTTGAAATGGAACAAAAAAACTTGAAAATTATACTGTATACAATGTAAACAAAATGTACTGAAATGTTTAAAATTCATGTTTCATAGTTCCTCCACCACCAGGGGATGTTACATTGATAACTGTCCTGCCACAGTTGCTGTAACACCATGCTTCCATGGACCACCACTCAAGTGAAATGTGCCTTCAGGCAGCATAGGAAGGAAGATTAAAGCCTTGCCCTGTTTGAGGTGCACAAGCAGCATCAGAGGCAGTGCTAACCCCAGGGCAACTTTCAGGGCAAAAAACATACTCCTGTGCCACAGTTATGTCCATAGTAGATCCTGTAGTTCAAAAACTATACAGTATTGAGCAGTATTATTTTAAAAGGAATGCTTTCTTCTTTAAAAACTGCCAGTTGTTCTGATTCCATGTCTTGTCTCAAATGGATACTCATGTTTACAGTGGTCTCCAGTATGCAGACCGAAATGCTTTTTTGTTTGTTACAAGGGTTGATATTCAACATGATGCAAGCATTGGTTAATACATAAGGAATAAAGTATGGGTGCCGATACACAACTAGCCTGTGTTTCCATTGAAGGGTTGACACACCAGCATGTGGACCTTGAGAGTGAAGCTCGAGAGGTCCATGCTGGTATCTCAACCCCGAGATGGAAACACAAGGAGAGTTGTGTATGACCGCTATATTTTATTTTTTATAGTATATGGTTCTCAGAGATTTAAAAAAAAGTTATTTTTTGGTGACAGTTTAACAAGGTTTCATACCTTGTGTTAGCACAGCACTCCCAGTTGTTGTTGGCAGCTCAGTGAACTGCAAACTCTGTCGGTACAGTGTGGGTCATGCTCCAGTCCTGACAGTTGAGAGATCCGTGGCAGCATTTGATTGCAAAAAAAAGGTTAAATTAGTATGGTTTGGTAATACGGAGGCAACTACGGCAGTCTGTGGGTATAGCGTAGTGGTTAAAGGCACTAAGCTGCAAACCTGGAGACCTGGGTTTGAATCTCATCATCCCCCACTTGCATACTGAGTGACCCTGAGCAAGTCACTTAACTTCATTGTGCTCCCAGGTCACACCTGGAAACAAGCTCCGGCTTAGTGTGCCTTTCCTGGTTAAACAATATCCCCTTTCCCCTGTGTCCAAACCGTCTCCGTGGACCACTCCCTAACCAGTGTTGCCATGTTTGTTTGGATTTTTAATTTCAGGAGCTCTGTTTGGACCAGTCAGGTGATGGATAGTGTGAAAATGATGAATATTAATTAGGGAGTGATGAATATTAATTGTAGAACGTGCACAATAACTTTAAGAACATGCCCAACAAGATTTCTGCAGCTACTGATTTCTATACATAATCACTCCATAATCACTCCAAACCATGTACTAAGACAGATTTGTATTTGCAGCCACATTATTAGCAAATAGTTGAACTGGGCGGCTGAGAGTGGTGAGTGATTGTAATACCGACTGTGTCAGTTTCAGTGAGAAAACACAGTCTGGATGAGATCAGCAGTACATTTTTCTTTTTTTACTACTGCGACTGCATAGGGAGATGTACTACTGGTGTGAGCAACTACAGGAAGCAGGCGTCCATCTGTGAAAAAGCGATTGATCGGGCAGGCAGCATTGCTAGTGAGTGAGTTAGCAGCTGTATAGGCAGCCAGGGAGGAAGAAACAGTGAGCAGCTGGGCTGAGGAGAATAAGGGCAACAGATTATATAATTAAAAAATAAAGAAAGAGAGAGAAAAAAAAAGAAAATCCCTGAAATGGATGGAGGAATCACATACCACAGATACATTCAATGGAAGAATCACATACCACCAGTATAGCATAGTGGTTAGAAGCACTGTGCTGCAAATCTAGAGACCTGGGTTTGAATCCCACAGCCACCACTTGCATACTGTGTGACTGTAAGCAAGTCACTTAACTTCCTTGTGCTTCCAGGATGCACCTAGAAACAAGTCTTGGCTTAGTATGCCTTTCCTGGCCAAAAAGTTGTAACATTTAAAAACACAAAGTACCACAGGTATGTGGGATCTAACATGCCTGTAGTAAGAAGTAAAAATGGTTGACATTTCAAAGCTCAAAATTCCATAGCACATAGATAAGAAATCTGCTGTGCCCTGGTTGAAAGGGACTTGTTCTTAGCCATTGGTAGTGCTCCCGTAAAGCAATGGCTAGAAACAAGTCTAATCAGGATGCAAGGATCTCCTTACCTATTTTATATTCTTTGTTACTAATGATGTCCAGTCAGTGAGGTCACAATACTGATGACGTATAGGGAAGAATAAAGTTGACTATCTCAGCATCCAGGTAGAGTGCTGTTCCACACATTGCACCTAGTACTATTGGGTAAAAAAATATTTTCATTAACAAAACAGTAAGGACAAAAATACTTCTGATATAAGAAGCAATAGCTGACTATTTCAGAAACTTACTATTTATTCCAAGCAGTATGTCCCAGCTTTTTAATAGCATGTTGTGGAGGGGACTGAAGCACAGGGTGATAACAGAGTGATATAGGGCCCAATCTACAAGGATCTGGAGATACGGGAAAAAGTCAGAATCATTGGCCATGTAACTGCACTACGCAACTCCTGTGCAAGTCACCTAATTCACAAAGGTGGTGGACTAGACCAACAGGTATGCTAAGGGGTGTGATATGTGCAGAGTGAGTAGGGTCTGCATCCATGGAAACACAGACACTCCTATGGAATGCTCCTTGACTCCACTATATATGAAGGTAGAATGCCCAGATGAAGCAGTCTCTGAGGATAGCTGGTTAAGTATGCACTTGCAAACTCAGGTGACATGCTTCCTAATGACTATGTGCATCCCATATGCCATCACTGCTGGGACTGGATGAATGGGTTGCCATGGGTGACAGTATTGTCAGTACATACATTTACTCAACCCCAGTGTGGAGGTGAAGCCAATTAGTAGCACAGAGGAACAGTGGTATCACCGGATCCTGTCATGGGCCACTGCTGTGAAGAGGGGTAATCGAACAGGTTGCTGTTATGGGAGGGCATACAGGCCACTGTGAATGGGCCTGGTACATGCTCCCCCATATCACTGCAGCCTAGTGGCACAAAAAGTGGGATATTGTAAATAAACTACCATTACTGGACAGATTAACCACCGGGGGAGGCTGTAATTAAGTTAGCCTGGACCCCAGTCTAGTAGGGCACCGTAATGGACATGTGTAGGAAGCAGCCCAATGATAAATAGGATGATGGTGTGAACAGCATTGGTGGTGGGCACCACTGTGCAGCAGTACAACCTGCCCAAAATGTAATATGCACACATATGACCTTCCAGTTCTCCCCCTTGGAGGTGTGGCATCAGCAACCAGAACAGGCCAGAGCACAATGGACACCCCTGTACCAGCACAGCTAACACACAGCCCAGCAACAGGGCCACTGCAGGGCACACCCCACACATTCCAGCAAGTACATACATCCTATGCACAACTGGACAAACACTCCATGGGGCCACAGTCATGGACAGACATCAGAGGCCATAGAACTGCACACTGTATGATGGACATGTCATACACCAAGAGGCTGTACATAGTTCCAGTACATGCAGCTTAGTTCTGACAAGGTCAGAGGGGATGGGGGTAGGTGCACAGAAATCATAACGGGGAAATAACAGGAAACATTGCGTGAGGTCACTCCTCCACATATGTTATGGTGAGGGTCCATCCCTGCTTCCTGTTTCTGTCAAGCTGTAAAACACAAAATGAGACAGCAACTGTGATAAGCTACTGTATATGCCAGTCCATCCTATTCTGAATGTATTACACATTGTACTCAATCAGCAATGATACAACAGTCTATGTATGTCTACTTAGATATAATCCTATGAAGGTCTACAGCCTATTGTAGGGGTTATAGTTGACTTCCCTATCCAAGGTGATGCCAATGTAGGGGATATTGGAGTCTCGTCCATAGGATAGTGGTGATATCATTTTGCTACAGTCAGACATGCCATGGGCACCTCTGTGAACTAAATAGTGAGGCCTCAGTTTTTACCCTGCAAGCACTTCAGTAATTATGTGAATCCTAGCCTTTGTACACTATCCAATGCGATTGCCATGTCTACTAGTATATAATTAGTACTGAATGCTACTTAAAGTTTAGGTTACTGCCCTTCAATCAAAGTTAGACTTGCATATTCAACATCTACTATGCCTGAATTAAGCCCAGGTGAAGTGGGAGCTTGGTCTAGCAGCAGCCATAGTTCCAGAATCTATATTTTTATACCATACATCTGTCACACTTGCAGTTCACCATGTCCATGTATACTGTATCCTAAAAAACATTTGCCAAAGATCACTTTACACATGGGGTCAAGCCAGCAGGCTATATAGTCATATGCAACTTATGCCATCGATGGCTGACAGGCAACCAGGTCATGAAATGGGGAGATGATAGGGTGGCTATTTCCATGGTGACAGTAGTGTTGGTGCACAGGCAGGCCACGGGGTAACAGGTCCTCCCCCATGTAGTATGCTGGCATCCCCTGTTCTGTAGTAGCCCTTTAAGGGACAGTGTGCTTAGTATTCCTGTTACCATTGGCCACCCAGACACACTACAGCCATAATATTATCTGGACCAGGACAGTGTCCACTGGAAGCTGGGGGAGTCTTTCTGTGTTAGTACGTTGTACTCTGACATTGCAATTGTTTTACTAGGATAATGTATTTGTTTTACTAGGGTCACCATCACGATGGTATGTGTACTGATGGCCTCCCTCAAATATCATTGCATTGCTCTGTGAGGCCACTAGGCACAATTATACTGCAAAGGGGATTACATGTTGCGTCCCTATGGAGCCTCTCAGTGATGAACGCACCACAGCTATGATGCTGCCTTAGCCAGGGACCCTGATAACTGGCCAGGGCCTAATGACTACTGTGTTCTGTGGCCCAGAACACAGTTGCACCCTCAAAGTTGATGGCTGCCTGGAGTGGCTGCTGGGGGTGTTACAAGCAAGAACCCCTGAAGTCGACACCCAGGGAATCCTGATGGACAGACCAGGATGTGACAAGTAACAGAATATTGGATAAAAATCCATGGAAGCTCCACACAATATGTGTCACATATCAATACAGACATTTCTTGGATTCACTACACCGTGACAGCATATTATTTGCTGTACATGTGGCGAGCATGGTCCATTGTGGTGTGTGATGCTTTGGTGCTCATGACAGTAGCATGCATGACCGTTCCCTCATCCTGTAGCACGTGTGTGGTACATTGGGCTGTTTTACATGTGCAGTGTACTGTTACATGTTTCACTGTGCTGAGCCCCTTTGTGCACAGGGTGTGGCAGTATTACTGCTGCCCCTGGTGGTGCAGATTTGGGGCCTGTGATCTATATGCAAAGGTATGTCTTGCATATAGGAATGTTGTCCACATGCATGACTCCTTATTTCTGGGAACGTCCACTTGGGTAATGCTGTTGCCGTATGCACATGGTGTTCTCATCCAGCATGTCATGTGTTTTGTGTATTGGCATATGGCTGACATATGTGGCTTTGGTGGGGAAGTGCCCATTCACTGCTGCTACACAGCTGAGTAAACCTCCTGGAGCCTGTGTGGATCAGGCACATAGTCGGATATACACATAGTGTGGATAGACACATTAATGTTTAAAAGGGGCTCTACAGTTCATCCGTACAGTCTGCTGCCCCCCTCCCACTTCATAAGCAGGAGCCAACAAATATGCTGTACAGACATGTTCTGATTTATTTAGTTTTTGTTGACCGGGTAAGTGCACTAGACAAATCTTGCCTATTTTCAGGCACGACCCGGGGGAGGGGATACAGATGAATGCCAACTGACCTTGAACCAGATTAAGCTGTTTTTTAATAAAACTGATTGTTAAATAAATTTGTATTTATATATCATTGATATATCATTTATATTTATGTATTTGAAGTGATTCATTCATGATTATGCTGTGCATCAGCAGCTGTTGTGGGATTTGATCAGTGTGTGTGTGTGTGTGTGTGTTGGGGGTATTGCAAGATTTATGATACCCTACCCACACAAGGTCTGTTGCTATCTCGCAAAGACACTACACTTAGATGTTATATTGTAAATAAAACATTTTTTGCTTAATGTTTGTTTAGAAAATAAATATGTCAACTTGTTTTGATTTGAAAAAAATGTTGACTTTACAACAGTGTCACCTTGCAGGTACTGTGTGTGCAAAATCGCCACACCATAAAAACAGATTTTTGACCAATCAGATTGCAGGCAGCATGAATGTGAGTCATTTTATAATTAAGCAATAATGCACGACAGGGTGTGGTATATCATGAGATATTGTCACGCCACGGGTGGTTGGGCACGAGGCACCAGACCGAGTACGTACAACCACCCGAGAAGTGACAATATCTCATGATATACCACACTCTGGAATGCATTATTGCTATTATGAACTGGATTACAAAATTGGTGTAAATAATAAACTGGCAAAAAAATAAAAAATATCAAAAAAAAGCTTTCTAAGCAGTAGTGTAGGAGTACTGTTTAACAAAATAGTTCTATTAAGGCTGCGGTCAGCAGGTGGCGCTATTGTAGGAGCTGGTAGTAGGTAGTGTAGGGATGTCTTCCTAGGTGTTCTGCTGCCTCCCTCTCCTACATGCAGCCTAAAAGAAAAACAAAATAGTATGCTTCTCGGGGTCTGCTCGTTAGTTTATGCTGTGTTCTCTGTTTTTTGTTTTTAAACTGCTACAAAACTGTATCACGATTGTTTTATTGAGAGACTGCCCACCTACACGGATCGCGGCTGCTCAAGGTGACGGAAGTTTTTTTTCTCCTGATGTCTGTGTAAGTCAGATTTAATCCAAGAGAGACGGTAAGCCATCTTGGTTTATATTTGTGATCTTGAAGATTCTCGAGGAGTGGGTTGCAGATTTCTGTTAACTGCTGTTTGGTACGAGGCAGCATGTTGTGGTGGGGAAATGCATCTTTATGGAGTGAAACACTGATGTCAGGAGTGCTGCAGTAGTTGGTGCTCTGAAAGGAAGCAGGGTGAAAGATGTTTTTTTCTCTTTAGAAAGTGGGCGACACGTAAGGGGGGACAGTTGTGAGGATTTCAGTTTCATTTTTAATAGCAGCCGCTTGGAGGTTTGACTCGCTTCGGGACATGGAGCATTACACTGGGAGTGAGAAGGCTGGTGGCCGGAGGTTTTCTGAAGCTGTGATGATGTAGCCTGATATCATCACGGCTTCAAAAACCTCTCACCCAATCAGCTTCCTCCATTTATGATCCATAGTTCATAATTAAGGTTATAACCTGCTGGTTTCACAGCCCCAAGGGGAGTAATGTTATACTGCTGAAAAGGTTTTGATGGCTCAGAGTAGAGCATTCTCACCGAGGAAAACAGATATTCTGCACATTCAACAAACACCTGCCATGATTTATATTGTGTGTGTTTGGGAGAGGGATGTTGTGCCATACAATACACCGTCCTTCATATAAGACACAAACTCCCTACAACTTTGTTTTCTCCTGGTGCTTATCAATAAGTCGCAGTGATATGGTCCTGCCTATCGACATTCCCCAGGACTGCTTTCTCCTGGGAATCCAAAGTGTGCAGCTCTCCACTCATACTAAACTTTATGAGACCAAATAGGCTGCATATTTTCTCTAGGGATGGGAGGATCACAGAAGGTTTTGAGGTTCTGAAAGGTTCTGGTAAGCCATGAAAAGTTTTGATAGTTATGCATGCCTAATCAGAACTTTCAGAACCTTGCACTTTAAAGCACAGAAAGCATTTTAACCATCATTGTCCACCCATAAGCTATTGCAAGTGAAAGTAAAAGAATCTAAAATAAGGTTGCGCAGAGTCTGTTGATTCAATTCCATTGTGCATATGTCAGATAATCATAACTTCTGATTCTGACTCTAATACTGAAACCAGATAAGACATCATCTCCAGAATTGGAGTCAGAATAAGACGCTCATTCCACATCTGATTGCACCTTACAATACAAGAAAACCTCCCCCCAGCCGGTACAAACACAAAGGAGCCAGAGGAAAAGCCTGACCCCCCCCCACACCTCTTTACCTTAATGTGTTTCTGTGGGCCTGCTGATGGGGTCCCCGAGTGTGGTGTTGTCTGTTACAGGATGGAGGAGGCGGGGGTCAGGCTGCAGTTCATCCAGTTTTCTTTTTTCTTTTATTCTTTGGTAACCTGGTGAGGCCCACTAGGCACAGGTGCTTGTTTTCAGGACCAACATGGGAGCACTGGGGAGTTTAAGTGACTTGCTCAGAGTCACACAGTATGCAAATGGAAGTTGTAGGAATCAAACCCAGGCCTGTCTGGTGGAAGTACCAAGCTCCTTCATAGCTCGTTACTCAAACCTCTGGGCTATGCTGCTAGCCCCCCAACTACTTTTCAAGTAGCTTCCACTAGTCCACAAAAATTACCTTCCCTCCTAGCAATCCACCAAGCCCCCACCCTTGGATATCCATTTCCCATTTATATAGTCTCTAGTCCACCCCATCCATCCATAAGAGACACTAGACTGGAGCGCAGAGTGCCTCTACTCCTGTCCCTGATCTACACACACACTGCCGCTTATTGCTGCCTCGTGCATTGAGCTGACGTAAACTGGTCCATCTTCTTCCCTTATCACATTGCCAAATACCACCAGATGCCTTACCCAATAAAGCAGCTGGTACAGTCCATTAACCAGTACTTCTTTAGACTGGCCACTTTTTACCCAGGTCACTCAGGGGGACTGGAGGTTGCTGAGTATTTGGCAATGTGATGAGGGAAGAAGATGGAGCAGTCGCTGAAAGCTCAGCCCACTAGTGGCAATAAGCAGCAGTGTGTGGATCGGGAATAGGAGTTGGGGGACTCTGCACTCTAGTCTAGTCGCTGTTACGGATGGGGGAGTCAGAACTAGGGGCTGGGGGACTGGGTTACTTGGAGGGAGCTTGACAGCTTGCTGGTGAGGGGGGTCCTTTTTGTGAATAGTGGAACTACTTGAAAATTGGACAAACTAAAGCCGGACCCACTGCCTCCTCCATCCATTAGTCCACAGCAGACAGCGCAATATTCGGGTACCCAGGCAGCAGGCCAGCAGCAGCACATTAAGGTAAGAGAGTGTTGAATGAGAGTCAAGAGTGTGGTAGAGGGGCTTTTTCTGGTCCACTAACAGGCTCCTGCATGTATGTACTTGGAAGAGGTTTCAAAAAGTTTAACAAGCATTCAGATGTGGAATCGGAAGTTTACTTGATTCCAATTCCCTATCCAAGCTAACAGGCCAGCAACACTACTGTCACTCTGAAATCCTGAGGTAGAGGCAGCAGTGATTATTGTGACACGTGGACAGCCAGTTCTGAGTACACTACGATTTTTTTTGTAATATAAAAAAGTGTTATGGACTGTCTCTCATGAGAGATGCTGAGACAGCATGTGAGATCACACACACACACACAGGTTTTAGATACAAGGTGTGACCAGGAAGGCCAAGAGATAATTGTAGGCTAGAAGATACCTAACTGTCAAGATATATCATAAACTTTTATAATGCTTAGAGGAAGAGGAGCAGGTTATGACGCTCTAGTGCGAAGTCATAAAAGATGTTTTGATGTCCTGAAAAGGGGAAGCTGATCATAAGATCAAAGAAATGTCTGTGTGAGAGAGAGGATACTGCTTATAGATGAAAGGAAATGTACAGATTTGATTGGGGAAGTCACATGGGGAAAGGAGTTTCTGCTGATGTAACCTTAATTATCTTGCCTTCTAATATGATAAAATATCCTGGATGTATGATTTTTCATAAACATAGGTGGAGCCAGGTGACCTCACGCAAAGGGGTTGGCCAAGACAGTTTTTTAAAACAGTATTCTGTTTTCCTTCAGAGACTGACACTTGACAAAGAAACATCTTTGAGCACTTTAAGCAAGTATACAGGTATAGAGAGAAAGAGACAAAATCTAAGTACTGAAGTAGGAATTGCACTGTTAAAACCTTGTTCTTTTAAAAGATTTGTATGGTTCTTGTGATATATAGTTCTGTATTTTGTGTTTTATATACTTTTATCTATTTTAGTAAAACTCTATTTTTAGAGCCTACTTGGTCTTTGAATTTCTTTCTTTAACAAGTGAAGTATATATGGTTAAAGCAGACACTGTGCATAAGCTTGAATGGTGATACCAAACTGGAAAAAGGTAAGAGTAATCTGAGGTCTTTATTAGAATTTTTAAGGGTTCATTTTGTACTCCTGGTTAGGTGCCCATAGGCAAAGATATCTGGCCCCCCGAAGACAGAATTATCTGAGCCTGTGCATTGGATATGCTAGCAAGAGGTTCACAGTTTGAATCCCTCCAGAACTGAGACCAAAGGTTGATTCAAACCCACAAAACAGACAGGAGAGTTACCCTGTTTCTGTTAACTGTTCACAAGACTGTGCTCGGAGGTTGGCACTTTGTGAGTAGAGGGCTGACCTGCTGAGTGGGTTTGTGACAATTAATACACTGAATAAATGCCAGGCAGTTTCATTTCCCTGGAACCAAGTGCTTCACCTCCGTGACATGCGGGGCCCTAACTGTCTCCAGAACAGGATTCCTGGGATAGTGCATGAAGCGTGGTCTGGTGCAATATATAGTTAGTTGCACTGCCCAGATTTGTTCCTGATCTTCTACTGCTTGTACCCTGCATAAACATTTGTTTCCTTAGTTGTTTTATCTTGCACTGCTCTTAACTTATGATACCTAATATTGTCATGTGGGATCTGCCCTATCTACATACTGGTAGCATCTTGTTTGCCAACTACTTGTAATGTGTTATCACTGTAAATTGCCTTGTAATTTGCTTTATAACTCTTCCCGGTCATGAGCATCTGTTTGTCTAGTGCACTTACCTGATAAAACAAATAAACTGCCATTGTACCACTGGGACAGTTTTTACTGCATATTATTGTTATTACAAGTGCAATTACACCTCATTAGTAATAAATAACACAAAAATGCATTCCATGTTAGCATCAGTCGTTAACAATGATCTGCTATCTGTGTTCCAAGCAAGTTTTTTTTTTACATTTATTTCTCAAAATCTTTTTTTTTTTGAAATCCCATTCTGTCATGCACTGCCAAACTTTTTCAACCTCATACAGCGAAGAAATGAAAAGCTGAAAATTTAGAGTTTGGCAAAAGGGATGGGAGTAGGCCAGTAGTGACCCCATCTGTTTTAAATTATAGATCTGTCAAATAGTTTTATTGTTTGATGAAACCCTTCCAAGGAACCTGATTCTATCGGATGCCTTGAAATGTCATTAAATACCCACATGCAAAAAGGTCACGTTTTAGCTGTGCACTGTTTCAAAGCAAAGCAGAAATATTGCTGGCTACAAAAAATAATCTTTCAATATGTGACTTACCTTTTGTTTGCTCATACTTTTTTCACTACAAAATATAGGAAAACCTTTTGGTTCCTTAAGGGTCACTAGTAGACAACAAGAACAGGACAGGAAGCAGAAGTAAGGAAAAATTGCCAGAGCCTCATTGGGTTGGGGATTTAATTTACAAGTTTTAGATTTGCCAAAGCTAGAGGAATTTTGGGTTACAAAAACAGGCTAGCAGACAGCTGAATTTCTGTTTCATCTGTGAATGTTTTTAATTTTCAGGAAAGGCAGCTTTGATTAGAACACAGCATACATTATAGCATATGACTTAGGCTGCTGGGTTTGAGGCTCTCTCGAGCTAAATGAAGTTAATCAACTTATGAACTTTAATGAACATCCATGAATGGGTCATGAGCACCATCAGAGTTCAACAACTGTTCTTCAACTTAGTTCATGAACCAGGTTTATGGACCATTCATTAACACAACATTTATGAAGTTACTTAACCTTTGAAGGACCATGATGAACTGAGACAAAATAAATGTGCATATCTAATTTACATATCAGGACACACTGATTTCCATTGTAATAATTACTGAATAAACACCCAGATCAAAACATTTTTAGTTTAGTAGTAGAAAACAAATGTTCTACAAGGCAATTAACTATTTGAGCCCCTGAAAGAATTTTATATTTGAACATGCTGCATTTTAAAAGGGTTTCAGATTCTACTGATATAAATAACTATCCTGCCTTCCTTTTCATAAGGTTCAGGTGAACAATGCTTGCAAAGAATAAGAAAAAAAAAAGTGTGGGGTAAGTTATTAATCCTAAGAGGATCAAGAGGAAAGTCCACTTATGAGACAGTTTTACTTCATCCTGGTCAATTGCTTCAGTTGTGTGATAAACACCTGAGAGTTGAACAGGTCTGTCTTTGAGGGCAAATACCTTTTAATAATAGGGCTAAAACAGGGTTGCCTGATGAATAACCAATATTCATCAGGCACTTCATTACAAAAGTGTACACCTGCATGTGGCCCTAGAGGGTAATTAACTGACCATTAACATAACTTCTGGGAGTGCCTTATTGCGTTATAATCAGCAAAAATATTTGATGGTCGGTTTCCATGAAAGTTTAATTGAGGAGTTTCACGAACCTTCATGGACTTGTCTTTAATGAACCTTCATGTTCATAAACACATGAGTGCATTTAGTGTTAATGTACAATTCAAGAGCATTCAGGAGCAATTTGATACACGCTTGATGAATGTTCAGGAGCTGAATTCAGGATTGTTTCATGAATAACTGATGAACATTCATGAAGGATTCATGATCATTCCAACTGG
Organism: Neoceratodus forsteri; assembly: GCA_016271365.2. Classification (NCBI taxonomy): domain Eukaryota; kingdom Metazoa; phylum Chordata; order Ceratodontiformes; family Ceratodontidae; genus Neoceratodus; species Neoceratodus forsteri. The sequence continues at coordinate 730,466,256 of CM057456.1, read as the reverse complement.
GTTGGTCTCAGCTATAACGTTACATTTTTTCCCCTCAACCTACTGATCCTTTGTGATGTTACGGTGTCACTTGAACTTGAAGTAAGACTTTTGGCTGGGTGTTTAGCAAACAGTGAAAACAGACTGTGTTTTGTTCCTATTCCAATTTTGCAGGTTTAGTAGTTCCTGACCAGCTGGCAGTAATGTCTTATCCTTTTCTTGCCCCTTGATATGGAATGTCCTTTCCCTCAACTGCATTTGATTCATGGTAAGCTCCCGTCCACAGCAGAGTTCAAGAACTGACATTTAAACCAATCTGTTAAGTTGTTCCCAAATTAAACAACCTCATAATGTTCTATTCCAATAAGTTCTATTGCCCTATTTAAAGTAGCAGTGCAACAAAATTGGGCAAAACTTTGTCCCTACTCATTTTTCATTATAAAAGATTCCAGGCATATTCCAGTTTTACTTGGTGGTAAATGTTCTAGTTCCAACAAAATTAGAGTATTTTATAAATGTTTTAATTTAGTTGTTTTGTCAACAGAAAAAAAAATATGGCCATCACATTTAGCCAAGAAATAGCATAGTAGACTGGATAAGGGTTAGAATCAAGAAAATAAAAATAAAACTCACAGTGTGCAGCATAGCAAGTTTCCTGAACTGTAGATTTGACAGGTATAATAATATTTTTATTAAGTGCAGCTGTAACTAGCTTTTTGGAATGAAAATGTTTTACTGCACTGCTGCTTTAAGCAAGAAGGCATGATCGGGGATTGTTACTGGTCTAGTAATCACTCTCTAGGGACATAACGTGGCACCAAGTGTACACCTGCATGTGGCCCTAGAGGGTAATTAACTGACAATTAACATAACTTCTGGGAGTGCCTTATTGCGTTATAATATAAAATGGAATTTTCTTTAATGATGTTCCTTGCTCAGCATGTGACTGTGCTCTACATGAATTCCAAAGGGCACCCCAAGTAATGCTGCAGGACCTTTAGGTCCCGATTAAGAAAAATGCATTAGGAGGCAATTTTTTAATTTACTTACTGTCTTGTAATTTAATTTTTATAACTGGTTGATCCTGCAACCCTCCACCCACCATGTTACTATACCATCTTTCCCAGTGTTCTGCCCTGGTCAGCCCTCTGATGACACAACTGATGTACTGAGCCACAGGGGACATCGATGTGCTTGCAAGTTACTTACAGTAGCTATCATTAGTATGAAGGAGTGCGTGATCTTGCTTATTCAATTGATACCAGAGTGCTAAGCTTTTAGCGTGATTGGTACCAGTAGAATAAACGTGATCGTGTGCTCTTCGTAGCTCAATGATAGCTAAGCCATCGCCGCCATAGACTTCCCCTGTGGCTCAGTCCATCAGTCACGTCATCAGAGAGCTGGCTGCAGGCCACACTGGGAAAGATAATATATTAACATGGGAGGCAGAGGGTCTCAAACATAGAAACATAGAAACATAAACTTTGACGGCAGATAAGGACCGTTTGGTCCACCTAGTCTGCCAATTTCCTTACCTATTGGATAAGCTGCAGATCTTAGTTAACCAGCAGCCTACTTCCTCCTACCCAGCACTATAATTGCCTTATATCGGTCCCATGCATTCTTGAATTTCCCCACTGTTTATGACCCCATGACCTCCTCAGAAAGGCTGTTCCATGCATCCACCATCCTCTCCATGAAACAATACTTCCTCACATTGCCCTAGTCGTCCCCCCTCTGTCTTCAAATTGTGCCCCCTTGTTCTTGAGCATCTCTTTCTCTGAAATATGCTACCCTCTTGGACTTTGTTGATTCCCTTGAGGTACTTGAAGGTTTCTGTCATGTCCCCCCTCTCTCTCCTTTCCTCAAGGGTATACATAGTAAGCTCTTTTAGTCTCTCTTGATATGACTTCTGGTGCAGACCCTGCACATTTTGGTTGCCCTCCTCTGGACTGCCTCCATCCTGTCTATGTCCTTGTGGAGATGGGGTCTCCAGAACTGCATGCAGTACTCCAGATGGGGTCTCACCAACTGTCAGAGGGATAACAACTTCCTGATTTCTACTGGGGATGCCTCTCCCTATGCATCCCAGAATTGCCCCAGCCCTCCTTACTGCCTTCTCACATTGCTTGCCTACCTTAAGGTTATCTGATATGAGTACCCTCAGGTCCCTTTCCATTTTGGTTGTTGTTAGTACCTCCCCCCACTGTGTACTCTTCCGCTGGGTTTTTGTTTCCCAGATGCATTACTTTGCACTTTTTTTCATGGAAACTAAGCTGCCATACTCTTGACCCTTGCTCCAATCTTGCCATGTCCCTTCTCTTCCTTTCCACCCCTCCTTGTGTATCAACCCTGTTGCAGATCATTGTGTCACCTGCAAAGAGGCATACGTTTTCCTTCCAGTCCCTTTGCAATGTCACTTATAAAAACATTAAAGAGGACCAGTACCAGTACTAAACCCTATGGTACACCAACAGTAACTCCCCTTTCTCCAGAGTGTGCTCTGTTTACTATTACCCTCTGTGTCCTGTTGTCCAGCCAATTTGTTACCCAGGCTACCACCCTGGGACCCACTCCCTGGTGGCTAACTTGTTTATTAATCTTTTGTGTGGTACTGTGTCAAATGCCTTGCTAAAGTCTAAGTAGGCCATATCCACAGCCCCTCCCTGGTCTACTACTTTGGTCACCCAGTCAAAGAAATCAACCAGATAAAAAAATTATAATCCAACCACTGGCGCCGGTGGCAGACATCAGTGTTTCACTTGCAGGAGCATGCTTGATGTCACCTGGATGTCACTGCATGTCCACTGTACTAGGGGCAAGTACACTGGTGGATATGGCAGTGGCTGGGAGTATGAACCCTTGCCTGCTTGCCACATCCACCTCTAGCACCCACCACCAACTCCTGGGGACACTCCCAGCCTTCACCTCTGCTATCACCCACTGAATGGTGTGTGGAGAAATGCCAAGAAATGGAAGGCAAACTCTGCCCTTGGGTAAAAGCCGAGAGGGGCAATGAAGCAGTGTGTTGGGTGTTAGACTATGGAGTCCCATGAAGCCAGGTGAGTGGTGCCTCAAGAGACTTGTAACGAGTTATGGCAGCAATAGAAGTGGGTTCTAACCATTGGCTTGGGGTCAAAAATAAAGTAAAACAAAATAGGATGTCTGATACCAACAACCTGTGCAGCACAATTATTAGAAATCAATGGAAGGGAAGGTGGGAGTATAACAACCCCCTCCTGCAACTAAGAAGCGAGGGTTGTTTACCAGAGAGCCAGACCATCTGTCATAACTGCTAGGTGTCATGTGAACTGTTTTCCTTCCCTAATCCACTATGTATGTCCCACTAGATATCTATTCTATTATCTTACTGTACAAGCACATGGTGTTCATGACCAGAAGGGAGGCAGAGGTGCAGGCTTCATAGATGTCCCCTCCCCTCTCCCTCCCGGTCACATTCCACCATGCACTTATACAGTCAGATGACTGTAATGAAGTCTGTTGGAGAGGCATTCTGCCATTGTCATCCCCTCCCCCCAAAAAAACTGTTTATCAAAATTGAGGAAAAGTGGCCCAATATTGCAGCGCAGACACATAGGGCTCAATTCTAAAAGGGTTTTGTGTGGATGCAAGGTGCTTGCGTCAAACAGCAATGATGCAAGTTGCACCTTGCATCATTTGTTATGGCATTCCCTATTCTTGTACATGGTCTGGGCCAGTGAAGGAATCCACTGCGCCGAAGGGGCAATGTACTCCCCCCCTTGCTACCTGCATCTGGCTATGCCAGTTCACAAGGGGCCCTGCAGCATGGCAGGGCTCACATTTCCAATTCCAAAAGCCCTACCGTGGCCATCACAAGGGACTCCACTTAGACCTGCTAGGAGGTGGTCTATAAGCCCCTTATGACTGAGTGGGATACTGTTTCAGGTGGGCTACCAGTGGGGTCCATGGGCAGGAGGGGCACAGAGGGGCATAGGGAGGGTTGGTGTGGCAGCCAGTATGTAAGCGATTGCTTTGGCACCCGGGGGGGTGTATATGTCTCTGTATATATATATAGGTCATAGACATATGTACACTGCTGGGTGCTGAACCAATATCCAACCTCCCTGCTGGCACGCCAACACACCCTATGTCCCCTCCTGCCCTCTCACCCCCACAGGGCATGTATGTACCTCCCTCAATACCACCAGTGCTGCCCATCCTGTGTTGCATCAGCGGGAGAGGTGCCAGAGCCTTGCAGCATGTACCACAGCTGCACCACTGATCAGGCGCTGTACCACACTCGCAGCAATCCCTGGGCATTTGGCACAGAGACCCTGCTTTTTTCTGGAATATGGTGCAGGGTTCCTGATCCACCTGGTATTGCTATAGGCCTTGGAGCGGCGCAATTTGCATCGCTCCAAGGGCTGCTTTCGGAATCGGGCCCATAGATACCATCCGATGATAAAGGCCTTGCAGCCCATCTGTTCTGCAGAAACCTGCCTAGCAGTGATGATTGCTCTAAGTGGTCATTTCTCTCGCTCCCTCATCCCCATTTTCCCCACATGTACCCTTTCCATGTAGCTGTCCTATTCTCTTTTGAGTCTTCCTACTGTTTCAGCACATTCAGTCTCCTATGGGAGCTTGCTCCATTTCTCCACCACACCTTCCATAAAGACATACTTACTGAGATATTTTCTGAACCTCTGCCCAGCAGCTTCAGGGAGTTTTCCCTGGAATCAGTGTTCATACTGCATTGTGAACAGTTCCCTGCTGTCCACCCAGTTCATTCCACGGAGGTACATCAATGTCTGTATCATGCCTCCCCCCTCCAACTGTCCTCCAACTTCTCATTTTGAAGTCCTTCAACCACTTCCTGTATGTCTTCCCCTGCTGCCCCTGGATCATTTTGGTTGCCCTCCTCTGCACCAACCACAGCCTCTCTCTGTCCTTCTGAAGAGTGGCTCCATAACTGCAAACAGTACTTCAAGTGTCATCAAACCAGGTATCTGCACTGGAGCTGTATTCCCTCCCTCTCCTGCTACTGATCCCCCTCCCAACATGTTATTAATGGTTATTTAAGGCCTGGGGAGGTCATGCTAGGGAGGGGGTTTGTTTTAAAATACATTGTTCACTCCTGGCACAGTGCCAGGAGCCTGTCATTTAAAAAAAAATATGTGCATGTCAGAAAGGGACATGGTGAAGATGGGAAAAAAAGGGGTAGGTATGGAGTGACCTTGGAACTAGTTCTGGCCAGGCGGAAGGGATGTTTTTTTTTTATTTTTTTTTACTTGATCCCTAATTTTACGCTCAACTATTGATGGTCACACTTGGCCTGTGGCCTCGTGCTCAATCACCTGAGGTGTAATGTTATTGCAGCACGACAAACACCCTGCTGCACATTATTGCTTAATTAAGCAATAAGACATAGCATGGTGTGTTACTGTGGGATAATTGCACAACTACTAAAGTGAGGCACAAGCTGAATTCAGGTGCCTCGCACACCTGAAATGTGCCATTATCCCACAATTCCACACACCTTTGAGTGTCTTATTGTGATTATAAAATTACTTCCCTGATATTTAATTATGGCACCATGTAATGAGGTTCAGAAAATTAAACATTTCTGAGTTGTGCATTTGTGCTGGACTAACACATAATTATATGATAAGATTCCACCAATCACAGCACAGAGTTTTCCCAACCCATCTTTGTAATTTTCTGGCAGTATAGCCTAGAGGGTAGAGTAATGAGCTGTAAAAGAGCTTGGTACATCCAGCAGACCTGGGTTTGATTCTCACAACCTTCACTTAAATACTGTGTGACGGAGCAAGTCACTTACCCTCTCCAGTGCTCCCAGATCGCCCCTGAAAACAGACACTTGTGTGCCTATTGGGCCTTACTCAGTTAACAACCAATTAACAAAACAATGTCTTTAGATGATACATTAAAGCACACAGCCTCATCAAACCACTTCCCTAATGTCCTAGTAGTAAATGAAACCGAACTCCACACCCTTATGCAACCTCATATCCTGCCCAAAGTTTCAATCATAAATAAAACTTAACCCTCCCCCTTGGCGCTCTACACTTTCCCCACCTCCAAAAAACCTAAACAATAAATTATACGACCCTTCCATCTTTTCATCTAGAATAGCCCCAATAGGTGGGATATCTCATTTGAATGGGTGTCCCAAGTTGTTAAGTTTCCATGGCTGAGGTGTGACTTCAGTAATCAGCTGCCACACTCAAAAATGGGGGTAGGTAGAAGCATTCTGGCTTTTAGGTAGAAACTGAAGAGGACAGCAGTCATCGGTGGAATCTCTAATAGAGTATTTACTGAAGTGATAGGTTAGAGGTGCTAGGAGAGCATGGGTTACTAAGAGGTTGGGGGATGCATTAATTATGACAGGGACTTTGGGAGTCAGGGTGGATGTTGGAGGTGAGTGTGGCATGGAAGAAGGATTTATAAATAAAGACTGTTGTGGGCAGATATTGGAGTGGGTTGTTCTTTTCACATACAAAGGACAGGCTGTCTGTGTAAGCAAGATGTGCACAGGGTGGTGGGTGACTTATTTGTAAGTTTTGAAGATGGACTCCCTGGGCCACTATGCCTCTGACAGGGGGAGGAGGGGACAGCCCAGTTGTTCCTGGGGCATGTTATCCACTGGACTTTAGCACTGCTGTCCCTGGGCATGGCTGTTCCCCAATTACAATTGGCTGCTGTACTGTTTGGTAACTCTGCTCCCAAACAGAAAGCCTTGACTGTGGTTCAGGGTTGAAAGGATACTAAGGTGGCCATTTTCACACGAACAACTCCAGTTCAGAAAAAATACAACACTTAGAAGAAATCACTGGACAAGTTAAATTGCTTGTATTTATTTCATCATAGTGTGTCCAGAAAGGTAACAATAGAAATTGTACAATTTCAATGGCAATGCTGGATAATCAAGAAGCAAGAGCTACAGTGAGCTACTGGCCCCGGCATTCCCCCTGAGGAAGGCTGGGATAGCTGAAGTGCCAGGGCCAGTAGCTCACTGTAGCTCTTGCTTGTTTGCTTGTATACTGGGTGTTTATACTGGGATTAGAATGGTAAAAGGCTATACAGCTCTTTTTAACTGTTCCCCACATCAGTGGGACCATTTGAAACCATTCTCTGTTAGCCACTTATCTAATTTAACCTTTAAGGTAGATACTGAAGTACAGCTCACTATATCAATTGACAGAGTATGCCATAGTCTTTCAGCTCTATGAATAAAAGAAAAATGGCCTACATTCTTTTTTGCCATGTCCAATCTAATTTGTTTTTTATGACCCCTTAACTTTTCTGGTTTAACTTGTATATTAATTCCCATGTTATTTCTTAAGCCTTGATCTGACATAATTTTGAACATGATTAGTAAATCTCCTCTAACTCTTTGTTGCAGTGAAAACAGTCTAGTTCTACTAAGTCTAGTTTCATAGTTCAATGTTTTCATTGATCTGATCATTTTTGTAAACTTTCGCTGGACTTTTCCCATTCCATTTATTTCTCCTTTCTTGTAGGGGAACCATAACTGAGACACAAAATCCAGGTGCAGTCTTACGTACGTTTTGTACACAGGAAACAAACATCTCATAGATTTATTAATAAAACATCTTTGGATATTCTTAATCATAAAGTTAGCCATTTTTTATAATGTGTGTCCTGTGTGGCTTGAATTCTAATTTATTATCAACTATTATACCGCAGTCTTTCTCATGGCTGATCGCCTTTAAGCTATTGCCATTTATTGTATAAGTTTGTGCCTCGTTGGATCTGCCCAAGTGCTTGACTGTGCATTTGTTAATGCTGAATGGCATTGTTTTTTTTCTTTTACCAGTCTTTGATCTTTTTTAGATCATGCCTCATGTTCTTCTGTTGTATTAAAGTACCTACTGGCCCACCTAATTTGATGTTACCTGCAAATTTCACAGTAGTATTGACAATGCCTTCATTTAGGTCAGAGATGTATAAAGAGAACAGCGCTGGCCCCAATACCGAGCCCTGTGGTACTCCACTAGTAACTCCTACAAGAGCTGAGTACTCACCTACTACTCTTACTGACTGCTCTCTATTTTCTAATCAGTTTTTAGTCCATCTAATCAACCTACTGTCTACTCCCAATGAGGCCATTTTTTTAATTCAATTCTTATGTGGTAGTTTATCGAACGCTTTTTGAAAATCTAAATAAATGACATCCATAGGTATATTGTTGTCAAGTGCCCTATTAATTGTTTCATAAAAGCATAAATGGTTGGTAGTGTAACCTTTCTGTTTCCTAAACCCATGTTGTGTGGTGTCGACTAATCCCAAACTAGTTATATTCTCTTCAAACTTTAGCTTTAGGAAACTTGTTAGCAATTTTACATAGAATTGCAGTTACACTGACAGGCCTGTAATTGGATGTATCAGATCTGGCATTTCTATTGTTACCTTTCTGAACACACTATAATGGAATAAATACAAGCAACTTGCTGTAATTTAAAATGTCCAGTGATTTCTTCCTGAGTGCTACTGGATTGTATTGTTTGGTGACTAGTGTCCGTCTGCTACACTGTTTGGCATCCTGTGAGCGGACCGCGATGATGTCAGTCACAATCACTGGCCTGCCTCTCCTCAGTGTGATCCCAGTACCTTGTTCAGGTGACCTGAGGACAGGTAAAAATGGCAACATCAATTCACAAATCTATAAGAATAAGTAAATGTGTCTAAACATAAAAAAAAACAAGTAATTATGCAGGGACCTAAGGCCATTATTCTAAACATTTTCTCATGCAATGTGGCTGCATGCACAAATGTTAAACTTTGTTTGCAGAAAAAATGCCTGTCCAGAATTTCTAGGAACAACACCAGAATTTATGATAGTCATAAATTCTGGGGAAGTCCATCTGTTCAGGCATTTTCTGGCAAAAAAGGGTACGAGTACTGTATTTGGCTCTTGACTATAACTTTAAATGCAGGACATTACTTTGTGCTTCAGCTCCCTGCTTATCAGTGACACAAAAAAGACAAGTTGCATAGAAACACAGAAACACAGAAACACAGACTTTGACGGCAGATAAGGACCGCTTGGCCCATCTAGTCTGCCCATTTCCCTACCTACAGGATAGGCCGCAGATCCTAGTTAACCAACAGCCCATTTCTTCCTACCCCCCCCAAGAATTGCCTTATGTCTGTCCCATGCATTCTTGAATTCTCCCACAGTTTTAGACCCCACAACCTCCTCAGGAAGGCTGTTCCATGCATCCACTACCCTCTCTGTGAAATAATACTTCTACATTGCCCCCTGAACCGCCCTCCTTCTATCTTTAAATTGTGTCCCCTTGTTCTTGCACGTCTCTTTTCTGAAAGATGCTACCTCTTGGACTTTGTTGATTCCACTGAGGTACTTAAAAGTTTCTATCATGTCCCCCCTCTCCCTTCTTTCCTCAAGGGTATACATATTAAGCTCCTTTAGTCTCTCCTCATACGGCTTCTCTTGCAGATCCTGCACCATTTTAGTTGCCCTCCTCTGAACTGCCTCTATCCTGTCTATGTCCTTGCGGAGATGGGGTCTCCAGAACTGGACACAGTACTCCAGATGGGGTCTCACCAACTGTCTGTACAGAGGGATAACAACTTCCTGTTTTCTGCTGCTGATGCCTCTCCCTATATATCCCAGTATACCCCCAGCCTTCCCTACTGCCTTCTCACATTGCTTGCTAACCTTAAGGTCATCTGATATGATTACCCCCAGGTCCCTTTCCTTTTTTGTTGTTGTTACTACCTCCCCACCCATTGTGTAATCTTCCCTTGGGTTCTTGTTTCCCAGGTGCATTATTTTGCACTTCTTTGCATTGAATCCTAGCTGCCATACTTCTGACCATTCCTCCAACCTTGCCAAGTTCAGTTGGGACAGAGGAAATATTTGACAAGAAATCCAAAGCATCCCTGAAATTCTGAGGCATTGAAAAGTATAGGAGGTGGAAGATAAGAAAGGAAAACATGTGGAGGTAAAGGAGAGAAGAAACAAATGCACGGTGTATGAAGGATTTAAGACAAACCGTATCTAAATATTCACCTGTTACCTAAATTTATTACTATTTATTATTAATTCTTTGGTAACCAGCTAAGGCTTACTAGGCAAAAAGTTCCTGTATTTAGGGGTGACCTGAGAGCACTAAGGTGGTTAAATGACTTGCTCACAGTCACACAGTATGTTGCAAGTAGTGGTTGTCGGACTCAAACCTAGTCTGCTGAATGTACCAAGCTCATTCACAGCTCATTAAGTACTTGTCAACATAGTAAAGAATGGTGAACACAGTTCCAAAAGAGATTCTGCAAAAAGGACAAGGGTCATTTCAGTACCCTGAAATGAAACTAGACTGTAAGGCACCCTCAACATATCAAGCTTTTTATGAGAAATAAACAGTGCACTGAAATCAAGCTCTGAGAGTTGAATGGGTGGATTGCTTGCTCTTAATAAGCAACCCTCCATAAGCAGCATGTAACAGATTTTTGCAATACGTTTTCTTAGCCTTTCAATGAAATAATAAACACACAGTGCTGGCTGGACAAAAAACAACAACTGGTACTAATCAACTGACTATGAGAGCAGATCGGTAGTAGAAAAAGTGACATCATAGTGGTACACAAAGGGTTTTGTGCTAGGTGATGTCATCGTCAAAACTGAGCACAGAAAAACAAACAAACCCTGCACTATTCCAGAATCTGCACTGTATTTGGAAACATGCTAGTATTGTGACATGCATGGCTAAACATTGGTTTCTCAGGAACTGCAGTCAAGGTGAAAGGCAGGCTGTCAGAAGTCAAAAGAAGTTTCTGATTGCAGCCTCTTGAAATGTTTATTGAAAAAGAAAATGAAAACATTGACGTACCATTTCAAAAACATAGGGGGTCTACTTGTAACAGTTGCTCTGTTTTGTGTCTTGCAGTAAATAATTCAGATTGCACATAAAAAATGAGGTCTACATGCACAGCTACATTTCTACAGCTCTGCACTGTACAGGCCAACAAACATCTCCTGGTGCCAAGCCCCCAACCCTTCTTCTTAGCCTTAGGGAGCATCTATCAATTTCAATCCTCATGGGATTCTGAACAAATCAACTTACATAGCATTACTGCATTCCCTTTTTAAAAGTGATAAGCTTGCAGCACAGAACATCAGATCAAATGTAACAAGACAGTCTTCTTCTACTAAATACCTACTGGTGAAGATCACTGTGCTAGTACATCTTCTAGGTTATGGGTCTCTACCACTCATATTTTCCTAGCTAACTGAGAATAGGCAATGTTTTACAAGTCTCTGTCAGCCTTTCAGGTCACTCGATATGTCTGGTAGGTGCTGAAGTCAGCACTGATTTCTTGGACACTGGCTGAAAAAACAGATGGAGATTAGGCATGGGCATTTGATGGGTAGCTGGGTCAGGTAGTGTAGGTATCACCTATTTTTGCCCAGGTAGCACAGTTCGGGTTATGTACTACCCTACCTGACATAACAGTGTAATTCTCGGGTCAGGTAGTTGGAGGCAGGTAACAGTTAAAGGACTTTCAGGCTGGAAACAGGCATTAAAAGGGCAACCTGTGGGATTCTTCACAGAGCTTACAGCAGAATAGGAGCGCTTGACACTGGGCTGATCCTTAATTGATCAGTGGTGGCTAAAGGGCTGTGCTCTGTCTGCTATGAGCCTGTGTGGCACAAACAGAGCAATCTGAAAGCAGCTTCGTGGGTGGTCTCAGCAGTAAAGAGTTGTGTTTAAAGGTTGAAAAAAAAGCTACACTACATAAACTAGGAGTCAGGAGCAAAATTAAGGAATAAATAGTGGGGGACTGAGACACTCTCAGGGGGAGTTGGTGAAACAATCTCAGAGGGGGGTGAGGATCAGCCTCTGTCAAAGAGGTAATGCTGGGGAGAGAACAGAGCAGCAAGGTGGGAGAAAACACAGACAAAAACACAGAAGACAGCTGGTTTAAGTTAAAAGTTGAAACTTTATTACACTGTTTGTTAGGTGCCCATGTGCCCTATCATTTATTACTGTGACCTATTTAACTACACTGTCTCTGCAGCAGTTAGTGAAAGCCTTTTACAACAGTATTACACTGTTTGTTAGGTGTCCCTTAGCCCCAAGTTCTGTCATTTATTACTGTGACATAGTCAGATACACTGTCTGCCTCTGCAGCATAGTGAAATCATTTTATTGCTGTAGTACACTGTTTGTTAGGTGCCAGAGCCCTGCCATTTATTACCGTGACATAGCTACACTGTCTCTGCAGCAGTTAGTGAAAGCCATTTATGGCTGTATTACTCTATTTGTTAGATGCTCCCATGGCCCAAACCCTGTCATTTATTACTGGAACATAGTAAGCTACACTGTCTGTCTCTGCAGCAGTTAGCAAATCCTTTCATGGCCGTACGTTAGGTGCCCCCAAGCCTTGTCATTTATTACTGTGACATAGTCAGCTTCAGCTACACTGTCTGCCTGCCATGGGTATAATTTTTGGAAACAGCAAGCAGCCTCACTCAGAGCAGCAGTGCCTCTCATACCTACCTCATCAATGCCCTCCATGGGTATATTTTTTGGAAACAGCAGCAGGCTCATTCAGAGCAGCTGCACTCTTGGTTCTGCATCAACAATGCCCACCATGGGTATAATTTTTAGAAACAACAGCAGGCTCCATCAGAGCAGCTATGCCTCTTGTACCAACCTCAGCAATGCCTGCCATGGGTATAATTTTTGGAAACAGCAGCAGGCTCACTCAGAGCAGCTGCACCTCTTGTACCTGCCTCAGCAATGACCGCCATGGGTATAAGTTTTGGAAACAGCAGCAGGCTCAATCAGAGCAGCTATGCCTCCTGTACCTACCTCAGTAATGCCCACCATAGGTATAATTTTTGGAAACAGCAGCAGGCTCACTCACAGCAGCTGTGCCTCTTGTACCTGCCTCAGCAATGCCCACCATGGCTATAATTTTTGGAAACAGCAGCTGTCTAAATCAGAGCAGATGTGCCTTTTGTACCTGCCTCAGCAATGTCTGCCATGGGTATAATTTTTGGAAATCTAACAAACAGTATAATACAGCCGTAAAAAGATATTGTTTCACTAACTGCTGCAGAGAGGGGCAGAATAGCTGACTATGTCACAGCAATAAATGACAGGGGTCGGAGCACCTAACAAACAGTGTACCAGTATACAGCCTACAGTCAAAAACAGTCTTTCACATTTTTGTTATGGTCAGGGTAGGGTAATAGGGTGTAGAACAGGGTAGTAACTACCCAACCCAAACCAACTGCCCATTTTTCATTAGAGAATGTTTAGGGTAATTTTGGGTAGACTACAGATACCCATGGGTAGTATTTAGGGTCAGGTATTTTACTACCTGCACATGCCTAATGGAGACTAGGATGGATCAGATGGTTCTTGTCCAGTCAAACTAACTGGATTATTTGTATCAGCACTTAAGGCCAATGACCCCCCCTTAAGCTGGATTAGAGATGACTTCTGTTACATCCACACAGTTTCTGTGAACCACCAGCCCTTGCGCTGTTTTCACTTCATGCAAACAAGAAGCAACAAAGACGGTGATTGTACATTCCTGATACCATGAGTTGTTCAGTTTGTGTAGTTGTGGAGTATCACTTCTGTTTCCTATACTGGACCTTTCAGTTCTTCAATGTCTCTGTCAAGCTACCATTTTTGCTTGGCTCTATGCCTTTCCTTCTGCAATGCATGCAGCTCTGCTGAGTCCACAGTTAGAATGTTGCCCTTTATTGGTACATTAGATTGGCGTGAAGCCTGCGTCCCATAAGCAGCTGAGTTAGTGACCACCCACTTACAAGAGGAGTTGCTTTGATGGGCCAGGAGTCCCTTATATCAGTCCTCCTTACCCCCCAATGCTTGCTTTAAAATACTCTTTACTGTTTTAACTGAGTTCTTAATCAGCCTATTCGATCTAGGAAAATAAAGACTAGAAGCAGAGTGTACAAAATCTAGCTTTAAGCAAAGTCACTGAACTGTGTACTCCTAAAGGAAAGACCATTGTCTATAAAGAGCTCCACTGGCACTCTGTCTAACAAAAGACGCTATCAGTCCATGAAGTACCATTCAGCCATGCATGCAGACAATGTTTTGTAAGTTACTTTAATAAAGTAATCAATTACAGTTACTAGTTACTTTCAAATAATTGCAGTTACTGTTGCATAATACTTTTGTATAAAAAGTAATAGGTAACTAAGTAATATCACTTTTGATGTTACTTTATATTACTTTTGATAAATTGGTTATGTTAGTAGTAAATATATGCATGAGCTTAGGGTGCTCCAAAAAAGTATACTGGGGTAATAAATGAGTTTGTATGTTATTTTATTTCACATTTTCCTAGTTCACTAAGATTAAAAAAGAACATTCTTTCTTTCGTGTTTGTAATTGATTCAGGAATTATTGGCCGGAGAGTATCAGTTACCGGGAAACTGACGACATAAATCGAAATCTTGCAACTCTAACATAACATTTACTTAACTCCACCCACTCATTTGGCCCCTACCTTTGGGAATGACAGGTATGGGGCCAGTACAAATGCACAGGGCTAGTCACAGTGTGAGTTAAAAAATACTCACCTAGAGCAATTTAAAATTTGCAGCATGTGAAATGCTAGGGCCCCAGAAAATATACTAAACCATGTCTGAATGGGCAAAGTGAGGGACATTCCTCCAACATGTGGAACAATTGAGAGGGATGGACAGAGGGGTTCTGAGGGTACAAAAAGTGAGACATGTCCCTCTTAACAGTTGAGAGGGTGGACAGAGTGGTTCTGACAGGTACAATGAGGGACATCCTTTGTAATGTGGCCAGTTAAAACTCATTCGTTACTGGTCAGCCATTTTGTGTCAGGTCAAGCAATGGATGATTCGGACTTCATGCAAAGGTATTGGAAGACAGAGACAGACAGATGGTTCAAAGAAGTACAATAACGGACATCCTTCCCCAAAATTAGGACAGTTGAGAGGGATTCTGAGGGGTACAATGAGGGGTGGCCCTCATTTAGAACAGTTGAGAGGGATGAACAGAGGGTTCAGAGGGATAAAATTGGGGACATTCTTTCCCTCATTTGGGACAATTGAGACTGTGGTAGTAACCTGTAAGAGACCTTCATGATGATGTCAGTCTCTGGTTATATCACTAGCTGCTGATATGGTGATCTCTCTGGATGTCCTTGCACCTAACTCCCTTTCTGGATGTGATCTGCCCTATTCCTCTGCCTGAGAATTTCCCACCAGCAATGATAGATCCAGACTGTTGCATCTGGGGTTGGTACTCTTTGCAATATCGTCTGCAAATGATTTTGGATTCAGGATTATGGTCATTTTCTGATTTGCAGATCTCATTTAGCCTGAGACAGCAAGAGTTTTTCAGATATCTGCAAATCTGGCACTTTTACCAGACTCTGCCTTTGGGGTCTCGTACCATCACATCACACCTTGCAATCATAACTTACTTCCTGTCTTCTTTAAAACAGGGCTATCCTCGCATATGATTTCCCACTTATACCAGTTCACCCCTATAGGTGTAACAATCATTTTAGTGACACTGATATGGGTGCAGGCAATACACCACCTGGCTCTACAGCACCGTGCATTGTGGCTCCGTGGAGCAAGAGCGCCAAAGCACCGTCCAGTAAAACATTCCTGGCTGTGCCCCCCATGCCCCCCACAACTAAATATAACAAACTCTGGGGTGGGCATGTCCTGAAAGGGAGGAAAATTGTTAGGGCACCAAAGACATGTGAGTGCAGGGCGATCAAAAATCAACATCTCCCCTATCACTCTCGCCCTTGTTCCGGCACCCTAATTGCGGTGCCAAAATTCAGTCACCGTGCTAATGGGTTACCCTTATACCAGGCATTCCAGGACAGCCTGGGTGAAACCTCCATGGAAATAGCTCACAGATGGGAGGAGAAAATGGAAGTAGCTCTCTCACTGGACGTGCCTTGCCACAGCAAAGCTGGTCAGCTCCCATCAGTGGCGGGAGTACAGTTGGAAGCAGTTGGTCCACTATTTCACCAGCCGTTGCTATGCACTATTTTCCTGCCCACTCTGTGGCTTGCTGGCCAAAACTGGAGGGAAACCCAAGCAATGCATACTCATATCATGTGGACCTGTCTGGTACAATCTGAAAACAGAGCCAGCAGAACTATATAGCAGACCTATCGGGCTCACTGTAGAATTATATTTATTCCTGCAATACCCATGGGGATTTCAGGACACACACTTGATACCTCCTTGGTATCTTCCTTACAGCAGCAAAAAAATTCATCACCTGCTGCTGGTTAACACACCGACCACTGGACATCCTTGTCTGGGGTACTGTTGTGTGACAAATTTATACTATGGAAAAATCACTTTCTTTCTTAATGACTGCTGTGAGAACTTTAATTTCAGAGGGACCTCCTGGCTCCTTCATGCCATGAGTTAGGATACGACATTGGTCCCTTGATACTAAATTCGAAGGGAGACCTAGACTGGTGACCCCACCATTTATGAACTCGAACTATATTACTAAAGGGGTGCAATGCCAATCCCCCCATGACCAAATTTTTCTTAAATGATTGTCGACCTCCTCTGAAGGATTTTGCTATTAAAAACTCTTATCAGCCATATGCCCACTCTTGATCTGCGCCTTAGATTATGGGTTTGTCATTGTTAGACTAATTGTTCCACTGGGGGGGGTTTACTGTATATGCTATGTATAATGAATAACTTTTACCAGCCTGCACTGACATTATTGTACTGTATTTTTCATTGTAGACCATTCTGAAAAATGTTATTTAATAAAAAATTAACTTACAAAAAGAGACTGAGGTAGTAGGTCTGTCATCCAAAAGGCTAGAAAGCCTATTACAAGTACAGGATCAGATCCACATAAACTTGTATTTATAAGAGTCCATGAAAGTCCAGGGAAGCACAAAGGCATGTTCCTTGACTATCTCACATCATTGCAAGTAACATGCCTCATTTTGCCCATAGAACTCTTATATATTCATTCCTCTTTTTTATTTCCTATTAGGGGATATCTCATTTCATTTTACCCATCAAAACTGTTCTATCTCACATGGAAAAAGATGCTGTTCCAGACACAGAACTTAGAGAGGGTGTGCTCTCAAACACCTCCCCCAACCCCAATTAGCTTCATCTTCCAATTACCGGTCAATAGCACTGCCACTGCCAGGCCAAATATCCGTGCTTTAAAAAAATACATCAACTAATCAACTAGTACACTACACAAACACATCTTGCGGATGATGACACCCCCCCCCTTTGCCTAAAACCAAACCAGCAATACAGGAACACAGGATGCAGTACTGTGTGAGCAAGCTCTGAGGGTGAGCCTGCCTGTGCCAGTCAGCCATTAATATTAGCAACCAGCTCTGACCAGCCTGTCTGTAGCATAACCATTCAATGATGTGATGCTGGCTTCATGGCTGTTAAGTTAACTTATAGTACTTTGGCATATAAATTACTGGATTTGTTTGCAGTTTCAGAAATAAACATTGAGACAGCCCACTGGTCTATTGGTGGATGGCATTGTATCACATTGACAATATATATTAGAGGCAGCAGGTTGCGTTTGCTTATGGTATGCCCAGGCAGCTCACCCAGCGGTTTTAAGACCAGTCTCTTTTGTGAGCTCAGCTACTTACTGACTTTTTGGCTGCTGCAGAACTGTTCACTCCTCTCTCTGCCTCTCTTTGCCTTAGTCTCCGGACCATTCTGGCAAGTCAATGGCTCGTGTGTGATGGTGGGTGGGCAGGCAGATAAGCAGCCTGTCATTGGTGGTTGACACGTGGTGGTGGTGGGAAGCAGTGGGAAAACAGCACTGCCAACAGTCAGACTTGACTGACTCCATTTTTACGTTCGCTTACGTGCACGCACAAGGAACATTTTGGGAGAGTAGCACACTTGGAGGTGTGCCTCTCCCATCCAATGCAGTGCTCCCTTGAGCAGACATGGCGGTCCTGCACCAATGGGTGCAGGAGCTCTGTATGACAGCGGTGTTCCTCTGCTTCAAAGGAAAGCACCGTTGCCATACTAGTACCCTGTCACTGCCCCCCTCGCATCATGCACTGCCCCCGCATCGTCACACCACCCCCCAAACTTTGGTGCCACGCTGGGGCCCACCCAGGCGTGGCACGTTGCTGGCGGGTGCCCAATCCCCATTGGCTCCACGCCTCCCCAAGCCATCCTGCTGCCATGCTGGGAGCCCACCCAGTGTGGCAAACATGCGTTTTTGTCGACGGTGCCCGACTTCCTGTCGGCCTCGGCCCTCTGCCGTAGTTTGCCGGACGGGTGCCTAATTCCCCGTCGTTCTCCTCACCCCAGCCATCTTCTGCCACGCTGGGAGCCCACCCCATCATGGCAAACGTCCCACATAGTCTTTTTTTTGTTTGTTAAACCTGTAAAATAAAAACGGTCCCTGCGGCGCGTCCCAGCCCCCACAACCGCACCCACCAGTGCACTTTAGCCTCCACCCCCCCACCCATGCCCCCTCTGGACTCTGGCGCGGCGATCTTGGTGGACCGGGAACACGTCTGCACTCTTCAAAGCGACGCGAACTGAGGAAATGCTGGTAAGCTGTATAATGGGCTAGATGGGGTTTCAACTTATTGCATATCTCAGTCATTTTTTGGAATTTTGCACCAAATTTTCAATGTGGGGTTTTTGGGACCCCTTCTCATGAGTGATGTCACTGTCATCATGTTATTCAGGCCCGAAGGGTGATTTCGCAGGCACTGAGCAGTCACTGCTCGAAATCACCCTTCGGCCTCGAATAACACCATGACAGTGACATCATTCATGAGAAGGGGTCCCAAAAACCCCAAGTTAAAAATTTGGTGCAAGAATTCCATAAAACGACTGTTTTACGAGCGTGCTTTGCGCAGTTCCTACGCAGGCTCGTAAGTTTGCTAATTTTCAACATTTTCAGTCCAGATTTTCAACATTGCCATTTTATCACACCTTCTTATGAGTTGTACAGCTGTCATTTTTCACATCTCACCCAAAATGTGTTTCCGCCCATGTAGTGCACAATGGGCAGTCGAGTAAGTAGGAAATCAATGTATGGAAACATTAAGAAAATCACAGTGACACTGTTCATGAGCAGAGGTCTTAAAATGGCTATGTTGAAATTTGGTGAAAAATTCTAAAATGACTGTTTTACGAGCGCATGCTATGAGTTCCTATGCACGCCGTACGCTTGCGACTTTTCAACATTGCACTCACATTTTCAACATTGCCATTTTACCACACCTCCTCATGAGCAGTACAGCTGTCATTTTCACATCCTGCCCAAAATGTGTTTCTGCCCATGTAGCCACAATGTTTATTTATTTATTTATTTGTAAAATCAGTTTACAACCTTTGAGCCAGAGGCTCGTTTCCAAAGGTACTTCATCACATAAAGACATACATTGTGTTTTTGGTTACATAGCGTAGGTTTGCAAAACAATAGGCGTTCAACAGAGGCGCCACGTCACACTGTGGTCAGACAAATACATTTGGGTTACAGGGTACATGTAATTGAGAACAGGTATTACACAAGTTGGTATCAATAGTGAGCAATCTAATAGGTAAACACTGAAACAGCTGGCACTGGCCAGGTTAAACATAGGCACGGTGTACAGGGAAGTGGTGGTGGGGATGGCTAGGTGGAGAGCCGCCCGGAGGGCGTTGTCAAGACAAGTAAAGGTGGAGCTACTTTCAGAGACAGGAGCGAGTCACAGTGTTGATGATGTGGTTTCGAAGGGTGGTTTTGAACTTGGAGATGGTGGTGGCATTGGTGATGGGGGCAGGAGAGAGTTAAACCAGGTTGGGGCTCTATAGCAGAAGAACCTCTGGCCACGGCTGGTTCTTGATCTGGGGACTATTAGAGTGGTCTTGTTGGAAGACACGTGTTTGCAATAGTGGGAGGGCTCTGGTGGATGGATGCGTTACCCCAGGGGAAGCCAGTAGGGTTTTTTGTGAGGAGACAGGTTTGGTATTGGAGCCGTTCATCCAGGGTAAGCAATTTAGCCTCGACATACAGCTGACAGGTGTGTGTGAGCCTGGGGGCACCAGTAATCAATCTGCAGGCTTTGTTCAGAGTTAAGTGAATTTTTTGGAGTGCAGTGGTGTCGGCAGCACCATAGACTGGTAGACCATAGTCTACAAGGGACAGAACAGATGATGTAACAGCGAGCCGGAGAGCATTTGGGGGAAGACAGGTTCTTTGGTGGAAGAGAATGCCAAGCCGTGTGTTAGTGGCGGATGTTAGGGCATTGATGTGGTTGTGAAATGTGAGGGCTGAGTCGAAGGTAACCCCAAGGTATTTGTAGGAGCAGACTTGTTCCAGGGCTGATTGGTACTTGGAAGGATATAGAGTGGGTGGTTGCTAGCTTTGTTTTGGGGGTGGGAAAAGAGCATAGCTTTGGTCTTTTTAAGATTGATGACGAGTCTGCACTCCTTAAACCAAGCTTCGGCACTGTTGAAAGACTGCTGTAGGGTGTCCTGGAGGGAGACGGGATTGCGGTGGGTGGCAAAAAGGACAGCGTCATCTGCATACAGTAGAATTTTGCCAGGGCATGCACTGGGCAGGGTGTTCAGATAGGCGAAGAGAAGGGGCTCAGGATGGAGCCTTGGGGGACCCCAGAGTGAATGGGATGGGTATCAGAGACTGTGCTATTGATTTTTACACACTGTGATCGAGCGTCAAGATAGCTTGTGCACCATGCTAGGGGGCCAGCCGAGAGACCAGTGTGGCAGAGTGCATTCAGCAGAAGTGGATGGGAGATGGTGTCGAAGGCCTTTGAGAGGTCGATGAACACTGCACCAGCTAGGGAGCTGGTATCCAAGGAGGAGTGTAGGAAGTTGGAGAATTCAATTAGGGCAGTGCTGGTACTGTGACCAGCACGGAAGCTATGTTGCTCTGGGCATAAGATGTTATGCTTAGCCAGATAATCAATGATTTGAATGGCCACCACTTTCTCCAGGGCTTTAGAGATGGGGGGGGAGGATGGAGATTGGCCGGTAGTTGTTGGCCGATGACCTGTCACCCCTTTATGAATTGGTGTGATAATGGCTGTTTTCCAAGCTGTGGAAAATTGTCCCAGGCAGAGTGACTGGTTAATTAGGCTGGTGAGTGGGGCAAGGACTTCATCTAGCACCAGCCTGAGGATACTGGGGTCCAGTGAGTCACTGCCGGGACTGTTACCATTCAAAGCTTTGATTAGGATGGGTCTGGCTTCCCGGGTGGAAATCTTGCACAGGTGGAAGCTGGGGCACTGGAGGACAGGGGGAGGTTGGTTGGGGGGAAGGTCAAAGAAATTACTAGGGAGGACTGAGCTAAGGTCAGTGAAAGCGGTGTTGAACCAGTTAGCTATGGTGGCAGGCTCGGTGGTGGTAGTGCCATTTCTAGTGAGCTGGGATGGGGCAGGGGAGCGAGCTTTTCGTTGAGTTGCTAATATTATCCCAGAAAGTCTGGGCGAGCCCAGGAGGAGGTAAGGAGGCCTGGTAATGGTCGGCCTTGGCTTTCCTGATGGCCCATGAGCACTTATTCCGGGCTGCATTGTAAGCCTGCCTATCAGACAGAGCGACCCATTTCAGTGGCAAGGTGCCAGAGGTTATCCGATTTCTTAGTAATTGTAGAAGGGCCGGGCTAACCCAAGGTGCATTCTGTTTTGGACCAGATTTTGGTGAGGGTGCAAAGAGATCACAGAGCCATGTTGAAGGTGTGAGTGAAGAAGGCGAGGGCAGTGTCAATGTCGGGTTGCATGATGAATGGGGACCAGTTTATCTGGGTGAGGAATACTTTAAGTTTTTCAGCCCACCAGGGCGGAGGTGCCTGAGGGTGGTCTGGGCTTTGGGTTTGGGATTGGAGACTGCCCAATGAAATAGGATAGGGGAGTGGTCACTTAGGGAGTCTGGGAGAACCTGGATGTTTTGGATTTTATGGGGTCGGTTAGTTATAATAACATCCAGAAGGGTGCTGGTACCTCTCTTAGGGTTTATTCTTGTGGTCTGGGTGACGAGTTGCGTCAGGTCTTGGGTGGAAAATGAGTCTCTGATTGCCGAAGAGGAGGTGCTGAGCCAATTTACATTAAGGTCCCCAACTAGGATTTGCTCCGCCTTATGGTGGAGGGTTGCCAGGTAGTCCGTTAAAGATACCAGGGCCGGGTGCTGGTTCTTTGGGGGAATGTAGGCTGTGGTGAGATAGAGAGGGCTCCTAGAGGGGTCCGGGGTGAGTTTGAGGGTAAGAGCCTGGGCCCCATTTTCAAGGGCAGGGGTGGGGAGTGCATGTCCAAGTATTGTGTCCCTAGTGTAGATTGCACAGCCTCCCCCTTGTTTGCCTACTCGGTCCTCCCGGTATAAGGTATAGCCTGGGAGGGAAACAAATGAGTCAGGGGTAGATTTGGACAGCCAGGTTTCAACCAGGGCTATGATGTCTGGTTGATGAGCCAAGGCCCAGCACTGTACGGTGTCAAATTTCTTCAGCAGGCTGCACTATGTTCATGGAGGCTACTGAAGACCAATGGGCTGGGTGGGTGGGTGGGAGGGCAGGGCCTGGGTTGGGATGTATGTTCCTGTTGGGAGTAGAAGAGAGGTGCTCTGGTCAGAGGGTGCCAGATGGAGACTTTACCGGGAGTGATGGGATGAGGAAGGGGTTTCGTAGCACAGGGGTAGGTAGGGCAGCACAGGCAGGAAGGCTTGCATGATCAAGTGCAAGGGAGCTGGGGGAGAAAGGTAATGTCTGGATGGGGTGAGGTGGAGAGGAGCATATGGGGTGTGGAGGAGGAGGGAGGGGGAGGATCAGTGGTAAAGGAGGAGGGGAAGACAGGAGGGTAGGTAGGAACACTGGAATAGTGAGGCTGAGGGTTAATAGGGACAATAGGGTTGGTGGAAGGCAAAAGAAGGAGGAGGAGAGGAGAGAGGCTGGTGAGCAGAGGGTGCACATGCATAGTTGGTAAGGGTGGGGGAGCTGAAGTGAGGAAAGAATGGGGTACTAGGATGATAGAGGGGAGATAGTAGTGAAAGGTCACCTCTAAGCCTAGTTGCTGCTATGGTGTAGTGGCAGGGCTGGTGCCTGAAGTGCACAGAGTACTAGGTTCAAGTCTTGACCAGGGTAGTAGGAGGGAGCCCAGCCAATGGCTGTAGTAACAGGGAGTTGGGTTCAAGGTCTGCAGAAGCACTCAGATAACACTTTAGCAGGGTTAGAGCATTTTTAGAGTTTTGAAATCCTGCAGTAATAATAGACAGCTGTGCTAGCCTAGTGGTGGGACTGCTGACTTTGAAAGTAAGGGTGCAGGGTGCAAAGGCAGCAAGAGAGAAGTGGTAAACTTATATTTTTGCAGGTGGGGGGGTAAGAGACTAAAAGGCATAGAAAGTAGGAATAAAATAGGTAGGCAACGTGGTCCAGAGGTAGAGCTGCTGACTCTGACTGCAAGGGTACTGGGTTTGAGCACAGCTCAGGGACAGAGTGTAGAAAGTTTTTTTAATTCAGAAAAGGAGGGAGGAAGGGTTAAGAGTTTGAAAGTAGAGGAAGATGTTGGCCTGGTTCATTGGCTTAGTGGTTAGCCAGTAGACTTTGGACAAAAGGGTACTAGGTTTGATGCTAGCAGGTGCTTAGTGGTAGGCTGATGGAAGAAGTGAGGAAAATAGGTGGTAGAAAGATTCAAAGGGAACTGCAGTGACTTCTAGTGGGTCAGCTTTCAAGCAGTAGCTAGGAGGGGTAGAGAGTTGAAAGAAGAGCTAGAGTAGAGAGTGCAGTGACCCCTAGTGGTTGGTGTCTATAAGCTGCAAATGGGAAAGTGGACACTTAGTAAAAAGGAGGGTAGGTCATGTGATGTGACATGTGACCTGCCAGCAGCAATAAATGAAGTGCTGACCCTGGGTGGGAGGGTGCCTCACAACAGTCAGGCTGTAGTGCAAGACACTTTACCTCTTACAGGCTCTGGCAATCCCCAACTTCAGTCTCCACTGCTGGGCAGAGTTCTTAAGGGAGTGGGCTGCTTCAGGGCCTATACAGGGAGGGCAAACAAAGGAATCACATTAGTATGCAGTGGGCTAGATCAGGACCCTACTGCGCATGTGCCAACTATTGGGACTGTATCCCGATACAGGAGGCTACTGTGCATGCGCAAGATGGCAGACACAAACGCTACACATTCTATGCAATTCTACCACAGGTAAGCACTCTAACAACAGCATTTAAACAGCTACTAAATCACAGGATAACAGTACTAGATGAGCAGTAAACTAGCCCTTAAAGTAACACAGAAATAGCCCCCCAAATCCCTGTGCAGAGCAGTCCAGATATCCAGAAGCACAGTCAATCAGTCACTGTGTGAGGACAGAAAAACAGACTCCAGGCGATTAACTTTCTCCAACAGTCAGGCTGTAGTGCAGGACACTTTATCTCTTACAGGCTCTGGCAATCCCCAACTTCAGTCTCCGCTGCTGGGCAGAGTTCTAGTTCAATAGCAGTCGGTGTGCGAACTCAGTGTATGGGACACATTAAGAAAATCACAGTGTCACTGTTCATGAGCAGAGATCTTAAAATGGCTATGTTGAAAATTTGGCGAAAAAACTCCTACAAATAACTTTTACGAGCATGCGTTGTGCAGTTCCTATGCACGCTCGTAGGTTTGTGTTTCAATATTTTCAATCCAGATTTTCAACATTGCCATTTTACCACACCTCACTATGAGCAGTACAGCTGTCATTTCACATCCTGCCCAAGCGTCTTTCCGCCCATGTAATTGCACAATACGGCATGATCAATTAATGCGAAATCATATATAGGACACAGTAAGAAAATCACACTGACACTGTTCATTAGCAGAGGCTTTAAAATGGCAATGTTGAAAATTTGGTGAAAAAATTCCTAAAAATGGCTGTTTTACGAGCGTGTGTTGCACAGTTCCCATGCACGCTTGTAGGTTTGCAAATTTTCAATATTTCCACTCCAGATTTTCAACATTGGCATTTTACCACACTTCCTTATGAGCAGTACAGCTGTCATTTTTCACATCCTGCCCAAAACGTGTTTCCGCTTATGTAGCACACAATGGGGGTAACAAAAAGGTCATGCTGATAATTTATTGTGCAAATACCAGCAATCGGACAGGGCATTAGGGTAAATCACCATACATGCCAAACACCACTGCAAATACCTGCAAGCAAACGTTCGGCATTGACAAATGCTTGTTTTTAGTAGGTTAGTCTACTCAGGCTAGGTTGGTCCAAGCTCTAATCAGTTGTGATCACTAAGCTGAGTACTCTCGTGGCAGCATGGACACTGCTGACTTTGTGCTGTGGACTGACCACAGTCATCTTCACTACTTTACCGTTCCTCGAAGATGGTGAATAGCACCAATGAGGCTCATGTCAGTTTGATTATATTGCTTGTTGCTGAGATGTTTGTTTGTTGATACTGTGATTTTAACATTGTTAAGGTGCCTTGGTTTTTGAAAGGTGCCATACAAATAAAGATTATTATTATTGTTATTATTATGATGATGATGTCATACATGCTTGACTCCTCCTTCTGGCTTCTGCAAAGAGATGCACGGACAGTGATGTTCTGAGCCTCAATCAACCAACAGTCAAGCAACACAATCCACTGGCCAATCTGCCCTAACCAGCAGGGCAACAGTGACAGCCAAGCCACAATCAGCAGGTCACCAAGCAGGGATGGAAGGTGGCACCCTAATAAAAAAATATCACCAGGCACTGCAGTACATGGGGATTAAAACAAAACCATATTTAATGAACCACGGTGATTCCATGAATCAAAGGAAGTATTGGTCATGCACCATCTAGCCTGGTTCCCTACACCCAGACATGACCAAAAAGTAATATCACAAACTGTGTCACAGTAGTGTGTTACTTGTAAGAAAATGTAATCTGTAACTCTTTATATTTTCTTATAAATAATCGCTAATTACTACATGTGACATTGCAATATAATAACTGGTGATCCCTGTTATCAACCCGTTTTTGAGAACTGTAAAAAGTCGTATCAACCCGCAGGTTGATACGAAAAAAGACGTATCAACCCGCTTTTACAGTCTCGCGCCAAGAAGCCTACCTTTTCGCATTTCCAAACTGAACAGTTTCAAACACAGCAAAAGCAACATGGAGACCCGCTGCCAAAACGCTCCTACTTCCTTACTAGTAGGCATGCCCCCACACTAGCATGTTTATGTGATGTCAGTCTTTGAATAGCATGGGGGCGTGCCTATTAGGAAGTAGGAGCATTTTCGTCTCGCATCTCCTCGTAGTGGTAATATTTATATTTAATTTGTTTTGGTGCCAGTTATTATAAAAAATAAAACATATGCAGGGAATAGAAATGAAGTTTTTCCACACACCCTCGTTGTATGATAATACTTAAACCTCTCGAGCTTCACTCTCGAGGTTTACATATTATCACATAACTTGGGTGTGTGAAAAAACTCCATATCAACTCCCTACATATGCATTATTCTCTATGTACAGTACAAGTTGCATTAAACTGGTCCACCATTGAGTTGGTTTAGCATTGATTTTTAAAGATGGCAATGCATTGACAACTCGTATTGTTTTTAAGTGCTTAACCAGCTGAACAGCAATCTTTGTAAACTGTTTTTGCAACTCAGTTTGAATGCATCTGCAGTCCAATCACAGCGCAACGCAAAGCTACATTTTAACTCTTAAGAAACAGTTTGTGTAGGGCTTTGTGCTGGATCAAGCAAGTACGTAAATAACACTTACCCAGCTCAGTCAGAAGTGCAAGAACAACTCATTGAAGGAACAGTTTAATGTGACTTGTACTGTAATTAGATTACATTAACATGTTTTTTAATGCATTACTATCCAAAACTGCATATACAAAAGATAAACAGTCTCTGGATTGTTTGAGTGGTAATTAGTTGTCAGTCATTAAAATAGACAGATCCAGAAACAAATGATTTGATACCTTTTATTGGACGAACATGGATGTTACAGAAAAGAACAAAGTGCTCTAGCTTTTGAACCTACCCGGTCCTTCTTCAGAAGCTTTATGGTAGTTATTTTGAAAATCCCATAATATTAACACCAGATTATGTTGAAAAAACAGAAATAATTCTCATTGGTTTAACATATACATTTAAAACATAACAGAAGATTACGTCAGAGAAGCTAATTAACACCAGTATGCTTCTAACTGAGGAGCCTCAGAAGGGCAAAGGTTATCAAGAATCCTCAACAACCGGAGAGTTCTTCTCACATAAATTTTAAAATATCTCAGTATGCTAAGAAAGCATTCTAGTGATAAAAAACCTTGGGCTAGCATTCTCTGTAATACATGTAAGATGAGGATACAACTTACATTCCAAGTGTCCTGGTGTATTAAAGAATAGATAATGAGAGACAAAATCCCTGAAATTAGGTATAACTGCAAGTTGAAAAAGCACCCCAAATTAAAAATACACATATATACATGGTGCATGATAGTATCACTTGTAAGTGTAAGTGCCAAATAAAAATACTTGTCAAGGACCCCCAAGAAAATGAGACCATGAGCCTGATAACTGCAGATTTCAACACAGAGTCAATGTGTAACAAAAATGTACAGAATCAGTCTAAGGAATCTAAATGAAAAATTCCAAGGATGAAATCCTCCAGGCTCCCTACTTTTTTTCCCTTTCTCTCCCTCTCTCTCTCTCCTTGGGAAAGATACTGTAACTAGTAGGAATGAGATATACTGTATGTGCAAGAGTCATAATACAGCACCATTCACACCAATATTAATCATTACCCAAAGGGATTACACAGTTTAGGAACCCCAAGTAAATGAGGTACGCACCTTAATATGAGACAAACTGGTGGAGCTGCGGGGAGGGCTGAGAGGCTGTTTTAGTTGCTCCGTGACTGGTTTCAGGAGCATGCTGTGCTGTTAGGGCCTTGCGGTCCTTATCTGCCATCAACTTCTACGTTTCTCTGTTTCTAACCTCTCCATCAGGATTGTCTCCATAAGTTTACCTACTATGGAAGTGAGAGTATCAGGCCTGTAGTTACCTGGCTCATTCCTTGGACCACTTTTGTGGATAGTCAACACATGAGCCATCCTCCAGTCCTGTGGCCCACATCCTGTGTCCAGGGAGGTTTTGAACAGGTCCACCAGTGGTCTGGTCAACACCTCTTCCATCTCCCGCACTGGCCTAGGATGAATGCCATCAGGACCTGGTGCCTTGTCTGCCTTCAGTGCTTTCAGACCCTCTAGTACTCTACTCTCCAGGATCTCCACATCCATCACACCTTCCCCCCCTTCCTGGTCAACTGAGGTAGTGGACCACTCTCCTCCTGGACGAACACAGAGCAGAAGTATTCATTCAATGCTTCCGCCTGTTCTGCACCCTTTTCATAGAAACATAGAAACATAGAAGTTGACGGCAGATAAGAACTGCAAGGCCCATCCAGTCTGCCCATTTCTGTTTCTACCTTATAAATGTACCATTGGCCTTTGCTCTGTCAATGGCCTATCTATTCATACTCATCTGTATTGCTCCCTTATGCCTATCCCATGCCTGTTTGAAGCCCTGCATTGTATTCATATCCACCACTTCCTGAGGTAGGCCGTTCCATGCATCCATCACCCTTTCTGTGAAAAAGAACTTCCTCACATTATGCCTTAATCGGCCTCCCACTAATTTCATGCTGTGTCCTCTTGTCCTGCTATTTTTCTTATATTGAAACATGTTAGACTCTTTCACCTTGTTAATGCCCTTAAGGTGTTTGAATGTTTTGATCATATCACCTCTCTCCCTCCTTTGCTCTGGGGTATACATATTGAGCTCTGTTAATCTGTCCTCATATGTTTTCTGATGCAGTCCCTGCACCATTTTGGGTGCCCTTCTCTAGACTGCCTCAATTTGGTTAATGTCCTTGCGAATGTGTTTCCTCCAGTACTGCATGCAGTACTCCAGATGGGGCCTAACCAGTGTCTTGTAAAGAAGGATTATTACCTCCCTCTTCCGACTAGTGATACCTCTACTAAAATACCCCAACATCCCTCTAGCCTTAGCTACTGCTTCAGTGGTCTGCTTGGATGATTTCAGGTCATCGGTGATGATGATGCCCAAGTCTCTTTCTTCCCTTGTGACTGCCAGCAACTCCCCTCCCAGCCTATAGGTGGCTTCAGAGTTCCTCTACCCTATGTGCATGATCTTGCACTTCTTTGCATTAAACCCCAGTTGCCACTCTTCCGACCATTTTGCAAGTTTATCCAGATCTCTTTTCATTTGGCCCACCCCATCTGGATCATCTACTCTGTTGCAGATCTTGGTGTCATCTGCAAACAGACAAACCTTACCCTCCAGTCCATCTGCAACGTCACCGATGAAGATATTGAAGAGGACTGGACGCAGGACTGATCCCTGAGGTACCCCACTTGTGAATTGCATCTCTTCTGACTGTATACCATGTACCACCACTCTCTGTTTCCTGCCCATCAACCAGTTTGCCACCCAGTTGACCAACTTCTGAGCCACCCGAGCCTACCCAGCTTATTAATCAATCTTCTATGTGGAACAGTATCGAAAGCTTTGCTGAAGTCAAGGTAGGCGACATCAACTGCTCCCCTTGGTCCACCACTCTGGTTACCCAGTCAAAAGAAATCTATGAGATTAGTTTGACAGGACCTCCCTTTTGTAAACCCATGCTGTCTTGGATCCTGTGCTCCTATGGATTCCAGGTGTTGCACTATCCTTTCCTTGAGGAGTGCCTCCATAATCTTCCCCACTACTGAGGTAAGACTGACTGGTCTGTAGTTCCCTGCCTCCTCCCTGGTACCACTCTTATGGAGAGGGATCACACGAGCCCTTCTCCAGTCTTCTTGGACCTCTCCAGTGCTCAGAGACTCACTAAACATTTCTGATAATGGCTCTTCTAGTTCCACCCTTAGCTCCTTTAGTACCCTGGGATGTATGCCATCAGGTCCCATTGCCTTGTCCACCCTGAGCTTATCGAGCTCTTGTAGGACCCTTTCTTTTGTGAAGGGACTGGTGCACACCTCCCTCTCCCCTGTGTTCATGGTGCTGAGCTGTGGGCCCTGCCCTACCTTCTCATCAGTAAATACTGAGCAGAAGTATCTGTTTAGGATAGATGCTTTTACATGGTCCTCCTCTTCACACGCCCCATTATCTGCTTTGATTTTAGCAATTCCACCTCTGGACTTTTTCCTTTCAGTAATGTATCTATAGATAGTCTTGTCACCTTCTTTTACTGTTTGTGCTAGTGTTTCCTCAGTTTGGGCCTTTGAATGCCTTACTGCCTTCCCTGCTTCCCTTAGGGAAGTTTGGTATGCCTCCCTATCTTCATACCGCTGTGTTCCCTTATACTTCCTGAAGGCAGCCTTTTGGCTCTGACCTTTTCTGCTGCTGTTTTTGAGAACCGAAGTGGTTTCCTTCTTCTTTTGCACTTCCTTTTCTCTCTAACACAGTGAGAGGTTGCTTCAAGTATTGCATCCTTAATGCTTGCCCACTTTGCCTGTACCCACTCACCTGTATTTCTTTTTGCCAGGGCTAACTTAACTCTTTTGGCCATCTTATCAAAGTCAGCTTCTCTGAAGTCCCATATTTATGCCTTGCAATGGGATCATTTACTTCTGGTGGCCAAATTGAACCATACCATGTGATGATCACTGGCCTCCAGGTGACCTTCTACCTGGAGATCTGTAATCCTTTCCCTGTTAGTCAGTACTAGATCTAAGATAGTCCTGTCTCTTGTGGGTTGTTGTACCAGTTGTTTGAGGCCCTCCCCCTGCAGGGAATCCACCATGTGTCTAGTTCTGGCAGGTGTTCCTGCTGTTATTGACCAATCTGTATCTGGTATGTTGAAGTCTCCCATTATCAGAACCTCCCCTTTAGCTGTCATGTTTTGTATGTCTTCTAACAGTAATGTGTCTATGTTCTCCCCCCCGGTCTTGGGGCCTGTAGACAACCCCCGTTCGTATGGCTGTCCCATTTCCTGTTTCCAGGGTGACCCACAGTTCTTCTGGCTCTTTATGTGTATTCTGAATTTCTGTAGTTTTGATATTTTCATTGACATACAGGGCCACTCCACCCCACCTTTTTGCACCTTGGTCTCTTCTAAACAGTACATAGCCAGGTACTGAAGTCTCCCAAGTGTGGTTACTGGTAAACCATGTCTCACTAATTGCTACTATGTCCAGTTTAGCCTCTGTCATTATTGCCTGCAGGCCTGGGATCATGTTTCCCAGACTGTGAGCATTTGTGTGCATAATTTTCCATTGGCCAGATTTTGGTGTGTTAGTTGTTGGGTGAGGTCTGGCAATTCCCCTGTGTGTCGTGTGGGGAGCCAGACCTTTTTCCTTACCTGGTGATGCAAATGAACTGCAAATATGCTGAACTCCTGTTTGACCACTAGCTGAGGGGGAAGGGTGTTCTTCCCATTCGACATATGGGGTGCTGCACCCCTCTCCTCATTTGCTAGTTTAAATATTCTGCAAAGACATCAAACTTCTGCCCCAATGCACTGACTCCCTCCTTAGTCAGATGCAGTCCATCAAATTTAAAGAACTTTTGCTCCCAAAACTGTTGCAAGTTCCCTACAAATTTGTCTCCTTTTTCCTGGCACCAGCCCTTGAATCACATGTTTAGTTCCCCTATCTCCCCTTCTCTGACCTTCTGTCCAATTGCCCCATCTCCCAGACTGGCAGGATCTCAGAGGAGGAGATGCCAGATGAAATAGATGATAGTTTGTCACCCAGCCTGGTCAGGTGTTCCTTGGTCTCCACAACTGACCGGCTGGCAAGATCATTAGTCCCTATGTGTACCAGGATGTCAATGTTTTCTCCTGCTTCCTGAACAATTTTAGCAATGCAGTCAGTGTCTCTCCACACTGATGTACCTGGGAGACATCTGACCATTACCCCTGGCTGGAGATGGGTATCAACTCCCCAAATCATGGAGTCTCCTATGATCAGAAGTTTTTTGGATTTCCTTTTTGCTTTGGTTCCTGTTTTGGGCGAGTTCTGTTGTGCTAGCTCCTGTGCTGCAGTGTCCTGCTCTGCAGTGTCCTCTGCCCATTTGTTTGATTTCGGAGATAGAGGCAGATACCTGTTTGTAGTTTTTATATGGCTTGTGGAGGTAATATGTTGGAGAGCACTGAGTGATGGGGCACCTGATTTGCCCCTTCTAACCACCTGCCAATCTCCCAGACCGACTACCCTCTGTGATCGAGGTGCTTCTATTGGATGTTGGGGAAATGGCGGGTGGTTCTTATAATTTATTTCTTCTTGAATATGCAATTTGAGGAGCACAATCTCTGCCCATGCTGCCAGGAGCTGATCCCTTAGATCTCCAATGGCCCAGCATGTAGGACAGTGTCCTAAATCCTGTAAAACTGCCCTTCTGAAAAGTGTTCCACAGTACCTGCAGTTAATGATATCCATTCCAGATAAGTTGCTGGGTTTATAACCTGGTCAGAGCAATTAGAAGGAAGAAAATGTCTTCCACCACCCCCCACCCCTCCTGATCCACACTATTTAGTCCCTGTAGCTCCTTTTCTCTCTCTCCCATATCTGAAAAAGTCATTCTCTGCTCCTTTAATGCCCTGAGCCAATCTTAAGTCTCTAGAGGCATACAATATGAGCGTTTTTTTTCTGAACGTGTACTACTGAATCCTTTTAAATGTTGTGCACCAGTGGGTTTGTTACTGTTGAAATGTTCTATTTGATCTGGATGTGTGTATGAAAAATGCAACCACCTACTGTATAACTAATGTTTTGTGACTCTAATATCACTTCTTTAGGGCACGTTGCCAAAATCTCCATGATATAGTGTCATGTGTTTTTCTTATCTGGGTGAGCCAAGCTGTTTTTTCCTTCTGATTTTCAAACCTGTGCTTTTATATCTTATATAGATCCTTTCAGATGCCATCTGGTTAAAACCAGCATTATCATAGCAGCATTCTCCAAAAATTGCAGTTTTAACCATGAGGCACTGGCACTCCAAAGGACTGTAGCACAAATCACAATGTGGCAGCTCTCAAAATATTGCTTGTAAGTGGCAAGTTGAATCTTAGCAGAGGTGCTACACAAGATATTTAAATACAGGCTTGAAAGGTGGAAAAAATAACAGGGCTTGCCAAGTTAAGCAAAAATACAAGACAATAAACCATGTCAGGTTTGGCCACTGGGATATACTGGAACAGAAGTAGCAGCGCGTGCCCTTACAGGCAGTGCCTCATGCACCATAACCTAGAGTGAGCACTGCTGGCCTGAGAGATAGTGAGGCAGAAGTAGCTATCGGGCCTTCCACAGTGACATCACCTGTTAGCTCAGCCTCAGGTACAGAAGCTGCAGCAATCTTACAAGGAGACACCGCCCTCCTAATTACTGTTTGCAGGAAGGTAAGCCTTCCTGTTACAGTTATTATAGGTATTAGGATTAAAGTAAACAATAAAACTCTCACTTCATATATAAACCAGTTCCTAAGCAAAGGTCGAGCACATTCACACAGGATTAACCCAGGCAATGAGCAAGCCTCTGCACACTGGATGTTTTGCTAATCTGATGTGGCGGGGCGGAGAGGATATCGTAAGAGCCAAACCAGAAAAAACATTTACAGAATTAAGTGTGTGTGTGTGTGTGGGGGGGTACAGGTTTATAATTCTACCAAAACATTCAGACAACACTGGTCCTGAGAAAGGAATAATGTGACATAACTGGGAATTGAACCTGGTCCTCCATGATACCAGTCTGGAATTCTACCAGCTGAGCTATCAGCACATCATAGAGCATGCTGCACAATATTATAATACCCTTGTAGTCAGCAATGAATATGAATTACTCTCACTTCATAATGGTAGATAATGTTGGCATGCCATTGCTGGGGACTGGTGGTAGTAGCAGTGGTAAAAGTAGTAGTAGTAGTTTACACTGCAGCACCCAAGGGGCTACATTTATACATGAAATTCACATACATTGTATAATATAAAACACATAAATCATAATGCATGCCTTAGTAATAAATATTTACTGCTCACCTCAGAGTTGATAACCCCCCTTCCTCCGTAGTCCCTGCTTTCCATCCATACCAGTCATTATATTATTATGTTCACCCTGGCCCAACAGATTAAATGATATAATACACCCCCAACAACAAATAAAGTGCATCAAGAACCATACAAAATAAATTAAATTTAGGGCTTTATATTGCCCTTCGCAATATTTTACCACCCAGTGGTTTTAAGTTTTTAATTTTTCTATTTTTTTTTAAATATTTACATACATCTTTTTATATTGATTACAGCAGATGGTTGTAGAGGAGGAAGAGCAAAACAGAGAAGTCAACTACTAGTAAACTGACTAGTGAGGTCATGTTCACGGTGGGGGTTGTACTGATGGCAGCTCTGTGTGACACATGTCATGACAAGCTGGTGATGGTAATATTGTGGTCACAGTACCATCATGAAGAGTTGTAGTGCTGTGCGTGTAAGAGGACTGTGCCACTATCGCTACTGTTGCTGCTCTTCAGAGCAGTGAGCCAGCCTGCCTGTGGGGCAGTGCCAGTGGGAATCTGGGGAGACTTGCCACGAGGAGGTGTGGGAATGGGAACAGTACATTGTAATTTCCGTCCAGGAAATGTAAAGTATCAGTTCACATTTCCAGAGGAAATGTGACTACGATGTCATTTCACGTCATAATGTGGAGAAAATCATGGCCAAAGGGAGAGAGGGGACACAGGGAAGTAAATTCAGAAAAAAGTTACCTGTGGTCCTCTCATCCCTGTGTTAGTCCCAGCAGTATTGGTGGCCAAGAAGCTGCAGTCAACAGTGGTGGGCTCTCTCAAGTCCCATTTTTTTCTTTATCACAACTCTTTTTCCTATGCCTGCTGCAGTGCCTACCAGCGGGGGCATCCAGCCACCGGCCCTGCCCACGGGGAGAGCAACAGACTCACTCGCATGATGGGGGAGTCTGGCACAGCTGTGGCCAATCCACTGGAGGGCTCCCATGTCCCTGCCAGCCAGACCGGCGCCACCCCTCCAGCACGATTCCACGACAGTCCTCCCTGCATGGCAGGGTGTGGCCATCAGGCTGCTCGGTCACGCCCAGCCTTTTCCATTGTTCCTCCCCAGTGGGAGCACAGACGTTCAATGATATCCATGCACAAATGTGCAGATGTCCGCTGTGCTCCACCCACTCCAGACACCCGTGTGTCTGCAGTACTGCCAGGCATCCCCAGGGACCGCCAGAGCATGGTGTGGATCCCACCCTTGCCCCCAGGACTAGGAGAGCTGTCGTTGGACGCTCAATCCTAGTCCTCCCTTGCCGGCCTTTTTTTTTTTTTTAAACAAAAAACAAGAAGTAAATTCTGGTCCACCAGCTTCCAGAAGTAGGCCAGCACTACACAGCAAACATCAGAAGGAACAAGCTTCCCAGGAAGGACCCAAGGGAAGACCTCCCATCTGCCTGCAGCCAAATGGGCATCTAGCCCACATAATCCACATTCTTTCTCCTCAGTGGCAGCACCATGAAACTTGCTATCTGCCTGAACTAATATTTAACCTAAAAAAGAAAAGTTCCTTTTCGCACCGAAGGCGCAATGCTGGACAGCCGTGGCTGTTAGTGGAGTGAAGGCAAGGCCCCTGAGCAAGGGACCTCCCAAGGACAGATGTATTTAAATTGCTCCTATAAGGGAGCATGTATAAGCATGTGTAAGTGGGCGGTCCTATTCAGGAGCATATAGGGCAGGCGGCATTCAAATGCTTCCAGAGGTGGAGCAGTGGGCAGCACATGAAAATTAACAGAGAATGGCAGGGCACACCTCAATGTTGCTGATTTGTCCCTGGTGTTTATTTTCACTGAAGAGTACATATTACAGTCTAGTCTTCCATCATAAAATGCATTCGGTATTAAGCCACGCATTGCGGGAGGGTTCTTGCTTCTTGGGCTGATGTAACTATTTTTTTTTTTTAGATTTGTTTCTGATTTTATTAAGCCCAGCTGTCCCTGATTTTGCAGGGCAGGAGGTTGAGAGGAATGGGCAGGGTAAAACCACAGTTATAGCCAAGCTAGCCAGCTGGGCTAGTGAATAATGGCTAGCTGGCCCCAAAGTTGTTTTTTTATTGTTTAATCAGAAATAAGTACCATGTAGGTCAAGGGAAGTAAGCCCCAGAATATAAAGTAAGAGCTTCCAGGGTAATAAAGGTGGCTAACAGCCAAGTGGAAAACAGTAGCCAAGCTAGTGTTGTAAAATTGTAGAATTTACTTTTTTAAAGTACACTAGGGTGTCAGTTCCAGTCAGGAGCAAGGGGAAGGGAGTGGGCAGGCAGTTAGCCTCCCCAGCAGCATAGTTGCCATGGCCTTGGCCATTTGACTACCCCAGCAGCATACTGTAGTTGCCATAGCTGTGGCCAGTTAGCCACCCCAGCAACATAGTTGTCACAGCCCTAGCCAATTAGCTACCTAGCAGCATAGCTGTCACAACCCAAGGGCTAGTAACCTGAGTAACTGACCCAGAGCCCCCTATAACATTAGCCTTAGCTTGGCTACTGGTGGACACTTGGCTACTAGCCACCTGTATCACCCTGACTCTGACTTTATAATCTGGGGCTTACTTCCCCCTAAGTGGTCTCCAGTGCTTATTTCAGAATAAATAAAAAAAACCTTTGGGATATATAGCCATTATTCACTAGCCCAGCTGGCTTGCTTGGCTATAACTGGGGCTTTACACTACCTTTGCTCATTCTGGAGCCCTGTTTACTATCAAATTCAGGTCCTGCTCTTCCCTCTGCCCTGCCTCCAATAGCTATTTCATTTGAATGCTACCCACCTCTGACCTATGCTCCAAGTAGGAGTGTGAGAAAAAATCAATTGAAGCTAATTTTCAATATGACTGCCATCTCACCCTGTCTGTGCTCCCTTCCTGGAGCAATTTTAAATACATTTGAATAGATCTGCCCTTGGTGCTCCCTTGCTCCGGGGCCTTGCTCTGACCCTGCTAACAGCCACGGATATTCTTTTGTGACTTCGGTGTGAAAAGACACGTATGTATTTTTTTAAATTTAAGTATCAGTTCAGGCGGACATTGCCTGCTTTATGGCACTGCCACTGACTCACTGCCCCAAACTGGGGGAAGTTAAGGAGAGAGAAAGTGGGTTTAGCTGTGCGTAGGATGCCTGGCTGGGTGCAGGCAGGTGAGAGGTCTTCCCTTGGGGTCTTACTGGGTAGCTTGCTCCTCCTGACACTCGTTCATCTAAAGATGTGGTCCCATTTGTGGGTGCCACCACCAAGGGACTGACATTTACTTTTCCTACAACCCCCTCCCCTCCCCCCAGAAAACAACATATGGGGCTTAACAGAGCCTACACCGCAGCTGCCAACTGTTGCTCATGGGGACCACCACAACTACTAGACCACTGACACTGCTGGGACCACTGCCACTGACACATGGTTGACAGGAGGACCACAGGTACTACTGTTTGATCTGAATTTACCTCCCTGCATCCCCTCTGTCCCTCCGGCCATACTTTTCTTCATGTTTTTCTCTTTGGGGCACCTGAATGCACTCCCCTGACTGTTCTCCTTCTCAGTCAATTCAAACTCCCCCAACAGCCATTACTGGCTACTCTTAGCATGCTCCCTGATATTTGGGATACTGAGTTCCTTACAACCAGCTGTTCAGTGAAAATGGACCTTAGACGTGGCACTGGCTTGTTCCACCTTCATTGGGCAGCTGCAATAAGGAGAAAAAAAACTTTGTAACTGCAGACAAGCAATTTATTTTTATGGGACTCCTGCTACTATGTTCACCCCTTGCCACCTAAACTGACAGCTGGGATCACCTTACTGGGGCTTACAGGGGGCAACGGAGTTTGCTAGGGACCCTGTCTTTGGGGGGTATTACACTCCTGCCATTGTTGCCCACTCAAACGTACTCCAAAATTAAACCACCTCTAAACAAGAGGCTGTCACAGCTCCCATCATTTTGATGGCTGCTCCTTCCTCATCTTAGTGCAAAAGTAGTGCCAACAGTCCTCTTCAGGAAGTCACATTCCCCACTGTCCTTTCCTTTCCTTTTGGCCAGGTGCCTGGTCTGAGCTAGGACCATTTGCCATTGCTGCCTAAATATCAAGAAAAAAATGTCATTGAAATGAATGGGCCTTTATACATTTTAATGGGCCCATTCATTTCAATTGTGATTTTTCTGGTCATTTTGTGTTGGGCTAGTGAAAATCATGCAGTATTGGTGGATTTTTCTAGTCACTAGTTCTGCTATCTAGTGGATAAAAAACTTAGTTTCGACCCCCACAGTCTGTGAACTCTCTAGCACCGCATACCCCCATACCTTTCAACTGTCCCTCATTACAAAGCTAGTTTCATGGCACCAACCCCCTGGACTGCCATTGTAATGGATGCAGGCTCGCCATTATGGCCCAACCCTCCCACCTCCAATCAAGTAACTAAATCATGGGTACTTTCTGGTCCAGGTGAGAGATCCTCTGTGAAGATCCTGATTCTGGAGAGCAGATGGGTAGTAACAGTAAAACAAAGGTTACACAGGAGTCATGGGATCCATATTTCTTAGGGAAAAAGTGTACAGCTAGGATAGATAGTAAATAAAACTTTACTTACCTGATAGACAGAGATCAAAGTCCAAATCTGTTGAAATAAAGAGAAAATATAATGTAGACGTGTCAATAGTGAGAGTAGACAGGATGGCATACATATAATAGGTACAGGATGAGGGCAGAAATAAAGTAAGAGCTATTTTTGTCTAAGATTTTTAGGGAGGAGAATTTACTCACCTGCCTAGAAGAGGACCAAAGTCAGAAGACCCAAAAGAGGACTGGACACAGAGGAATCAACCAGAGGACAGTGTAATTCATCATCTCCTGACCAAGGCAGCTAAAGCCACCTATTCTACAACATCGACGTAAGGGAGAACAACTGGGATTAGTTTGGATGAAGGGGGACCATTGGGCTGGGATTAGGTACTAGGAGGATCCACTGAGCTGGGCTTGGTGCAAAGGGATGCCCACTGTGTTTGGGTGCAGAAGACTGGATGGGCCTTGTGGTCCTTTTCTGCTGTCAATTTTCTATGTTAATCTGCTCAACTGCATCAAACCTTTACAAACTACAAATGCAAGCATTCGACTGCAAGTTGAGTTTATGCTTTCTGAAACTTTAAGATCTCAATCTGTACTCAACTGCATCTCTAATTAACATATTCTAAAACTCAAATCCTCAACCAGTACTCAATTACTAATTAAAATACTAAACAAGCACTCAACTGGCCAAGTTGAGTTTTTGTTGAGTGCTGAATTAGTTCAAGAGCTCAACACCTAGCACTCAACTAAATTTATCATGTCGATGCATTTTTAGTTGATAGTCAACCTACTATGGGTGAAGCATTGGTGAATGCTCAACCACGCATTTTTGTAAGGGATTATTTTTCTACAAGTAATCTGAGTACATAAACTGTGTCTAACAAGTACAAAGCTGAGAAAGTCTGCAAGGGGCAGAGAAGCCCAGCAAGTTTAGGATGTGACTGTCTATCTGCCCCTTATGAAAATAAAATATATTTTAAAATACATTATTAAACATATATATACACATATAGTGAAATATATTCCAATCTACTTGTTTTATAATATATTGTAATGTATTGGAAAATCAGTATATTTTAATATATTTAAAAATTTGCAAATATATTGCATTGTACTGTAAATATACATGTTATTGCCACTTTAGTATACTATGTATATTTCAAAATATATTGATTAAATTGCAAATATATTGAAATAAGGATGATAGATATATGTTATTCGTATATTGCCAATATATGTATAAATGTATTTTTTTGCATTTCAAATGTTGTTTCCTGTATTTACAAATGTATATAATATACATATGTAGTATATATTAATATAACTATTAACTTACTCAGACAAAAACAAAGGGAATTATTTATGATTTTTATGTACCTCTATCTGTATAACTGGAGTTCATCTTGTTAGTAGTCATGGAAATGTTTACATTGGAATTATTGTTTTACAGTGCAGCTATACCTCAAGCATGTATTTTATATATTTATACTTGCATATAGGACTTACCTCACAATCTCATGCTTATTAAAGACTCAGATTGGTATTTATACCACCTTGTTGTCTTTCACTTTTAAATCAGGGTGAGATCCTATATGTACTTGCTTTATAACTTGTGTCTTCTTTTCTGTCTGTAAACTAATGTTGTAAATTCCAAATTACTGTAAAACTAGAAATATTGATTTTGGCTGCTAAACTATGTTTTTGAAATATGCAAATTAGTTATGCAAATGTACACATGGGACACAATTAAGCATTTACAAAACTACATGTAATATACTGTATATAAAAAAATACATGTAAGGTATAAAAATATATGTAACAAAATATATGTAAGATATACAAAAATATACATAACATATAAAGAATACAGTATATATTTTGAAATATACTAATAATATATGTCAGACAATGTAGTACTTACTAGATTGACATGCAATGCATGAGGCCAAATATATGGTTTCAATATATGCTGAAATACACTGTGTATTACATTTCATTGAGTCAATGTATTTCTCAATACAGTGACATATATTTTTGCATACTACGGGCTAGAAATGTATTATGTCAGTATATTTAAAATATATTTCATAATATTTTATATAATAGATTACATTGGGACAATGTATTTCTTGGTGTACTGACAAACATTAATGCATATTTTTCAATATATTGCAAAATATTCTATTTTCATAAGGGGCACCCTAGTTTAATCAAAGCATAGAAAGGGTGGATATCTGCTTAGTGATCAGAGAAGGGTCCTGTTCAAGTATATAAATGTGTCTATTTTGAGTAGTGCCACAGAACTGAATGGCGAGTTCCCTGACCACATGGAATTTCTCTGGACAGTGCCTGGTGGGTCAGGAACCATCTGTATGTCCAGTTGGAAGCTGCAAGCACCAGTGAGAGCCACATGGGACTGTAATTGTGCATTTGTGAGCCTGAGAGAGCTGCTAAGAACTGTTTTGCTATCAGGTAACGTGGTGTGAGCCTAGGGAGCTACAGAAATCAGTTGCTTCTGAGTAATGGGTCTGAGTCTGAAAGGGTCTACATTTTCAGCTTTGCCAACAAGTAAAGTCTGCTAAAGAGTAGTGAGCTATGCTTCAAGATCAGCCAAGTGCAAGTTGTTTCAAATGGTAGTGAGCCGTGCCTTAAGCTCAGTCAAGTATAAACATGTTTCAAGTGGTGAGAAAGCCAATCTGCGAGTGTTATCTGGCATTGTGCAATGGGTGCAATCTATGCCCCAGAGTTAATGGAAATGGACTGTGACAGTCTGGGTCACCCTGGCCTTTGGGGAACCCACCCATGCTTAAAAGACTGTATCCTGTGACCTGCTCTGAGAGCCATTACCTGGGCTCTGGTTGCACACTCTGTGCAGGAGTGTGGGTGCTTGACCCTAAAATAGCTGGGAGTGCTCCATGGTTCTAAAGTTCTAGCCAACTGGAAAAGGGTGATGCCTGCCACATGGGTCACATGGAAAAGGAACTGCGATTACTTAATGCAACTACTAAAATGTATGAATGTGCTGATTTGATAAATGCGCTGAATGCACCAGTTCATCTGATCAGATGTGGGACACAGCCTGATAGTGCGCCAACTTGGCACTGCCATATACTTTTCACCTGGGGGTATAGCCCAGACATTGGGTTGAAACATGCCAGCCTGGGTCCCAGCCTGGTCATTCAACCAAGTGGTTTCAGCCCAGAAAGGAACACTGCCTACAGAAGTTAAAATGTAGTCTCCATCTGCAAAGCTGTAAGATCCCTGTAGTCAGTTTTGGACCCTGGCTCTTAGTCTTTGTCTGCATCTTGAGCTCCAGAGTCAGAGTTTCCACCTGCTGTAATCACCTTAATTCTTCCTCTGCAACCGTATTGTGACTAACCAATGATGACATTCTGATCTGTGAGTATACAGGGTCCATGCCCTGCCTCAAATCTAAAGAGTACATGTACATAGTTAAAAGGTTTACATAGGCTGGGCCATCCGCCTACGGATACAACGGCTTTGTGTTGTACAAGGTGTTGCATATGTAATCTGCTTTCTTTCTTTAAGGGCTCCAACTAGCTGGCCAATGTACAGCTGCTCCGAACAACAGGTCTGCACCTTTAAGAACTGTTAATTACTGGGTGCCCAGGTTAATGTGGGAGATTGCGGGGAACTGGTACCAGTGTGGGCAATGACGGTAAATGTGTAAACTGATTTATGCAGCTAGCTAGATAGTTAGGGAGATGACTATAATCAGAGGATGGTGGATGGCCACAGTGTTTATTGCTAAATGGAAAACTGCCAAGTGATGATGTGATTTATGCTGTTCAAACCCAATCAAACCATATGCCTAAATCAAATGTGAATAATGTAAATAACTTAACCTCTATTCCATTCAACTATTCTAGGCCTCCCCCTGTAAATAAATTGTTGTTGTTGTTTTGCATATGTAACCCCTAGATGGCGCTATCCCAGGGGCTACTACCCCTGCCTGATTTGCCACTAACAGGTTGAGGGGCCTGGATCCAATGGCGGGTGCCTCCACCCAGAGGTCAGGGTTTGCAATAGTTAAACTTACTTGGTCACAGCCCTCTGGGACACTGCAACCCCCCTTTCTTCCCACTAGTGGCCCACACAATATATCAGAATTACCTTCACAGTATACACTTACCCCAGGACTGGTTCCGGCACTGGGACCTCCTGTGAAATAAGATACAGTGCAACAATCACAGTACAGTACTTTAACATAGACAAATACCTCAGGCAGTATAACTTTGCTGAAACAAGCAGCTCTGATTTATTTAGGGGATATAACAAGGACAGGGGAAATCAGGTTAATTAACTTATAACTTACTCATCTACCTATGGCTCTGTGCACAGGCCTACTCCCTACCAGTTACTGTCCCTGGTACCCAAGCCCTAGTGGCTAGTCAAACCGTGGCAGCTGGTAGGGGCCCTTTCGCACAGAGAAAAGAAAAAATTAGTTTAAACAGTCGGCAGTACAGTGATTCCATTTGGATTTAATGTGGCAATTCAACAGGGAGCGACCCTGAATTAGTACTCACGACCGCCAAACAGGATAGGGTCCTTCAACGTCAGCAGGGCTACTCTTGAGCTCCAAGAGACTCCTCACACATTTATATGGTAAACAGTCACAGGCAAAAGTCACTTAATGGCAGCAGGATTCACTTGAGGTACACAAGCCTCCTCACACATTTATATGGTAAAAAAGAAAGTACTATACCAGGCAGGCTGCTTCTCTATCCCGATCGCAATTACTGCACAATACCCGGGAGAACACACAGCAGATTCAGTTCCTGACAGATCGAGTGCAATTCAGTAATTTCTCCAGTCTTCTACAGGGTGAGCCTGGTTTCTACTCTTCAGATATCCTTTGATTCTCTTCACAGGATGGATTCAGTCCTAACAAGCAGTTACACAAGCTGCAGACCGGAACTCTGGACCTTACACATGTTTTTTGACTAAAACTGTGCACTGAAGGAACACAGGGTTCCTTTCCCCTTCACTGCCAGAGCTAAACTGAAACTCCAACAGACAAAACCGGCACTTCCTTTGAGTTCCTCCCAGTTCTTGACTGGATTGGCTGTCACTCACAATAGACTGCTGCTGTTGGTCCAAAAAGGCAAGTCTAAACTACATCTCCCAAGTCACTGCCCATACAATCCTCTTGTGGCTGGCTCAGATTATGAGTCCAAGTTCTGATTCGTCCAAGGCACCATTTTAGAGCTAGCTTACCCCACACTGATTGGTCCAGTTCAGCAGTTCAAAACCAGAATGGGGAACTAGGGCAGACACAGTTCTGACTGCAAAGAAAGCAGGTTAGACAAACTGTAATTTCATTATTACTGTAAATGATTTCTGGCAAACAGTTACATCTTTCAGATAGGTTCCTTGCACCTAGTGACTGCAAAATGGAGTGAATTGGCAGAAGCTCGAGTGGTACTCAAACAGAGAAGCACACAGTCCCCCATACAAACTAATTATGTCTGCAAGCAGACAGCTCTTAGAGAGACAGTACCAGAGGCTCTAAAAACATTCACTGATAAATGGCTTAAACGCCAAACACGATTCAGGCTTGGAGCATTCAAGCAAGCTCCTGGAAGTCTTTTGGGAACCCCCATTTGCAGGGGGGTTACACATAATTCTGTCTCATGAGCATATTATTAGAGAGAGTCAATAACTGTAGAATGTTTGAACTGTGGGGAGAATGTTTGTTGGGTCATGCTTCGGGTGGCTTATTGGTAATGTGGGTGGGTACAGCATCCCAGGGGGCTGTACTAGGTTAAAGCTAAACTCTGGGTGGAGGCACTGTGCAATATGTTATCTTGGGAACATACCAGTTTTAAAGTTACTTCTAGGAACCTAGGCCCCTCAACCTTGTTTCAGCCAGCAAGGCAGGGGTAGTAATCCTCGGTATAATTGTGCCAGGGTTACATATACACAGCAGGGTGTGTGTTATCATGGGTTATAAAATGGGTAGGGAAAATCTTGTGTCCTGATTGGTCAATGTATGTGCATTACACTGGTCTATTGCATGAGTAAGAACAATTCTTGCCAACCAGGACCCAGCACATTAAAAATCCTTACATCCAGAGTGCTGAGACAGTTGGCATCAGTGCTTGTAGCACCCATGGCTGGTCTGTTCAACTGCTCTTTGGACACAGATATGGTGCCACATGAGTGGAGGACACATGATGTAGTGCCTCTGCACAAGAATGAGCCAAGAGACGAACCAGGGAATTACAGACCAGTCAGCTTAACATCAATTGTTGGCAAGCTGATGGGAAACCATTCT
Organism: Neoceratodus forsteri; assembly: GCA_016271365.2. Lineage (NCBI taxonomy): Eukaryota > Metazoa > Chordata > Ceratodontiformes > Ceratodontidae > Neoceratodus > Neoceratodus forsteri. The sequence goes on along the minus strand of CM057456.1, from coordinate 730,421,356 downwards.
AAAGGAAAGTTTAGTTGAGTTCTATGAGGCAAACAGTACAGGATGACAGGCAGCATGGGGCTATGACAGGGAGGTCTTGCCGAACAAATTTGATCAGCTTCTTTGCTTGGGTCACTAGAACTATGGAAGGGTGACAGGGAGTAGATATACTGTATCTGGATTTCAGTAAGGCATTTGACTTAGTTCTCCATAAGAGGATGACCAAAAAGTCAGTGGCCATGGGGGAAGTGAGAAATTGACCAGGTGGGTGGCACACTGGCTGGGGAGACACAAGGGGTGGTGGTGTGGGGGAAACTCTCGGGAACATTGGGAGTTACCACTGGGGTTCCACAGGGGTCAATGTTTGATCCAGTCCTTTTCATTGTGTTGATTACCAACATTGTAGACAGCCTTACAGGCAAAATATGCCTCTTTGCAGACAACACCAAGCTCTGTGGGAGGGTGGATACCGAGGAATGTACCAGAGACCTGAAAGAGGACCTGATGAAGCTGGAGAGACAAGTGGGGTTTGATGCAAAAAAAAAATGTAAGGTAATGCACACAAGTTGCAAGAACCCCAGAGCCAAGTACAAACTTGGGGTGTGCAAGTCACAGTCTTGGAGGAAGATGAAGAGAAGGATCTGAGCATAGTGATCACAAACAATCTGAAACCAGCAATGCAATGCAGAAAGGTGGCAGCAAAAGAGGACAGAATGTTGGGTTTCATTTCTAGGGAGTTAACCAGCAGGAGGAAGGAAGTCATTGTGTCCCATACAGATCCATGGTTCAACCACATCTGTAACTATGTGCAGTACTGGAGCCCAGACCTCAGAAAGGATACAGACCAGCTTGAAGCAGTGCAGAGAAGGGATACAAAGATGATCTAAGGGCAACAGGGTATCCTGTATGAACAAAAACTAGTGAATGTGAACATGTACTCACTTGAGAAAATGAAGAAGAGGAGGTACATTACTGAGACCTTTTAATACAGCAAAGGTATAAACAAGGTAGACCTTGGGGATCTCTTTAACATCAGGGAAAATAGGAACACGAGAGGGCACAACTACAAGTTGGCAGGGGTTAGGTACAAGAAGGATGCCAGGAGACCCTGCTTCACAGAGAGATTAGTGACAGAATGGAATGCACTGTCAGAGGGAGTAGTCAATAGCAAAACAGTTGGGGGTTTTAAAATGGGAGTGAGATAAAATCAAAGGGAAGGGTATGGGAACAGGATAGGGGCAGCACAACATGTAACAATAATGCATTAGCTCCACAATGAGCTGACAGACCATTTGAGCCTTCTTGTGCTAGAATTTTTGTATGTTTGCAATTATGACATGGATCCATTTTGATTTGCTGACTGATGGTATGACCTACTTTCCGACCAGGATTATGTACTGAGATATCATCCAAGCTGAATGTGGTCCCGGGCAATCATATCTGAGGGTTTTGGCAGTTTGTTTCATAATTCTTTTTATTAAAGCAGCAGTGCAACGAAAAAAATGTGTTTCCAGAAAATCAAGCTTCAGCTAAGTAGTAGTAGTAGAGTTTATTTCGGGTGCCCTTCCCCATAGGCTCAGGGCACCCTTACAGCAAAGTAAACACAAACAGCAATTAGGAACAGTTATATAAAAATATATAAAATCCATAAATAAATCCCACTAAAATCATATACAAACTATTTCCCATGCTGTCTGGCAGTCTCAAGGCATGTTCCTCAGGCCTTGAAGGCCTGTGCAAAAAGGAAAGTTTTGAGATGTTTTTTAAAAATCTCTATGGATGGTGCCTCCTGGAGGTACCACAGCAGTGTGTTCCAAAGGACCAGGGCAGCCACCTCGAATGCCTGGTCCCTGGAAGATTTTAACCTGGCCCTGGGGACTTCCAGGAGGGCCTCTCCAGCCAACTTAAGAGTGAGACGGGGTATAGGTATGCAGAAGCTCCTTCAGGTAGCCCAGACCCAACCCATGTAGGGCCTTATAGGTCACAAAACCTACTTTAAATGTGATACACCAGGGCACTGGCAGCCAATGCAGTTAGCGCAGTACCAGTGTGATATGACTGAACCTTAAGTGTCCAATCAGCAACCGGGCCACTGCATTCTGCAAAAGCTGCAGGCACCACAAGCAAAAGCTACAGAGTCTTGTTAGTCACCCGTTGCCCTTGGTCAATCACAAAACAACCGTTACGATATGTGAAAATGTTGTAAAGTTGCCCCCCATAACTTTAAAGGGGCGCGTCCCAAGACCGGGAAGTGGAAGGGATTGGCTGGAGACAAATTTACTATCCCTTCCACTTGTAAATAAGACAACACATTTTTATCAGAGATATCCAGATGGCGTGTTGCAGAGGTAAGGCACCACAACATGTGGTGCCGATCTCATTTACAATAACTTGGGGAATCTCCCTAAGAAAAATATCAGCATACCTGTCAAACGGACTTGCTTAGGTACCTCCTATGCTGTGCACATTAGTGTTTTTCTTTTTTCAGTCCTAAATCTTACCAGGCCTACAGTGCTGTTTCTATGCAAAATATGGTGACCATCTTTTTTTCCTTGAGAAAAAACTAAATTAAAACATTTACAAAATACTCAGATTTTGGTGGAATTAGAAAACTGTACCACCAAATAAAACCGGAAGGTGCCTGGAATTTTTTATAGTGAAAAAAGGTAGTCTTTTTTTTTTGCTCGATTTCATTGCACTGCTGCTTTTCGGAACTGTCATGTGAACTATTTTTCAGAATTGGCTCTCTCTTTGTATCTAAGTAGTATTTGTGGCTTTGTACAATATTAAAAAATACAAAATCACACATAACCCCATAATGCAACCAGTTATGGTATATACTCTACATGCAAATCCCATGAAAATTTAGTCTGGTTCTACTTTAAGCAGGAATGCATGGTGCCAAAGGTGCCTCTCACATACTCTGTAGTGTGTGACAACAGAAGACACAGACGTGTTTCATCCTACACAAGACTCATCAGTGTTCCTTGTCTGTATCTCACCCCAGGAGAAAATGAACCAGCCCTAATGTGGTCTCACAGGTTTGGGTCATGCTAGGCCCAAAATAAGAAAGCAAGCTAAAAAGATAGAGACCCTCAGCACCCTTTTTGGGTTACCCTTGCCTCAATGCTTTTGTGCAGAGGTTCTTTGTCTTTTTAGTTTTTATAATATTGTTTCCTCTTTGGAATCTTCTCACAGGTGTTAATAGATTTGTTTATTTATTAGTTGACTATAAAGTCAGGGCACTCACCATCCTGTAGACAAATGTACTTCAAGCAGCTTTGTTAATTGTACAAAAAAGCCTCTTCTTCAGTGACAGTTTCACAAATTCAGTGCAAAGTGTCGGCAGGTCAAAAGCAGAGAAATCCCCCCACCCACCACCACCACCACCACACATGCACACATATACAGACAGCTGAGCTACCTGAAGTGTTTTCCATCAACCTATGATTTTATAAGGCTGTTGACAGTGCTGTTTGAAATATGTTTATTTACAGGGTGGTGAGTACCCTGACTTTTCACTTAAGTTCTGATTTTTGTCAGAGAGCACCCATTCCCCGGTGAAGCTTTTTTCTGCAAAAATAAATGAATGAATGAATGAATGAATGGATGGATTTAACGGGGCACAGTCAACCCCCTTAGGCCTCAATGTGCCTCTAGTTTAAAAAAAAAACACATTTTGTGATTGCTCACAGTCTATAGAATATGCTGATGTAGCTAGTCCATTTGATTCTAACTCCTTTTTAAGAGTGAAAAACAGACTGTCCACCAAACCGGTGCTACCACACAAAAATGGGTGATCAACTCCCACTGCATCTTTCTTGGACTTTGGAACCCCCAACACAGTCTAGCCACTTACAATGCAGAGGGAGGAGAGGAGACTATTGCGTCATGGCTGCACTATTTGGGGGTTTCTAATGCTTACAGAGTGTGCAATAAGAGTAGATCAAGGATTTGAAACAACACAAGGTTGGGTATAATTACACTATTAGCATGCATTTAAATTTTACTAAGAAAGAAGCAAATAAAACAACCATCAATATCAACAAATTTTAGAGAAGTTAAGCTATCCCGAAATGTGGGTTTTCAACGAGAAACTACATTATGCAAAAACAATTGAGAGTGTCTCATTAAACAAGAAGAGCATACTGAGCTCCTAGCAGCTCGTTTGGCAGGTATGTCCTGGGAAAGTGGGATAGGGTAACAATGTAATACAATAAGCAAGAACTACAGAAGGATACAGTGCAAATAAAAATGGTACGACATCAATCTGATACAGTTAAGTACAAAAAAGTGATCAAATACCTGCACAATATGTGCTATGCAAACATTATCCAATAGCAGCAATAAAAACACATGCAAAAAAGTACGTACAGAGAAAAACTTGTGCAGTAAGACTAATGTACATACCAATGAGCATGTATAAATGAATTTGTGAAATACTCTTTTTAAGAAAAACATTAGTTATACTATGATTACTTGGCTCTTTACATCTTGAAGGATTTTCTTTATCTTTTTAAGTTGCTGTTGTATATGGGGAATATATTTCCATCTTACAGCATTAGCTTCCTGCTGACATTGTTTTAATCAGGATGAAATGCTAACATCTCCTTAAATGTAAGTGTACTAAAAACCTGACAAAAAATAAAAAAAATAAAAATAAAACTCTCCAGTAACATTACACAGGTGTCCTGCTATGCTGGCCCTATGAACAGGAAGTTGTCTGGGTAGTGTACCAATGTCCCAACCAACCCCAGTCCTTTGGGCAGCCACCCATTGCAAGAATGTACTTAATGTATTGAAACATGCACAGGCACCCAAGCATCCCATTGACACGCATCAGTACACATATTATTGTCCTTCAGATTCCATGTTGAATAAGTTGTGGTCATCTGGGTTGACAGGTAACAGTTAAAAAGTCAATTCAAGATTTGGCCATAATCAGACAAGGGCCACAGTGATAGATGACCTCTGTGGCATTATCCAATGACAAATGGGGAGGTAGGTTAGTGTAGTGGTTAAAAGCACTCAGCTGCAAACCTGGAATACTAAGTTTGAATCCCACAGCCACCAATCACATACTGTGTGACCATGAGGAAATCATTTAACTTCCCTGTGCTCCCAGGACACATCTGCCAACAAGCCTTGGCTTAGGAGGCAGTATAGTGTAGTGGTTAAGGGCACTGAACTGTAAGCCTGGAGACCTGGGTTTGAATCCCATCAGCCCTCACTTGCATTCTGTGTGACCCTGAGCAAGTTACTTAACTTCCTTGTGCTCCCAGGTCACACCTGGAAACAAGTTCTAACTTAGTGTGCCTTTCCTGGTTCAACAATTTCCCCCTAGTTTTTCTTTCCTGGCAAAAAAAAATTTAAATAAATAAAAAGTAAATAAAATACCAAACCACTGTGAGCAGTGTAATTAACCAACACCCCTTCAGGATAAGACAAATAATTTATTATGCTTGCATTCCCCTGAGTAATTCTGTTATACCATACCTATCAGGGACACACTGAAATTGGGGATCAGTGGAGCCTTGTGAGGACCTCATATCCCCCCATCACAACTCCTGTGACAACTGATCCAGACCCTAGCCACATCTGGTGGCTGCCAACACCTGAGTCATTAACTGTATGCCTTTTACTGGTTCCACGATCTCCTTACCTTCATGAGGGGCACAAATCTAAAGACCAGGTTGATCTATGGAAAAATTTGGTGAGCTAGCCACACACAAATGCTTATAAACATCCTCTCCTCTTGTCCCCAATTGGGCAGCCCTAACTGAGCACCCATATCCTTTTCCTTGCCCATCCCCCCACCCATACCAGATGAAGATCCTTTGTGGGGGAGGTCCTCTCATGTTGCGTAGGAACCCAGTCAGATGGGGTGAATAAAAAGGGGGGAGGTTCCAGCCTCCAATTCCCCTTTCTACCTCTCAGTACTTCACAAAAGGGACATTATTTGCCTATTGTTAATGATTTCATTGTTGTTTTTGTAACTCTGCATAATGTATCAATCTGCCGATACTCTGGGTTTCAGGGGGAAAAAATATATCACATCTAATAGGGCTACCCCAGCTGATGAAATTTTATAAATAATTGATGTTTCAAGGAAAACAATGACTGCAAAAAGTATGTCTGGAAGCACACTCTAATACACACAGCTGATTATATCCTCTGTGTTAATATGCTGAAAACAAGCAAAGGGATCCATTTGTGGCTTCATGTCACCCTCTCCCCGCTACTTTTCTTTTTAGGTAACCATATTCATCAAAACTAACTTTCTTTGGTCTTTGTTATCCTTAAAGTGATTTTCCACTTTTCTTCGAAACGCTGAGAGTTGGCATCAGCATCAGCAGGACTAAAACCTCATACAAGTCTAATACATTTTGCATGCCAGGAAATTCCATTCTTAATTACTAAAGAAGTTTGCAGGAAATCAAGCTCTTTGCCCTTTAGATTTCATCTGTCCCTGCTTTTTTGCCTGCACTAAAGTCAAAATCATTGGTTGTGACATCACAAACTGGTGCCATAAAAATAGTTCTGTTGTAACAAGCAGAGGATTGTGACTTCGAAGGAGGAAAAGCAGTAGGAACAGATTCAATCTAATGGACTAAAAGCCTGTTTTCATACAAAATGTTCTAGTAATAAAAAATGGAATAACCAGATGAAGGTATGAATACCTTTAAAAGGACACTGGCTGATTTCTGTACAAACAATCATACACTAGGCTACTGCCATTGAGAAATGGCAAGACAATATGGGCAAATTGCTAAAAATACTTGTAAATAGCCTAGGATTCTTATGATTCATATTTTGAGACAATTTTATGTAACTAAGTTCTGCTGGTTTTGTATGGGGGGGGTTTGTTTTGTTATGCTGAACATCAGACAAACACTACAACATGCAGTATTATAGGGCTGGGAGGATCACTTACAGAAAGCAAAAGCTAATGCTACCTCGTATAGATCCCTGGTTCGACTACAGCTTGATAACTGTGTGCAATTTTGTATCCCACACTTGAGGAAGGCCATAAATCTGAAACACACACAAAGCCAGCCAGGCATGCCAACTTCTGGCTGAGTGAAGCTGCAAAAAACAGGTAGACAGCAGCACACACAAATGGAATACATTCTCATCTGAAAACAAAATACAACTGAAAGTAAATAAATTAGCAAGCGTGCTGGTTTGTTGCCAAGATAAAGTGTACGAATATCCACAGCACTGACACACCCCAGCTCTTTGGGTCACTGTGAATCATCATCTGTGGGCCTGAAGGCAGTGCAGAGAATGGCTACCAAAAGGATGCAGGCCAACAAGGTAGGTCATATGATGAGCACTTGGGGGCTCTCAATATGTACACACTGAAGAGCAGGAGGACGAGGGGAGACATGATCAGAACATTGAAGTACCTGCACAAATGCAAACAAGGTGGACAGCAGTGAGTTGTACCATGGGCAGAAGGGTAAGCTCCATTAAATTGGTAGGGTGATGGGGTTCAAAAAGGATGTCAGAAAGTACTTTTTACAGAAAGAGTGCCAGACTGGAATATACTTGCAGAAGACAATCTGTGCTGATACAAAATATGTTGGGATTAGCACATAGTAAAAGTGCATATGGAGGCACTTGGGGGAGAAAGGGGAATAAATGAGGACTGGCAGGAGCACAGTCCCATAACTAGGTAGGCTTGTGCATAACTTGGTCAATAGGTCATTATCTGCCAGCATTTTCTTTCTTTCTCTTCTAGTAAGTAAAATGATACAAGACATCAGCTAGTCTGCTTTTTACGGACCCAACAATTTCATTTCAAATGTTAATTGGTATGCAGACCTTTGGTTTCATTAAGTAGCTGGTACTCTATATAAACTATTTCTCAGAAAATTAATTGTTATTCAGGCAGTTGTTTTTGAAGCCACAGGGGCACTATCCAGACATTCAGTTCATATCCTTACCCAGGCCTTAAGGTGTGTATAGCTAAAAGGTGCACAAATATGCATAAATGGGATCCAGAAAGTGTGAAATCATAGCACAGAACAGAGCTCCACAACACTTTTGTGAACTAGACCACTGCAGAGTTGGAATCCTCTTTAAAAAGTAGTCCTATTAACTGTTTTTCAGCTGTGTATTTCAACCAGTACTGACCTAAAGAAAACAATTCAAACCCTGCGCCAATAAAGAGGTGGGTCATAATCATCCTACAGTATGTTTCCCATGGGATCTAGGTCAGCAGCTTCCAAGTTCACAAGTCACTCCCCTAAGATCACTTTTGTTACTCTCTCAGGCCTTCTGTGGCACACTGTGAAAGGTCTGAAGACTGTTGGATTGCCTAGGGCACAACAGTGTGGCCTGGTGGGTGACACAAGAAGGCAGATTACGTGACAGTGCACGATTGTCTAGACTGAGCCATATTAGTAGAGCAGATGGTTTCCAGGAGAGGCTGAGGCTTCCCAGGCTATTATAATTGTTATCATTCAGCAGCAGCACTAATGAAGAAAGGAACTCTCCCCCTCAGCCTTGCCTAACCATTCCACCCCTATACATAATTACATTGATATTCTTTGAAAGGGAGGAAAGAGTTAAGCACTTCAGAGGTAAACCAAACTGTACCACAATGGTCTATTTTATTGAAATAACTGTAATATGTGGAAGATGAAAGCCCTCCAGACATAAGCTACTGTAATTTAAAGACATTTGATGGCAATCCAATGGAATGTCTGTCTGTCACTGAACCCATGCTTATTGTCCTAAATTGACTCATTTTAAGTTGACCAGCTGTCTGGCTGCTGCACACACAGTTCATTGATGGACCAACAGCAATAACTTCACTAGGTGTCAAATAGGCATTCTGCTTGGAAAAACATGAGAATGGGATGAGTTACAGTATATTGGTATTTGCATTGCTGACTGCTGTGTTATTCAGCTGTTGTGCAAACAGATTGCATCTACAGTTACCTGTTTGCCTGACTGTACTACTTCACAAGTTATCATGTTGTTTTTGTTTTTTTCATTTATTATGGTCAGTATCACTCTGTAGCTTGCTGGGTTAATGCATGAAAATAGGTATCTGTATATGAAGTGCACTTACCTGGCTAACAAAAACTAAATAAACACACATTTGTCAATGCAGAATGTTTGCTTGAATGTTGTGTCAGGTAGATTTTGGTTGTGTTGTAGAGATAGATGAAGGCAGAGTAGTATTATAGTAAGAAAGAGTTGCAATGGAGTCAGTGAGTAGTAATGATTATCCTATATTTTTTCATTTCTGAAGCAAGATACAAGATTTTGAAGGTTTTAAAATTTCCCAGTCTCATCCCATGGGTGCTACGTGAAAATGAAATGTATTTGTACCTGTACAGTGTTGTGGTATTTACCATTACAATATGTATAACATCATCCTACTACATCCAAAGTATGAATCTAGCATGTAGATGGAGCAAATGCAAAATCATGTTTTGGGCCAGATTTGAAACATTTCATCTACTTTGTTAATGAGGTTGGATCCCAAAAAGGCCATGTTAAATATCTGGTGGAATAATACTGAAAAATAGTGAAGCTATGAGTGAACATTGAAATATTTCAATGTCCACACATAACTTTATCATTTTACCATATTTCATCACCACATTTTCAACAAAGTTTTCTTATGACATGACCTCGTGAATCCAGTAGGTGAAAATTTTCAAAACATGTCAGAGCAACTGTGAAATCACCTTTTGCAATGGATTTGAAAAATGTCACCTACCTTGTTCATGAGGTAGGGTTCAAAAAGACTATGCTGAAAATGTTGTGAAACAACATAAATGAATGACAAAGTTATGAGCAAAACTTTAAAACGCATTGAAAATACATTGACAGCACTTACCTTGTTTCTTCAGTTCCTAGCTGGCATTGAAGGAGAAGGACATGTTTTGTAGCAGAACAGTGGTGGAACATTCCAAGGTGAGTGAAGGTGTGTGGGGGTAGGTGGGGGTGCTGAATGGAGGGTCAGGGAGGGGTGGGTGGTGACTTGGGGGGGTCGAGATCAGCATCAAAAGACATCAATGAATGATTTTCTGATTGCCAGCATAAAATTATAAAAACTAAAAATCTGCAAGTGGCTTTTTTCCCCCTTACAGCAAGGGAAGGGTGGCACTGGGGATTGGGCACCCAGTGTCACAGATATTTGGTGGCACACCACGGTCTACATATTTTAAGGAGGTTGGGGTGCACTACATTGGTGGGGGGTTACATGAAGAATGCCATTCACAGCAGGTCTCAACATGAAGGTAACTGATAATGTGTTCAGAGCCAGTGGCACAGATGTTTGGTGGCACCAGGTGGATGGGCATCCCTGTGTCCCCACATTTTAAGGAAGCTGGGGGTGCACTACATTGCGGGGTATTATATGAAAGAAGGACTTAGTGGGACATGTGCTGGAAGAAGTCCAAGCACACGGATAATGACACCACTCAGCTGGCTGCTGGGCAGGGTCTTGTAGTTGAAAGCGTGCAATTGCTATGGGCATTGCTGTCTCCTTTAAATTACATAAAGTTTCCACCCATCAACCAGCAAAACAGTGTCATGATCAGCTTTGTTGATTATTGGCCTGTCAATGGTGAGCCTACTGCAGCCTGAGCTGAATTGGATCCAACAGTGTCATGCCTCTGAAGACCGCTACTGTGATGATATGTTGAGTCACACATACACACAAGCAAACATAATAAACATTCTTTGCAAAAAACTACTGTACATTAATGCGTCAGCTAGGTTTGAAGATAAAGTGACAAACATAACGAAATATGATGTAAGGGTTTCCAACCTTAAAACACCTGCCCCACCCCTGAAGTGATTGAGAGATGGAATTTTCCTTGGGGTTGTCAACCATAACGCTCACCCCATTGTAGTAGCAGAAAAGCTAAGATGTGATGGATACAGGTGTGTATGTTTCATGAGTGCATACGATGGGGTGAGCATTAGGGCTGACATCCCCAAGGAAGACTCCACTGCTCATTTGCTTCTGGGGTAGGTCAAGTGTTTTAGGGTTGGAAACCCTAACGTCATATTTCCCTATGGTTGTCACTTTATCTTCAATCCTAACTGATGCATTCATGTTGTGTTTTTTTTTTTTTTGCAAAGAATTTCCTTACTTTTTGAGATAGTGTAATTGTAACCTTATCTGCCTGTGGGAGCTCACTTACTTCCTAAAACTTGGCCATATCTATCTGACCGCCCCCATTACACACTTATTCAACACCTCTCTGATTCAAGGTGAGCTACCTGTCTTGTGGAAAACTGCCCACATCCTACCATTATTCAAGACTGGGGATCCGAGTGATCTGAACAATTACCAGTCTATTTCTATACTATCCTTCCTCTCTAAATTACTTGAAAAAATTGTCAACATCCAACTTAGAGAACATTTGAATTCACAAAAGTTGCTAAACCTGGCTCAGTCCAGCTTCAGAGCCAAACACAGTACAATATCGGCTCTTGCCAAAGTAACTACAGACTGGCAAATGGCCTTGGACTCTAAGAAGCATGTATTTGCCCTCTTCCTTGATCTAAGTAAGGCCTTCAATACTGTGGACCATACCATCATGCTTAATGCACTGAGTAACATCGGACTTGATAGTTCTGCCCTTAAATTGTTCATCAGCTACCTAACCAATAGGTTACAGCAAGTCAGAGCCATAGGAGATCTGTCCCCACAAAAATCCTTGTTACGAGGAGTCCCACAAGGCTCCATCCTGGGCCCTATCCTCTTTGCAATATACATCAATAATCTGGACTTGCAGCTGGGCACAGCAAATGTGTACTTATTCGCAGATGATACTGTACTCTATACCACAAATTCATCCTTGGATCTGGCCCATGAGTACTTACAGAAAGACTTTGTCACCCTCCAATACAACCTTCTCACTCATGAGCTCCTTCTCAATGCCAAAAAAGACTAAAGCAATGATTCTCTCACCAAAGTCTACTTCCGGATGTCCACATATCAACAAATCCGAACACTCTTAGATGAACCCCTTGAAGTAGTTGATACCTTTAAATACCTAGGGTTCTGGCTGGATAACAAGCTCAACTTTCTGTGCCACTTAAATGAAACCTTGAAGAAACTAAGACAGCGATTAGGTTTATTCTATCGCATTAAACATCTACTCACGTTAGAAGCCAGAATGAGACTAGTACAAACTACATTCCTACCTATACTGGACTACGCTGACTTCCTTTACAGTCATTGCCCATTAACGATGTTAAACAAACTGGACACCCTTTACCACTGGTCTTTAAGATTTATCTTAAATCTACCCCGTAGTACACATCACTGTCATCTATACCAGGTTTCGGGATGGACCTCACTCTCAACTAGGAGAAAAAGGAATGCTCTCCTCTGGTTTTTTAGAGCATTATCTGATAACCTCCCTGCATACATCTCGAACATCTTCAAACAGGCTAAAGGTTCCTATGGCCTGAGACGCTTCTCCTTAATCTGCTTCCAGATTCCTAGAGTGAAAACTACCCTTGGCTCAGCAGCAATCAACTTCTCACTTCCATCACTTTGGAACACTATGCAAGGCTCATTAAAATTATCCTCACTTCCAAGCATTTTCACATTCAAAGCTCTATTAATGGATTATCTGAAGGAATCATGCAACTGTTTCAGATGCCGATGACCCCTAAGCCTCGAGTGCCACTCTCAAATCCTACGCCTAAGTATCTCATCCACCTCACATTCCTAACAACAGAAACCTAGGACCTACAAGCCTAGTTCCCTTAATCCAAGATGACCCTGCCTATTTTCTACCTTTTACCTATTCTGGCTCCCTTTTGGCTGCCTACTCTTTCACCTCAATTTCTACCCTATTCCTTAATACATCCTTATTTTTTATCATTTAGGTAAGAGCTCTTAATCAGCAAAGACTATATGGGATTGCTGTCTCTTCTCATTTCAGTAAAGCTTATCATTATGTACCTTTGCATGTTAATTATGTTGACCGGTATGTATAGGCACATATTGACCGGCACCTTCACAATGTTTTTTCCTTTTGCACCGTTGTCCACCATGATTGTAATCTTATGAAGTGTACTGTATTGTATTTACACCCAGGACCACCTTGAAAATGAGCTTGCTCAATGGTGTTTATGCCTGGTTAAATAAAGTGATTGATTGATTGATTGATCCCTCCATAGATGTGTATATGTACTGTATGTAGCTGTGAAAGGGCCTTGTGATTCCATTTATGGACAACAGTGACCAAATTGTCACCATAGCAATCTTATTACCCCATCTAATGAACCCCTTATAGAAAAATTTTGAATCCCTGCCAAAACGTAATTCCATGCAACTGCAACGTCATTCCACTCCACTTGAATGAAAACACATTTTGACCAGGATTTGAAAAATGACAGCTATGACATACATTAGGTGAGGTAATAAGATGGCTATGTTGAAAATTTGGGGTAAAAATATGTAACATTTCCAAAGTTACCAGTGTGGGTAGCAAAATTGCAACAAATGGGCATAACTTTGGCACTTTGACATATTTTGACCCCAATTTTTTAACATAGCCTTCTTATGGCCCCACTCCATGGACAAAACCATGAAAAAATCTTCAAATCCCACCCAACAGACACCTGATGGTGAACTCACCTTATGGGCAGGAGTTGTGCAACATTAGTCATATTGCTCATGAGATGGTGTCCCCAAAAGGTCATGTTGAAAAGTTGGTGTCAAAATTTGAAAAAATGGATGAGTTATGAATAAATATTGAAACACTCATTGAAATACATTGAACCACATTTACCTTAGTTTCTCATATTGCAGTAACCAGCTCCAGCAGCAAGATGTGTCTTCCATTTGGAGAGTGGATCTAGAACCTGGGACCTGTTTAGGTGAGTGAGGGTGTGTGGAGATGTACTTGGAGGTGTGGGGTGGGTGCTGAGTGGGAGGTGGGGTGGAGGCTGATTGGCATGGGACCATTTTCTGCGTGCAGTTCTGGAGACCCAATCTCCGCAAAGACATAGACAGGATGGAAGCTGTCCAGAGGAGGGCAACTAAAATGGTGCAGGGTCTGCACCGGAAGACATATGAAGAGAGACTTAAGGAGCTTAATATGTATAGCCTCGAGGAAAGGAGGGAGGGAGACATGATAGAAACTTTCAAGTACCTCAAGGGAATCAACAAAGTCCAAGAGGGTAGCATCTTTCAAAAAGAGGTGTGCAAGAACAAGGCCAATTTGAAAGAAGGGGCGGCTCAGAGGTACTTATGAAGTATTTTTCACAGAGAGGGCTGTGGATGTATGCAACGGCCTTCCAGAGAAGGTTGTGGAGTCAAAAACAGTGGTGGAATTCAAGCATGCATAGGACAGTCATAAGGCAATTCTAGGGGGTGGGGGTAGGAAGAAGTAGGCTGCTGGTTAACTAGGACCTGCAGCTTATCCATCAGGTACAGAAATGGGCAGACTGGGTGGGCCAAGCAGTCCTTATCTGCCGTCAAATTCTATGTTTCTACGTTTCTATATTTTCTGATCAAACTGTCCCTTCCTAAGCGATTGACGGTCGTAATTATTCTCGCCACACTAACTGATATTTGCAGTGTTGATTTTAAAACACTCACAAAAGAATCCAATAAAGTATGTAAAGGAGCCTTAATTACAGGTCTTCTTCATTAGTTACCAGGCAGTACATGTGAAGAAAAACATTGTTAAAACTGGAAAATAAAACCAAGATAGCTGACATCACAAATAGTATTTCTCTGAGCACTAATAATAAATCCTTAGCAGTTAACAGTTCCAAGTGTTTTTATTTACCTGCCTATCTGGCAGTTATCACAAAAAATGTTATAATTCAAAAATGATAACATTTTTTTTCACTAATCCATCCAAAGGAACACCCTTGGCACAGACGCCATCATCCCTGAAGATTTAAGAGAAAAATTTAATTCTGTTTGGGCCGTAGATGATGGCAAAAAATGCCATTTTAACCAATGGGAAAACATTTTTTTTCTGTTTTTTATGACTTTATATCTCAAAAACCATATAAGATGCCATCGCAAAACTTTCCATGTCTTGAGACTCTGTCAGAAAGACCCTGCATGCCACATTTTGGATTGTTTCATCAAAGTTATTAAGGTGCAAAAGTTTGGATTTAAAGCAGCAGTGCAATGAAAAAAGTTATTCCAAAAAGCTATTTTTCTGCTATGGTCATGAAAAATATTGGCAGAACTGTTGATTTATGTTTTCTGGATGCTTCCTATGCTGTGTACTGTACATTTGCATTTTTGGCTGGATTCTTACCCTCCTCAGGTCCTTAGTATTATTTCTATGCAAAACTGAGGTTGCCGTCTTTTTTTTGAGAAATAATTATTTTAAAACTCTCGTAAAATTCTTAAATGATAACAGAAACTGGAAAGTTTACCACCAAGATATATTGGAAGACATCTGGAATTGATTATAAAAAAAAGGTTGGGTAGGTCAAATTTTAGTCCATTTGCATTACACTGCTGCTTTAACATCGAAGTGTTGTACCAACCCTAACTATAGTGGACCTAAAGTGCCACTATTATGTATATATCTGGATCTCAAAAAACAAAAATTATTAATATTAAAAAAAACAGGGCTCAAATCAGTTAGGATACAACAAATATGTTTCAATATTTTGCATCATGTTTATTTTACCCCACAACAATTAAATTTGATAAATTCTACTGTCCTGTATTGTACTCTACTGTATGTGTCCAAGGTGTCTCAATTGTGTTGGCACCTGGGAACACAGGTTAGTGATGTGCCCACAGTTGAATTATTGATTGTCCAGCCCAGTGGCACTGAGGGCTGAGGTGCTGGATGTCACACCTTATGCCACACTGGTGACCTCGGTTTGGAAATGCACCTGGGTCATCAGGGGTCAGCAGGGGAGGGATGGGATTGAGCATCTGGAAGACTGCTCTCCTATCCTGGGGAGGGCTGAGGGATCCCACTGCTCTGCAGTGGCCTCTGCTGACAACTGGGGGCACTATTAGAGCTGGTGCACTTGGGGTGGAGTGCAGCAGACGTTGACACATTGTACCTCTGACGTCATTGCATGTCCGCACTCCAAAGGTCAATACCAGAGGAAAAAGGACTGGGTGCGAGTGAGTAGCTTGATAGTCATGTTCATAACACCCAGAGGTCTGTCATGGAATCGTGATGGGCTGGGTCTGGTCTTGGCCCAGCATGGGAAAGCATAGGGGGGCCTCTCAGTGGGTCGGGGAGTGGCTGTACTGGACCACCCATCATGTGAGTGAGCCTGCTGCCCTCTGGGTGGGAGGAGCCAGCAGCTGGATGCCACTGCCAATCGCACCACAGCAGGTGAGGAAAAAATAGCTGTGATTAAAAAAAAAAAATTCAGACAATTCAATAACTGAAGCACCACATGAAGTAGCTGAAAGTTTTAATGACTATTTTGGAACTGCATTTGCACAAAATAAAACATACAATGGAATAATACCTAAGGGACATGTCTTGGACTTAGAACTCTCTGAGAGTTTAATACTAGACAAAATAAAGAGGTTACAAAAATACAAGCTCAGCCAGACCAGATGATATTCATGCAGCCTTATTGAAGCTTCTTACACCAAATATCACTATTCTCCTAAAAATCCTGTTTAATAAATCTATTCAGGAAGAAAAAGTACCAGATGATTGGCTATCTGCCATTGTTCTACAAATCAGGCAACAAGATGGATTTTACAAATTACAGGCCAATTAGCCTGACCTCAGTGTCAGGCAAATTATTGGCGCCTGTAATTAAAGACAAAATTATGGAATACATTACTAATAGGATTCTTTTGGACAAGAATCAGCATGGATTTATGCCTGGTAGATCCTGCATAACTAATCTACTTTGTTTCTATGAGAAAATATCATGAGCACTAGATGTAAGAAAATCTGTAGATTGTATATATTTAGACTTTTTGAAGGCTTTTGATAAAGTCCCTCACAGTGAATTGATTTGTACTTTACTCACCTTGGGAATAAATCATAATATAGCAGTCTGGATACAGTCCTGGCTGACCAATAGAAACCAAAAGGTATGCATAAATGGATATTACTCAACAGATATTCCAGTAACAAGTGGTATTCCTCAGGGCTCAGTATTAAACCTATACTATTTCAATTATTTATTTCAAGCATGGGTAGAGAGGATCCAGTTTGAATTAGCAAATATGCAGATGACACCAAATTGGCAAGCGTGGTTACTGATAGTGACGTCCACAAATTACAGACCACATTAGACAACATGTATCATTGAGCGCAGTTAAGGGGTAAGGCCTTTAATAAAGTAAAATGCAAGGTAATGCATTTAGGCCATAACGATAAACACAATAACTATTTCATAGGAAATGACCAACTTCAGACAATAGAAGACGAGAAAGATCTTGGGATAATAATAAATTACAAAATCTCAATTGATTCTCATTGTAATTCTCAGGCTGCTAAAGCAAAAAGAATCTTGATGATGATTAAAAGGAACTTCAAAAGCAGGCAAGAGAGGATAATCATGCCTCTTTATAGATCATACGTAAGACCACTATTAAATTATGGAAGCCCAATCTGGGCCCCCATTAAGGGGGTAATATAGATAAAATCGAGGAAATACTGAAGCAAGCTACTAAAATGATTTATAAGTATAAGGATCTAAGTTATGAGGAAAGTTTAGCCAGACAACATGATGTCACTCCACAGCAGGAGAGTGAGAGGAGACTTGATGATGTGCTTTGGACTAATGCAAGATAAACCTTTATTAAATGAGCTCAACTTTACATTTAACAACCATAGTAAAGGAATCAGAGGGCATTCAATTCAATTGGTATCAAGCACATTTAAAACTGAAAGAAGAAGGGCTTTTTTCACCCAAAGGGTTGTCAACCCTTGGAGTAGCTTACCTGCTCATATCGTTGGCAGTAATAAAAAAGATCAGTTTAGAAAACTGTTAGATGCGCACTTTTTGAAAGGTAATACATTAAATTACTATTCCAAATGGGAGCACATATGGGCACAATTAGCCTTCTCAGATCCTGTATACCTTAGCATGAACCTTAGTATAAACAAACAGAGAGATAGACAGACAGAGATACTGGAATACATAGGAATACATATTGGTTGCAGCTGAACAACACATTTATTTCCACTAGTGCGTGGTAAGACCCATAACTCATGAGTGGTGAAGCCATGCGTTAGTTATGAAGATCTTACTACACATGTGTGGAAATAAATGTGTTATTCCACTACAACCCATTATTTGTATTGTGCTTGCTATATATCACACTATTATTGTTTTAATTACTGTTTTGTCTTGTTTTTGCTTAAAACTGCCTCCATTATCTTATGTAAATGCCTTATCTGATCCATAGTTCTCTGTGTTCTAGTTCCAAAATTTTTAATGAAAACAAAATGTTCTAAGTGTATTAATATGTGTTCTAAGTAAAAATACATATTTCTACAAAAAGAGGTTTATTGATAAATAGCAAGATAGAAAGTTTTATCTTGGCCCAGCATAGCAAGATAATGATATCTTGCAAAGCTAGATAAATCACAATTCATACAGAACCAATCAAAAACAGCTCTCACAATGCTGTTGAGATTTAATTACAGTAGCTATCTGTAGCACTGAAGCCAGTCATTGAAATCAATGAGAAAAAGTAAATTTTCTATGCAAACAGCAGATTAACAAGTTATAGCTAGTAAACTGATATTGTATAAATCAAATATGCAATAGACAGGCTCAAAATATTTTATTTATTTCAAATGTTTTACAAGGAAAGACACACTGAGCCAAATAACAGCTCATTTCCAGATGTGTCCTGGGAGAAGGGGCAAAGGGAGGCAATAACAGGACATTACAGGTAAGTATGTACAATAACAGAGCAAATACAGAACAGTATATATAGTATTTACATAATAGTTACAGTACTAGCAAAAGGAGTAGTGCCAGCCAACACAGCATATGTGCAGAAAAAGGTGGACAGCATTGGGAGCTTATGAGAGTTGAGGCTGGAGATACTGGAACAGTATACTGGGAACTATCCAGTGGCAGAGTTATGGAGGAGAAGTAATGGGGATGTAGAAATCGAGTGTGAGTAGGAGCATAGTGGAGCAGGGGTGAAGACTCAGGTACAGTTGCAGGAGGGAGTGGTGAAATCATGGAGAAGAGAGGAGACAGAGTGAAGGGTAGTTGCAGTACAGATGGATAGGGGGAGGGAACACTAGAGCTTAGGGAGGTGGAAGGAGAAAGCAGCCAGGCCAGTTGAAGACAGCCTAGGCGAGAGTGCAAGGGAGCAATAGCAAGAGCTATGGAGGGAGTAAGAGGAAGGAGGAGGGGGTGAGAGTAGAGAGAAGAAGTAAGAGGGGAGAGAACTAAGCCAGTACTTGGCAATAAAGGATGAGCAATGTGCCTGTGTCTGTGTCTGGCTTCAAGAGAGGGGAGAGAGAGTGAAGAGTATAGGGAGCAGAGGTGAGACCAGTGCAGGTAGTCAAGTGCAAACCAACAAAAGGAGTGAAAAAGAGAATCCGGTCTGGCCAGGGTGGACTTTGGAGCACCGCCCTAAATAGTGTCTCCATAGTCAAAAATAGGGAGACTCATTCTCTGTAGAATGGCTGTATGAGCTGGCAAGGGATGCCTCCATGGTTACGGTACAAAGTGACTAGTTTTGTGTGCAGCTTTTTGTGTATAGCATCCATGTGTACAGAGAAGTCAAGGTGCCAGTCAAGCCACACCCTGAGGTACTTGAAGGAAGGGATGTCTTCAAGGGGGGACCCATCCAGGGTGTGGAAGGAGGGGAGGGCTGGAAGTCTGGAGAGCAATTGCTTGGTTCTGAAGGTCATGGAGACTGTTGTCTTTGCATTAAGGGACAGCTGATTTGAGCAGAACCAGAGCTGGATGTTGTCAAAGTCCAGCTGGAGTCTGGTTATCAGATCAGCAGGGGAGGAGCCAGAGGCAAATAGGGCAGTATCGTCTACATACAAATGGATGGATGCAGAGATACAGGTAGAGAGGAGGCTGTTTAGGAAATTCAAGAAAAGAATAGGACCAAGCACAGATCCTTGGGGGACGCCAGTGCTGATAGGGAGAGGAAGGCTAGGCAGTAGCCAATTTTAACTGATTGAGTTCTGCCCTTACGATAAGAATGGAACCAATCAGTAGCTTGAACAGAAAGCCCTGCTGCAGAGAGCTTAGCAAGGAGAAGGGGTGGGCTACGGTGTCATCTTTGGCCAGGTAGACAAAAATAGCAGAGGTAATCAGGCCCTGATCCATGTCAGAGAGAATGGAGTCAGTCAGTCTGAGAAGGGAGGAGGAGGTGGAGTGGAATTTGTGAAAGCCAAACTGGAAATGGATGAAGAATGAAGATGAGTCAAGAAAAGGTGAATGTTGAGAAAGAATGGGGTGTTTTTAGAGTTTAGCAAGGGTAGGAAGTAGGGAGATAAGGTGGTAATTTCCTGGAGCAGAAGAGTCACTGTCTTTCGGGAGGGGAGTGACTGTGACATGCTTCCAGGAAACAGAGACAGAGGCAAGGGAGAAGGAGAGGTTAAGGAGGGGGATACAAGGAAGACAGATGGCAGGGGTGGAGAGGTGAAGGAGTTTAGAGTCCAATCCATCAGGACTTTTATCCTTAAGGGGGTTTAGAGCCAGGATGGCCTTGAGGGTGGCAGCAGGTATGACAGAGGAGAAGGAGAAGAGGGGAGATGGGGAGGGTTAGTGGAGGGGAGGTTGGGGCAAGGAGGAGAGAAGGAAGAGGTGCAGGAGATGAAGTTATTTAATTCAGTAGCAACAGAAGAGGGCAAAGAACTGAGTAGAGGGTGAGAAGAGAGAGTGGATGACCTTCCAAATCTTTGAGGGGGTGGTTAATATTGTTTTGGAAGGTGGCAGAAAAGTACTTTACCTTGGCATGTCTGGTAGCTTTGGTGCAGGCATTACATAAGGCTTGATATTTTTGATAGTCAGAAGAGGAGTCTGAAGAATTGTGAGCCTTCCATGCCAGATCCCATGCAAGTAGGCAGCCCAGCAGTTCAGCAGAAACCCAGCGTAGATGAGAACCTTGTACACTGGTTTTCCTGGTGGGGGGGCTTGACAATCCCATATAGCCAGGAAATGGGACTTGAAGAGATTTAGTGCTGAGTCCATGGATCCAGCAGTGGAAATGGGATCCCAGTCAGTTGCTGCTAAGTCCTCAAGGAGGGATGACAGGTCCAAAGATGGGAAGGATCAGATCAGGAGAAGTTTGGGTGGGGCTTTGGGTCTGTGAACTTAACGTACACAGTAAACCATGTGGTGGTCACTGAGGGCATCTGGGAGGGTGCATGATGCAATAATACTATGTGAGTGGGAGGCAAGGGCCAGTCCAAAGGGGTATGATTTGGGGATTTATAATTGAGAAGGTAGGGTCAGAGATTAGTTGAGTTAGGTTTAGGGACTTGATGTTATTGCAGAATTTGGATAACGAGGGGGAGAGCCAATCATTAAAGTCCCCTAAAATTAGAAGTTCACCAGTAGAGGCATGAGAGGAGATGGTGGAAAGGAGTTCAGTGATAGTGGAGGAAGGCAGGTCAGAGCAGCAGTAGATGCTGGCCATGAAGATGGGAAGAGAAAAAGGGAAAGAAAGCTTGATGAGAAGGAGTTCATAGGCACAGGGGAAGGAGATAGAGAGTACAGGGATGAATTGAATGGCAAAGGATAAGATAGATGTCAACCCCACCACCCCTAGAGGCTTAATCTTGTTGGGTAAGTGAGTAGCCAGGGATGGCAACTGTAGAGTCCAGAATCTTGTGGGAAAGCCAGAATTCTGAAATAACCATGATGTCTGGTTTAAGGCTGATCATGAAGGGTTACAACGAGTCAGTTTTGGGAAGGAGACTGTGGACATTAACATGTGTCACACTCAGTCCTTTGGAGAGGGAGGTGGTAGTGGGGGGCTGATCAGGGCCAGGATTGGGCTTAATATCACATGCAAGCAATAATAGTGGGTAGATAAGGAGCTCAGTGGGCATAGTGGGGCATTTGCATTGCAGTTGGGTGTGGGAGTAGAGGAGGGGTGGAGGATGAGGGGAGGAGGACAGTAGGGAGTTATGAGTAGCAAGATGCAGGTTGGGCAATGAGGGAAGAGAGCAGTTAGGAAGTAGGGGAAATGGAGAGAAAGTGAGAACTGGAAGTAAGTTGGGTGGGGGAAGTAGAGAGGGGAATAGAGAAGGTCAAGAAAGGGAGGGAGAGTTAGTGTGAGTCAGTGGGAGGGAGGGAGGGAGAGAAGTAAAGGAAAACAAGAGTGGGAGGAGAGATAGGGAGAGCTGTAGTATGGTATAGTAGCAGGGGACAGGGGTGGAGATAGTCAGGAGGAAAGGGGTGGAAGGGGAAGTTACATTGAGACGGTTAGTGGGCAGAGCAGATAGAGCAAGGAGCATATACAATGAGCTATGCAGGGAAGGTATTACACAGAAGTAATGGTTAAAGGCCCTATAAGGAGAATTAATCACAAATTATGAGAAGCATAAAATAGCAATAATTACTGGTGAGCAATGTTTTCAATAGGCTCAACCAGTTAATATTTGCCTTGATAACCAGTCAGTTATAACGGCATTCACACGCTCCATCTATCAAAAGGCAGTGCTCCCTCATTGGCTCCCATTTTGTGTGTGGGCAGGCTAAACAGTTTGTAAAACATTGCGTCTCCGTATCTTAGTAAGCGAAGAGCTGCCACAGTAAGACTCTCACCTTCCCATAATCTTTGTATTTTATATATCTGGTTGATTCTACCTTAAATACAGGTAGTATAACGCAGTGGTTTAAGGCTCTGAGCTGCAAACCTGGAGACCTGGGTTTGAATCCCACAGCCCCCACTTGCATACAGTGTGACCCTGAGCAAGTCACTTAACTTTCTTGTGCTCCCAGGTCATACCTGTGAACAAGCTTTAACTTAGTTTGTCTCTCCTGGTTTAAAAAAAAATACCACTATTAATTTTATTTAAAATAAGTATCTGGTTGATTCTGCGGTTCACCAGCTTCAGGCAAGACACACTGTCAGTGGGAACGGGTCTGTGGCTGACTGTCTCAAGGTAAACTCCAATGTAATCGCGATCACGATTTCAGCTGTTTTAAAAAATAATTAATTAAACTGGGAGCAGAGAGAGCTGGAGGATGCTGTGGCGTGCTGTGGGACAAGCGGGAGAGGGATTGGGGACTGCTGTATAGCTGAGGAATCTGAAATCTGGGAACTGTGGGAGCTGGAAGCTGCTGCTGCTGCATGTGGTGCCCAAGAGCTACACTGAAGGTGCCACAGGAAGATTTCTTGAAAAGGACGAAGGGAGTGTGAGTGTGAGTGTGTGTGTGTGTGTGTGTGCGGGAGGGTCACAGCACTCAGGCTGGAAACAATTGCTCACCAGCAATTATATAAATAAAGATGAGAAGTAGGCATTACGAGACTTATCGCATTCTCCTGTGGGATGCTTTGATAAACCTCAGGCTTCCTCCTCGGGGTTTATGCAGCATCCCACACTTCAGGTGAACATTAAATTCTTATATCACACACTTCCCCATCCTTAATCTATATATAGCACATTATCATACATGCTGGTAGACAGGTATTGCAGAACTATAAAGAGAGTGAACTACAAAAAAGAATCATAAATCATTAAAAACACAATTGGCATAAATCATTAATAGACATTAGGCATTCGTGCTGGTAGGCACCTATTGCAGAACTAGTACCTAACTAGGGAACAATGTAAGAGAGCATTTAATCAGCTGGCAATGGCAACTTAAAACTGTACTCAACTCTAGATACTTTATTGACTGAATACTATGAGAATTGGGAGTAAGGGCTTGCATGAGTAGTGGCAGACATGTGCCAGAGGCAAAACAGTGTGGGACCAGACACTTGGAAGAAACTACATTGATAGAGGAGTGTGGTGTAGGTAGCAGTCGTGACACCAGGACCAGTCTAGAAGCACTGTGCCAGTACAGGCACTAGATCAGGGGAGTGGCCAGAGTTAATTGAGTAGCAGGTTGAGAGCAGGGAAGTTGACTGATGGTGGATTAGCTGATATACGAAGAGACTGATGAGCAGGTGTTGGTGCCTGGTATGGGAAATCACGCTGGAGAGCTAGGTGGATAAAAAGAGGATACCCATCATGGGTGACAGGGTAGGGAGCAGGTTGGTGGGTTAATCCTTTGTGGTACCACATTAGTGGTGCTGCCCACATGCCGAAAGTAGCGTGGAGTAACTGAGTACCTGGGGTTTACCAGCCACAGCTGCTGCAGTCAGGAGAATAGAGGGGAAGACAGGAGACAAGGGCCCTCATGACCTGGTGTCCATGGGAGGCTAAGGAGGGAAGAAGGAAGACAATTAGAGGAACCAGCCTATAAACAGGTACAAATAAGGGCTGGCTATAATGTGATATCTAGGGGAGGGTGCAGTGCAGCAGGGTAGAGGGAGGGCTAGCAATGGAATGAGATGGAGTACTACAGTCAGCCCACTGAGTGGCAAGTATGTACTGGCAGATAAAAAATGACTAAATTCAGCAAGGAGCAAATAAATAAAAGAAATGATTTGATATAGCAAGAAGCAGGCAGATTGATTTAAAACAGCATAGTGTAGGCAGCATTAATTAAAATACAAGAGTAGCAGGCAAATAATGCATGAAAACCCCAGAATCTGAATTAAGGAGACATATTAATCAGGCTAATCACAAGCAGAGTGTACTAAGCAAAGGCTGTAAAAAAATAAACAATCAGCAGTGTCTGCTGACCAGTAAATACAGTAGCGTGGGAAAGACTCCTGAGACCTTAGCACAGGGGAGAAGTTGCAATACGGTGCCACACACTGAAAGTAGCGTACAGTAGCGAAGTACCTGGGGTTTGCCAGCCATGGCTGCTGTAGTCAGGAGAGTAGAGAAGAGGACTGGAGACAAGAGCCCTCACAAACCAGCATCCACAGGAGGCTAGGGTTTGCCAGCTGCAGCTGCTGAAGTCAGGAGAGTAGAGGGGAGGGCTGGAAATGAGAGCCCTCATGACCCAGTATCCACAGGAGGCTGGGGTTTGCCGGTTGTGGCTGCTGCAGTCGGCAGAGTAAAGGGGAGGACTGGAGACAAGAGCCCTCATGACTCAGCGTCCATGGGAGGCTGAGGAGGGAAAAAGGAAGACGATTAGAAGAACCAGCCTATAAACAGGTACAACAAAGGGCTGGCTGCAATGTGAGACCTAGGGGAGAGTGCAGAGCAGCAGGGCAGAGGGAGGGCTAGCAATGGAATGGAATGGAGTAATACAGTCAGTGCACTGAGTGGGTGAGAATGTACTGGCAGATAAAAACTGACTAAATACAGCAAGGAACAAATAAAAATAAAATAAATGACTTGATTCAGCAAGGAGCAGGCAAATTGATATAAAACAGCATACTGTAGGCAGCATTATTTAAAATACAAGAATAGCAGGCAAATAATGCATAAAACACCAGAATCTGAATTAAGGAGGCACATTAATCAGGCTAATCACAAACAGAGTGTACTAAGCAAAGGCTAGAAAAAGATAAACAATCAGCAGTGTCCGCAGACTTCAGTAAACAGAGTAGTGTGAGGCAGACTCCTGAGACCTTAGCAGAGGTGAGCAGTTGCAAGATGGTGCCACACACCGATAGTAGCATGGAGTAGCTGAGTAATTGGGGTTTGCTGGCCGTAGCTGCTGCAGTCAGGAGAGTAGAGAAGAGGGCTGGAGAAAAAAGCCCTCACAACCCAGCATCCATGGGAGGCTGAGGAGGGAAGAAGGAAGATGATGGAACCAGCCTATAAACAGGTACAACTAAGGGCTGGCTGTAATGTGAGACTGAGGGGAGGGTGCAGTGCAGGAGGGCAGAGGTAGGGCTAGTGATGGAATGGGATGGAGTGATACAGTCAGCCAACTGAGTGGGCAAGTATGTACTGGCAGATAAAAACTGACTAAATACAGCAAGGAACAAATAAAAAGATAAGAAATTATTTGATACAGCAAGGAGCAGGCAAATTGATTTAAAACAGCATAGTGTAGCAGGCAAATAATGCATAAAACACCAGAATTTGAATTTATTTATTTATTTAGCTTTTGTTGACCAGGTAAGAACACTAGACAAGTATTATGCCTATTTTCAGGAACGACCCGGGAGAATAAAACACAGTGATACAGAATAGTGCAGAGAAAAATGCAAGTACATCATGACAGCATAACAACATATAGGAGTAGCAACATTATGCAAGGGAGCAGTAAGTCATAATACAACTTATAACTTCATAGTTAAGACGCCACCAGGGTGACAACAGGTCATACATACATTAGAGACATGTAAATTAGGGCATGACCAGAGTATGTAGATGTAGCCAGTTATGCCCACAGTCGAGTACCTGGATAGGTGATAGAATCATAGGAACAGCGAGAAGTTTCAGGCAACCTGTTAGAGGCAGCATGGGTCAGATTGACAGCAATGGACATTGCTCTAGGGAGGCTTAGGGCAGTCACACGCTGAGGTGAGTTTACAGACTCCACAGGTTTCATAAAACTCTGGATGGGAGGGGGCCAATCTAACATGCTCTGGAAGGGAGTTCCAGAGTCTGGGAGCACATACGGCAAAGTCCCTGTCCCCCATGAGGGTCCGGGTGGAGGGGACTTTGAGCATCCCCGAAACCTGGGACCTAAGAGGGTAGGGAGAAGTGTCAGTTGGTGGTAGACGCTGGGCCAGCCCCGAGGGGATGCCAGTTCGAATCACTTTGGGGACACAGTAATCAGGCTAATCACAAACAGAGTATACTAAGCAAAGGCTGGAAAAAAATAATCAGCGGTGTCCGCCATTTTGGTAAATAGAGTAGCATGGAGCAGACTTCTGTGACCTTAGCACAGGTGAGCAGTTGCAAGAAGGTGCCACATGCAGAAAGTAGCATGGACCAGCTGAGTACCTGGGGATTGTTGGCCATAGCTACTGCAGTCAGGAGAGTAGAGGGGAGGAGGCAAGAACCCTCACAACCCAGCATCCACAGGAGGCTGGGATTTGCTAGCCACGGCTGCTGTTGTCAAAAGATTAGAGGGGAAGGCTGGAGACAAGAGCCCTCATGACCGGGTGTCCACAGGAGACTGGGGTTTGCTGGCCATGGTTGCTGTATTCAGGAGAGTAGACGGGTGTGCTGGAGACAACAGCCCTCATGACCCAGCATCAGCAGGAGGCTGGGGTTTGCTGGCCACCACTGCTGCAGTCAGGAGAGTAGATATGCAGTTTATCATCACTTGTGAATTGTCAGGGCAATCATGTCTCAGTCATGGCTCTGCCACTCATGAGTTATGGTCCTGCCCCCTTACAAGTGAAGATAAATTGCATATTTTGAGTCAGCCTATTGCATATCCCCTACTTTTCTCAAAATAACATGATTTATTTAATCAATTTATTCACTAGTGTTGTATATACAATAATGTTTGGGTTATATCTAAGTTTTATTATGGGCTTGGGACAGTGTGTAGGAATGCACAGCTACTCAGCGGCCCTCCTCCAGGGGCTCCAGCCTTTTTTACTCCCACCACTCCCTTTTGAGATGTACAGGAGGTGATGGGATCTGGAGATTGCTCGGAAGAGGAGGTCCTGTGGGGGGGTCGATTCAAGTGGCTGCCAGAGAGTCCCGGATTCGGGTGGTGAGATCGAGAAGACACCCTTGGGCAAAATGGGTGCTAGAGAGGGATTTTCCCTGTCTGGTACTGAGAGCTAAGGGCTTCATTGAGATTAATGGGCAGTCAACTGATCCGGTAGTCTCCCCTCATCTCTCCAGGGTCATGTTATGTAATGTCAGGTTAATGAGGGACAAAACTGCTATAATGGCAGATTTAATTGCCTCGGTTGATCTGGCTTGCATTACAGATACCTGGCTGGATGAAAATGCAGCTCCCATTCTGGAGGTGGCAGTACCAGCAGGGTACTCCATGATACATGTCCTGAGGAAAGATCTCAAAGGCGGGGGGAGCTCTCTGTTTTAAGGCTGACCTTAACCTCACAATACTACTTTTGGATCCTACCAGGTCTTTTAAGTGTGTGACTGTGCAGATGAGGGTCCTGGCGTGGGCTTCAGGGTCCTCCTGCTCTATTGTCCCCCCAGGCCCGGGAGTGTGTGAATTTTTGTGGGTGATTGAAGAGCTCAACACCGACCTATTGTTGGAGTCTTCCAGATGGTTAATTCTGGGGGACTTCAATGCTTGGGTTGATGATGGGCTGTCAGCATTTGCTTGCAATCTTCTTAGGAGCATGGGGGCCCTGGGCCTGATGCAAAATGTTAGCTCAGTGACCTATTCACACGGCGACACAATGGACTTGGTATTTTCGACTGGTCTTGAGGTCTCTGACCTAGGGGTTGATCCAGTAGTTTGGTCAGCTCACGGCATCATGAGGTTCACGCTAGCAACACCCCCCAGTAGTCCCAGTCTTTGTGGAGATGGTCTGGAACCACCCTTTATGGGGATTTTCCCCAACAAGACTATTAGTGGTACTAGATCTATTGAGGGTGATAGCTGCTTGTGCGATTGGGACAGAGGAGGCAGTGGTGGCCTATAATGAGGCCATCTCTACAGCCTTTGACTCTAGTGCACCCACTCATGTGTGCCAGAGATTCCCCTGGTATGATGGGGAACTTAGAGAGCTGAAGATTAAGGGTTGGAGGTCAGAGAGACATTAGAGGGATTCTGGCCTGATGGAGGACAAATTGGTCCTGAGTTCCCATTATAAGGACTATCAGGAAGCAGTCCCTCATAAGAAGGCATTTTTTTTTTTCAAGAGAGATTGCTTCAGCAAAGAACAGACCAGCTCAACTCTTCCAGATGGTTAATGGGCTCCTTCATTCTGCTTGTCTCCATGTTGGGGGAGTTGGTTCTAACACAAAATTTGAGGAGTTCACTCTGTTCTTTGCTGACAAAGTGTCTTCCATCAGGGCTGAGATTTCCTTGGATGCCTCTCATAGGGATTGCATAGGTTCACTCTGTGACGTGCCAGGGCACTCCTCTGTTATGGGCTGAGTTTGACCCAATCAGGGTGGAGGAGGTGTTGGATGTTACCTCCAACCTGCAGTCAGCACATTGTGATCTTGAGCCAGTTCCAACCTGACTTTTGGTTGGATGTTTGGACCTGTTTGGTTCTGTGGTAGCTGAGGTTTTCCAGAGTTCCTTAAGGAGTAGGGTCTTTCCATCAGCTTTGAAAGTGGCCCTGGTTAGAACCCTATTAAAGAAACCCTCACTGGATCCAGATTGCTTCGACAACTGCAGACTGGTGTCAAACCTCCCATTTTTAGGGAAGGTTATAGAAAAGGTGGTGGCCATTCAGCTCAAGAGGTATCTTACCTCTACCTCCACCTATGAGGTTTTCCAGTCTGGGTTCAGGACCAGGCATAATTCGGAGACTGCTTTGATGAAGGTGCTGAGTGATCTCCTGGTTGCGGGAGACAGGAGAGAATGGACCATCTTGATCCTCCTAGATCTCATGGCTGCATTTGATACCATGGACCATGAGGTGTTACTTGACTGACTGTGGTTCTGGTGTGGCCTGTCTGGAATGGTCATCCAATGGTTCAGGTCATAGAAACATAGAAATATGGAATTTGATGGCAGATAAAAACCACTTGGCCCACCCAGTCTGCCCATTTCCCTACCTAATGGATCAGCTGCAGATCCTAGTTAACCAGCAGTCTACTTCTTCCTACCCCCACCCCCTAGAATTGCCTTATGACTGTCCCATGCATGCTTGAATTCCACCACTGTTTTTGACTCCACAACCTCCTCTGGAAGGCCATTCCATGCATCCACAACCCTCTCTGTGAAAAATACTTCCAAATTACCTCTGAGCCACCCCCATCTTCAAATTGCCCCTTGTTCTTGCACACCTCTTTTTGAAAGATGCTACCTCTTGGACTTTGTTGATTCCTTGAGGTACTTGAAAGTTTCTATCATGTCCCCCCTCTCCCTCCTTTCCTCAAGGCTATACATATTAAGCTCCTTAAGTCTCTCATCATATGTCTTCCAGTGCAGACCCTGTACCATTTTAGTTGCCCTCCTCTGGACAGCTTCCATCCTGTCTATGTCTTTACGGAGATTGGGCCTCCAGAACTGCACGCAGTACTCCAGATGGGGTCTCACCAGCTGTCTATACAGAGGGATAATAACTTCTTGTTTTCTACTGGTGATGCTTCTCCCTATGCATCCCAGTATCCCCCCAGCCCTCCTTGCTGCCCTCTCACATTGCTTGCCCACCTTTAGGTCATCTGATATGACTACTCCCAGGTCCCTTTCCATTTTGTTGTTGTTAGTATCTCACCCCCATTGTGTACTCTTCCCTGGGTTTTGTTTCCCAGGTGCATTACCTGCACTTCTTAGCATTGAATCTAAGCTGCCATACATTTGACCATTCCTCTAACCTTGCCAAGTCCCTTCTCATCCTTTCCACCCCACCTTGTGCATATACTCTGTTGCAGATCTTTGTGTCATCTGCAAAGAGACATACTTTTCCTTCTAGTCCCTCTGCAATGTCACTTATAAAGACATTGAAGAGGACCAGTCCTAATACTGAACCCTGCGGTACCCCACTAGTAACCCCCCTTTCTTCAGAGTGGACTCCATTTTACTATTACTCTCTGTGTCCTATTCTCCAGCCAATTCTTTACCCAGGCTGTCATCTTGGGACCCACTCCCAAGCTGGCTAACCTGTATATTAATCTTTTGTGTGGGACTGTGTCAAATGCCTTGCTAAAGCCTAGGTAGGCCATGTCCACAGCCCCTCCCTGATCTACTACTTTGGTCACCCAGTCAAAGAAATCTATCAGATTCATCTGGCATGACCTTCCCACTGTGAATCCATGCTACCTTGGGTCCTGTGCCCCTCTGTCCTCTAGTTACTCGACAATTCTTTCCTTCAGAAGTGATTCCATCATTTTCCCTACCACTTCATACTTCACAGGCAGGGTCCAGAGGCTGGTGATGGGGTTAGCCTCATCTAACCTGAAGCCTCTGACCTGTGGAGTTCCACAGGGTCGGTCTTGTCCTCTTGTTGTTTACAGTCTATATGCTGCTGCTGAGGGACATTATCAGGTGGTATGGACTGGGCTTTCATTGCTATGCTGATGATACCCAGCTGTATCTGTCCTGTGCACCGGGTAGCCAGATGTCAGATGCCATGCTTAACAGCTGCCTGACTGAAATCCAGACTTGGATGTCTCATAACTGGTTAAGACTCAACCCTAACAAGACTGAAGTATTGGTGGTAGATCCGGGTCATCGTGGTGGGGTAGGGACTTATTGGAATCTCCCCAGTCTTGTATTGTGAGGGTTGCCATTAGTCCCATCCCAGCAGGTAGAGGATCTGGGTGTGATCCTTGATGATAGCTTGACATTTAATTCTCAGATGTCTGCCATCATTAAGAGTGGATTCAGCTTGTGCAGAACATGGCAGCTGGATTACTTGCAGGCATATGAAGGTATGATCATAGTATGCCTGGCCTCCATGAGCTGCGCTGGCTGCCAGTCAGGTGGAGGATTATTTTCAAGGTCAGTTTACTGACCTATAAGGCCCTACACGGTAGGGGACCAGTTTATCTGCAAGCTGTTCTCATGCCTCATCACCTGACCCAGACTTTCCATTTCTCCAAGAGCTGCCTCCTTAGTGTTCCTAAAGTGAGCCTGTGTCACTTGGGTGATCAAACATTTTCAGTGGCAGCACTCACCCTATGGAACTCTCTTCCTCAACAACTCTGGGAGGAACCCTTGGTGGAATCCTTCAAAATGGGATTAAAAACATTTTTGTTTAACTAGGTGTTGATGGGGTTTAACTACTGAATTATGGATAAATATTTTTTAGGGCTCTGGGCAGAGCCTACAGCCCTTCTGTCATAGATCAGATTGTAGCTCTAAAGTGGCTTTTCGTGGAACTCCCTTTTTAGTCATTTGGAAGTATTCCTCCATTGCTGAAAAGTAGTGCACTACCCCTCTGATTTTTGCTATTTGCTGCTGTATGTTAACTGTATCTAAAAGGAGAGGGGATGATATTGTATTGTGCCTCAGAACTTCTCATGATATTAACAAAAAATTGTTTTAAACTACTGTTTCTATCATCTGTCCAGCTCAGTCTAATAGATGTACTCTATTTCTTTCAGCAGCCTGGGGTTAACTCATTATATGATGTCTGTAAAATACTGAACC
Source organism: Neoceratodus forsteri (assembly GCA_016271365.2). Taxonomy (NCBI): domain Eukaryota; kingdom Metazoa; phylum Chordata; order Ceratodontiformes; family Ceratodontidae; genus Neoceratodus; species Neoceratodus forsteri. The sequence goes on along the minus strand of CM057456.1, from coordinate 730,389,196 downwards.
TCTACAGTATCAGATTACAGACAGTGAACCTGCAGTCTGTGAGCTATTTCATTCCTATGGGCACACATATGAACAGCAGGGCGGGGGGGGTGCTGTAGCCCCATCACTTTTTTTGACCTGAAGGATCTTGCCCTTTAAACAAACAAACAAAAAAGTAAGTATAAACTAGTGTGACAGAATTAAGTCCAGCTGCCCAGGCACACATAGAACAAAAGAGTGCTTTGTGCTTGTTTGCTGTTGGAGTTGGAAGTGTCAAGTGGAAAGTGCTTTTAAGTGTGTGTGTGTGTGTGTGAGTGTGTGCATGCAATCCTGCTTTGGGATGGGCCATGTGACGCAGACTGTTCATCTCTTACCTGGGATTTACAGACTAAGGCTAAGCTACACTATTTGAGTAAGCATTCCCTCCCGCACAGCAAAAGGTCAGTGTAAAAGTTATTATGTTTCCATCCTCCAGACAGGCAGACAGTTTCAAAACTAAACTAAAAGAGGAAAAAAATAACAGATTTACAGAAAGGGATAGAGTAGTTAGATGGACTCCGTTATGAGTAGGGAAGGAACCTCTGCTTAGTTCCTATCCCCTTAGGTTGCTTTTTTCCCTTTTTTTTTTTTTTTTTTACATCTTTTTAACTGTGGCCTTTTAAAGATAAAAGAATATAAGCATTCAAAGACTTTTTTTTATTATTCTTTGGTAACCATGTATGGCTCACTAGGCACAGGTGCCTGTTTTCTAGAGCTAACCAAGAGCACTGAGGAGGTTCAGTGACTTGCTTAGAGTCACACAGTATGCAAGTGGAGGTTGTGGGAATCAAACTCAGGTCTCTGTTCCGAATGTGCCAAGCTCTTTACTCTAACCTCTAAGGCTATATTGGCAGCCCAAGACTTGGCTGGTGTACTCCTTGGTTACTGCATGGATCTGGAATCTGTGTACTGGAGTTTAATGTTTGTTTACAGTTTTGAAATGTAATTTAATAAATATATATAGTTTTCCTTTGGTAACCAGGTAAGGCCAACTAGAAATAGGTGCTTGTTTCTATGGACAACCCAAGAACACTGTGGAGATTAAGTGACTTAATCAGAGCCACACAGTATGGAAATGGAGAAAGTGGGAATCAAACCCATGTCAGAATGCTGGATGTACAAAGTTCATTTAAAGTTCATTACTCTAACCTCTAGGCTATATGTCCAGCCCCATAAATAGTGAACAATTTAGACTGGGCTGTTAATATCTCAAAGGAGAACTGCCTTGAATCAGCAAACATGCATTTTTGTAGAATTAGATGTTATTTTTTAAAATACCAGTTCTCATTTTGTTACTGCTTAGTTTTAACTGGCCTTTTGGTAAATTCAGCGAGTGTTTCTGATTCACACACTGCTGGCATTGACCATTTTAGAACAGTATGATCTTGTCAAGAACTTACATTGTTGGTTCAATGCATCTGTGTTCTAATTTAGAATGCTTTGGTTCATGGGTACTTAAACAACATCATACAATTCTTAGATGGCACTTTTCAGCAGTGTATAACCCATACATGTCCAATGGGTTAACTAAAAGGCCAACAAAAATGGGGCAGAAACAGAAGGGGACCCACTATATGAAAAAAAAACTTCTACAGGAAACATTACTCAGGTGTAGTGCAGTTCTCCTTTAACTAAGCTTGTAGGGAATGTCAGGTATTTTATCTAAATGGTAGGGAACTCTATCCTGGATATTTTTTGTAACACCATAGACCATTTTAACTGATGCATATTGCAATACAGGATTACAGTAAAAGACTAAGCAAAACTACCTTGCTTATGATATATACAATTTGTAAACCATTTGCATATTTTACAGGTAACCTTGTCAATATGGTAGTTTTATCTCTTTTTTTTTAATTGCACTGCTGTTTTCTGTACAACTGGATGGTGTTTTATTGCTGTCTAATAGGATAACTTAATCCTTGTGGCTCACTTTTTTAACTTTGAAAAACAAGTTGGAACTGTTATACATGAGCTGAACCCTTAATATTACATATTAAATATTCTGATATGGTATAAAGATATTTTTTAAATTACTATCGTTGTCAAAAATCTGCATTTACTGTACATAAAAACCTAGTTTGGAAAAATTGCCTTCACAATGCAACAAGTGTCCTTTTTATCTTTGGCACCCCCACCTCTTGCAGTCTCCCAGTACCCATGTGGGCACACACACACACACACACACACACACACACACACACACACACACACCAGCATGCACTCTGAAATTTAAAAGGACTGAATTAGTAGCATGTCAGTTTTCAATGATTGTGACCTAACAGCACTATATGGAATCAACAAGAAAACAACTTTGGTCATTTGGTAGCTCTTCACAGCCCTATCAGCTCTGGCTAGAACTTGTTTATACAGTTGTCACTACATCTGGATTGCAGGTTTCTGTAATCTGTAAGGTGTTTTTTTTTATTATATTGTGTTTTTAATTTTGTAAAGTGCTCTGAGGCCTTTGGAAATGGGTACTATATAGATGAAATATCTATCTATCTATCTATCTATCTGTCTGTCTGTCTATCTAGCTATCTACCTACCTATCTAATGTAATTACTGTAAATGTCCATTACAACCCAAAAATTTCAACAGTGTGGCATCGTACCTCTGCATAATGGAGAAACCTTTCTCATACTCACAGATATCTTCTTACTGGCACCAGATAAATAAGCACTGGATACTGTGGTAGCAAGGGAAAACCAGTCCTTCTAATTCCGTCCAACTGGTTTGTGCTGTGCTTGTGCATACTGCTTACTTTGGACTTTCTCTGTCATCTCCACCCTCAAAGAGGTGCCCAGCAGAGACTGGGCTAAAGGATATAAAAGGGCTCACCAGCAGATGAAGAGAGCTGGAGAAGGAGGAGTGGTAGGAGGATGATGAGCAAGACTCCTGGTGCTTGACAGCAGGGGGCTACTGGTTATTTATAGGAGATGGGGTGTGGTCAGCCAGCCTTAGAACTACAAGCACTAGCCTTTCAATTCTAAGTCCAGCTAACTGGTTTGTATAGTGCTTGTGTATACTGTTTACTTTTGCCTTTCTCTATCATCTTTACCCTCGAAAAGGTGCCCGGCAGGGATCTGGCTAAAGGACATGACATGATTCTCAGATTATCTGGCTAATATAAGACACATGCTCAGGTGTGATGATGTCTACTCCAACACTTGACACTTAGGTTCCCCCAGGGTTCTATCATGGGTCTCATGTTGCTTAGTTTATTTGTTAATGATATATCTGGAGCCTATGAGTGCTTCTGAGCAATATTGTCTGCAGATAATACTGTAATTTTTACAAACAGCAAAGATCTAGCTACCCTTGAGAGATGTTTGCAACATGGTTTTAGTACAATGTGTTGCTGGTTGACAGAAAATAACATGGTAATGCTAAAAAAAAAAAAAACACAATCTGGTTTCAGAGTTGGCATGGGCTTAGAGAATGTCCTGGACTGTGCATCACGACACCAACTGGGCATTTGATTGAACAAGGCCAGGTATCTAAATATTTGTGGAGTATGCCTGTGCTCTGTTGTCCTTCCCTCCCTCCTGTTGATTCTGTAGTTAGAAGTATAAATCAACATCTTGGCTAGCTCTATAGAAATAGACACAATTTTACTAGTGAGGATAAAAAACTTTTGGTCACAGGCTTTATTATTTCAATTATAGATTATGGTGCCATGGTCTATTCTGCTCCTAGTAGTACAGTACTGGCAAGGATCTGTGTTGATTTTAACCATGCCTGTAACTTTGCACTTGATTTACAATTTGATACTCATGGGTGAGACGTTTGTGTTTCCTTAAATTGCCTGTCATTTCACAATAGAGTAGCTTATCGGAGGGCTTTATTTATCAAAAAAATAAGGCTCAGTTGAACCTTATGCCACTTGGAGTCCAAAATCGTATTCATTTCATGCACAATAAGTATTCTTCCCAGACTATGTGTGACCAAAGGTTTCAAATTCCACTTATGAAAACTATTACCTGCTATTGGTTAACAATCATTTTCTGTAAGAGCTATGAATGTGTGGACTTCTCTACCTGTTGAAATTTGTGAATTTGCTACTTTCAATTCTTTTAGGAGTGAGGTACTGGCCTATTTCCAAGATAAGCTAGTATGTAAATTTGTACAATTATTAATGTCTTATATTTTTTACTATACTATTTTTTTATTATAGTTATGTACAGTATTACTGTATGTTTATGACAAGGGCACCTTTGAAAAATGTCTTTTGAGCTCAAAAGATTTCTGAATATAATAAACAAACATGAGGGACCCAAAGACTTCTGAATATCACTAAACCAAGAACCTTCTCCAACTCATGGAAGTAGACAATTGCACGCAGAAGAGGAAATTTCTGGGGATCCAAGGCAAAAGGTCAGCCTCCCTTTAGGCTTTACCTAGCTAGTCTATATATTTATTTATTTAATTCCCAAATTGGATTTACAAACCTTTGAGTCAAAGACTCATTTACAAAGGCACCTCGTCACAGGGCAGGGAGACAACATATTTGTGAAGCAAGAACAGTGCAGAACAATACAGGTGAGATACAAAAGAGCATACAAAGTGAGGCATTTCAGTGAGCAAAATAGGTGAGATACAGAAGAGCATACAAAACTAAGCTATTTAGTGTCCCAGTGGAGCACGCAGGTTACAGTTCGTGATGTACAGACTACAACAAGCTATTCTAAGCAAACTAGCACCTACGTAATACTATAAGAGACAGATTGGTTCAGAACAGCACTCTCGGAAAGCCCAATAATGGGCATTTGTTTGCGTAGGACAATTTTGAAGGGGACGATTTTGGAGATGTTTGTAATGTGCATGGGGAGGAAGTTATACCAAGAAGGTGCTCTGTAGTGAAAATACCTTTGGGTGAGTGAGGTCCTAGCTCTAGGCACCTGGAAGGTTGCTTTGATAGTATTGTGGGTGATGACCGAATGCAGAGTCCAAGTAGAGCCTTTTTTGCCAGTATACAGGTGTGGTATTGCAGGTGTTCTTCAAACGTAAGTATGTTAGAGGCGGAGTACAGCTGGCATGTGTGAGTTCTGCTGGGGGCACCAGTCAGGAGCATGCAGGCTTTGTTGATAGAGGTCTGGACTTTGGTGAGGGCAGTGGGGTCAGCAGCTGCATAGGTAGGGAGTCCATAATCAACCAAAGACAGGATGGAGGAAGTGATAGCCAGCCATAGGGCAAACTCAGGGAGACAGTCTTTGTGGCAGTAGAGGAGTCCAATCCAGGCAGTCACGGCAGAGGACAAAGAGTTAAGATGGGCATGGAAGGAGAAAGCCGAGTCGAAGGTGATGCCCAAGTATTTGTATGTTGATACCTGCTCAAGGGGGTGGAGGGTGCTGGGAATGATGCTAAAGGGAGCATTTCTGAAGTTACTTAGGCAGTGTGCAAAAATCATAGATTTTGTCTTCTTGAGGTTCAGAACCAGATGATGGTCGAGGAACCACTTTTCAGCTTGGCTGAAGGCGAGTTGCAGGGAGCTCTGGAGTGTGAGTGGGTCAGGGTGTGAGGTGATGAGGACTGTGTCGTCAGTGTATAGAAGCATTTTGCCTGTGCAGGAGCTGGAGAGGGTGTTTAAAAAGAGACTGAACAATGTGGGGCCCAGGATGGAGTCTTGAGGGACCCTGGAGCATACAGGTAGGGCAGTTGATAGGATACCATTTAATTTGACCCATTAGGATCTATCCCAGAGGTAGCTGGAGAACCAGGCCAGAGGGCCAGTTGAGAAGCCCAGCTGATAGAGGGAGTCAAGCATTAGTGCATGACACTCAGTGTCAAAGGCCTTGGATAGGTCAATGAACACTGCCCCGGCGATCTCCCCAGCATCAAGTGCAGAGTGTATTTGGTGGGAGAACTCCAATAGGGCTGTAGTGGTGCTGTGACCAGGGTGGAAGCCATGCTGCTCTGGGCATAGTATGTTGTACTTGGATAGGTAATCCACGAGTTGGGTGGATACTATTTTCTCCAGGGCTTGGGGGGGAGGATAGAGATAGGTCTGTAATTGTTTGCTAATGTGCAGTCTCCATTTTTATGGATGGGGTAATTTCAGCCAATTTCCATGTGCTTGGGAATTGGCCAAGGCATAGGGATCGGTTAATAAGGTCAGTGAGGGGAGCTAACGTGACATCAAGTGTTAGGCAGAGTATCCTGAGTCAAGGGGGTCACAGCTTGGGTTGTGGGAGGAGAGGGCTTTTAGGAGGAGTGGCTTGGTGTCATGGGGAGAGATGGTCCTGAAGAGAAATGGGGGTTGGGAAATATCTGGGTGGTTGGATGCATGGATAGAGTCAAAGAAGTGGGCAGGAAGGACTGCACTTAGGTCAGAAAATGTTGTGTTGAGGCAGTCATCAACACGTGGTAGGTCAGTATTAATTGTGCCATTAATAACCATCTGAGAAGGGGGGGAGTGGGTCTTCCCATTAAGCTCCTTTATGTTATCCCAGAAAGCTGGGGCAGAGCCCCAGGATGAGGTCAAGGCAGTTTGATAGTAACTGGCCTTGGCTTGTCTTATGGCCCAGGTGCATTGGCTGCGAGCGGCATTATAGGCTTGCCTGTCAGCTGTCCTGCTGGACTCAACAACAATGTGCCACAGGTTATCCCGCTGCTTCAGTTGCTGGGTCAGAGAGGGGGAAATCCAGGCAGCATTGTGTCTCTTGGAGTGGGTGTTGGTGACAGGGACAAAGATGTCACAGGCCTTGCAGAAGGCACTGGTGAGGAAGGCTAGAGCAGTGTCCATATCCATTGTGAGGGAGATCGGGGACCAGTCGAGCTGGGCAAGGTACTGCTTTAGCTTATTAAGGCCCCCAGGGTGGAAGCAGTGATGTGGGGTGGCTTTGTACGCAGGCTTGAGCATGGGGGAGGACCAGAAGCAGAGAATTGGTGAGTGGTCTCTAAGGGAGTTGGCCAGGATGTTAACAGACTTGATATTGTGTGGGCAGTTTGAGAGTACTATATCTAGAAGGGAGCTGGTCCCATTTGATTGGTTAAATCTGGTAGGCCGAGTGACAAATTGAGTGAGGTCAAGGGCTGTGAAGTTGTCCTTAATGTGTGTTGTAGTGGAGCCAAGCCAGTTGATATTGAGGTCTCCTAGGATGAGCTGTTCAGCCTTGTGTGGCAGGGTAGAGAGATAGTCAGTGAGAGAGCGGATAGCTAGACTTTGTGCCCATGGGGGTATGTAGGTGGTTGTGAGGTAAAGAGGGCCATGGCCCAGGTCAGGGGTGATTTTTAGGGTGATGGCTTGGGCCCCATGGTTGAGCTTGGGGGTAGGTAGTGCATGACCCAGGAGGGAGTCACGCAGGTAGACTGCACACCCACTGCCATGCTTACCCACACAATCTTCTCTAAAACGGGTGAAGCTGGGGAGGGAGACAGCAGAGTCTGGAGTTGATTGGGAGAGCCATGTCTCCACTATGGCAAGAATGTCAGGCGTGTGTTTGGAGACCCAACACTGGAGGTCAGCAGTCTTCCTTGGGAGATTGCAGATATTCATAGAGGCAATGCGGAGGCCATGTCCAGTAGGGGGCGATGGGGGGGTAGCAGGTCCTGGTCCAGGGTTAGGATGGACATTCCCAGAGAGCATGAGGAGTAAGGTGATGAGATGGAGAAAAGGACTACAGCGGTTGTGGTAGAGGTGCTTGGGCAGATGCAAGGATCTGGGGGGGCAGTGCAGGGGATGGGTAAGGAGCTAAGGGCAGGTGTGGCTAGGACAGAGAGGGACCACCTTCCACTGTGTACAGGGAGCAGGGGAGTGGGCATTGGTGGTAGTGGGTGTGGGGGGCGGTGGGGTGGTCCAGCATGTGAGGTGCATTAGTGGTGAGTGGAAAACAGATGGGAGGGCTATGAGCAGTGGGGGGATGTTCCCGAGGAGGCTGAGATTCTGGAAGATGTGCACTTACAGTGGTGCTGGAGAGATTCTTTGTGGGGGGGGACAGGATGGTGAGGAGTAAAGCAAGTATACAGAATACTACTAGAGACATATTGGTGTATGGGATGAATGAAGGGAGATAAGTGTTGGCAGGCAGGATCGCCCTAGTGTTCAATGAATATAACCTGTAGGTGGGAAAGTGGTCTGATTGGTTCTGCATCACACTTGACTACGTATATAAATTAGAGAGCCGACTAAGGGTGGTGGTGGGGGTAGTGGGGAGCCAGCGCACAGTGCCGGTGGGGCAGAACAACACGCCTTTCAACAGGAGCCTTGCGCTGCTCCTTGCTCGACTCCTACCTACAGCAGTCCGGGGGGGTGGAATGTGATCTCATCATTCAGTCCAGAGGAGGGTAAGCTCTTCCAGCCCTCTTGACCCGTGGTGTGCGGTGCAGCTTCAATGAACCCCTAGGTGAGGAGGGGGGGGGAGAGATGATTTTAAGCTGTGGATTTAGAGGCGGGGCCAGGTAAGGATAAAGAACTTACTGAAATATCTCTAAGTGAGTCTACTTGCAGCAGGGATTTCACTAAGCAAACTAAACTTCAAAGGAGACCTGTCTGCAACAGAGCCTTCACTAAACAAATCCAATATAGCCTTGATGATGGGTGGTGGAACATTTCTTGGAGGCAGAAGCAGCCAATCCTTTTGAGACTGAGCTGAGCTAGCAGGGATCCGACATGGCACACAAACCAAACAGTAGTCATTATTTCAAAGGACTCTGTAGTCAGTAGTGGTCCATTTGGATTCTTCAGATGATTTTTCAGTAGGCTGAATCTGGTATTAGGATAAGCAGCTCAGTAGCTAGCGAACTAACCTCTGGGGCCAGAAAATCAGATGGTTGTCAGTTTTAGCCCCACATCAGAGGTAAACTGACACTTTAGTGTAGTACAAGGGAGTGCTACACTGGTGAAGTGCCATTCTTCAGATGAGATGTTAAATCAACTTCCCTTCTGCCCATTTCTGGTTATCGTCCAGGTGGAAGTAAAAGATCCCATGGCGCTTATCAATGAAGAGCAGAGGAATTTTATTAAACAAATACTGCAGTGCTAGATCACTTACAGTCATATACATTATCAAAAAAAAATATTAAACCACAGGTATAACTACGAAATATCTAAATTAGTAAAACAAATTGCTGACCCCATGCTTTAAACCAATTTCCCTTATTCTAAATATCTTACAACATAGGTATTTCCCCCCATATCATGATAAATCTCCCTCAGCTAAATCAAATAAAAAAAATAGTTTCCTTCATTAAGGAATACAGTTCAATGTCTCCCATCCCTGCATGAATACATAGTTTAAGCCAAGTAACATTTTTCCAGTTGGGGTTAACCTCCTTTTCAGACAGTTTTACATAGTCCTGGCTATAGCCTCTTTTACACGGAGCAGCACATAGATCGTAGCGGTTCCCAGCTGTTTGATCTACTCCCCCTGCACCGCTACCTGTTGCCTCTACACTGTAGAGAATTACACTAATCTCAGGGCTCTGCTAGCATTTTCTTCATATTTCTGGCCAGCAGAGAGCCTGGGACTTCCAAGCTGAGGTGGGGGGGGCGGTGAGTGGTTATGTCTAGTGTTGTACCTGACTTCAGCTAAATATAGTTTTTAACCCTCGTTTCAGAAAAGTAATAAGTTTCCCAAGTTCAGCTTCCTTTTTAGTATCTAAGAATATATTTAGCTGAACTCGGGTACAATATTGGACACATCAGCCTCGGGACCGCATATGGGGAACTGCATCCAGTAATATGGAGGAGTCTCATGAGAGGCTCTGTACAAATCGATGTAAGTGCTGTCATGATTGTAGACAGCATCAGGGAGCAACGTAGATCTATAAAATGCAATGGCAAACCACAAAAAACAGGGAATGACAGAGAATGCTCCTTTTGAATGTGGTGTGGGTTGCCAATACACGGCAAGACAGGTAACATTGTAGTTGCTCTGCACCAATAAATATGGTGCAGAGCCTGTCATGTAAAAGGGGATTATAAGTTCTGTCAAAGCTGGTTCACACAATTTCACAGTTGAAAGAGCAACTCTGCACTTCAGCATGTGCTTTCATAAATGAGATGTTTCCGCTGTTACGGTTTAGTAGAGAATACATTTTTTGTTCATTTTCAATGTTCCTTTCTAAAATGTATAGCACACCTTGGTAGTCCATCTAAAAAGTCTATATAGAAAACATTTGAAAACAAGAAACATTTGCCTCTACCCTATTAACCTCATAGTGACATTTTTTATCACATCATAGTGCTCACCATGACAACAGACTGTGATGTTATCTATTGCAATTGTGTGGGTAGCAGGGGAGAGTCAAATAGAGTTTGAAAAACTCAGTGAAATAGTTTAGTGTAGTTTATTATTATTTCGGAAGACACCATTGAGCCAAGGCTCTTTTACAAAGGTTCCACATCAGGGAAACAATACAGAACATAGTGAGGACAATAACAAGTACAGTAGTTTCAAGTAGTCATAGGCTTTGCTGGGTACATTAAAGCTTTCATATGGAATTGCTGTAATATGTGCAATGATTCACAGTATGTATGTTAAGTTACAGTAATTTGTGTATATTATTCAAGAACATATGTACAATAAAAAACAGTTGTAATATGGTTCACTACAATAAATTAGAAGCTGCTAGGAGAGATGGTAGATACATGTACAGTAAGCTATGAGGAGAGAATGTAGATAATAGTGCGGAAATAAAAAGGGAGGAGATTGGAGAAAGTGGGGTAAAGGTGGGAGGGACTTAGAGGGGGAAATTAGGGGGAAGGAGAGTAAGTTTAGTTAGGAGAAACATTCACAGGAGGCCATAATGACAATGTGTTGATGCAAGTAGCACTTGAAAGTGCCCAGAGTAGTGTCATTGGTAACAGCAGGTGGAAGCGAGTTGTACCAGGATGAGGCTCTGTACATAAAGGAGCATTGCCCTTGGGTAGTGTGACAGTGTGGAAAAGAAAAAGTAAGATATTCTGAGCTCCTGGTTAGGTGGGGGCCACAGCTGGGGACCAGTAAGGACTGAACCCTTGAGGGTAGGAGATTTAAGTTAATCTTTTTTTACTAGCATATAGGTCTGGTACTTGAGTCTGCTGGGAAGTTGGAACCAGTTTGCTTGCTTGTAGATTTCACAGGTATGTGAGAGGCATGGAGCAGAGGTCAGTAGATGACATGCCTTGTTAAGGGCAATGGCTATTCGTCGAAGTACGGTGTCTGTGGCAGAGCCGTAGATCACAAGCCCATAGTTGATTATTGATATAACAGAGCTCTGAATGGCAATGTTTAGGGCTTCATTGGTGAGGCAACTCCTATGTCTAAAGAGAAGTCCTATGTGGGTGTTCATGATCTTGGTAATGCTCTCAATGTATTCAGAGTAAGACAAGGCACTGTCAAGGGTAACCCCCAGGTATTTAAACAGTTGAACATATTCGAGCAGTGTCCCTTCATTGTTTGTGATAGATAGACATTTGTTTTTATGTTTGTCATGGATGCCATGAAACATCATTGTTTTAGTTTTTTTGTGATTTAGTTTGAGTTTTTGAGATTTAAACCATGTCCCCACTTGCATAAAGCTTGTTTGCAGTTGCAGTTGTAGGAAGGAGGGGTCAGGGTGGGAGGTGAAAAATAACTGCATCATCTGCATATAACAGGAGTCTATTAGGGCATGATGTAGGGAGATTGTTCAGAAAAATACTGAAAAGCAAGGGACCCAAGATAGACCCTTGGGGAACTCCAGAGTGAATCAGACGAGAGGGTGAGAGGGACTCACCAACTCTGACCTGTTGGGTTCAGTCGCTAAGATAGCTTTGGAATCAGCATGCGGCATCTTCTGAGAGGCCAAGGCAAGATAATTGTTCAAATAGCTGGGAGTGTTTGACAGTGTCGAACGCCTTTGTGAAATTGATGAAGGTGGTGCCGACAAGATGTCCCTGATCCAGAGCATTATGGATGTAAGTGGTGAATTCAAGGAGAGCTGTGGTGGTACTACTTCCTTTTTGAAAACCATGCTGCTCCTGACATTGCAGATTGTGGTTAGCAAGGTATTCTGTAGGTTGATCAGCAACTATTCTCTCCAGTGCTTTTGAGAGAGGGGAAAGAATGGAGATGGGTCTGTAGTTAGAGGTTAAGGTCTTATCCCCACTTTTGTGAATTGACATTATAGCAGCAGATTTCCATATTTAGGGGAACTGAGAAAGCATTAGGGATCGGTTGAGGTTTTGGTGAGTGGGGTCAGGACTTTGTCAATAGTGAGGGCAAGGTGTTTCATATCTAGGGAGTTGCCACTGAATCTGGACCTCCCAACTACTTTGAGCCATTGTTCTTTGGCTAGGACCTCTGAGATAGTTTTAAAGTAGAAAGGTGGATGGTCCTGTGTTATTCTTGCTCTGTCCAAGCCTGGATATTCCGGTGGGGGGGTCAAAGAAGTTTGGAGGAAGCACATGACTAAGAGCGTTAGCCATGGTGACCTGGTCCAGAGTGATGCTGTCTTTTACGTTGAGCATTGAGGGTGGTACTTTGGGAATATGCCCTGTAACTTCAGAAAGATTTGCCCAAAACTTCTTCCTGCTGCATTACCTACAATATTTAGTAGACCAATAGTGGGGGAAAAGAAAAAAAATCAGTAACTAGAAAATGCCAAAGTTAATTTTTAAGCTCTTTATCATAATAGAGACTTGCTCTTAAAATGTAAGTCATTTGAAGTTACTGTAGCACTAACTTACATCTCACCTACCATAAACAGAATTTCAGACATGTGACTATAACAAGCACAGTGCTAGTATTATACTTCCTGAAAAAATGTGGAAGATCACCAAGAACAAAGCTTTCATATGATAACCGTTCCAAATATTGAAACTTCCATTTCTTTGCAAGATATTTCCAAAAGCCTTAAGAAGACCCACATTCAAAAATAAATATTATTCCATTGATTCTATTGCAGCATCACAATCTGAATAGTGACAGGTTATTTCTTCTATCACTTTGGGATTGTGATTGTGATTGCCATGCAACATTAAGTCTCCCATAAGCAGACAACCATGAAATGTCCCACATTTTCTTCAGAACTCTCTTGGCCACTAGCTGATCTAACAACAGCGGATTCTTTTCTGGCCTTCAATTTTTATACTCAGGAATCTGTGGTATGACTACACAGGTACCTCCTCTTACAATTGTTTCCTGGGTAGAGTCAATAGTTGCTTTTTCATCAAACCCCAGTTTCTAACAATACCAACAGTGTACTACACTCTGGAGCTTGTAAAACTTTAGTAAGTTTAATCGGTGAATCAAGCCAAACCTGAAAAATGTTTTACAACATTCTCTGCACCCGTCCCATCACCCTTCCCAAATCTGTAGTACATGCCAGTTTCCAATTACCTTTCTAAAATACTGCATGAAAAAACACAACTGGGTGAACCATCCCAAAACCTCTTTCTTTTAAGTGTAAATACATCACTTCCCTTTTTATTGGATTCAACCAACTTCCCCATAACATTTGGAAAAGATACTCAAAATCCTGGCCTCCAGATTAATTGGAATAGGAAAACCATAACTAATATATAAAGAAAATTGGAATCATAAACTGCTTAATCAGGAAGACCCTCGTGAGTTTTGAAAAGCTCCAGCCCTTCCACTGATCCACCTTATTCATAGTCATCTTAATCCACTACACCGATTTAGTTGAGCCATATCCCTAGGACCACATTTTAGCCCCAGAATCTTGATTGGGCCTTTACTAATCCTAATACCACATACATTACACTCAGTCTTTGAAACTTCTCCCAACCCAAGACCTTGACTTTTGTTTTTGTTAAGGCTAGTGCCAGAAACTTTTAAAAACTCTCTGAAGACCTGTACCACAAGATTTATACTATCAGCATCAGTCACAAACAAACATACATACATCATCTAGAAAAGCAGACACTTTAAGTGCCCCAGCCTTGGATGGATTATGTTTAACCTGCAAACTCTGCTCTTCTTGAATCCTTTTTAATACTGGGTATAATGCAAAAAACATACAGCAGAGGGCTTAAATGACAGCCTTGCTGTACATCTATTTTAATATCAGTTTGTCCCCCATCAGTGCTGCTTTTAAGGCTGATTGAAAAAAAGCTTGTAACTAGGAAACAAATATAGGAGGGATGCCATATAACAATAAATCCTGAGAAAGGTACGATGGTTAACACAATCAAATGCTTTCATTTGGTCTAATGAAAGTACGTGACCTATAATCCTATTCTTTTTGGAATATTTTATCACATCTCTGACTACATATAAATTCTCATAAATACTACAAGACTGGATGGAGCATATTTGCACTGGGTCATTTAGGATAGCTGCAGCATGTGGTAATCTTGCTTGTATCATCTTCGTTAAAATTTTACAATCCAAATTTTATAGACAAATCAGACTCCAAATTTCTAGAAGTTTCCTTACCCTCCCTTAAACAAAAAGGAAAAAAGAGAACTCTAGTAAATTTGCTTGAGATGTTATTCCCTCTCCAACACTGCTGAGAAAATTGTCAAATGACAGGTATTTCTATTGCAAAAGTTTCATAAAAGTAATTTGGCAATCTGTCCCACACCAGGGATGCACCTGTTTTCAAAGTTGATGTAACATTAACTATCTCCTGACAATTGAATGGTGCAACCAACCTTTGCAATATAGTATCTGATAACTTAGGAGGGAAAGACTGAAAAAATGTATGAATCTCTACTGTCACCGACAACGAAGAGCAGGGGTATTTTTTCATCGATAGAAAAAAATATACAATGGCAAGCAATAGAGTTTTCTTGGTGTCATAGCCAACATTCCCTGTGAGTAAAACAGGTCCATGCAACCCACTCCCTAGAATGAACCTGAAATCAAGCAATCATAGCTTAATGTGCCTTTCTTGTTAAACCTACAAATAAAGTTTCAAAAAATTATTACAATACATTGGGTGGTAAGGAACGGTATAACCAATATGCAGTCTGATAGTTTTGACTCTTTGAGAAGCAGATGGTAGACATCAGATGATCTTCTTGAAGGCTATTTGCATGGAGATGATATTGTGGATTGAACTTGGAAGAACTGGATGAATTCTCCATGCTTTAGGAAGCCATAATAAGCATAGGTCATGGTGGCTTGAAAAAAGAAGTCAGCTATAGAAGTCAACTGGTTGTCTGACTACTAAAGAGGTGAAGAAATCCACAAGGCTTGATTTACAAGTCCAAATTGATGGATGTCTGTTTGATCAATTTACAGAGCTTTGTTTTTTAATGCTATGAAGAAACATTTTTAGTGACTTTTTCGAAAGGTCGGATGAAGGTTGAGTTAAACAGTGGAGGTAACGCACATGTTGGATGGTGAGATGTGCTTTTTGATGGAGGAATGGCACATTCTGTTTTCTGAGGTGCAGAAAAATGCTAGAGTAAGAGCCTGTTGATTACAGATCATAGAAGGATCAAAGGTTGAGTTAACAATGAATGCAGAGTACCTTGTACAGGCTGAAGTGTGAACTGCATTTGTAGCCTCAGCTAGTGATGACCATATTACAGACTGGGCTGACTCCAAGTGATGGTTCATGGCATTTGATGATCTGAAAGATTCAGAGGTAGTGTCATACAGGTGTCCATTGTGGCTTTTGCACTGAAGAATGGTTGAAATGAAAGCAAGATAAGGAGTCAGCTAGATGCTTAGCAGTTTGTAGAATGATTGCATAATCTTGGTATTCTCAGACACAGAAGGCTACAGCCCATCAAGTGTCTCCCACTGCCAAGTGGGCAAATGATTTCTACCACCCTAAATAATTGTCTGATCTAGTTTTGAAAATAGCAAAAGTTTCTGAAGCCACAACTTCCTGCGGTAAGCTATTCCATATTTTCGCTGCTCTTATAGTAGAAATTGTTTTTCCTTTTTCTGCATTGGGTTTACTGTAACAGTTTATTATGACTTCTCAGGACCTTTTTCCTATACAAGACTTTTAAGTTACATGATCTAGTTAGTGCATTGTCTCCCATTATTCTGTACATGAGTAACATGTTACCTCTCTTCCTTCTTTCTTTTACGGTAACTAAACCTGTTTTCTGTAGTCTTTCTTCATAGGTTCTATTCTTTAATGTTGGAATTATTTTTGTGGCCCTTCTTTGAACTGATTCAAGGAGGTTTATATCCTTCTTTAAATAGGGGTTTCATATAGGTGATCAAAAATCTAGAATCAGTCTTACATAGGCCCAATATAGAGGTAGTATAACTGACTCACTTTTGTTAGAAAATGTCCTTTTTATTTTGTATAATGTAGTTGAAAATGGTTACAGACAGATATTTGGGTCAATTTCTGAGAAAGCCATGATTAAAGGAATAGGTGATCAGCCTTTATTAATGCTTTTTTTCTGCTGATAACTTGTCCAAATAATGGTAACAAGATGGTGAGACCAGAGATGCCCATGTTAGAATGGCAGCCATTAGTGGGTATATTTTAATTAAGGCAGATGTTGTAGTGAATTTAGGTGTCTTGAAGATGTCAGGAGGCAATGGAAGGGTGAACCAGGAGCTTCCATGGATGACAATGAATCCATATGATGGTGTTGCATCACACAATGTTTCTAGTTGATAAGTAAGAAAGGATCATAGAAGAACAAACATATCTCATTCCATGATTTAAGAATAAAGGCATATATCTGAAGATCTGGTATGATTCTTGTGGCATAGTTCTGTGCAAGTATCCTAGGACAGACAGCCACTCTCCTAGTACAAGATCATCTAGACTGGAGAAAGACTGGAGAACTACTCTGGTTGGTTCATCCACAGGGAGTTAAGCTTCCACATAGTCAGATACAGACAGCACTGGGGTATTCCAGGGACTTGACTAGACTCAACATTTATCTTCAGCTAGTTGTAAATAGAGGGCCTGAATTAGATTAGTGAGATGGGTGATGTTTCTGGTTGGTGGAGAGTTTGGAGGGTCCATGAGTAGAAGTCATGTGGTAGATACAGGATGATCCCATATGATACTGTACAGATGCCATAGATTGAAAAAAATGGTAACACCTTGAAGACATCAACAGTGTCTACTTTGAACACCCAAGTGTGGCATCCAGCAAGTCTGATACATTGCTTAGCATCACTGATCTGTACTTATAATAAAAAAGACCTTGGAAAGTATAAGGGTAGTGACACTGGACTTGGTTTACTGGTGGGGAGATGACAGATGGACAGTATGTTGTTTATAGTCTGAACTTGAGTTGTTATCTCAATATTACAAATGCAGTACATGGGGAAGGTAGTTTTGGAATAGACTAAGAATACTTTCTGTACTGCATTCTGAAGAAGTGCTTCACCTATGTTGGGGTCTTTCTCTGTGGACTGATGATCTTTGCAGATTAGACATAACAAAGGGGTAGCATGGAAATGTGCATCAATTCCTTGAGAAAATCTTAAAAGAGAATTACCACCACATTTTAAATCCCTTTTTTTAAATAACAACTTTATTAATTTTTCACTGAAACATTAACACGGTACAAACAAAACAGAAAAAAATAGCAGTACATCACAAGGTACATATGATAAATGATAACTATCAACCCAAAAGAGACATAGTCAGATACAGCAAGCCAGGACAATCAGGTACCAGTTATATGGAAATATCAACTATTGGTGTGAAGGATGATACACCTGTGTCCTCACAGGAAATACATAAAGGAACATGCAACACAATATAAAAGGAAGAATAGAAAGAAAAACAAAACATTGATGCTGTATTTACCTCAGTGTAATCATTATTACAATCCTTCTAAAATAGGGATACCATCAAAAGACTGAACAGGGAAGTACAATTGTCCTCCTTGAGTGGGGTCTGGGGCATCTGTGAGAACATGCCTCTTGAGGGACCAATCATTGGTCTGCATGTCTGGAAAGACCTTCTAGGATGGATACACCCTCCCTCTCACAAAGAAATTCAATATATGGGAGCCACTTAGCTGTAAATTTTTCTTTCTGCAGTCTTAGATGAGCATTTATCCTTTAAGCAATATACCACTCGAGGGTGTTGGTGATGCCAGGATTTACCACGCCTGGGGTGCCATTCAGTCTGTGCATGAGTGACCAACAACACCCAGAGGTGGTAACTGGCATCACCAACACCCTCGAGTGGTATACTGCTATTATACAATGTTAATATTTTGTGTTTAATGACTTTTTATTTTTAATAATTTTTTTTTATTTTAAATTGGAGAAATTGTGAAAGTGTTACTACACCAGAGAAAATAGTCCATTTGGTGGAGATTCGGGAGTTTGTTTTTCTAAGATGGTGAGCAGTTCTTCTAGCTCCAACCCCCAACATACAGTGCAGGCTCTCACAATTCCGATCACTAAGTCAGTTTAAAAAAATCATTATCTATAAAAAAAAAATATAGGAAAGCTGCTACTTTGTTTCATCATTTGTAGCGTGAACTTGGTTCCCCTACAACACCTACTTGGGAATCAGCAATGGTAGCCCATTCTGACACTGTATACATAGAAAAACATACTTGCAGTGCTATTGGCTCTCTCGAAGTTAAGGACAAAATATGACTAACATAGGCACAATCACTGTCCATGTTTCCCCACATTCCACCCATGCTGCTTTCCTTCTGGCATTACCCCACATCCAATATAAACGGAATCTGTGATTTCAATGTGGGAAAGTAAAAATTCAGCACACGCTCTAGACTTCCTGGAACAGCGTTAACACGGAGGTGCAGTTGATGAGGAAGAGAGAATTGGTGGCAGAGTTCGAGAGGAGCAGTACTTGGGAGGTGCATGTGAATGAGAGAAAAAAATGTATGGAGACGGAGCAAATGAAGTAAATGGAGGGGAGCAACTTATGTATTTGCTTTTTCGTAGTCGAGTTTTGCGAACGGAATGTAAGTTGTGTGGCCGAAATGACAGTTGCGGTAGTGGAGTTTGGGATGGGTGTTTAGAGTGTATTCTTGTGTTACAGACTTAGAGCTGGCGATGGTCGGAGTGATATTTACAGTATTTGTTCATGTGGCTGAAGGATGGCTGGCACCTCTTCCCGTGGGGTGATGCTGGATTTTACAATGGAAGAGGGGTATGACTCAGCCAATCAGGATACAGTATTTACAGTATCTTTTCATGCCCATTGTATAATTCCATATATTTGATTTGAGAACACGTGGTCAACCACTGAATCTCTCCTGGAGCCTCCTCTGTCAGCCACCTCTGGGTTATGGATTTTCCTGCTGCTGTTGCTGCTGCTACTATAAATATACTGAATAGGTATTTCCCCTTTTATTTGTAATCCCTGCTCAGAGCAGACCCAATATAAGAGTACTGCATGTGATGACCTAAAGGTGGGCAAGCAATGTGAGAGGGCAGCAAGGAGGGCTGGGGGGATACTGGGATGCATAGGGAGAGGCATCACCAGTAGAAAACAGGAAGTTATTATTCCTCTGTACAGACAGCTGGTGAGACCCCATCTGGAGTACTGCGTGTAGTTCTGGAGACCCAATCTCCGCAAAGACATAGACAGGATGGAAGCTGTCCAGAGGAGGGCAACTAAAATGGTGCAGGGTCTGCACCGGAAGACATATGAAGAGAGATGAAAGAAACTTAATATGTATAGCCTCGAGGAAAGGGGGGGGACATGATAGAAATGTTCAAGTACCTCAAGGGAATCAACAAAGTCCAAGAGGGTAGCATCTTTCAAAAAAGGAGGTGTGCAAGAACAAGAGGGCACAATTTGAAGATGGTGGGGCGGCTCAGAAGTAATTTAAGGAAGTATTTTTTCACAGAGAGGGTTGTGGATGCATGAAACGGCCTTCCGGAGGAGGTTGTGGAGTCAAAAACAGTGGTGGAATTTAAGCATGCATGGGACAGTCATAAGGCCATTCTAGGGGGTGGGGGTAGGAAGAAGTAGGCTGCTGGTTAACTAGGATCTGCAGCTTATCCAGTAGGCAGGGAAATGGGCAGACTGGGTGGGCCAAGCGGTCCTTATCTGCCATCAAATTCTATGTTTCTATGTTTCTATGTTGGAATGTATGTCATCAGGATTTCACCCATTACTTGATAGACGTTTTCCCAGAATTTTTGCAGCTTAGGACAGCTCCAGAAGACATGCATGTGGTTCCTTACTTGTCCACACCCTCTCCAACACTTTCCAAATGGGTACTTGCCATAGTGCTTTGTTAATATTGGGGTTTTGAGAAACCCTTATACTAGTTGCCATCTGAATTCCTCCCATGAGGGTGAAGCTGTTGTTATATTTGCTTGTTTCCAGAGCTGGTCCCAGTCTTTCTCTGTTAGATGGTACTCTAACTCAGTCTCCCACATTTGCTGACTCATCTCCTTTGACTGTGCACTGCAGACCCTAAGTGATCTATATAATTTGGATATGATTTTGTGTTTCCCCCCCATCACCATTTTGCATAACACTAGTGGGGAGGATGATTCCTGCCGAGTAGAGCTGGGCAAAATTTATGAATTCCCCTTTCACAGAATATTTGTGAAATTTCATAAATTTCACATTTTCCAAACTTCTGCAATTGGTGAGGGTGGACTCTTCTAAATGTGTTTGGTTGATTTTCACCCTGTTCCACAGACTTTTTTGGCTGAACTGTGGAATAATACACATGAACTGCAGAATGACAGTTCTGAGGACTTCTATTCCACAGTTTCATGGATTATTCCAAAATACATATAACCATTCCACGGTTCAGCGATCAGTTCTGCAGAATTTCCTTCTGTGGTATATAAGGGATATGCCATGGTTGTATGTTTGATACTAAATTTATCTGTATGAGTTGATGTTTGCCTTCATTGATCTGATGGGTGGCAGAGCCATGAGTGAATACAATGAGGTCAAACATCAAAGAGTACAGATAAATTTAGTATCAAACACATAACCATGGCATATGTGGTGTATGCAATATCCCCCTCCATACCCCATCTACAGATTATCACCATTCATTGTTGCTAAAAAAAATTCAATAAAAAGATCTCAATTTTGGCAGTTTATGTTTGACTTTTTTGCTATGCTACTTAGTTCTGCATCATTTTTCCATTGGCTGCCTTGGCAGAGAGAAGCTTCTAAATGACTTGGCAAGGCACAATGAGAAAATTACACTGATTGGGCGATCCATGTAGCGGGCAATGCTTGTGCACTGAACTACACTAGTGCATAATCAGTAAGCTAGGAGTCATCGTTACTAGAAGAACTATGCAGTAGCCTTGGGGTGTGCATATGGCAGAACAGTGAGCTGTGTTTCAGAAGTCCAAGGATGAAGCAACAGAGAGCACATGTATGAGGATGATTAATCTGGTTGGGAGCATTACTAGTTTTTCTGAGCTCTGGAATTGCACTTTTAACTGATGACACAACTGAACACATCACTGGGGAGATCATTTATGCGAGGGCTTATATAAGCAACACAGGGAATTCAGATTAGTGATATTTGTGTTTAGCTATTTATTATTTTAGTGAGACATGTGGATGTACTCACATTAGAGGTTGAATTGTGCCGAGTACAATTTTATGTCACGAACAGCTATTGGCAGTGAATAGATAAGACCAGCTTCTGAAGCAGGCTGATCTTTCACTCAAACTACATATTTCAGCCTTGCAAGTAGTGTATACTGCACAGTGTGCAATGTCTTGATGCTAACCATGTGTAGTTTGTCAGTGCAGCTGTAAACAAGAGTTGGTAGTGTTATTTATTTTACAAACGCCACTTACAGAGTATTACAGAAACAGATGGTGTTGTGCATAACAGAATTGAAATTGACTGATCAGTCACTAGTGAAAGTATAGTTTTCTCATACCGCACTAGGGTAACAGGGCAATGGGGAAGTGCACTTGCCATTCATATTTGTCCTTTCGTACTCTTGAATTCTAAATTAGTGCTGGCAGAATCTGGAGGCTGTGACAAGTTCAATATACTGATAAAAGCTATAAAAAGTTCACAGTTTAAATAAATCCTGCTTTTAAACAGTAGGCTCATCATAGCTGCAAAACAAGAATTTATCAGATACTTTTGAGGCTCACACCTATTGCATACAATTTATTAATCCACGATTCATACATTCATTTCACAGTTCAGTGGCTCACTGAATTGCAGAATAAATGTATGAATTGCGGATTAATGTATTAAACTGCAGAATAAAATTCTACAGAACTGTCCATTGACAGTGATCAGTTCTGCAGAATAGTTCTGCAGAATTTCTTTCCATAGTTTAAATACATTAATCTGCAATTCATACATTTATTCTACTGCTGTAAGTCAGAATTTCTGCAAAAGTTGCCAAAGTGCATTCCAAAATTTCATGAAAGCACAATTCTGACCTTCACTAAAATTCCACTGGAGAAAGTTTAATTTTGCACAGCCCTACTGCTGAGGTAAAGTCTTTCTTGGTTCTGTGATTAGGTAATGCCTAAGCTGGACATAGTAGTAAAAGTCTTTTTGAAGAAGTCCAAATTCCCTTTGCAACTGTTGAAACAAAAGCATACTGTTCCCCTCCAAGAGCTCCTCTATGCTTACCAGGCCACAACTTTCCCATTTTGCATAAGCTGGGTTTTGTCTTCCATAGAAACATAGAAGCTGATGGCAGATAAGAACCGCAAGGCCCATCCAATCTGCCCATTTCTTTTTCTACCTTATGAATGTGCCATCGGCCATTGCTCTGTCAATGGCCTATCTAATCATACTCATCTGTATAGCTCCCTTATGCCTATCCCATGCCTGTTTGAAGCCCTGCACTGTATTCATATCCACCACTTCCTGAGGTAGGCCGTTCCATGCATCCATCACCCTTTCTGTGAAAAAGAACTTCCTCACATTACGCCTTAATCGGCCTCCCTTTAATCTCATGCTGTGTCCTCTTGTCCTGCTATTTTTCTTATACTGAAACATGTTAGACTCTTTCACCTTGTTAATGCTCTTCAGGTGTTTGAATGTTTCAATCATATTATCTCTCTCCCTCCTTTGCTCTAGGGTATACATATTGAGCTCCATTAATCTGTCCTCATATGTTTTCTGATGCAGTCCCTGCACCATTTTGCTTGCCCTTCCTTGGACTGCCACAATCTGGTTAATGTCCTTGTGAAGGTGTGGCCTCCAGTACTGCACACAGTACTCCAGATGGGGCCTAACCAGTGTCTTGTAAAGAGGGGTTATGACCTCCCTCTTATGACTTGTGATACCCCTACTAATACACCCCAACATTCCCCTAGCCTTACCTACTGCTTTAGTGATCTGCTTAGATGATTTCAGGTCATCTGTGATGATGATGCGCAAGTCTCTTTCTTCCGTTGTGACTGCCAGCAACTCCTCTCCCAGCCTATAGGTGGCTTCAGGGTTTCTCTTCCCTATGTGCATGATCTTGCACATCTTTGCATTAAACCCCAGTTGCCACTCTTCTGACCATTTTGCCAGTTTATCCAGATCTTTTCTCATTCTGCCCACCCCATCCGGATCATCTACTCTGTTGTAGATCATGGCATCATCTGCAAACAGACAAACCTTACCCTCCAGTCCATCTGCAACGTCACTGATGAAGATATTGAAGAGGATTTGCCCCAGGACTGATCCCTGAGGTACCCCACTTGTGACTTGCATCTCTTCTGACTGTATACTGTTTACCACCACTCTCCGTTTTCTGCCCATCAACCAGTCTGTCACCCAGTTGACCAACTTCTGACCCACCCCAAGCCTAACCAGCTTATTAATCAATCTTCTATATGAAACAGTATAGAAAGCTTTGCTGAAGTCAAGGTAGGTGACATCAACTGCTCCCTCTTGGTCCACCACTCTGGTTACCCAGTCAAACAAATCTATGAGATTAGTTTAACAGGACTTTCATGTTGTAAACCCATGCTGTCTTGGATCCTGTGCTTCTATTGATTCCAGGTGTTGCACTATCCTTTCCTTAAGGAGTGCCTCCATAATCTTGCCCACTACCGAGGTAAGACTGACTGGTCTGTAGTTCTCTGCCATCTCCTAGCTACCACTCTTGTGGAGTGGGATCACATGATCCCTTCTCCAGTCTTCTGGGACCTCTCCTGTACTCAGAGACTCACTAAACAGTTCTGATAATGGCTCTGGTAGTTCCACCCTTAGCTCCTTTAGTACCCTGGGATGTATGCCATCAGGTCCCATTGCCTTGTTCACCCTGAGCTTATCAAGCTCTTGTAGAACCCTTTCTTTTGTGAAGGGACTAGTGCACACCTCCCTTCCCCTTGTGTCCATGGTGCTGAGCTGTGGCCCTTCCTGGTAGAAGATCCCTACAGGCCATAATTCTAGTTAGCCTACTGATGTTATTTGTGATATTTTTTTTTTTCAATTGCAATCCTTAACTACAATGATAGATTTTTGGCAAAACTGTTACATAAGTGATTGTGCAGAACTATTCCTATCCTTATACGTGAAGAACTTGTTTTATTTAATGTTCATCTAACAAGATTTTTACATGCAGACAACAGAACAGCATACAGAAGAATACTAAACAAGGAAATATCCAGAATTAATATAGTTAGTTGATGCAACAGTAAGGCTGAAGCCAGAAGTCATGGAATTAAACATCTAATTCAAAACCTTTCAAAAGACAGATATGCAGGGGGGATGTTGAGGACAAACCAAACAGTGCTGCTACTCCTGTGGTACCAACAATGAGTCTATGTCCATGTAATACATGATGCATCTACACTACAAGTTGCTGAAGGCCTCCTGGGTGTTTATGTAAATGGCTGTCTGACACTCCAGTTTATAAATTGAGCAAAACAGTGTATACTACACCTGTACAGTGGGGATAGTTGTACTCAGTCAGTGCCCAGTAATTACCTTTTTTGCTATGCTAACCAATAAAAGAAGTAATTTTAATATCATGCCTTTCAGTCTATGTTCTGTGTTTGGTATAGACATTAGCACAAAAGAGGGTGTAAGTATATTTGGCAGATTGAACACCGTCTCCAGATCTCAGAAGATATTAAGCCAGTAAAGTTCTAACTCAGAGAAACTTCAAAATATGTGGATGTGATCTGCGCATGGAACACTGTACCTAATGTGTCATATATACAGGAAAAAAGGTCAACATATGTTACTATTTTCTGCTGTATTGAGAAAACAAACCAAGTCTGCCAAATATAGAACTTCAGAATAGCAAACAATACTCTTATTGTGTTGCAATCCTGATGACTAAATCTGGATTGTGGAATCCCAAAGATTAAAAAATCCTTTGAGATGTGTGCAGCTGGAGACCACTGCCATTGATCAGCCAGAAAGTTCCAAAAACCTTTGGCATAAGGACACAATATAAAAGGTGCCCTTGAGTCTCCATGACTTTGTCACACTCAGGGCATATACAGTATCTTTCATCCACACTTTTATACTTCAAAGAGCCTTTCACTCACAGGCAATCATGAATGAATGAATGAATGAATGAATGAATGAGAACATTCCACATCTGGGGAGATAGTATCCTATTTGTGAGTAGCTTCAAAGTACTGTCTACCTGAACAACTGGGCAGCTGGGAACATCTGGGGTGACAGAAAACATACTGGTCATGATGGTCTGACAGTCCCCTTCCCTGGCTAATCATTCCGTTATAGCCAGAGTCAGATGACATTGTGTCACTTTAGTGAGTGCTGTTATAACATAACTAGGGTGCCTAATTCCTGTATTTTTTTCCTGGAAGACATATCTTACCAATGTGCCAATTGTCATAGAAGGGTGCTAGTCAGTCTTGAACCAGTGGAGCCCAGAGTCTATCCTATGTTCTCAAGACCTTCAGAAAATTAAACAAGAAATAAAAATTGAAGGAATAACAATAAAAGGTCATACATTGAAACGAAATACTTATGCAAATGATCTGCTCATAATATAATTACTAATCCAGTAGAAGAGATCCCAGAACTGACTAAAGAAATTAACACATTTTCCACACTGGCAGGCTATGTTGCAAACTATAATAAATCAGAAGTATTAATAAACAATGACCCACCTGACCCTGTATTTGATCAATCCCTGAGTGATCCACAAGCTGTTATTGAAAATGAATATATTAGCTAATTGGGTTAAATGACAGAATCGATACACAGAATTATTTTTTCATAACCATATCCCTTTATTAAAAATATTAAACATAAATTAATAGGATAGTCCAAGATCCCACTAGCATTATGGGGATAGATTCAGCTCCTTAAAATGGTGATCATTCTAATGTTATCCTATACTCTGGAATCAATTTTATGTGACATGCCAGACAATTGGTTAAAAAAAATTAATGTGTTTCGGGAGTTCATATGGAACTATAAAAAAATTGCCTGGAAGAGGCTGTCCCTATCTAAAGATGTTGGCAGCATGGCTTGTTTGGATGCATTCTTATATTATATAGCATACTCAGTAAAAACAGCATTAAAATGGGTTAAAGATCAATAGATATAGGCAAAAAACTACAGTAGCTGAGAAAATATATAATTTAGGAGAAAATAGTAAACTCTGTAGTTTTTATATCTGGGCACCCTAAGAACAATTTTAAGAGAGGACAAATAAAATAAAACTTTTTAGCAAAAATGTTATGAAATCTAATCAAAGCATTAAAACTAAGCTAGAATTTAACATGCATGATAACATCTGGCACTACCCCGAGATTAAAAATAAGTCAAAAGACTTTTTGTTTCAAGTCTTGGGTTGATAAAGATATTGGTACATGGGCAGATCTAATACTGAATAATAAACTCCCATCTTGGAACCTTGGTAAAGGTATCTATAGACTTGTGGACAATTAGTATTACAGTTACATACAGCTTGCCAATATACTTAACTCTAACATTTATTTTTATTTATTTTTTATTTAAAAGTTGATAACTGGGAAAAGCACACTGAGCCGATGCTCATTTCCAGGTGCAACCTGGGGGCTCAAACAAAGTGTGTAGATACAATGAAGGAAAAGAGAAATTGCAACAAAAATGTCTACGCATTAGGAATACAAATCAAAATAACACAACATAGCCAAACAATAGAAGGATTACAGCAATAATTAGCAGAGTGGTGTCCTAAAAACAATGGAATACAATAAGGGAGGCAGTAACTACATGTGAGGGCAAAACAATAGAAGCAAGAAATGTGAGGGAGAGTTGAACAGGGGTGCTTTAGCTTGGGGGCTGATGGGGGTGCAGGGAGGTAAGAGCAACTGTAACCAGGAAGTAGACCTAGCAAGGATATGAATGAAGAGAGCTGGAGTAGTGTTGACTGTTACAGGGGAGAAGATTCCAGAGAGATGGGACATGATAGGAGAAGGCAGACTGCCCTGCTCTAGAGTGAGAGCATGGAAGGGAAAATGAGTGAGAGTCCCTGGAGCAAAGGAAGTCGGAGGAAGGGAGAGCAGGTGAAAGGTGGGAGCATAGATAAGCAGGGAGTGTACCAAACCAGTATTTGGCAATCAGGGAGAGGCAATGGATCTTACACCTGTGGGAAAGTGGTGCTATAGAAAGGGATGAGTAGAGGAGACATTGATGAGTGAGGTGAGGGGAGGAAGTAGCAAAGTGACAGAAGGAACTAAAGAGAGCATCAAGTCTAGAGAGGTAAGTTGCAGGGGCTGAGCCATAAATAACTTTGGCATAATCAATGGTGGGTAAAATGGTTTTCAGGACAAGATCTTGATGGGTGGGTAAAGGGAGGCATTCTTTGTGTCAATAAAGGATACCAAGTTTTGGGCAAAGTTTTGTGCAGAGGGCATCGATATGGGAAGCAAAGTCCAGAATACTGTCCAACCAGACCCCTAGATATTTGAAGGTGGGGACAACCTCCAATGGGGAGCCGTACAAGGTGACAAACATGGGGGGAGTGAAGTCTAGACAGCATCTACTTGGAACCAAAAATCATGGAAACTGTTTTCTTTTTGTTTAATTGTACTGGTTGGCCAGAAACCAGAGTTGAACTTTGTTTAATAACCTAACATAACATAACCAAATAGTACCTCAAAAGTGACCCTGTAATTTCATAATGAGATAAGTACAAACATACAACCAAAAAGGGGCTGTTTACATGGTTGCAAAGACCACTAAATATGTTTAACTTAAAAGAACCAATAGAAATAAAATAATGAGAAAGGGATAGTAAACTGACTTGGAATTATACATATTGGAGTAATATAATGGCCTCAATAACCTATTTCAAAACAACCTGACATAAAGCAATTCATTTAGAATTTTTGAATATAGCATATTATTCTCCTAAAACAATTTTTAGAATGAGTTTAGTGAATACATCTTAATGTTTGCACTGTGGTCAACCTGATTTGGGTTTTATTCACATATTTGGACATGCTAGAAGATAGACCAATGGTGGCAAGTGCCAACAGACCTATTCAAAAACATGATAAAAAAGTTACAAGGGTATAAAATATGTTCTCTGATTTTAACTGTTGGAATGTGGAGAAAAAAGGAAACATAAATAAACTCTGCTTGTATGGTAATGAAACACTTAATATTAAAACACAGTGTAAATGCCCTGATGTAAACAGGCCCTTCCCAAAGGTTGAATGAAAATTAAAATTTTTGGATATCCTTTATTATGAAGATTGGTTCAAGGATTTAAGCCATTATTACTTTTTGTTACACACGGAATTGAGATTAGCAAAGAGAACTGTTCAAAAATGACTTTGCTACAAATAGCAAATGATTTGCTAGTTTATATTAAAACAGTTTATTTGATGTTCTCTTTATCATATACTAAACTCTCAGAAGTATTAATTGCAATAGAGTAGGGCTGTGCAAAATGTGAAATTCTGCCATCAGAATTGCTGTGGAATGGCAATTCCACTTCTGAAATGCTTTGCAGAATTTATTTTATATTTCACAGACTAAAAGCATTTCTGTGCAAACTGCAGGATAATTTTCTACTGATCATGTAAACTGTGAAATGATTTTCCACAGATTGGGGAAAAAGAATCTGGGGTTTATGTGAACTGCAGATTATTATTCTGCAAAAAACATTTCACATGTGGAATGTCAAAATTCCATGAATTATGGAAATCAGTAGAATTTTCTAAAATTCCACAGAATTCTGTTTTGTCAGAAAATCAACATTTTGCACACCCCTACTGTACTGTGATTGCAATAACCCAGTGGGATATTATAAGGATATTGTTTCTCTTTTGTGTATGTGCAGCTATAATTAATGAATGTTATGGAATTAACTCTTGTTGTGCTATGTATGATGATTACAATAAAATGTTATTTAAAAAAAGAGAGAAAACTCTAGTGTTGCTCTGGATGGACAGTTAGCAGCTGAGTGAGAACAGAGATGGATAGTGGTGTACATGGAAGTCCTAGTCATGATCTGGCTGAGGGTGGATTTGGATATGGTTGGTTGGGTTGTGTCACACTTATTAAAGATATAATGAAAATACCTGAAGAAATACAGCATACTTCCTCACTGAATTTGTTGCCTAAGGGTTTTCCTATAGAGAAAGGTTGGTGGGTTTGGTTTGAGTGGGAGGGCGAGGAGTACTGACTTGGTAACATCTGAGTTGATTATTTGGTTGCTACTTTGGCAGCTCTCAAGTTTAGTGTCACAACAGATTTGACTTGCTATAGTCTTGAATACATGGAACTGGAAACTGGATACTGGCACAGAGGATGGGTAAGTGTAACCCCCAGGTGAATTTTTAATTAGCACCTCCCCATTAAAATCTGGAAACACTGGTACCCACATACTGGCATGCCATTTTACTTTACAAAAGGATTGGTACCAC
Source organism: Neoceratodus forsteri (assembly GCA_016271365.2). Classification (NCBI taxonomy): domain Eukaryota; kingdom Metazoa; phylum Chordata; order Ceratodontiformes; family Ceratodontidae; genus Neoceratodus; species Neoceratodus forsteri. The sequence goes on along the minus strand of CM057456.1, from coordinate 730,359,520 downwards.
CCTTGGCATTAGGATGTATACCTGGCTCACTTTCTAGAGGAAGAGAGGGGTTGGGTACAGAAACAAAACAACATGAACCTTGTGTAAACATTACAACCCAGGTCCTGGGTGGAGGCAGCTAGGCATATGCTAGATCTAACCTGCTGAGGGGCCCCAGTAAATCCACACAACCAGAAGCAATAATCGGAATGTCCAGAACAGTAACTGGGATTGTGCAGTATGGCTTTATTCAACAGATGGAAAACTAAAGCAGAAGTGGACTCCCAATGGTCAGTCTAGGCAGAACAGGTACATTTCGTGAACTCTCCCTGCATGCAGTACAGTTCACGAACACAAGACAGAACAATCTTCTTTCCAATTTCCCAAATGGTGCATTTAGTGGACACCTGGCCACGCACATGAACATTTTCCTCCCACGAGTGTCATTTAGTAAATCTAATCCACACACTCAGAACTCTTCTTCGAACATAGGTACACATAAGTGAAACTCAGTCACACACCTTAACCTGCAGCTTGGCCCTTGCTCAGGTATAACTGGTGCCCTTTATGAACCAGGAAGCCCTGCCTTGTAAGCATTTAGATGGCGTTACTCCCACCCATTGCCCCAACTGACAGTCTCTGCCATTCTTCAGGGTTACACCATTGAAACCCCCATTTCCCACTGAAATGCTAGAGGTCCCGCACATGTAACTTCATCACACACTGTGGTGACCAGAAAACAAACTGCGCTGTCCTGGGTGAACAATTTAACAGAAACTTCACTCACTTGGGTGAACTAGGGGCACTAATAGGTGTGATCCAGCCTTCTCTAGGGGCACACACACCCCAGACTAATTATTCCCCTAAAGTATGTGGAGATCTGGTCTCCTAGAACAGTACTCACAAATGGTTGTCCCGTCCACTGGGCGTGGAACAACAACAAAAAAGGCACTCTCCTGGGTAGCCAATCAAACAGTCTCTCAAAGCCCTTTCCAAGACAGCTGAAATACACACAGAACCTTCACAGGATTGCCCCTTGAGTCCACTGAGAACAAGCAGTTCTTTTCTCTTCACTGGGAGTAGAAATCAATCAGGAAGTCATGCTGTAGCACTGGTCTCCCCCACTTCACTGGAAGCTGGAAATGACACTCCACTAGGGTGAGAAATCCTGGGCCCTCACCTCAGAGCCCACCAGCAGTCCTTCTGCCACTCTCACCTCCTGGCTGAATAACTGACAACTACCAATTCTGACTCATAACTGAGCATTCTAAGCTCCCCAGAGAGGCTGTCCACACACTGTGGCTTATACTGCTGCGAGAGTTCCAAACGACCTAATCGTTCTTCCCTCAGGCAAGCTGAGTAAACAATGATGTCATTATGTAAGGAGCCCCTAATTAGCTCCCAACCAGCTGCCTGCTACCTTCCTAACAATAATAGTGATAAAATTCTAGTAACCCCAGGGGATTGGGTGGTTACACAAGGATCTGCTGAAGAGGTTGCAACAGACTTCATACTATTGTGTTTTCTGCAAAAGTCAGATTGTATATGATAAAAGTGTCCATAATGCTGACTGAGCAGATTGAGGCAAGTGGTCTTAAATGGATGCATTCATAGAGCCTGATGGAATGGAAGTGAAATCAGCCAACTGAATGATAACTGCTGAAAGGAAGGACTGATATCAATGGTGAGTATGACTGAAAAGGTACTGAAAATATAATCCCAAAAGCTGGAACAGCTGACTGCAGTATGGAACTATGACAGAGGCAATAAATGCTTAAGCAGACTGACTGAGTAAGGCTGCCTGAATTGTCTGAGTAGGAGTGAGAACAGCTGCCTGACTATGAGAAGATGGACAGACACATACCTTGTTGGATCATTAAAATGCCCTCTGGTTATGATCCAGAAAATAGTCTTCTCATGATCTTGACAGAAGAAGGGGATTGCTCTGGTTGCTGAACATTGAGATTACTGAAGTAATAAATCATAAGTTTGCAGTCTTAGGCTCAAAATAGATGCAGCACACAGGTGAACCTGGAATCCACTCCTGCATTCTTTCCTGAACATTGGAGTTGTTCCAGTTTTATGGTCTTCTGTTAAGAGGGTTTTGCTGCTCTTATATTGTTACAGAGGTAGTCTATCACATGGAAGACCAAGGGCTGGAGTTAATTGGAAGCAGCTGCAGGCAGAACCAGGTGGAAGCACTGGAATGTAAAGCATGCAGAAACTGCAGTAATTAGGGAAATAGCTAGATATGAACAGCAGGTAAATCAGTGAGGAGGTTTCAAATGTGTACTGGAACAGCAGGAAATAGAGATGTGAAAATATAAGGAAATATAATAGCAGGATAGAAGCAGGCCTTTAAACACAAAATAAAGGGCTGCCTACCCAGTAACTCTGGCATAAAAGGTGGAAGCACACTGAAATCACACAGCAGGGAAGCACTGAGTGAAGGGAGGACAAAGATTAGCAGGGCTATTGCCCTAGAGAAAAGCAGGAGCACAACACTATAGCCACAAAAGCAAACAAATACTAACCCACTGAGCATCAGAAAGCACAGACCAAACAGAAGCCGAAGGCAAACCAAACAGAAAGGACCAAAAAATAACCAACAAAAAGCAACAACCATGGGGGGGATCAGAGCCTCCAGCAGCAGCAAATGTCCGGAGCTCAACAACTAGTCCTGAAAGGCAGGGGGCTGCTGAGTATTTAAAGGAGTAGGGGGTGTGGTCAGCCAGCTTTACAAATGCAGATATTAGCTGTCAGTTATTAAAAAACAAACTCTGTTTAGAGTCAGTACAGTTGCAAAATGATGTCATTGTCTCCACAGACCCTACTTGATCTCTGGCTCCCTCACCCACATCTCAGCTGGTTGGCACCCAATACCACCTTTCTCCCAATGCCACCCTTCTATTTTAAAGAATGCAACATTAGTGAAGATGGCACTACACAAAAAGTTTAACAATTAAAATTTTTTTTTAATTTTGACCCCATATTTTCAAGATACTTATTTTGTGATTTGCCTTGTAAACATGAGCTGCAGTATTCATAGTATATTGACCGAAATGCCATTTCACACCAGAAGTGCTAAAACACATTTCGTCCAAGACTTAAAAAATGACATGTGTCATGTTTATGAGGTGGTGTGGAAAATGGCTACATTGAAAGTCTGGAGTCAAAATATTGAAAATTAGCAAAGTTATAAGTGAACATTAACATACTGTAATGTTCAGTCATAACCTAGGCATTTTACTGGATTTGAAGACCAAAGGGGTCATTCTCACAGCCCCTTTGACGTAAGCAGCCTGCATATTGTTGCAGGCTGCTTTTGAGAATCCCACATGGTGCAATTATTGGTGCAAGGTGTTACTTGTGTCATTCATGTTGGATGCAAGTCATCTTGTGCCATGCACATCCTTTTGAGAATATGCCCATTTTCAGTATAGCCTTCTTATTACCCAACTGCATAACCCAGTAGGTGAACACTTTCAAATCCCTGCCAAAACATCATTCCATCCATCCAAAATGTCATTCCGCACCACACATTTTGGCCAGGATTTGAAAAATGACAGTTGTCATGTTCGTGAGATGGTGTAAAAAAAATGGCTATGTTGAAAATTTGGGGTCAGAATATTTAAAATGATCAAAGTTACAAGTGACAATAGAAACATTTCAATGTACGCATATAACTTTGCCATTTTTACATATTTTGACCCCAGATTTTCAACATAGCTTTCTTATGAGCCTTCATGAATAAGGGTGGAGAAAATTTTCAAATTCTGCCCTAAAGGTGATTTTACAACGTGACCGAGAAATCACCTTTGAGGCCTGATTTGGATAATTCCACTGCCATTAATCATCAGGAGGGGTCCCAAAATGACCATGTTGAAAATCTGGGGCTTAAATATGCAAAATTGACAAAGTTATACACTGAAGTTCAAAACCCCACTGAAATATATTGAATCGCACGTAACCTTAGTTTCTGATCTTGCAGTCACCAGTTTCAGAAGCAAGATGTGTCTTCGATCACAGGGTCGATCTTCACCCTTGGACACATTCAGATGAGTGAGGGGGTGGGAGGATGGAGGGGTGTGAGGTGGTGGGTGCTAAGTGGGAGGTTGGGATTGGGTGAGTGGGGGAGCAGATCAGCAAGGGACCATCTTCTGTTTTACAGGTTTAAAAAAATCAAGGGATATTTTTCTTTATTTCAGAGCTATTCCAAAACTGGGGAATGGACACCCCAGTGTCAGGCTCATGTTTGGTGGCACTGGGGTGGGCACCATGGTGCCACCACCCACATAAAGGGAATGGGGGTGGGTGACCTGCAGGGGAGGGGGATCAAGAAAAGTGGTACCAGGGAGAGAGAGAGAGAGAGAGGCATGGTCATACCCCTATAGTTAAGGTTGAGTAGTCTGTTTAATGCTAAACCTCACATTTTGCACTTTAATAATTTTGTAACCAAGAAATGGATTAGCTCAAAATTTGGTATGTGCTGTCCCGTGCAGTAGATCTCTTTACATGGCAAATTTAATTCTAATTGGAAGTGTGGATTCTGAGATACGGATAGTGTAAAAAAGTTAAAAGTCACCACTTTTTGCAGTTTTTCCTCATCGTCTTGCAGCCAGACAGTGTGGAATTTCGGAGTGATTTTTTTATGGCAGAAAAAACTTGGGTAACAGAACTGCCAGTGTTTGTTGGGTTCAAAAATATTAACCTGTTGCAAAGTTATTCAGTTTTTAAATTCCTGTTATTTCATTTGAGAAGTTCATTTTTCAGGATAGAGGTAAAATGTTTGACAAAGGATTTTATCTCTCGAAAAAGGATTCTTTCTTACAAGAGCTGTTCCTTTTTTTGAGGGAAAATCTTTTTCGTGAGCTGCCGTCTTTTTTTTTTTTTATAGAAACATAGAAGTTGATGGCAGATAAGGACCGCAAGGCCCATCCAGTCTGCCCATTTCTTTTTCTACCTTATGAATGTGCCATCGGCCATTGCTCTGTCAATGGCCTATCTAATCATACTCATCTGTATTGCTCTCTTATGCCTATCCCATGCCTGTTTGAAGCCCTGCACTGTATTCATATCCACCACTTCCTGAAGTAGGCCATTCCATGCATCCACCACCCTTTCTGTGAAAAAGAACTTCCTCACATTACCCCTTAATCGACCTCCCTCTAATCTCATGCTGTGTCCTCTTGTCCTGATATTTTTCTTATACTGAAACATTTTAGACTCTTTCACCTTGTTAATGCCCTTAAGGTGTTTGCATGTTTTGATCATATCACCTCTCCCCCTCCTATGCTCTAGGGTATACATATTGAGCATATTTGTCCTCATATGTTTTCTGATGCAGTCCCTGCACCATTTTGGTTGCCCTTCTCTGGACTGCCTCAATTTGGTTAATGTCCTTGTGAAGGTGTGGCCTTCAGTACTGCACACAGTACTCCAGATGGGGCCTAACCAGTGTCTTGTAAAGAGGGATTATTGCCTCCCTCTTATGACTTGTGACACCCTTACTAATACACCCCAACATCCCCCTATCCTTACCTACTGCTTTAGTGGTCTACTTGGATGACTTCAGGTCATCTGTGATGATGATGCCCAAGTATCTTTCTTCCCTTGTGACTGCCAGCAACTACCCTCCCAGCCTATAGGTGGCTTCAGAGTTTCTCTTCCCTATGTGCATGATCTTGCACTTCTTTGCGTTAAACCCCAATTGCCACTTTTCTGACCATCTTGCTAGTTTATCCAGATCTCTTCTCATTCTGCCCACCCCATCTGGATCATCTACTCTGTTGCAGATCTTGGTGTCATCTGCAAACAGACAAACCTTACCCTCCAGTCCATCTGCAATGTCACTGATGAAGATATTGAGGAGGACTGGCCCCAGGACTGATCCCTGAGGTACCCCACTTGTGACTTGCATCTCTTCTAACTGTATACCATTTACCACCATTCTCTGTTTTCTGCCCATCAACCAGTTTTCCATCCAGTTGACCAACTTCTGGCCCACCCCGAGCCTACCCAGCTTATTAATCAATCTTCTATGTGGAACAGTATTGAAAGCTTTGCTGAAGTCAAGGTAGGCAACATCAACTGCTCCCCCTTGGTCCACCACTCTGGTTACCCAGTCAAAGAACTCTATGAGATTAGTTTGACAGGACCATCCTTTTGTAAACCCATGCTGTCTTGGATCCTGTGCTCCTATGGATTCCAGGTGTTGCACTATCCTTTCCTTAAGGAGTGCCTCCATAATCTTGCCCACTACCGAGGTAAGACTGACTGGTCTGCAGTTCCCTGCCTCCTCCCTGCTACCACTCTTCTGGAGTGGATCACAAGAACCCTTCTCCAGTCTTCTGGGACCTCTCCTGTGCTCAGAGACTCACTAAACAGTCCTGATAAAGGCTTTGCTAGTTCCACCCTTAGCTCCTTTAGTACCCTGAGATATGTGCCATCAGGTCCCATTGCCTTGTCTACCCTGAGCTTATCGAGCTCTTGTAGGACCCTTTCTTTTGTGAAGGGACTAGTGCACACCTCCCTCCCCCTGTATCCATGGTGCTGAGCTGTGGGCCCTGCCCTACCTTCTCTTCAGTAAATACTGAGCAGAAGTATCTATTTAGGATAGATGCTTTTACATGGTCCTCTTTCTCACATACACCCTTATCCCCTTTGATCTTAGCAATACCCCCTCTGGACTTTCACTAATGTATCTATAGAAAGTCTTGTCACCTTCTTTTACTGTTTGTGCTAGTGTTTCCTTGGTTTGGGCCTTTGCCTGCCTTACTGCCTTCCCTGCTTCCCTTAGGGAAGTTTGGTATGCCTCCCTATCTTCATCCTGCTGCGTTCCCTTATATTTCCTGAAGGCCATCCTTTTGACTCTGACCTTTTCTGCTACTGCAGCCACAGCTGATCTCTTGCTGCTGGCTGCAGTGTAAAATTATCAGCAATGGCAGCCTTACAACAGCCCATGACTTCACTCTGAAATGGGGATGACAGGTGCAGAAGCTGGCAGAAAGGGTGACAGTGTGTCTGTGAGGATGCTGTCCTCCTGGTGAAGCTTCCTAGTGATACTTGAGCGCTGTTGGCAACCATGTACCACTTAGCACCCCCAGCACACCATTACAGACACCATGCATGTGGGATGAGGGGTGAATGGAGGGATAACAGGGAAAACATAGCTCTGGCTGGGACACACAGGTGATGGCTCTCTGTCCTCCCCAAGCCACCAGACCACTGTGCACACTGACATGCTGGCCCCTCAGATGACACCCCCATGTTAATCAGTGCTTCTCCCCACCTGCCACAGGGGCAGTGACAGAGAGAGAAAGTAGTTTAGTGATTAGCTGGAGGTCACAAGTAAGTGTGGGTGATGGGGTGGTAGTTGATCCTCGGATTCAATGGATTATGATCTCTTCAGGACTGCCCCATTCAGACATACTTTCTGCAGTTGATTCACAACCCCAGCACCAGACAACTTTGTTTCAACCCCCCCCCCGTGAAGGACAGTCTCAAGCTCCATGCACTTACATGCACATGAATTCACATACACACAGATCACAGGCAATTCCCCCACCCCAAGCCAGACAGATTCCCCAACCTCAGCACCAGATACAACAATCCTCCCCATGGTGGATGCAGACTCAAGCACCCCCCTTCCCCCAGCACCAGACACTGTGCTTCAACTGCCCCCAACAGAAGCAACAAATCACACACAAAGATCACAGACAGTCTTGGCCCCTTGCTCACCCCAAAGCAGAAAGATTCCCCAGCACCAGATGTAACACCACCTCCAGCAGTGGACACAGACTCATGCACCCCACCTCACCTAGCACCAGGTGACTCTGGTTCACACACATCCAAGGGCAGACAATCTCAAGCCCACCACCACATAAATCAGACAGCCTTAGCTCCCCAACCCCAAACCAGAGAGATTCCCCAATCCCCACACTAGACTCAATAGCCCCCTACTCCAGCACCAGTTGACTGTGCTTCAAACCCCACCCCCCGGATGGTGGGCAGTCTCAAGTCCCCACCCCACACACATACCCACATTCCCCAACCCCACCACCACACTCAATACACACCCACCCCCCACATGGACACAGACTTGATAACCCCCTCATCCAAAACCAGTTTTGCCTCTCTAAATCAGACATAAACAAATGAGAACCATTAAACTGAAAGGTGCAACCAATTTGTCAGATCAACACACCTACACTGGTTTAAAAATTCTGAGCAGCAAACTGAGGGTTTAAATCAATCCACAAAATATAAGGCTGATCTGGATCTCACCCCCACACAGAAAAAAACTGCCCCCCAAAACCTACCTCCATTTCATTTCAAAAGTTGGACACCTTTTAAGTCTTCTCACCTTATTAGGGATCACTCAAATTGGTGAAAGGCAAGAAAAGAAGTTGACACAAACACTAGCTTGAATATTTCTGGTGTTGTGTGCACTACTCACATGCTACCTCCGAACACTGCTACTGCCATTATTTTAGAAAAACAGACATCAGAATCTAGCTAAATGGGTCCCATTTAGCTAGGTTCTGGTGACTTTTTTTTATGACAGCATATTTATGTATTTCCATGTTTTCTAGTTCAAGAGGAAAAAGCAAGATGGCTGCTCTCACACCATAAAAACAATTTTTTTGGTGCTGTGAGAAGAAAGTGGTGAGAAACTGAAAAGGGACTTGCAACACAGGATTTCTGGTGTTGTATCAGAATGTTATCCCCAAAACCCTACAGAACATGCTCAGAACAGAAAAAAAAATACTTTAAATCCTTATAACTCTGGAACTGTTTAATATTTGTTCACAAAACCTTCCAAAGGCACTACCTTGGCAGAGCATGCTTCTACCTTGAAAATCATGGAAAAAATTCCATTCTGTGTAGTCTGTATATGAGACCAACCCCAAATCCCATGTTAAGTATAGGAAAAAAATAGACATCTATAGGAAAATGACATGCGGATATCAGAAACCACACCAAGTTGTCATCACAAAACTTTCCATATATTTAGGCATTGCTCACTAGGCAACACATGCAAAATTTCAGCTAATTTCATCAAATGCTGCCAAAGCTATTAAGGTGCAAAGTTAAGGAGATTAACAAAACTATAATCCTACTATATCAATTATGTATTGTTAATACAAAATCATGAGATATAGTTTAAGCTTAAATTGAATTAAAAGATACACATTTTTACATGAGAAAAGACTCTTAAACAAGACATAAAGAAAGTCAAAGTAATAATTGAACAAAGTAATTTGAAATATTTTTACAGAAAAACAATTTCATTGTTTTCAAAAGCACTACAAACTGCAAATTGCTTTGTTCGTAGTTTTATTTCTTTGTGTGGTTTGTTTGATTTTCTGAAATCGTTGTTTTTGTATGCATTATTTTATTATGCTTGATATTTATGCAAGTTAGGGATATTTAGAATTATTGTACAGGTTTAAAATTTATTTTTCATACTCCCAAGTGTAACAGAAATGTTTTTACCATTATCTTGAACCTGGACAACAGGAATAATATTAGATTTGAATTTTATAATTATTTATATTATTTTTGAAAATTTTGTGGTATAAGACTTGATGTATGTCTAAGTGCCCATCATAAAAATTGCTATTCTGACTGATTGTCCCAACATCTTTGGACTTGGTTGGTCCAAAAGCTTAGGAACTTTGTTCTTTTTTGTAACATATGTGTTGGTCCAATAAAAGGTATCAAGCCATTTGCTTCTGGATCTGTTCTTACAAGAACCAATATGGCAACTAAACTAAATCTGTATGTCATCATGGAAGATACTGGAATTCACCATAGAATATGTCAGTTGCACAACATCAAGAAGAAACTGGCCCAACTAGACAGTGACATCTATTTTTAAACCCAGTGCAAGAGGAACAACAGTATCCCTAAAGATCTAACTATTTGGAATCCATTAAAAAGCATGGCTAATTCTACATATGCTGAACAACTCTATTGAAGGACCTCTGAGACATTGAGAAATCACAGGATCCATAGGTCATATGCCAAGAAAGCATTTTTGAAGAAACAGTTTGATGGAATTGTTACCACACTGGAGAGGATGTCTGGTGAGCCTATTCCAGACATCCTGCGCGAGATACACATGAACTACCAAAGGATCTTAAGAAAAGTCATGCTCATTAAGAACAGGAAGTTAGATACCCTTTGGTGCACCATATTTCCTAACAACCATGAAGAACAGAACAGAGTGACTGAACAACAAAGCCACACAGATGGGCACCATTCAGTTGTTAATTTGTCCAACCATACACTGACTACTGGGGAATTCTGTGTACTTTCTAGGTGCCTCACTTTCTGCCCAACAAAACCACTGGCCAGAATACAGTTTTGTGGTGAACTGGAGGAATACTTCCATAGATTGAGACTTAAAGTATTTTTTCATGGCAGAGAAGTAATTACAGGTAGTGAAGAAATCACAAACAGTAACAATTCAAAGGATAAAAAAAGAAATCATCTGATTTTAGCCCCCAAGTGGGCATAATAAGAAACTGGACAATTACATTCATTGCTTTCACCAGAGAGTTACTGGTCAGATCCCTAATTGGCAAAAAAAGGCCCATTACAACCTATATCCCCATTGGAACAGAAGGCTATACAAACACTGAAATCGAACCACAACATTGTCATAAAAAAAGCTGATAAAGGCTCTGCAGTGGTGATATTAAACTGAGAGGACCATATTAATGAAGTCAACAGACAGCTAACTGACCATACCTGCTACAGAGAACTGGAAAATGACCCCACTGCAAACTATATAGAGAACTACATGACTTAATTAGATAATTTCCAAACCATATCCAAGACAAACTAAATAATCTAATCCCTGTTGAACTCAAGTCAGAGACATTCTACATGCTGCCTAAAATACATAAACTTGGCAGTCTGGGAAGACCCATAGTCTCTGGCAATGGTACCCTGACTGAGGGGATCTCAGGGTTTATATAAACCATTATAAAACAACTGGTTATAGAAAGGGATAGTTATATCCAAGACACTACACACTTCCTGCGTAAACCTTCTTGTTATAAGGACTTACCACCTAATACCATTTTAGCCATGATGGATGTAACCTCCCTCTACACTAATATTCTGCACACGGATGGCATTTCAGCCTGCCTTAAATGCCTATATGAGAAAGGACTGAACCAAAACATCGTCCCTGAAGTGGTGGGGAAACTTATTGAATTCATTCTGACACATAACTTCAGCTTCAATGGTAAACATTATGTTCAAACTATGGGAACAGCAATGGGCACCAAAATGTCTCCACAGCATGCTAATCTCTTTATGGTGAATTTGGAAAAGGACTTTTTAAGGCACTGTACACACAAACCACTCACTTATTTCTGTTACATTGATGATTTGTTTATAATTTGGACAGAGGGCACTGATACACTTAAGGAGTTTCATCCGGAACTTTAACCTCTACCCAACCATAAAACTTTCTCTGGAATATTCTGCCACCAGTGTTAATTTTCTGGAAACCTCTGTCACCATCAAGGATAGAACCTTACATACATGTATGTGATGGAAGCCAACAGACAGAGATACTTACACAGGAATAGTAATCATTTGAGCCACACGACAAAATCTGACATGTACAGTCAACCACTTCAGTATCACCGTATCTGTTCAAATGAGGAAGACAGAGATACACATTTGGCTATGCTGAAAAACACCTTTATGGAGCAGGGACACTCTTCCAGAGAAATTGACAAAGCAGTAGAATGTGCAACACAGGTACCAAGAGAACAACTACTTCAGTATAAGGAAAGGACGACTACCAACAGAATACCCTTAGTAGTCACATACACTTTTAGAAAGGAAGTGTTAAATCTAATACAAATTAGTTAATTTTTAACACAACAGTTAGTGCAGTTAGGGAGAACACAGTGTGCATTACATTTAACACAGTGGTGTGTAAATTGTTGAACACACAAACGTGAAGCTTTTACTAACACTGGTGTGTTGGATTTTTAACAATTCATGTGTTACAATGTCCATATTGAATGTGTTATTTCAACACATAAATGTGTTGAGTTCTAAAATATATTTATCTCACATTGAATGGAAAACACAATTGCTAATCAAAAAAATTCACAATCGTCTATGAATGAATGTTAACTTTAATGTCAACAGGCCTTGTCATATAAGTAAAGCCAATGTACAGCAAATCTACGCAGCTGACATGCCTTTGTTAAAACTCATCAAGATGCTGTATTTGCATCACAACCAAGTACTTGGGAGTCCTGGGGGTACTATGGGGTCTTACTTTTTTAATGTTATTGGGAGCCCATAGTAAAGAAGAGAATAACTACAAAAGATAAGAACACCAGAGCAAATTCTCTGGGACAAACGTTACCCTGGAAAGGTAGTGAACATGCAGCCAAATCTGAAAGAAAAATTAAATTGAAAAAAACAAATTTAGCAAAGCATCATGGGAAGTATATGCAAATTGACATGAAGGAATTTACAGTGGCACAACTCTAAAAAAGTATATATTTGAACATGTATAGAAACATTATTAAAGCTGTAAAATAAAAATCACAATACTGCTTGCAAAAACATTTCAATTAATTACTGTAATACAGCACTATACCATTTCTGGGTATAGCCGATCAACTAAATTAAGTGTTATTTTTTTAATACATTTGTGAGTTAATATTACACACACTATGTTAAACCATTATTTATAAACTTACAGTGTAAAAAAACACTTATGAATTGTCATATTTTTACACTGTAATTGTGTAAATCACTGTTTTTATAAATATGACACAATTGTGAGTTAATGTTACACATACTGTGTTAAATAGTGATTTACATATTTACAGTGTAAAAAATAACACTTCATTTCTTAGCGTGTATCATCCTGACCTTGAACTTCAATGTAAGATTATTAAGAGGCTCCATTCAATATTTAGTGAGGACGAGACCCTAAATTGTATTTTTCAAGAACTACCACTACTATCTTTTAAACAACCACCTAATTTAGCCAACCCGATTATTAGGAGTAAACTTGGACCCGCACAGAATACCATGACACTAAATGGTACACAACAATGTAATCAACGCAGACGTAAGAGTTATGAACTCATTTCCACTTCAGAATGTGTGGTTACATCACAAAACAGACAATTCAGGATACAGGGGAATTATACATGTACATCAAAGAATGTTGTTTATTTCATTCAATGCAAGAAATGTCCTCACACAGGTTATGTGGGATAGACAAAGCAAGCACTCAGCACTAGAATTAACTCACACAGACATACTATTACTATGAAGATGACTGAAAAACCAGTGAGGCAACACTTCTCTCAGACTGACCATTCAATCTCAGATCTGTCAGTAATGGTCTTAAAAGGACATGTCAACAGTACACAACAGAGATGGCTTCTGAGATCAGGCTTCTTTTACTTCTCAATATGGTGGAAGATGCCATGAACAGTGATTTGGGATTTATGTCACAGTATATCTACTTAAACTTACACAGAAATTTACTTCAAAGGATGGACATATATTAAGACATCAGCATGTCTTTGTTTTTTATTTTAATATTTATAGAGCCTCTTTTAACTGGTTATCAACATGTTGGTTTCTCATCAAAGAACTGTGTGTGTGTGTGTGTGTGTGTGTGTGTGTACTTTTTGGGGGTTTGTGTGTGGGGGTTATATGCATGTGGTTGGTATGGGGAGTTGTGGTTATATTGAGGTAGGCTTATATTCAGGTACATGACATAATGGTGTTACAGTGTGTTAAGACTTCACACACCTGATGAATGCTTCCTTCCTTCTAACTAGTTATCTTCCTGGGGGGGTCAATTCCATTGGGTTTTTATTCAGATTCCTTAAACTGTTACTGTACATATAGTAGTCTGATTATACACGGTCACATTTTTTAACTCTGGACATATTAGGATGCATGATCACATTTTCTTGGGGGTCCTTGACAGGTTAAATTTCATTGGGTAAATATTGTAGTGATTGGTGCAAATGATGCTGTGTTATGACTCCTTTTTCACATACATAGTAAATATATACTTCCTTCCAATTAGTTCTCATTCCCCGTGGGGTATTTTCATTGTGTTTTTATTCAGATTCCTTGGACTGTTACTGTACATATAGTAGTTTGATTATATACTGTCACATTTTTGAACTCTGAACATATTGGAATGCATTATCTCTTTTACTTGGGGGTCACTGGCAGGTTTAATTCCATTGGGCTAATACTGTAGTGACTGGTTTAAATGATGGTATGTTAGGACTCGACTCACATATTGAATATATCAGGATGCATGGTCTCATTTACTTGGGGGTCCTTTACAGGTTTTTTTTTTTTAATTTGGCTCTTATACTGACAATTGATATTGTCTTGTATAAAATCCTGTTACAGCACTGAAAGTTAAGGTTTATGGACTATAGTAACTGGTTGAGTGTATAGTTGGGAAAATGTCTTCAGATAGGTTGCATACTGTATAAATATGTGAAACGGTTGCTCACACTAGGTAAAATTTACTTTAAACCCTCAATGCCATATATAGATAATTTCTGTTATATATTTTTTGCTTGTTTTTAACATACAGTGATATCACATTTCAACATGTACTTAGGTGAGTACTGAATCCAAAGATCTTGCTTTTCATTAGATGGTATTCACAAAGCACACTGAGACATTCAGAATTTATGTTAGTGGAGCTTTCTGCTCGAAGGGTTCTTATCTTATTCTGGTGACATTTGATCTTGAAAGACTTCTAAGCTAAAAACAAACTGGTGAAATCTAGTTCCACTGATTTAAACTGCAGTTATGGTTTAAATGAGTATTTTAAACCAATGAGAATTCTTTCTGGGTTTTTTATGTATGGGTGTTAATAGTATGTGGTTTTCTAAATAACTACCATAAGCTTCTGAGGAAAGACTTGATTGGTCTGAAAGCTTAGGCACTCTGTTCTTTTTTGTAATATCTATGTTGGTCCAATAAAAGGTATCAAGCCATTTGCTTTGGGATTAACATTGAACACCCTACTCAACCCTAACTATGAGGGTGCTACTGCACCCCTATAATAAAACAGGTGTAGGTTAAAATTGCTCAGTATATCACTACTATCTCACTGCTTACTGTGAAGATAGTGGTGCTATCTCACAAGTTGAAAGGTCACAATGAAATATTGAACTAGTCAGAGAGTGGCTTTAGCAATGCTGATGACATCACAATAGCCATGTGCAGCACTGAAAGCAGGTAAGATACCTGGAATGGCACAGTCAATTATTTTACTTTTTTCCTTTTGTTATTTTTATCATTTCTATCACAAAACCACCTAAACACTTGTTATGCAAATCAAACTGACATGGGAGAGAGTGAGATACATTGAGTGGCACGTTTACATTTTGTACTTTTTCCTTTTGTAACTTTTTTATCATTTCTGTCACAAAATCACCTGAACACCAGTTGTACAAATCAAATATGACATGGGTGAGAGTGAGAGTGAGATAGTAGAAATACTGTCACTCAGTATACTTGACATCTTCTTACCTGACTTGTGGCTTCACCACTCACGAGGTCAGGAGGTCATGTATAACTCATGAAGATATTTCTATCTCACTCTTACCCATGTCATATCCCATATATATATATAGTATATATATATTTATATATTATCTACAGTATATATAATATATAGATACATACACACACACACACACACACACACATATATAAAATATATATATAGATGTAAGTTGCTAATTGTCACTAAAGGTACTGTACATGTACTATCATAATTTTAATGTTATCACTACTAACATGGGTGCTCTGTGTCATGCAAGGCCCTATCAGTAAAGTTGCAGTACTACAAATATTTACAATATGTATTGCCCACTACTCTGTCACTTTGTGATGCAAATCACTAACCATCACTGATATTGCAGCAGTAAAATAACAAGTAGGCTATTAGATTCAGTGAGCCCTGCACTCCTGCAGTCAGATGGATGTCTTCACACAGCTCATGAAGAGACCTGCTTGAATGAGGATACCGTTCTATGTCTCAAAAAGAAAGAAAAGTCATTGCAAAAAAGTGTGTTAAGGCACCAGTTAGGATTCAGATTAATGCTACAAAAGTAGGGAAATGTGGTGTTCCAGTTTCCAACCTTAACTCCCCACCCCACCCCCAAGCAACAAAAGGAAAAAACATTAGGGTTTTGGGTCTCCAGAGTCTTGTCAAATCAGTGGTGGGGTCTTCCTTGAGGTTGTCAACCTAATTCTCACCCTGTTACCTGAGCAAACAAGGTCAGATGTTATCTTCTTTCTTCACCAGGGCCCCCAGGGCCCTGTGTGAAGAAAGCTAGAACAGATTGTGTTGGCAGCATGTGGCAACAGATAGTTTTCTAACTTTAAAGACTGTATCACTATGAGGCAGTGGCTTCCAGCTGCACCTTCTGCTTTGCACAGGAGGTTGCAGGCTGGGGGAGGTGACCACTAGGGTTGACAACCCCAAAGAAAACCCTACCACTGATTCACCAAGACTACAGAGATCTTAGACCCTAATATATTTTGGGGGGTGGGGTGAGGAGTTAGGGTTGGAAACCCTAACATCACTTTTCCCCACTTTTGTCACTTTAACTTGAATCCTATTTGGTACATTAATGCAGTTCTTTGCAATGATATATATAGCAGATATATAATGCCCACTGCCCAGTAGGGATGCAGCAAAAGAAGCCTTCACCGGTGAAGTTTGAGCAAAGTCTGGAACTTCACACTTTATGAAGTTCCTGGCTGTTGCACCAACATTACAGGCCAAGATTTTTATTTAACAAAAAGCTCAAAAGGGCTTAGAAAACTATCCCCACACAGTGCGCAGTTGAGTCCATTGTTTAAATATACATAGATCACAGACGTTTACAGAGGTGGTGCTGTAGTTTGACAGATTTCAAAAATTATGTGCATTAAGGTCTGAGCCCCTCACACTAACTAGAAACTTATAAAGTATCTCCCCCCAATCCCCCATTAACCCCCCAATCCTGGTGAAGTTACAGGAGCCCCAGTAATTTCATTAAAATCTCTTCCCCCACCATGCCATTCACTACACATCACACACCTCCCCTACCCAATTCCTGTACCCCCCTGAGTAGATATAACTGGTAGCCCCCCCTAGGACCCACCCTAAACACTCACTTTACTCCTCCCCCATGCCTGCAGAAAACCGTGTGTATCAGTGCCTGTACAAATAAAGAAAACGGTCCCTTCTAGGAGTGAGACTGGCTCACTCTAACTCTGTCAAAGGCAATTGTAGATTGAATGAATGATGACGTTTACCCTATTGTGACACCTGACTGATCAAAACACCAACCAGTCAGGTGTTACTACAGGGTAAACATCATTCATTCATTCATTCATTCATTCATTCATTCATTCATTCATTCATTCATTCTACAGTTGTCTTCTTTTTTTTTTTATTCTTTTGGTAACTGGGTGAGGCTCAGTAGATCCAAAGCCTATTTTCAAGGGCAACCCAGAAGCACTGGGGAGGTTAAGTGACTTGCTTAGGGTCACACAGTATGCAAGCAGAGGTTGTGGGAATCAAACCCAGGTCTGCTGGATTCATCAAGCTCATTTACAGCTCATTACTCTAACTTCTAGGGTATATTGCCAGCTCTGTCTTTGACAGAGAAACAGCAAGTCAGTCCATCTCCTATGAGAGACTGGGTTCTTTATTTTGACAAAGGCTAAAGACAAATTTAATTCTGGGGGCATGAGGGAGGAGGAAAGTGGGTGCTAGAGGGTGGTTCCAAGGTGAGTGTTTACTAAGCAGTTATTTCTGCTCAAGGAGCACAGGAATGGTGTGAGGGGAGGTGGGTGGTCTGTGTGAATGATGTGGGTGGGGAAGGGATTTAAATTATTATGGCTCCTCTCATGTTTCTGGGCAGTGGAGGGGGAAGGAGGGTGCTAGCAGGGGGATGGGAGGGGGTGACATTTTATAAGTATTTGGGAGGTAGATGAGAACCTAATGCACCGAGGGTGGGGTTGGAGTTTTAGTACTTTTGAGCTATTAAAAAAAAAGAAGCACGTTGCATAATTTTCACTGGCGAAGTGCCTACTTTGTCTGGCAAAACCTACCCACAGTACCATTTTGCAGATACTTTACTGGTGAATTATTTGTGAGATGATACTATGCATAATTTTGCCACCCAAAGCAGGGTACTTCCATAGTGAAAATAATGCAAAGCGGGGCCACTAGTGAGTCAAAATTGGGGGAAATTCATGAAGTGCTATGCAAAGCAAATTTCCCCAACTTTGCTGCTCTCTACTGCCCAGTCACTACTGATATGTAGGATTTGTGTGATGTAAGTCAGTGTCAGTGAGGAAGATATTCAAGTAGCTGCCTTACACTACCAGCATCTGTAAGACTATTACTGATGTATGTCTTAATAAAGGTAAAAATTACGTTTCTTTTTTTCTATAACTATTTTGCTTTGTTATCACTGTGTCAGCTAACTGCAATGAGAGGAACTTGGCCAGCTACTGTACAGTGTCAGCCTCATAGGAACCCACTCCCATTGCTTGTTTAAGTGACTATATACTATACCATCTGTCAGGAAACAAATCACGCTGCTCACAATGGAAATTCACTTCCCTTACACTACATGGAAGTATTACACCTGCACAAAGTTATTCACTCACTGTAGTCTTTTCAATTAGCCCCTTAGAAACATAGAATTTGTTGATAGAAAAGGACTGCTTAGCCAACCTACTCTGCCCAAGTGTTCCCTGTCTCTTCTTTTTTTACATACCTCATTGGTTAAGTCTGCTTGCTGGCTGTGGAGAAGATTTCTGTAAGTTTTGCTATTGTTTTTTTAAACTACAGGAGAGAAGGATTAGTTAATTCTACTTGCTGTTGAGGGAGTTAATGTATAGAGCATTTTTGTAAGTTTTGATATTGTTTTATTTTATTTTTAATTTAGCTTAAAGTAGAATTTAGCTTAAATGCTTCTGTGGCTGGAGTAACTGTAAAAGCCCTTCCACCCACCCCTTCCACCAGCCCTTCTTAAATACTGAAATACCACTGGGGGTTGGGTTTGAAGGCTGTGAGGGAGGAGCTTGGGGAGCCGCAAATTAATCTGAGCCCTCATAACAAGGCAGGAAGGCGGAAACAAGGAACAGCCATATGAGCGAAGTCTTAAGGACATATAAATATATAAAACATGTGAGTAGATCTATAGTCCTTATGAGTAGGATTGTGGTTTTCAGTTAGTCATTCTTGATAAACTGCTTAAAGGAAATGCTATTGCTGCTCATTCTCTGCTCAGGCAATGTTGAGTTAAACCCAGGTCCCCCATCACAATTTGCATCACCGTCGGATTTTGCTGAAGCACCTGGTCTAAAGATGATGTTGGTCAACATTCTAAGCCTGACCAAAAAAATTTGATCAACTTCAAGCATGGGCAGTGCATGCAAACCCTGATCTCATCATTATCACCGAGTCATGGCTGAAAAAAACCAATACTGATCCTCAGATTTCTCTCTCAGACTATAAACTATTCAGAGCAGATAGGGAAACTAGGGGGGGTTGTTGTCTATGCCAAAACTAAGTACGCAGTTAGTGATAGATCGTGTAAAACTAAACCTAAAGAATATGAAATTGTTTTGTTGAAGCTTCACCTTCCTTCCACGGAATGCATTACCATTATAGGTGGCTATAGGCCACCGTCTGGTGGTGCTGAAATCCTTAACGTTTTGAAATCCATAACCACAGATGCCAGCACTGAAACAATAATCCTAGGAGACTTCAATATGGATTGGCTTTCTACAAAATCAGGCTATCTTAAATCCATTTGTGACGAGCTTGGCCTTGCTCAGTTAGTTACTGAACCCACTAGGAATAATACCTCTAATACTGGCAATAGCTCCCTCCTAGATATTATCTTAACTACTCATCCTCACAAAATGGCCCACACAGCAGTCTTCCATAATGATATGAGTGACCACGGTGTTGTGTGCATAAGGTCCCAATCTAAAACTCACAAGCAGCCTAAACTTAAAACTAAACGGTCCTTTCATAAGTTCAATATAGTAAATTTTCTTTCCAACCTGGGTAAGTCCAGATGGCAAGATCTATACCTTGCCAAAACTACTGACGAAGCAGTCTCTGTCCTTAATAACCTTACCACCCTGGTAAACAAGCATGCACCCTTATTAAAGTAAGGGTGCATAAATCCCCTCACCCATGGTTCACCCTGGATCTCAAGGCAGCTCTAACCAAAAGAGACATGCTTTGGTCCAAGGCTAGGCACTCTAAGTGCCCTGTCGACTGGCAGGCCTTTAAAATGGTTAGGAATGCCTGTGTAAAAAACATTTATGCTGCCAAAGCTAACTTTTACATTTCCACCCTGGAACAGGCAAACAGGAACTCCCACAAAATCTGGAGGACACTGAAATCCATTGAAGGCCGTCCCGCTGCTTCTTCTATTCCTACTAAGATTATTACCAAAGGTAGGGTGTTGGAAAACAAATCTCATATCCTCAAAGAACTCAACTCACATTTTGTCACCGCTGGACTAGCTTTTGACTCCTCATCTTATGCTAGTCAGTTGAATAGCTGTGCTAGCTCCATCCCCGCTACCAGTACCCCACCCCACCCCTTTCAACTGAGAATGTTTAACTACAAGGAGGTTGAAGACTCTCTCTTTAGCCTCGATATCAGGAAAGGTGCACGGGATGATGAACTCTAACCCTTCTTCCTTACACTAGGTAACACCCACCTCACTGCCCCTATCTTACATGTATTCAATTTAACCATCATCTCTGCCACTGTTCTGGCCTACTGGAAATATGCCCACATTCTTCCACTTTCAAATCAGGTGACCCGTGTGATTTGAACAACTATAGGCCCATATCCATCTTGCCTATTCTCTCTAAAGTTTTGGAAAAGCTGATCTATAACCAACTAAAACATCATCTTGAAACATTTTCTCTCCTCAACCCAGCACAATCTGGCTTCAGGTCTAAACACAGCACTATCTCAGCATTAGCCAAAGTCACTAATGATTGGGTTACTGCTGTGGACTACAGAAAGATTACTGGCGCAGTCTTTCTAGACCTCAGTAAAGTGTTTGAAACCATTGACCATCATCTTTTAATTACCTGCCTTACCAAACTAGGAGCCACCCCGTCCACAGCACAGTGGTTCACCAGTTACCTGTCTGGAAGAATTCAAAAAGTCAAAGCTGATGGCCTTTTCTCAGCCCCTCCCAATTGCCAGGGGTGTCCCTCAAGGTTCCATTCTAGGACAGATCCTCTTTTCCCTGTATATCAATGATCTCAATTCACGTATAATGAATTCCAGCCTTCATTTCTTCATGGATGACACTGTATTGTATACTGTAGGTACATCTGTGTCTATAGTTAGTGAAACGTTGCAAGCTGACTTTGCCCAGCTCAAAAGCAACCTCATAAAAGCCAAACTTCTCCTAAATGCCCAAAAAGCTAAGGCTATGATTTTCTCATGTAACACCTCCCCTGGCTCTCTCCCTTCCCTCCCGAAGATTTTATCGTCACCTCCCTGGGACAATCACTAGAAGTCGTACATAAATTTAAATATCTTGGCATCTGGTTAGATAACAAGCTCTCCTTTCATGAACATATTGAGGATTTATCTAAGAGGCTCAAAGCACGTCTGGGTTTCTTATTTAGGAACAAGTCTCTCTTCCCTCTTGCGACCCGTACCAGATTTGTCCAGGCCACATTCCTACCATTACTTGACTATGGAGACTTAATCTATACCTCCTCTGCAATCACTAACCTAAGCAAGCTGGACGTTCTTTAGCACCGTGCCCTAAGATTCATCATTAGCTCCCCCTACCGAACCCATCACTGTGATCTCTACTCAGCTGTTGGTTGGACCTCACTCGCCACCAGATGCTTGCTCAATGCTGAAATTTGGACCCTTAAGATACTCCACCATAAACTACCGTGTTACTTAATGTCTCTTATCCACATCACCCACAGCGCATATTCCCTTAGGAAATCAGACTACATCCTACTAGATGTCCCTAGGACCCATACTACCATTGGCCGTCGAGCTATTTCGTATGCACTGCCTACTATTTGGAATCTTCTCCAATCCGTACTGCAACTAACTAGCCTTATCTCTATTAACCTCTACAAATCACTAGCAGCTGCTAAAATGAAAGATATTTGCAACTGCCATTAAGCTTGCCCCCCATTCCATGACACTCACATGTGTACCGAATGGCCTGTCCTCTCCTTGTCAGGAACAAAACTGCCATAACAGCATATGGCCTATATTTGCTAAATACTAAGACTCCTTCTTACCTACTCTCCACTGCCCTCAGTCCCAGTTCTCCTAACTATTTCATACTCCTGCCCACTTTTTCCACCCCTTCCTCCCTCCTGCCAGTCCTCTACCCTTCCCCTCCTTTTTACATATTCTCACTTGTCCTTGCATTTATATCCATATTAATTTCCCATACCTGTGCTCTGTGAATATTTAGTCCCTTGTGTTAGCTTGTTCATAAGAAACAACTTCTTAACTAGACCAAGAGCTGCTAGGTGGCACCTTGTCATGAAATGTCTTTTTGTAATCAGTGTATGCACTTTAATCAGCTACTTTTGCTAATAAATCCCTTATGTAATTTCCTTATGACGTTGTATATGTCTCAGGACCTCCTTGTGAATGAGCTTGCTCAATGGAGTTTTCCTGCAATGAACTTGAACTATAGTTGACTGTCTCATGCTGCATGCAAGGGCATTTAGGATAACAATTTCTGTTAGAGGCTGGGCTAGGATTAGTTAATTCTACTTGCTGTAGGGAAAGTGGCATGGCGAGGCTGTATAGGTCGTGTGGACCATGAGTAGGATTGTAGGCTGCAATGGTTGTGGGGCAGCAATGCAGATGAACACACAGGCCACAGGCTAAGGAGGCTTGAGGAAGAGGTTCAGTGGTTTGGCAGGGAGCTGGGGAGGTTGAGTGAGGAGGGGAGGATTGCAGTCTGTAGGAGGGATGACATCTGAGAGTGTTGTGGAGCACCACAGAGAATTAACAGTGGGGCAAGGGAGAGGTCAGGGGAGGAGGCACAGTAGACAGGAAGCCAGTTGATGAAGGGTGGACTCTAGTAGGACCTAGAAAAAGAGGAGCAGCAGTAGGCAGGAGGGAGGGAGGAGGAAACACACAATAAGGCAAAGGGAGGAGGGAACATGTTTGCTGTACTAGCAACACATGGAAAAGAGGATGCAGGAAGAGATTGCACAAGGGATAGTACTCACAAAGAGAAGGGAGAGAGGTGCATTACCACTGGAGAGACTGAGTATGGCATGGCAGGGGGAGGGATAATACTCGGAGAGGTGAGGAGGGAGTGGAAGGTTGGCAGTCAAACAGGAGGAAGGGGAGGAGTCTCAATTGAGATAGGCAGTGGGGAAGACACTGGGACACACTGTAAAAGCACCATCTTGAGTGGGCCTAGAAATGAGAACCTGGGTTGAGGGGTGGCGACAGGCACAAGGAAAGAGAAGGGAGGTGTACTAGTGTTGGGGGACTCCATACTCAAGGGGATCAGTTGGGGCAGCAAGGGGGAGAGGCACAGTCAGATATGGGTGGAGTCCATACCAGGATTAAAGGTAGACAAGGCAGGACAGGCAATCCTAAGGTGCGTAAGGAGGGGTAGGAGGAAACTACACATTGTGGTACATTTGGGGACAAATGACCTAGCGGGGGAAATGGTGGAGGTAACAAAGGAGAGGACTGAGGAAGTGGGAAGGTTGTGTGAGGAGACTGAGGAATCTGTGGCATTCTCCGAAGTGCTCCCAGTACCCTGAGCAAACACAGTGAGAAAGGAGAGGATTAGGGAGTCGAACACATGGTTGGTAGAATGGTGTCAAACTAAGGGATATGGAGTTGTGGGGGGCTGGGGCAGTACCTGGGATAATAACAATCTGTTTGCAAGGGATAGGCTGCACCTGAGTGGGGAGGGGAAGGGGGTATTAAAGCAAAGACTGGGGAGGTATATTGTGACAAAGGTGGATTTAAACTAGATGGGGGGTGGCAAGTGGACAGCAGGTAGGCAGGGATCTGATAGAGTGGAGCCTAACCCCCAGGCTAGCAGGGAAGGACTCGGGGTAGCCGAAAAAGGAGGGAGTAGAAGGAAGAAAATGGAGGCCAATGAAGGGAAGGGGGCAGGATGGAGGGTGGCTTCGCTGAATGCAAGAAGCTTAGGCAACAAATCTGCTGAGCTACAGGCAGTCTTAGCAGTGTGGAGGGCGGATATTGCAGCTGTCCCAGAAACGTGTGCAATTGAGCACCGGGACTGGGATCTGGTAATCCCAGGATACAAAGTATACAGGAAGGACAGTAAGGAAGGGAGGGGCGGTGGGGTGGCAGTCTATGTGAGGGACAGGATCAAATGCACAAGGGACGAGGGGGAAGAAAGGAGAACAGAGGCAATCTGGCTGCAGCTCCTAGACTCAAGGGGTAGGAAACTGAGGTTTGAGGTGGTATACAGGCCACAGTCCCAGTCTGAGGAGCTTGACAGGGAATTAGCAGGACAAATCAGAAAGGTATGTAGAAAAGGGAAGGTGGTCATCATGGGGGATTTCAACTTGCCGGGGGTTGACTGAAGCATTCCAGTCACCTCCAGTGCTAGGGAACAAGTGCTCCTGGATGCAATCCAGGATGGTCTCCTGACACAGTTGGTTAGTGTACCTACCTGGCTAAAGAACACTTTAGATCTGGTGTTGTCGAATGGGGAGGCAGTAAGGGAAATCAAGGTGGAGGACCCACTAGCCGACAGCGATCATCAAATGGTGTGGTTTAATATCATGATGTGCAGGGAGCCAGAGAAATCAGTTACTCAGGTAGTAAACTTCAGGGGGGCAGACTTGGGTGGATGCAGGAAGTACTGAAAGGGAAACTAGAGGGCATAAGGCAGGAGATGGATGCCAAGCAGAAATGGGATATTATTAAAAGGGGGATTACAGAGGCAACAGAAACCTGCACCAAGACACAAAGTAAGAGGAGCAGAGCAAGAAAACCATGCTGGTTGAACAGCGAGGTAGTGGAGGTGGTGAAAGCAAAACGAGAGGCACACCAGAGGTATGGAAGGACAGGGAAGAAAGTGAACAGGGAGGAGTATGCAAGATGGTCCAGGAAGGTGACCAGAAAAGTGAGAGAAACCAAGGCCCAGAGGGAACTGAGATTAGTGCAGGGAATCAACGGGGGGGAGAAAGACTTTTTCAGACACATCAGGGAGAAAAGGAAGTGCAAGGAAACAATAGTTAGGATAAAAAGGGGTGAGGAGTGGATGGAAAAGGGTGAGGAGCAGGCAGAAGCACTGAATTAATACTTTTGCTCAGTGTTCACGGAAGAAAAGGGGTGACCGCTACCACCATGGGCTGGGAGGGTGGGGAGAGGAGGCAACAGATGGAAGAACTGAGGCAAGTAGATTCCTAGAGGGACTGAGGGCACTGAAGGTAGACAAGGCACCAGGGCCAGATGATATCCACCCCAGGGTGCTGAGGGAGATGGTGGAGGTGTTTGGTGGAGCCACTAGAGGATCTGTACAGCACTTCACTGGAGTCGGGATGTATGCCACTGGACTGGAGGATGGCACATGTAGTACCATTACACAAGAGCGGACCAAGGGATGAATCAGGTAATTATCACCCGGGAAGTCTCACCTCCATAGTGTGCAAACTCATGGAGACAATACTAAAGGAAAGACTGGTGTCATACCTGGAAGACAATGGCCTCCAGGATGTGAGGCAGCATGGGTTTGTTTCAGGGAAGTCTTGTCAAACCAACCTGATACAATATTATGACTGGGTGATAGGTGAGCTGGATAAGGGTATTGCAGTGGATGTTCTTTACTTGGACTTCAGCAAGGCCTTCGATTCTGTGCCTCATGGGTGGCTTGGAGGGAAGCTAACTGGTGTAGGAGTAGGGGCAAAAATGATGAACCGGATTACAAGCTGGCTGGGTGGGAGGCTGCAATGGGTGGTGGTGAGAGAGGAGCTCTCAACTCCAAAGCCGGTGACGAGTAGGGTGCCACAGGGCTCTATGTTGGGGCAAGTATTGTTCGGGCTCTTCATATCAGACATTGCACATGGGGTGGTGAGCAAGATAAGTCTGTTCGCTGACGACACCAAAATCGGAGCAGTGGTGAATGGAGAGGAGGGATGGAAGCAGCTGCAGGGGGACCTAAGTAAGTTAGAGGAGTCATCAGAGAGGTGGCAGCTGGGGTTCAATGCAAAGAAGTGTAAGGTTATGCACTTTGGGGTGAAGAACCCAAGGAGAGAATACTGGCTGGGAGGGGTTAAGCTGGGGATCATGGAGGAGGAGAAGGACCTAGGGGTAATGATAACAGGGACCATGGGCAACACTGCCCAGTGCAGGAGAGCAGCTGCAAAAATGAACAAAATGCTGGGGTGCATAGCGAGGGGTTTTTCATCCAGGTGAAGAGAGGTGATCTTGCCCCTCTACAGGTCGCTGGTAAGGCCGCACTTAGAGTACTGTGTGCAGTTTTGGAAGCTATACCTAAAGCACGATATCAGACTACTGGAGGGGGTGCAGAGGAGGGCAACAAAGAAGATATGATATGTGGAATGGAAGGGACAGACTATGACAGCAGGCTGAGAGACCTGAATATGTACACCATGGAGGATAGAAAGGATGGGGGGACATGCTAGAGACATTCAAGTACCTGAGGGGAATCAATAAGGATGAGACAGATGGGGTCTTTAAGTTAAGGATGGGGAGGGTCACCAGGGGATATGTGCTAAGAATAGAGGGGGGAAGATTTAGGAAGGAAATGAGGAGACACTATTTCATGGAGAGGGTTATAGCAAAATGGAACACTCTACCAGAATGGGTGGTATCATGTAAATCTGTGAACAGTTTCAAAAGGGCATGGGACAGGGAACAAGGGAGAGTGAGGGTGGGGGAGGTGGGGGTGGCAGTGGGATGATAAATGGGAGGAGGGAAGCTGCAAACTAGGGGTGCTAGCTGCACACTCGAGCAGACTTAGATAGACCGGGTGGTCTGCTTCTGTGGGCACATTCCTATGTTCGTATGTTCATCTGGTCTCCTGTGACCCTCCCCCTTCTTGCCTCTGCTGTAATATACCCATATAATTATCTCATGCATGTTTGAAACCCCCCACTATTCTAGCCTCCATGACTTCATATGGCAGTCTGTTCCATGCATCTACCACCCTTTTGAGTGATAGAATAGTTCCTCAAATCTCTCTTAAATATTTCCCCCTCCCACTTAATCACAGGCTCCCTGAGCATGGTGATCATCCTCATATGGAAGATGCTCCTCTTCTGCACCCTTATTTAAACAGCAAAGGGAAAATACCCTTCCTCACACTAGCTGAAACCCTGTAAAAAGTACAAAAAAGTGCCCAAAACAAAATTTGCAGTAAGCAAAGGCATGGATCAAATATCACTCCTAGGCTACACTTTCATCCTGATTCTTAAAGCTCCCGGAATGGTGCAAGGGGCTTGCACCATAGGGAATGGTGCAAAGTGTACCTTCTGCCAAAAGATGTGCCGGGAGCTATTCTCAAATGCAGCCTGCATCAGCCACAGGCTGTGTGCACCAAAGGGGGCTTGTGCCATCCTTGTTGCACAAAATGGGCAACGGCATGGTGCTAGGGAACATGCAGCAGCCGAAAGCTGCAATGTCCCCTAAGTCAGCATTCTCTAAACCCTCCCAGAGGGCAAAATTCTAGGTATGCTTAGACCAGCCAGGGCTGATCTAAGGGTACTAGAATTCCCTCGCCTCTTAGAGGGGGTTGACCACATGCTTACCTTTGAGCTCTCCTCAACATGTGCTGCGGTCCCCTCATCCCCGATTGTCATAGGCTGTGGGTAATGATGGACCAACGAGGCAGATTGACAGCAAAATAAAGTATTTATTTTTACAAATATAAAGTGAACTGAAGGTGACAAAATAAAAGAGAAGCAAAATGCATGTAAATCAACAAAAAAATACAGCTAGTAATAGCTAGCTAAACAGGATGTTAACAGCTTCACATCTTCCTGCTGACTGACTACCTGTTCAAGGTGAACAGGTTGTATACCATTCAGGGTCATGTGACTATATAACCCCACCGCTTTACCTTTGTTTAAACTACCTTTCTTTATTTACAATGCGTTTATTTTATTTACAACAGTTAAACATCTTTAAAGAAACATAGCAGCATATTTACATTCACAAAAGTGAATTACACTCTTTCTGGGAGTTTTTAATACATTCTCTAGAACCAGAAAGCACCACCCCTTCCAGCAGCACCATAAAGGAATGCAGAAAGTGCTGCAGCTGAAGGTGGATGGACTCCAGGGCTCTGAAATGCCAGCAGAAGCAGGAAATCCCTTGTTTCACTAAAGGCTCAGAAACAGCACCAAAATATTGGAATTTATCTCCAGAGGGTATGTAGTGCTGTTACTATTTATTTTCAGCCAGAAAACACCAAGCTGGGCATTACTAGAAGGCTAAATGCCTTCGCTACCATGTGCACATTCGAGCACGTACAAGTTTACAGACGCTCGCATTCGCACAGTAAGAAGCAGGAGCCCAGCGGCATTTTACACAGGGAAAGCCCCATTTTTAAACAGCTCTTGCTAAGAGAACCTAATGGGGAATAAAGAAGAGAACCAGGAGGTTCTCACTACTATTTTTA
The DNA here is from genome assembly GCA_016271365.2 of Neoceratodus forsteri. NCBI lineage: Eukaryota > Metazoa > Chordata > Ceratodontiformes > Ceratodontidae > Neoceratodus > Neoceratodus forsteri. The sequence continues at coordinate 730,330,808 of CM057456.1, read as the reverse complement.
AACTTAAAAGGCACAAACAAGCCCACAGAAACACAGCAAGGCAAAATAGGGCTAAAACAAAGCGTCTTAAAGCAGCGTCTTATAATATTTCAAACGGAGGGCTATTTCTTTATCAAACCCTCACAAATAGGCATATAGGCAGGCATTTAATGGGGCAAAGCCTGTTGAGCTTCAAACAGCTCCATATACTATTTCTGTTAACAGGGAAACATACGGTTTCACAATGGGGAGCATATACAGGCTCCAGGCACACAAAACCAAGAGGACAGGATGCTTTTACAATAAAAACATGGTAGTAGTCCTGTCGTCCTCAATATTTATTACTATTAGATTTATTTTGATGGCAGAATAACGATACTAGGATGTACTGGAAAAAGACAACAGAAGGACGGACAATAGACAAGACAACAATAAACATATAAACAAAGTGGGTGGCCAGCCCAACAAACAAACATATAACAATACAGTTATGACAAGGACAGAGAACAGTAGTACATCCAGGACCCACTATCTTCCTAGAAAAAATAGAGTGGGGGGTACAACTTCACTCTCTCACAGCAATCCCCCTTTAGTAATACTAATCATGGCCCTGGTGGTCTAGTGACCCCCCATCTGCCCATAAAATAAAATAATACAGTATCAGTCTCGGGTGATCTAGCAGACCCAGCCCCGATCTGCCTGTATAATGTAATAATAAAGTATCATGCCCTGGTGGGCTAGTGGCCCCCTATCTTCCCATAACATAATATAATAATGTTTCAATTCCTGGTGGTCAAGCAGATCCAGCCCCGATCTGCCCATATAATGTAATAATTATGTATCATGGCATGGTAGCCTAGTGCCCCCCCATCTGTCTGTAAAATACAATCAATAAAGTATCAGTCCCTGGTGGTCTAGTGGACCCTCACCCCCCCGGTAGGCAGTACCCACCACTCCCGCTCTTCCATCCCAAAACCAAGCCAGTGACTGGCTCAGCCCTCCTCACACCACCATTGCCGGATGACGACTGAGCTATCAAGGAGCATGTACTGTATACAGTACATGCTCATTGAGTGACAGCTCACTCAAGCTGTCAGTCAATGAGTGCATACTGTATATAATACACGATCCTAGACAGCTCAGTCGGCGGCAGGCCATGGTAGTGTGAAGAGGGCTGTTCCAGTCGCTGGCTCAGTTTTGGGATGGGGGGGAGCGATGTGGTGGACATTTCTGTTGGGGGGTCCACTAGACCACCAGGGACTGATTATTTTTTTTACGGGCAGATGGGGGTGACCCTGATCTAATGGGTATGGGTACATTATTATTACATTATACAGGCAGACGGGGGCTGGGTCCGCTAGACCACCAGGGACTGACACATTATTATACTATGTTATGGGCAGAAGGGGGTGGCCTCTAGCCTACCAGGGACTGATACTATATTACTTTATTTTATGGGCTGATGAGGGGGCTGCTAGAGCACCAAGGACTGGTGCACAGCCACCTCACATCTTGCAGCACACCATCCACATGTGCCATCTGTTTGGTGCATGGCCATGGTAGCCGCAAACTGCTGAACTTTGCTGCCACGACCATACCCATTAGAGAATCTGACACAGCGTCCCTGGCACACCTGCAATCAGTGCAAGCTGCTGTTGGTGTGGCCTGCACCAAGTTTTGAGAATTGAGCCTTCAATGTCTAGAACTAACTATTCCTTACATTTACATCTCCAAACTGGCTGTCTAACTAAATTGTCTCAGTTGCGGAGAGCTCTGATAACAGACAGCTCTCTTTGTCTTTACAAGTCCTGAGTACCAATTTTGGTACTGATGAATGAGACTGCTGACAAATTTGAGCTGGAAATGTCACAGGAAAGGTCAATGACACCTCTTACTATGATGCACATGTAACATGGCACCATTAGAATCCCCAAAGCACCTTTCCAGAAATAAAATTCTGGGTTACTCTGGTGCAAAGCCCACAATCATAGTCTTAATTGCACCAGCCACAAATCATGAAATCTGAGTGCATGGTGAAACATCAGCGGACTATCTGTGTATCTCTACCTGTAGATCCATGGACTGAGTTGTGGTCTCCATCCACAGGTGGAGGTTTCTTTTTGGGTATGCAAGGAAGCCTCTGCATCTGCAGAGAGGGGCCTCTGCCTGTCCAGTGTGCCTCTGTACCCATGGCAGGATGCACAGGAGTGGGTCCTTAGGAACTTGAAAGCATGCACTTTAGCAATGAGTAGGAAAAAGGGGATGAGGGTATTTTTTTTAAACTGCAGAATTATTTTTTGTTCTCAAACACCATCATTAAGAAACATCTGCTATTTGAAAGGAAACCTACAAACCTCCTCCCTAGCTCTCTTAAAGCAGATTATCTTATGATTCAGTCTGATATAATACATGGCACTAGAATATTTTATTGTTAATGGTAGCCTGAAGCAAGCCATGATGACAGTATTACATGAGTCTGAGTTATTCTTTTATTATTGGACTTTAAGCTGGTAATGTCAGGCTTTTGATGTAGAACAACCTTGGCCTACAGATACAGTTGACAAGCAAAGTATATGTAACCCTGTCCTAAAAGGGGGCTTGCCTTTGGCTCTCTCCAGAGCATTACTGCTGCACTCCCTTGCACCACTCTTTCACCCCACTACCAGTCTGGACTGCAGCCACAGGATCTCGGGCTGCTATCCAATGTTAGCTGCTCACTCTTGCTCATTCACAAACTATAAATAGGATTCTAAGTCAGGGGTGCTACTGCATATGACATACATCAGTAAAAACAACAAGTCAGTGCACACCCTCACCCCCCAAAAAGGGGTAAATGTAACAATAAACATATTTTTTTGACCTGTATTGGCAACTTACTAATTTCATTTCAAAAGAAGTGGGGGTCTCTTGGTATTCATCTCAGGGCCCTTCTGTGAAATCACCCAGCTATCATCGGGGTAGATCACCCATCTGCTGGGTCCCTACTCTAAAATGCATCCACCTCAAATTACTTCCTTTATATAGGGTGCATAAACAGACAGTAGGATATAAAACAAAGTATGGGAGCAGTGTGGAATGATTTTTTTTTTTTTTTTTTTACACAGCAGAGATGTTTTATACCAGCATACAAACACACGTGAAGCTCCAGTAGTTTATTAAAACATTCACACTAAGGGTGTATAAAAAAACAAGTTTTATCTGCTTCCCTTTTTTTTTTTTTTTTTTACAGCTGCATAGTGCTGCGAAGTGTGATGTTTTGCAATTACATTGAAAAGGGGCTTTGATAGCACGTGAAATTGCAATGAATAGCCACAACTTTGGCATTTTTTCATATTATGACCCCAAATTTTGAACGCCTCTAATGCCTGCAGTGTCTGCGGGTGGTGGGCATTAGGTTGGAAACCCTAACATCACATTTCTCTGCTTTTGTTGCTTTAGTAACAACTCTAACTGATTCATTAATGAACTTTTACAACTCTAACTGATTCATTAATGAACTTTTTTTGGAAGGAAGATATATATATATATATATATATATACATACATATATACATACATATATACACATATACACATATACACACACTATCGGCTGGATTCACAAAGCTTTCTGAAGGTGCAAAACCTTCCCTAAGTCATCCAAACTGCTGTAGCTATGGAAAAAAAGGGGAGATTGTTCTGAATGCTTTTCACAAAAACCTCCGCAGCTGCAGAAAAAAAACACTACGGACTGTGGAAAAAAGTGCAGCTGCGGAAGTCCCTGAGGAAAAAAAGGTGATAGATAAGTAAGGCACAGCCCTGCAAAGACTATTCTTAGCCAGTTTTATTCCACAGTTGCGGAAAAAATGTTACACACATTGGAGTGAAGTGTAACTCTCCCTCAGCAAACTGCAGTAGTGCCCCAACAATTGAAATCAATTATGGTGGAGGTGAGGCACAGGTAATAGCATCCCAGTGGGTATAGCAGTGGCTGATGATACAGCAACAATAGCACACATTGTCATGATATGGCAACAGGCAACAACCACCAGACCCAGTGCAGCCCATGACGGAGACCCACAGGCAGTAGAGCCTGACTAGCCTGCAGCGAGTGCTACCCCTGCAGGCAACAGGAACACCCCAGGGAGGGACGGCCAGCAGTGACAGTCAGCCATTGTGGTGCCATGGTAGTGCTGGTACCTGTGGTGCTGCAGTGGTCCCAGTTGGAGAACTGGTTGCTGGTCTGTGTGTGTATGCTTACAGCTACATGCTGTGGCATACTGTGTTAGACTGCTGCTTCAGCTATTTGGGGTCACTACTGTTGTTGCTCCTCAGCCATTCCCGTAGCGGCGGATCCGCAGTTGCGGATGTGCAGCACTTGCTCAATTTCAGCAGCTGCTAAATTACTGCACCTGTGGCACTTTTTGTGGAAATCCACAGCTGTGCTGTTTTTCTTTGTGTATACCATGCAAGTTCATTTCAGCAGTGCTGCAGGCCTTTTTCCAGCAGCTGCAGGAGTTTTGGCTTTCTTTGTGAATCCTGCCATATATTTATTTATTTATTATTTATTTGTTTTTGTTAACCAGGTAGGCACACTAGACAACAAATGCTTATTTTCAGGTGCAACCCGGGAGGTTACAAAACAGAAAAACATGGTACATAGTCACGGTAGCATACAAACAAAACAGAAAAACATGGTACATAGTCAAGTTAGCACACCGCCCATGGTACAGGTGGGCCGGAGAATATCAGTACAGGGAACTGGGTACATAGTCAAGGAGGCTTGCGGACCCATATACAGGGAGGGGCCGGGGTACAAAACCCGACAATATAGGCAAGAAAGCAATCACGTAAACCACCACAGCTAGAGTTGAGAATGTAGAAAGGTGTAGCATCTGGTGCAACTAGTCAATACACCTGGAGGTGGTAATCCTTGGGGTGAGGAGCAAGGGGCTAAACCGAAACCAGGGAGGGAGGTGGGCAGGGACCATCCAGGAAGATCAGTGTAGGGCCAGCAGGAGCTAGTGGGTGCAGGGGGTAGGGAAGGACATGGGGACCACCACGGCTGGCCAGGCTGAGCCTGCAGACTGAGAGTGGCCTGCGGTTGCGAGCCCAGAAAGGCAGGGCATGAGGAGATGAAGTCGTCCAAGAGGTACTGCTACAAGGAGGGCGAAGGGCGATAAGTGAGAGGGGGTGCCCAGAGGAGGGGGTGGAGGGTTAGACTAAGTGCTACAGGAGAGAGCTAAGATAAATCTGTAAGTGGGGGAGGTTTTGGGGAGAGGGAGTCTCCCAGCAACTAGGGTGGTACAAAGATAGGTGGAGGCAGCCTTGAGGAACTCCACAGGGACGTTTTGAAGCAGGTGTGGGAGGGGGCGGCCTGGACATGGGCGGGAAGGGAGTTCCAAAGTCTCGGGGCGAAGGCGGAGAAGGCCTGATCACCGGTAAGAGAGCGGGTCCGTGGGATTAAACAGACCTGGGTAGAGCTGGACCTAAGTTGATAGGCCGGGGTGCAATGTTTGATGGGAAGGGCCATCCGTATATATATGTATATATATTACATATTCATTGCAAAAAAACTCTGTTAATGCATCAGTTAGGATTTCCATTACAGTGACAAAAGATTGGAAATACAGTGTTAGGGTTACCAACCCTACCACCCCACCCTCCCTCCACACACCAACAGGCAATGGGGTGTGCCTTGGGTCATTGGGCCTAACTGTCTCCATTCCAGTGTAAACAAGCTGAGATGTTACAGAATAGGAGAATGGGGTGAGAGTTGGGTCAATGCCCAAGGTACACCTGATACCTATGGTGTGTGGAGTGGGGGGGTGGGGGATGGTAGGATTGGTAACCCTAACACTGAATTTCCAGTCTTTTGTCACTGTAATAGAAACCCTAACTGATGCATTAACTGACTTTTTTGCAATGAATTTCCCTTCTTTTTGAGATAGTATAATAGTATCCTTATTTAACTTTGGGTGCTCCAATTCCTCCATAGATGCGCATATGTATGGAGCCCTGTGCTTCCATGTGTCCAACAGCAGTGATCCAATTGTCAGTATAGTCATCCTATCACCCCACCTCATATACCCTGGTACAGAGAAATTGTGAAATGCAAGGCAAAACATAATTATGCGCAACTGCAACGCCATTCTGCACCACAGGTGTAAAAAACACATTTTGGGCAGGATGTAAAAAATGACAGCTGTACTGTCCATGAGGTGGTGTGATAAAATGGCTATGTTGAAAATTTGGTGGCCAAATATTGAAAAATACCAAAGTTATGCTTGTGCATAGAATAAATTCAATGGACGCACATAACTTGGGCATTTAAAGGAATTTTCTCACCAGATTTTCAACATGGTCTCTTGAGGACCCCACCTCATCAACAATGGTAGCGTGATTTCGTTAATCCATCCCAAAGGTTGATTTCACATAAATGACTGTGCTATTCTATGCCACAGGTGCAAAAAACATGTTTTGGGCAGGATGTGAAAAATGGTAGCTATACTGTCCATGAGGAGGTGTGAACAAATGGCAATGTTGAAAATCTGGAGTGAAAATATTAAAAATTGGCGAACTTATGAGCATGTGTAGAAACTGCACAATGCATTCTCATAGTGCAGCAATTTTGGTGATTTTTTGCATCACATTTTCAACATGGGCTTTTTGGGACCTCCCCTCATGAACACTGGCACTGTCATTTTGCTAATCAGTCTTGAAAGGTGATTCCATACAGCGACCACAAAACCGCCTTTCAGGACGAGTAACGAGATGACAGTGATAGTGTTCATGAGGAGGGGTCCCAAAAAGGCCATGTTGAAAATGTGGTGCAAAAATGTTGAAAAATGCCAGAGATATCAACATAAGTTCAAAATACCTTTGACTCTCATTATACGGCTCTTACCTTGATTCTTCAGTTTGCGGTTGGCTTTGAAGAGTGTAGACGTGTCCCAATCCACAGAAGATGACATCAGCCACCCTCTGATGGTAAGTATAGGGCGGGGGGGATGTAGGGTTGTGGGTTGCTCAGTGGGAGGGCCAGGATGGGGGAGGGGTAAGGGGAGACAATGAGGGACTGTTTTCCTTTTTACAGGATTTAAAAAATTAAAAAAGACATCAGGGACAGTTTTCTTTTTCGCAGGTATACAATTATTTTTAAAATATTTTGTAACACTGGGGGTGGGCTCCCCAGTGTTACTCAGTACTGGTGGTGGTGGTGGGGGGGTATAATATACTGGGGACATTGGGAATAGGCTCCCCAGTATCCCATGGTGGTGTGGCTGCAGGTGCCGGGATTGGGCACCCCATTGTCAGAAATGTAGGGAACAGTTTTCTTCTGTTGGGGACACTGGGAGTGGGCTTCCCAGTGTCCCTTACTGGCATGAGGGCATTTAGTGCCGACACAGGGATTGGGTGCCCTGATGTCAGCATAAGCATTTATTTTTGGGATTTTCAGCTCATGACCTAGAATCCTATGCTGTATCTCGGCATATGAAGTAGGATCCTAAATCATACTACACCGATACAACCTAGGATTTAAATGATGAAATAAAGCACATTCTACGGGCATATTTTGTCCAGTACAGTGCAGAATGCACCAAATGGGGTCCCAATAAGGAAGCTACATGGTTGGTTCTGCACCAAAATATTATTTTGTGCAGTTTCAAATGTTTTTCTCAGGCAAAGCTGAAAACCAGATGGTGGGCATATAAAGTAGGATTTTCTCCATACGAAGTAGGATTCCTACTTCGATTCATACAGCTACCTTGAAGTTCTTGCTGAACAAGCTCAGAAATGTGTTTTTTTTCAAATTTTTAAATTGCAGTATTTTGAAAATGGCTTATTTTTCACCAGAGTAGCAAAAGGCACATCTGTGTTGTAGTCCCTTTCTGTCCTGAAAATTTCAAACACAAAAACCAAACCCTCTGGGCTGTAGGCTAGTTCAAAGAAAACTCCCAGCAAAGTCAATGAGCGAAAACATGTTTTTTTTCACCTCCCATAACTTGAAGACCACACATCTGACCACAACATAACTTGCCAAATCAAGAGATCTATCCCTCCGGATAGTGCATACCAAATTTTGTGCAAATCCGACAAACAGTTGCAAAGGTATTCAACTGCAAAACTTTGAGTTTAACATTGACCTGCCTACTCAACCCTAAGTATAGGGGTGCGACTGCGCCCCTATAATGTATATATGTATATACACACACACACATATATATATATATATACATACACACACACACATATATAAATATTATAGTGGTGCAGTTGCGCCACTATAGTTAGGGTTCAGAGGTCGGTTACTACGAAAGTCAAAAGTTTGGGTGTTAATAACATTGTACCCGTTCAATGGATTTGCCTGACATTTGGTACGTGCATTGGGGCATGGTAGATCTCTTGATTTGCCAAATTGAATTGCGGTCTGAGTGCCGGTCTTTGTGTACGAAAGCACTGAAAAATGCAAAATTATCCATTTTTGGAGACACCTTTTGGCATTCTTAATGTGGTCCTGCATGGCCATCGTGTGGCATGCCACTCTGCAAGATGGCTTGTTTTAAGCAGCTTTGGTGGCCAAATATGCTGCTCTTTGTTTGGTGAAATAATATTAAGGCATTCAAAAGTTATGGCACTTTTAATTTCCCATTATAAGTCAATGGGAAAATTTATATGTATATTTTGCAATCAAAGAATGGGGTTCTGGCCATCTCATCCCACCTGCCGGTCAAAGAATTTGCAGCTACATGGTTCAAGAATCTTTGTTCCCGAGGAATTTCAAAAATTCTTTAACCGCGAGGTCCGCCATTTTGTTTTCAGTTTTCCGATCGCACAAACACAAATATCTCGGCTCAGGGGTCACTTCTGAAGTAAAACTTCGATGGGTTTTACTCAGGGGACCCTGATCTATCGAGCCATGGCTTTGGTTCCATACAAATCGATCCAAAAATAGAGTTATTAGCATTTAAATTCTTCATTCGCAGCTCACTAACAATCTTTGATCGTGAGCTGACAAATTCTTTGATCGCGAGAATCTTTGATCGTGATTGTGCATCGCGAGCGAGGAACGAGATTGCCATATTTAAAATTTAATTTTTGTAGCCCAGGGGTGTCCTATTACGTTATTTAAGGGTGGGTTTTGCTCAGGGGGGTAAGCTGTCACCCATCTCAATACACAAATAGTTATTTTCATAATCCCTGGTAGTCTAGCGGCCCCCTTCCCATCATGGTAATCTACACAACCATGCTTCTAGCTCTGGTAGTCTAGTGTCCCCCCCAATGAGTACCTTATGGATATTTTTCTATCCCTGGTAGTCTAGTGGTCCCCCTGATGTGTGTTTATTTAAGTATTTTAAAAATATCCCTGGTAGTCTAGTACCCCCTCCCGATCTGTACTTTATGTTATTATTATTAACATCCCTGGTAGTCTAGCAGTCCTCCCCATCTTAATAAAATGGATTTGGATTTTAAATGTCCTGGTAGTCTGAGTATTTCCACCTCAGCCAGCACCCCTGCTCAGGCACTGGCACAGCCACCTCTCACCTCCATGGCCAGCTGCCAACTGTGTGTTTTGAGCACTATGGAAAGAGGCACTCAAATAATTTCTGAGTGCCTCTTTCCATTAGAGTTCATACAACAGACAGTCGCGCTGCGCCGTGGAGGTGAGAGGGTGTGGCCTGCCAGTTGCCGGCTGGGGAAGGGTTGGGGAGTGCTGGGTGAACTGGCATGGCTGGGTGGGGGGTGGAGGCCACTAGACTACCAGGACATTTAAAATTCAAATCAATTTTATTAAGATAGGGGGACCACTAGACTACCAGGGATGTTAATAATAATAACATAAATAAAGTACAGATTGGGAAGGGGGCCACTAGACTACCAGGGATATTTTTAAAATACATAAATAAACACACATTGTGGGACCACTAGACTACCAGGGATACAAACATATTCATAAGGTACTCATTGGGGGGCCACTAGACTACCAGGGCTAGAAGCTTGGTTATTTAGATTACCATGATGGGGAAGGGGCCGCTAGACTACCAGGGATTATGAAAATACCTATTTGTGTATTGAGATGTGGAAGAGCTTAGCCCCTGAGCAAAACCCACAATTAAATAACGTTTTAGGACACCCCTGAGCTACAAAATTCAATTTAATCTGGCTATCTCTGCCTCGCCTTTGTTCGGTGAGCGAGCAATTTCTTTTCACCGCGACTCTGCAAATTCTTTGATCATCACGACCGCGCGTCGTTGAAAGCGAGGATGAGATGGCCAGATAAAAAAATCAATTTTCTCAGCTCAGGGTGTCCTAGGAAGACAAATGAGGGTGGGTTTTACTCAGGGGGCTTCGTTCTGATGAACCATGGCAGTGGTTTACCACAATTATGTGAAGTTTGTCAATTACACAACTTTTAATTCTTTGGTCATGACCCTGCAAATTCTTTGATCGTGAGCCTACAAATTCTTTGATAGTGAGATTCTTTGATTGCCATCTTTGATCGTGAGGGAGGGACAAGATGGACAGATTTTTTATAATGGAATACATATGGAAATTTTAGTAATCTTTGATATTGAATATCTTGGAAACGGTTTGGTCTTTTTACTTGAAATTTTGAGTGTGTTTATGGCATGTCCTGTAGATGTGAATTATGGTGTTTACCTGTTGGAGAAAATTTATTTTGCGGAGATATTGCATGACACACTTTACATGTTGCGGACAGTGTTTTCCTTGTGGTGGTGGCTTGAAATTGATAGGATACCTAGTCTTAGTGTCATGGATGTAGTTTTCAGTCATTGTGTGTGTTAAATGTCAACAGATGTGGAACTGTGCCAGTCTGATGAATGAAAATCTCATACGTTACAATGTTATATCTCGGACACGGTTTGATCTTTTCACTTGAAATTTGGAAGGTGTTGACATTCATTTACAAAAGACATATCCCAGCCTCTTATTAGGAATCCCAATTTTAGAGTAGGGAATACTAATATCACTGCAGCTTTTTGGCCTACTGGTTGTGGGGAAACAGTGGCTGATTTAACAGAAAATCAAACACTACTAGACTTTTCAGGTATCAGGGCCAAATACAACCTACCTTCCTCTCATTGCTTTAAATATCTCCAAATTTCCCATGTTCTAATTCAACATTTCAGTAGTGGTCCCTGGGACCAATACATGTTGGGCCCCATACTCAGCTTCTTGTCCATGAGACCTTCATCCCATCTCCTGGCCTTCTACTACAAGGAAATTCAGAAGCGAATCAGTGAACTTGAGGGTACTCCTCATTACGTGTGGGATAGATTTCTTCCCCCCACCTCATCCACTCCCCGTCAATGGCACCAAATATGGAATAGGCTATATAAAGATATCAGATGGGATCAGTACAGATTGCTTCAATTTCATGTATTGCATGACTTATACTATACACCTGTAAGGCGAAAAGATGGGTCAGCCTCTTCAGATTTGTGCACCAGGTGTGGTTCTTGAGAGGGCACGTCGCTCCATGTTTTCTGGGAGTGTGCTAAAAGTTACCCCATTCTGGAAGTCCATTCATTTAAAAAATTGACCCTGCAGCACTTGGGCCTGCAAGATGCCTTTCTCACCAGAAATCTGCATCTTGGGGTATGTAGGGCAACGCTTGACAGGTACTCAGAGAAAGCACATGTCCCCAATATCCCTTTGTGCTAAGAAAATTATATTACGCCATTGGGTGGATCAACAAATCCTACATACACAGAATGGCATAAGGAAATTTTGTTCGCTTTGCAGGCGGAATACTTCAGAAAGTAAAATATATCTAAAATACTAGTAAACACCAGAAGATTTGGGCACCTCTGCATACATTACTAATTATATGATACGGGCTCGGATACCTCCTGGCTTTATGACAGTGGGCCTCCGCAACGAATATGTACCGTGTTTAGTCCTTGTTTCTCCATTTTGATTGCCCTTTAATTGACCAGATTGTTTTCCTTCTTTCTTTTTCTACTTCCTCACTAATAGGAATCCTCCCAACTATCACAGTGTAGTGGCATGGGGTTGGGGAGGGTTGGAGGGAGGGATAAGGGTGGTTATAATTATTTAGGTGGGTTGTTGGTTGCTAATGCTAGATAGCCTGGTGACTGGGCCTATGTTATTTCAGTAGAAATTATCTTGTTTTTTTGCCTAGTATCAGGCTCATGTTCGCATCTCAGTGTGTTAAGGGGAGGTGTTTGCTTGTATCCCCCCCCTTTTTGGCTTTGCAAGATTCTGTATGTGCGAGATGTGCTGTGTACTAACTCTTGAATATATCTGTGCTGTCGAAAAGCAAATAAAGTATATTCAATATGGAAGGTGTTGACAGCATGTCATGTGGATGAAAATTACAGTGTTTCCATGTCGGAAGATATTTTTTTGCTGCAGATATGGCGTGGTGCAGTTTACATTCTGCGGACAACGTTTTGCTTATGGTGGTGGCTTGAAATTGATAGGATACCTATCCTTAGTGTCATGGGTGTAGTTTTCAGTTGTGTGTGTTAAATGTCAACAGGTGGGGAACTGTGCCACTCTGATGAATGAAAATTTCTAATTTTGATATGTCATATCTTGGACACAGTTTGGTCTTTTTACTTGAAATTTGGAGGGTGTTGACAGCATGCCCTGGAGATGTTAATAGAGGTGTTTATGTGTCAGACAATACATTTTTTGCAGACATATTGTGTGGCACAGTTTACATTTTGTGGACAGCGTTTTCTATTGTTCTACTAGATTAACATTTGTTTGGTGGCTGGCCTTGCTGTTGTGAATGTACTTTTTAGTCACTGGGTTTGTAATGTGGCCTGACACTTACAAGTTGGTGGGCCGTGAGACCCCACCAACTAGCATAACTTTCTCTCTACTTTTTGTTCTTTCTTAAAAGTAAGGAATTTCTATACAAAAAAATACGTTAATGCATCAATTAGCATTCTTCTACAGTGAAAAAAGTGAGGAAATTTCATTTTAGGGTTCCCACCCCTTGTTCTGCACCCCAGCCCACCCCCACCAACAGGCATCGAGGTATGCGTTGGGGTCCTTGGCCCTAACTCTCACCCCATTCTCCTACACTGCACCACCTCAGCTTGTTTACACATGGGATGGGGTGAGAATTAGGTCCAAGAACTCCCAACGACACCCCATGCCTGTTGGTGGGGAGGGTTGGGTGGGGTAGGGTAGGAGCTCTAAAATTGAATTTCCTCACTTTTTCACTGTAGAAGAACCCTAACTGATGCATTAATCTGTTGTTTATATATATATTATATATATATATATTATAATGGTGCAGTAGCACCAGTATATTAGGATTGGCTGGGCAGTTTAATGTTAAATCTCAAACTTTGCACTTTAATAACCCGGCAGCAGTTCAACAGATTCACATGAAACTTGGCATGCTTTGCAGCTAGGGAAAGAGCTCTTGACATGCCAAATGTAGTGTGAATCCCTTTTGTGGTTGTTGAGATACAGAGTGGTAAAAATGCGAAATATGAATGAGATTTTAAAATTTATTTCAACAGCTCTTTCTCGGAAATGGCTTTTGATTGTGGTCTGAAATGTTCAGAGTTTAAAGCCCTTGCTCCACAGATATGCATTTTGAAAGTGTGGTGAAAAAATATTTTTCCATTCAAAAGTTAATTAAGTTTTAATTTCTCATTATTTCCTAAGGGAAAAAATAGATGTGCCATACAAAAATAAGCTTATTTTCAGAGGGAGGTAGCTGGATTTTGCAGGCAGGGTACATAGTGTTGCAGGGAGCCTAAGGAGAAATTAAAAATTAAATAACTTTTGAAGGGATTAATACTTTTTCACCAAACCTTCAAATGGCACATCTGTGGGGCAAAGGCTTTCAACCCTGAAAATTTCAGACCACAACCAAAAGCTGTTTCTGAGAAATGGCTGCTGAAAGAAGGATTCCCCACAACTTAAAAAAAAAAGGTCCCTTGTGGTGGGACATTGGGTAACCTACTCCCACTGTCCCTAGTAATGTGTCTTCCCCCTCAAGCAATATGGGACACTGGGGATCCCACTCCCTGTGTCCCCACAGATTACCACCCCACCACCACCACTGTGAGACATTGGGGAGCCCACTCCCAGTGTCCCCAAATTACTCACCCGATGATTTGTTAAAAAAATTAAATGGTCCCTCTTTATGGGACACTGGGGAGCCCAATCCCAGTCTCCCCATCCATGTATGCCTCCCCCCAGTGTGGGACACTGGGGACTCCACTTCCAGTGTCCCCATATAAGTATGCCCCCTCATAGTGTGGGACACTGCGGAGTCCACTCCCAGTATCCCCAAAGATTTCTTCTGTTTTGTCTGTATAAATAAGAAAACTGTCCCCCAATGTCTTATTTTCTTTACCTGCAAAAAAAAGAAATGGTCCTGCGTCATCCCCGCTGTCACTCTCCACCATCCCCACCTTCCTACTGAGCACCCACCACACCACACCCCCTACTCCATACTTACCTCTGGAGGTCATCTAGTGTCATCTTCTGAGGACCGGGACAGGTCTGCACTCTTCAAAGCTGAACCACAAACTCAGGAATCAAGGTAAATGCCATATAATGGCTATCAACGGTGTTTTCAACTTATGTTGCTATCTCAGCCATTGTTATGAATTTGTGCACCACATTTTCAACATGGGCTTCTTGGGACCCCACCTCATGAACACTGGCACTGTCATTTCATTAATCATGCCCTGAAGGTCATTTCATGGTTGCTGTGTGAAATCACCTTTCTGGACTGATTAATGACATGACAGTGCCACTGTTCATGAGGTGTGGTCTCAAAAAGTCCATGTTAAAAAATTTGGTAAAAGAATTTCTAAAAATGGGCAAGTTACACATGCTCATTGAAATTTCTCAACGCACATGCATAACATTGATAATGTTTAATATTTTCTCTCCAAATTTTCAACATTGCCATTTTTCACACCACCTTATGAACAGCACAGCTGTCATTTTTCACATCCTGCCCAAAATGTTTATTTTCACCTGTGGCACAGATTGGTGCAGTCACTGTGTGAAATCACTTTTCGGGACAAATGAACAATGTGACAGTGACAGTGTTCATGAGGTGGGGTCCCAAAAAGGCCATGCTGAACATTTGGTGAAAAAACTCCTAAAAATGGCCAAGTTATGAGGAGTCATTGAATAATTTCTATGTGCACATGTAACTTAGGTCATTTTCAATATTTTTACTCCAAATTTTCAATATAGCCATTTTATCACATCACCTCATGAACAGTACAGCTGTCATTTTTTACATCCTGCCCAAAACATGTTTTCACACCTGTGGCAATGAATGGTGTTTACCCATGAATACTATGTTTAAAATTTGGGGTCAAAATATCAAAACCTGACAAAGTTATTTCCATTCATTGCAATTTTGGTACGCATACTTGTGATCTTAGACTTGTGCCTTCTAGAGGTGAGAGAGACAGAGAAAGATGGCCGGGGGTCTCTTGAGACATTTAACAGTCCCAGAAGTCCCACATAAAAGTTTTTTTTTCCTGGCTTCAGTGTGGCTATGGGTAGAGGGCAAGGGAATGCTGATAAAATAAATCTTTGACATGTGACATCCAGAGGAGAGACTGGGGGGGGGCATGAGAAATGAAACAATCTCAGAAATCCCAAATAGTTTTTTTTTCCTGGCTTCAGTGTGGCTGTGTGTGAAGGGCAAGGGCAGGCAGGCAAAATAAATCTTTGATTTATGCCATTCAGAGGAGAGAGAGACAGAGAGTGAGAGAAAGAGAGAAAGAGATTGTGGGGGAAGGGGATTTAACAGTCCCAGAAATACCAAATAAAAGTTTTTTTTTTCCTGGCTTTACTGTGGCTGTGCGTACAGGCCAAGGGCAGGCTGGCAAAATAAATCTTTGACTTGTGCAATCCAGAGGACAGACAGAGAGAGAGAGAGAGAGAGAGAGAGAGAGAGAGAGAGAGAGAGAGAGATGGCTGGGGGTGGGCACGAGAAATTTAACAGTGCCAGAAATCCCAAATAAAAGTTTCTTTTCCCTGGCTTTAGTGTGGCTGTGGGTACAGGGCAAGGGCAGGCAAAATAAATCTTTGACTTGCACCATTCTGAGGGGAAAAGAGAGACAGAAAGAGAGAGAAAGATTGCGAGGGAGGGGCCCCATGAGACATGTAACAGTCCCAGAAATCACAAATAAAAGTTTCTTTTTTCCTGGTTTCAGTGTGGCTGTGTGTATAGGTCAAGGGCAGGCTGGCAAAATACATTTTTGACTTGTGCCATCCAGAGGACAGACAGAAGGCTAGAGAGATGGTGGGGGGGGGCATAAGAAATTTAACAGTCTTAGATATCCCAAATTAAAGATTCTTTTTTATCCTGGCTTCAGTGTGGTTGTGTGTACAGGGCAAGGGCAGACTATCAAAATAAATATTTGACTTTTGCCATCCAAAGGACAGAGAGACAGAGAGAGAAAGAGACAGATGGTGGTGAGGGGGGCATGAGAAATGTAACAGTCCCAGAAATCCCAAATGAAGTTTCTTTTTTTCCCTGGCTTCAGTGGAGCCATGTGAACAGGACAAGGGCAGGCTGACAAAATACATCTTTGACTTGTGCCATCCAGATGAGAGTGACACAAATTGTGTGTGGGGGGGGGCATGAGAAATTTAACAGTCCCAGAAATCCCAAATAAAACTTTCTTTGCTTTCCTGGCTTCAATGTGACTGTGTGTACAGGGCAAGGGCAGGCCCCGCAACATAAATCTTTGATTTCTGCCATCCAATCATGATCACTACTTAACTCCAAAGGTAAGAAACAATTGCATACTGTGCTATTTTCTCTATCTCTTCCAGCACACTCATGTCACAGACCCGAGAAGGATATGCCACCATTACAGGCCAGCAAGGAAGGGGCTAGTAGTTAATGATTGCTTTTTTATTTTGCAGCTTTACATACATTTTTATACAACTAATCCATTAAACTATTTCCTTTGGGCCTCTGTATCAAATGCAACCGACTATGGCACTTTTATGCATTTTTTTTGCATTTTTTTCAAATATTTGTCAATAAATCAGAACTTATCAGCACTAATCAGAACAAATCAGAACTGCACCATGTTCCAGTTCTTATTTAATAAGGGTCAGAACTTCATCAAGTTCTCCCAGCCCTAATAAGAATACAAATAAACTATCTGAAAAAGTAAGGAAATTCATTGTAAAAAAACTTCATTAATGCACCATTAGGGTTGAAGTGTCAGAAGTAGGGAAATACGACTTTAGAGTTCCAAAGCCTAAGACCCCACTCCCACTGTGCATGCAGGAACAGGCATGAGGGGAACTTAATGTTCCCAACCCCTACACCAAATCTCCTCCCTCGGCTTCCAACTCTAATACCCCATCTCCACTCTGCATGCAGGAACAGGTATGACAGGTGGGCCTTGGTGTTTTGAACCCTAATGCTTACCCCATTCCAAGAGTAAGTAAGCTGAGACTGGCACAGTATAAGAGAATAGAGTGAGTATTAGGGTGTGAAATGCCAAGTCACACCCATCAAACCTGTTCCTACAAGCATAATGGGGGTGGAGTGTTGGGGTTGGAAGCTGAGGGAAGGGATGGAGTGAAGGGGTTGGGAACATTAAGTTCCCCTCATGCCTGTTCCTGCATGCACAGTGGGAATGGGGTCTTTGGCTTGGGAACCTTAAGGTCGTATTTCCCTACTTTTGACACTTCAACCCTAATGGTGCATTAATGAAGTTTTTCGCTATATATATATATATATATATATATCTCGCCACTATACTTAGGGTTCAGCAGTCAGTTACGTACTAAAGTCAAAAGTTTGGGCGTTAATAACTTTGGACCTGTTCAATGGATTTGCCTGAAATTGGTACGTGCGTTGGGGCATAGTAGATCTCTTGATTTGCCAAATTGCATTTTGGTTGGCATGCCAGTCTTTGTGTACGAAAGTGCTGAAAAATGCAAAATTATCCATTTTTGGAGGCACCTTTTGGCATTCTAAATGTGGTCCTTCATGGCCATAGTGTGGTGTGCTGCTCTGTGAGATGGCTTGTTTGAAAGAGCTTTCATGGCTGAACATGCCGCTTTTTGTTTGGTGAAAAAATATTAAGGCATGCAAAAGGTATGGCAATTTTAAGTTCCCATTATAAGTCAATGGGAAAATTTCTACGTATATCTTGCGATGAAAGAATAGGGTTCTGACCATCTCGTCCCACCTGGCGGTCAAAGAATTTGCAGCCTCGTGGTTCAAGAATCTTTGTTTCTGAGGAATTTCAAAAATTCTTTGACGCGAGGTACACCATCTTGTTTTCAGTTTTCCAATCGCACAAACACAAATATCTCGGCTCAGGGGTCACTTCTGAAGTAAAACTTCAATGGGTTTTACTCAGGAAACTCTGATCTATTGAGCCATGGCTTTGGTTCCATGCAAACTGGTCCAAAAATAGAGTTATTAGCTTTTAAATTCTTCGTTTGTGGCTCGCTAATGATCTTTGATCGCGAGCCTGCAAATTCTTTGATTGAGAGAATCTTTGATCGCGATCATGCATATTTTCTAGCGCCTCTTTCAATTGCTACTGGTAATACAAACAGTCAGCAGCTGGTCGTGGAGGTGATAGATGAGCTGTGCCAGTCGCTGGCTGGGGAATGGTGGGGGTGCTGGGTGGGCTGGCAGGGCTGGGTGGGGGTGGGGAGCCACTAGACTACCAGCTATTGCTAAATCTACATTTATTTTATTATGATGGGAGGGGGGACTGCTAGACTACCAGGGATATAAATATGAATTATAAAGAACTACAGATTGGAGGTGGGGGGGCACTAGACTACCAGGGATATAATTAATAAATATACATTAAGACACATGGTGGGGCCACTAGACTACCACTGATAATAAAGATATTTATCGCATACTCATTGGGGGGCCACTAGACTACCAGGGATAACAGAAATTATTATCTACATTGCCATGATGAGGAGTGGGTCGCTAGACTACCAGGCATAATAAAAACTGCAGTTTTTTAATACACATGTGCAGGAGCGAAGCCTCCTGAGCAAAACCCAGCCTTATATTACTTTATAGGCCACCCCTGGGCTACAAAACACAATTTTTAAATCTGGCCATCTTGTCCCTCGCTCTTTGTTCACGAGCGAGCAATTTCTTTGACTGCCAGCATGCAAATTCTTTGATCGCAAGATTCTTTGATCGCGATCATGCATCGCAAGCAAGGGACGAGATGGCCAGATAAAAAAAATTATTTTCTCAGCTCAGAGTGTCCTAGAAAGACAAATGAGGATGGGTTTTACTCAGGGGGCTTCGTTCTGATGAGCCATGGTGGTGGATTACCGCAATTGTGTAAATGTTGTTAATTACACTAGTTTTTATTCTTTGATCGTGACCAGGCAAATTCTTTGATTGCGAGCCTGCAAAATCTTTGATTGCGAGATTCTTTGATCTTGATCGTGCGTCGTGAGGTTTGGACGAGATGGCCAGATTAAAAAAATCTATTTTCTCATCCCAGGGGTGTGCTAGGAAGTCAAATGAGGGTGGGTTTTGCTCAGGGGACTTCGTTCTGTCGAACCATGTCGGTGGTTTACCTCAATTCTTTCAATTTTGTTAATTATAAAAGTTTTTATTCTTTGTTTGTGAGCCTGCAAATTCTTTGATTGTGAGTGTCTTTGATTGCCATCTTTGATCGTGAGGACAGAACAAGATGGCCAGATTTTTTATAATGGAATACATAGGGAAATTTTAGCAAACTTTAACATTTAATGTCTCGGAAATGGTTTGGTCTTTTTTCTTGAAATTTGGAGGGTGTTTATGGCATGTCCTGTAGATGTGAATTATGATATTTACGTGTCACAGAAAATTTATTTTGTGGAGATATTTAGTGACACACTTTACATGTTGCGGACAGTGTTTTGCTTGTGGTGGTGGCTTGAAATTGATAGGATACCTAACCTTAGTGTCATGGATGTAGTTTTCAGTCATTGTGTGTGTTAAATGTCAACAGGTGTGGAACTGTGCCAGTCTGACAAATGAAAATCTCATACGTTAAAATGTGATATCTCGGACACGGCTTGGTCTTTTCACTTGAAATTTGGAGGATGTTGACAGCATGTCATGTGGATGAAAATTACAGCATTTCTGTGTTGGAAAATGTTTTTTGGTGCAGATATGATGTGGTGCAGTTCACGTTCTGTGGACAGCTTTTTGCTTCTGGTGGTGGCTTAAAATTGATAGGATACCTAGCCTTAGTGTCATGGATGTAGTTTTCAGTTGTTCTGTGTGTTAAATGTCAACAGGTGCAGAACTGTGCCACTCTGACGAATGAAAATTTCAAATTTTGATATGTCATATCTTGGACATGGTTTGGTCTTTTTACTTGAAATTTGGAGGGTGTTGACGCCATGTCCTGTAGATGTTAACAGAGGTGTTTACGTGTCAGACAATATATTTTTTGAGAATATATTGTGTGGTGCAGTTTACATCTTTGTGGACAGCGTTTTCTATTCTTCTACTACATTAACATTTGTTTGATGGCTGGCCTTGCTGTTGTGAATGTACTTTTTAGTCATTGGGTGTGTAATGTGGCCTGACACTTACAAGTTGGTGCTCCCACCAACTTGCACTACTTTCTGCTATTCTATTCTTTCTTAAAAAGTAAGGAAATTCTATGCAAACAAATTTGTTAATGCATCACTTAGGGTTTTTCTACAGCAGGTGTGCGTTGGGGTCCTTTGCCCTAACTCTCACCTCATTCTCCTGCACTGCACCACCTCAGCTTGTTTACACATAGGATGGGGTGAGAGTTAGGCCCAAGGACCCCAATGCACACCGATGCCTATTGGTGGGGCCGGGCTGGGCTGGGGTGGGATGCAAGGGGTGGGAACCCCTGAAATCAATTCCTTTACTTTTTTGCTATAGAAGATCCCTAACTGATGAATTAGCAACATTTTTGCATAGAATAAATAAATATATATATATATATATATATATATATATATATACACACACACACACACACACACACACACATATACATACACACACACACACACACACACACACATATACACACACACACACACACACATATACACACACACATATATATACACACACACACATATATATATATATATATATATATATATATATATATATATATATATATATATATATATATATATATATATATATATATATATATATATATATATATATATATATATATGTATGTTCAGTGTCACTTACATACTAAAGTCAAAAGTTTGGGTGTGAGTAACTTTGGACCCTTTCAATGGATTTGCCTGAAATTTGGAATATGCAGTGGGGCATGGTAGATCCCTTGATTTGTCAAATTGTGTGTCAGTTGGACTTACAGTCTTTGAGTACAAAAAATGCAAAATTATCTGTTTTTGGAGGCAGCTTTTGGGATTTGGGATGTGGCCCTGCATGGCCATTGTGTGGTGTGCTGCTCTGCAAGATGGCTCATTTGAAAGAGCTTTGGTGGCCGAACATTTCACTTTTCATTTGGTGAACAAATATTAAGGCATTCAAGTTATGCCACTTTTAAGTTCCCATTATAAGTCAATGGGAAAATTTATATGTATGTTTTGCGAACAAAGAATGGGGTTCTGGTCATCTCATCCCTCCTGGCGATCAAAGAATTTGCAGCCTCGTGGTTCAAGTATCTTTGTCCCCGAGGATTTTTAAAATTCTTTGATCACGAGGTCTGCCATCTTGTTTTTGATTTTCCGATCAGAAAAACACAAATATCTCAGCGCAGGGGTCACTTCTGAAGTAAAACTTGGATGGATTTTACTCAGGAGACCCTGCTCTATTGAGCCATGCCTTTGATTTGATCAAAATCAGTCTAAAAATAGAGTTCTGAGCTTTTAAAATCTTAGTTTGTGGCTCGTTAATGTGATCTTTGATTGAGAGTCTGTAAATTCTTTGACCGCAAAATTCTTTGAAAGCGATCGTGCATCGCGAGCAAGGGACAAGATGGCCAGCTTTTAAAATGTTTTTTTCTCAGCCCAGGGGTGCCCTAGAAACTTAAATGTGGATGGGTTTTGCTTAGGGGGCTTTGTTCCACCCCATCTGAATAAAACAAATCATGTTTTGCAATTCCATGGTAGTCTAGCGGCCCCCCAACATGATAACATATATAACGATCTCTAGTGGCCCCCCAATGTTCATAAATATTGTTTTATTTATATCCTTGGTAGTCTAGTGGCCCCCCGATGTGTATAAAATAATAATTGTAATTTATATCCCTGGTAGTCTAGTGGCCCCCCCATCATAATAAAATATATAACCATCTGCAATTTCCTGGTAGTCTAGTGGCCACCCCAATGTGTCTTTGATAAATATTGCTTTTTTACATCCCTGGTAGTCTAGTGGCCCCCCGGTCTGTATTAAATTATAATTATTGTTCATATCCCTGGTAGTCTAGTGGCCCCCTCCAATATAATAAAATAGATAAGGATTTCCAATTTCCTGGTAGTCTAGTGGCCCCACCCCCCCCACCGAGCCATGCTAGCTCACCCGGCACCCCCACCCTTCCCCAGCTAGTGACTGGCACAGCCCACCTCTCAACCCAATGGCCAACTGTCGACTGTGTGCTTATGATTGCTAATGCAAAGTAGTGCTCAAAAATAATTGGGACAACGACCCCTAATGCACACCCCGAGTTAGCCCCCTTTGACCCCCCAGCCCACCCCCAACCGGCATAGGGGTGCGGTTGGGGTCAGCGGTCCTAATTTCACCCCATTCTCCTATACCTCTGCTTCTTTACACATGTGATGGGGTGAGAGTTATGGCCAATGACCCCAATGTGCACCCTGATGCTGGTTGGGGTGGGTCGGGGTCAAAGGGGCTTTCAACCCTAACACTGAATTTCCTCACTTTTGTTGCTGTGGAACAACCCTAACTGATGCATTAAATGGATTTTTTTGCCATATATATCTATATCTATATCTATATCTATATCTATATCTATATCTATATCTATATAATGGTAGCACGATAGTGCTACCATAGTTAGGGTTGAGGAGCCCTTTTAAGGTTAAAGGGTCAAACTTTGCACCTTAATAACTTTGCCACCATTCAACAGATTTACCTAAAATTTGGAACACATAATCAAGAGCCATACATCTTGGGATCTGCCAACTTTCATATGAGTCTGATATACGGCTGCAGTAGTTATTAAGCATGATCTGCACACTCGTTTATGCTTTCTGGTGAATTCTTTGCTCGCGCCTACAGGTCGCATGGTTTGCACGACCAGTCCAAAAACTTCAGAGAATGTGTGGCCAGAGACCCCGATGTGCCTTTCAAAGATTTTGTGAAAAAATATTAAACGGTTCAAAAGTTATTCAAAAAACAAGTTCCCATTATGTCAATGGGAAAAGTTAACAAAAAGTTTGACACTTTCACAAATGCACTTTTTAGTGTTGCAAATGGCCCTAGTAGTGTCGCAAATCCACCATTTTGTTTTCAGTTAGCAATCAGAAAATGCTTGCATTTAAATTTGGGACCCTCTAGCAACACAATTATTTTTGTGTTCACCTAGTTGGACCCTGAGGATGCTAGCCATGTCTTTATTTTGGGGTGAAACCCCCTAGGAATATGTTTTTCAAATTTCTGGAAAAAGTAGTGTCACAAATTAGTGTCGCACTCATGACACTTTCGCAAATGCTTGCGAAAGCTTTCGCAAATCACGACACTACTTTTTCAAACTATGGCCAAAATGACAGCAGTTCTTTGCCACCCTGCTGCTAAAGAACAGCTCAGTCTTTTGAGCTGAAATTTGGAGGTAGCGCAACCAACATCTCAAAGATGTGACTTTTGGTAGGTTGGTGAAAAAATATTGCATGGCTGCAAAGTTACGGTACTTTGAAGTTGGCATTTTTCCCATAGACTAACATGGTGGCGTACGCTGCTCCTTTCAGGGCTCGTATCTTGAAAATTATGCAAGATACAGATTTTTTGCTGTGAGTTACATAGCCCTCTGGGCTATGTAATAGCAACAACCTAGCCAGGAAAATCATGATTTTTGTGAAATTTAAATTTTTTTTCTATGTTGTGAGGTTGCTGAGATATTTGCAATTACGTACTTCCAATGCTTGTTTTAAGCTTCGATGCCCATTACAATGCATACATTCTTTGTGTTTCTCTATGCAGCTGTTCAGCAAAAACAGGGCATGCACTTCTGTTATTGTTACACTTACTGTTTCTACTTGCGTTTATGTCCCCATTTGCATTACCGTTCCCGTGTACACCACCGTGTGCGTTACCCTTTGCATTGTCAATTGCACTTGTGTTTCTGTTACTATTACCATTTGCACTTCCACCTTGTGTTTGCATTGCTGTTCCTGTTACTATGTCACAAGACATCATGTGGTGGGAGTGCAGGACCCAAAGAGCCCCATGTTCCTGCCACTGCATTACGTTCACTATTTCTCATCATCATTCTCAAAAAGTAGGGAAATTAGAGGCAAAAAAATCCATTTAATGCATCAGTTAGGGTTGTTCTACAGTGATAAAAGTGAGGAAATTTGGTGTTACGGTTGAAACCCACCTTGGACCCCTCAACAGCACCCCAACCTGGCATCAAATTTTAACATTGGGATCGTCGGTCCTAACTCTCACCCATTCTCCTATTCCTCAGTTCTTTACATATGTGATGGGGTGAGAGTTAGGGCGATGACCCCAATGCACCTGATGCCTGTTGAGGGTGGGCTGGGGAGTTCAAGGGTTTCAACCCTAACACTGAGTTTTCTCTACTCTTTTAATACTGTGAACAATTCAATTGATGCATTAAACTGAGTTTTTGCCTCTATTTTATATATATATATATATATATATATATATATATATTCATAGTAAAACTGTGTTTAATGCGTCATTTAGTGTTAAAGCACAAAAGTCAGGAAATGAAACATTAGGGTTGAGGCCCTAACCCCCCACACAGTACACACTGCCATCCTCCACAGACTGACAGATGCTGGGTGTGTCATTGGGGTCATGAGGCCCACATCTCACCCCATTCCATGTGTAAGCAGGTTGACATGCTACAATAAAGGAGAATGGGGTGAGATTTAGGCCTCACGAGCCCAATGACACACCCTGGCATCTGTCAGTCTGTGGAGGATGGCGATGCGGGGTGCAGTTTTTTGCTATGAATTTCCTTACTTTTTGAAAAAGTGTAATATAACTACAAAAAAACATGTATTGGTTGGAGAGGGCCCCACGGTCCCACCACATTGCCCATTACTGCATAACAATATACATGTGGCATAAGTTTTGAGCTTTCCTATACCTTATAATGGGATGTCCTTGTGCACCAAAAAATGTGACCACGATTGTTTTCACAGTGCACATATACATTTTTCCATTGACTATAATGGGAGACAAAACATGGCATAACTCTTGAACGGAACAAGATTTTTTTTCATGAAATCTTCAATGGGCACCAGCGTAGCCCAGGACCCATGCATATAACCCAATGTAAACCCACTGAAATCCATTCTTCTGTGCACTATGGGTGGAAAAAGAAATTACAACATAGAGGATTTGACACTTTTTTGAGCATGATACGATTCTGTGACTATATATATCCCACCGACAAGAATATTTTCACAGCCGAAAATCTATGATGAATCTTTCTACATTTAAAATATCAGGCAAATCACACAAACTGTTCAAAAGTTATTAAAGTGCAAAAAATGAAATTTTCTAATTTTGAAGTGGTGTAACTATGTACGTCTTTAATTTTTACACACCAAACCACTGAAAGGCACATCCATGGTACTAGGGCTTCCTACCCTAAAAATTGCAGGCCAATAACACCATCCATAATCCTATGGGAACAACATCACCTACATCATTGAATATCTCTGTAACCAATTAATTTCCCCAACACCTAAAAAGCATAATTCACATCTCTAGGACATCCCCTCAACACCCTGCGATTTTCAAGTGAAAAGACCAAACCATTCCTGAGATATGCAATTTTAAAGTTTTTAAACCTTTAAAAATTCTTCTATCAATAGAAAATCTTCGGCTGTGAGCAGCCATCTGGTAGTCCCAATTTGAGCCATCTGGTCTTCCCCATGGACATCTGGTTGAGAAAATATGGTTATCTGGTGGTCCCCTCACAAACGAAGCTCGCCAATGATAAATTCTCGAGGCCAATAAATTTGCAGGCTCACAAACAAAGACCATTACTGAGCCACAAATGAAGAATTTAAAACTTTAAAACTCCATTTTTTGACAGAACCAAAGGCATGGCTCAATAGAGGGGGTCCCCCTGAGTTAAACCCATGCCTCATTTACCTCAGAAGTCACCTGAGGAGTGAAATATGAGTTTTTTTCCGACTGCAAACTGAAAACAAAATGGCGGCTCTCACAGCCAAAAGGTTTCTGGTGGGTGAAGATTTTTCAGCTGTGAGCCTACAAATTCTTTGACCGCAAGGGAAGACCAGATGGCCAGAACCCCATTCTTCTTTTGCAAATTATACATATAAATTTTCCTATAGGCTTATAATGGGAACTTCAAACTTTAATAACTTTTGAATGGATTAATATTTTTTCACCAAACAAAAAGTGATTTGTTCCTTCACCCAAGCACTTTTCATGTCTCAGGTTTTGGACCAATTGACCACATAGTGGCTGTGCAGTACCACGGGCAAAAAAAAAATGTACAAAACTTGTTGCACAAAACCTGTATGTCCAACCAAAATGAAAATTGGTAAATCAAGAGAGCTACCATACCAGACTGCGTATTCCAAATTTCGTGCAAATCCATTGAACAGTTGCAAAGTTATTAACGTGCAAAATTTGAGGTTTAACATTAAAGTGCCTACTCAATCCTAAATATAGGGGGTGCGACCACATCCCTATAATATATTTATATACACACACACACACACACACACACACACATATCTTATAGTGGTGTGGTAGCTAGCACCACTACAGTTAGCTCTGAGTAGGCAGTTTAATGTTAAACCTCAAATTTTCCAACCATTCAACAGATATCACAAAATTTGGTGTGCACTGTCCTGTAGATCTCTTTACATCCTAAGTTTTGTTTAGATCAGATGTGCAGATTTTGTGCTGCGAATAGTGGAAAAATGCTAAAATTCACCTTTTTGGGCTGTTTTTTCCTTATCGCGCTGCAGTCACACAGTTCGGAAGTTTGTTCTAAAATTTTCAGGGTAGAAACAGCATTCCCCAAAGAACAAGCCAGCATTGGTTTGGTGAAAAAAATATTAATCCATTCCAAAGTTATTCAATTTTGAAATTTCAGGTTCTGAGCATGCTCAGTTCAGTCTTTTGGATAGCTGTACAGTGTGAAAAGGGATTTAGGCCTCACAAAAAGGGATCCTTAGAATCCCTTTTTGTGAGGAAAAATTCCCTTTTCATCAGCCACTATTTTTTTCTGCCCAAACAAAACATTGTAACTTTGCCTGGGGATGTCTTCTGAAGACATCCAAGTGTGTATTTTGTTCATGTGGACATCCTTTACTTTTCTGTGCCTTTGCCTTACTTTTCTGTGGCCTCAGAATGCTTATTTTTAATTTCTAAAATCCTTTTTCATGACTCACTTCCAATCCTTTTGGATTTTGACACCTCGTGAAAAGCGAATTGCATCTTGCGCAAAGGGATTGCCTGCAGGGTCATTTGGTCTGACAACTCCTATCCCTTTTCTTGAGCTGTCAAAATCCCTTTTCACAAGCCAATTCCTTTTTTGCGAGATGTCAGAATTCCTTTTTTGCATCATGAAAAAGGATTAGGACTTGTGGGACCAGATGGCCCTGCCGGCAATCCTTTTCTGTAAGGCAAATTCTTTTTGTGAGGTGTCAAACAGCTCACAAAAAGGGATGACTGTCAGGGCCATCTGGTCCTACATGTCCTAATTTTTTTTCATGATGCGTAAAGGGATTTTGACACTTTGTGAAAATGGAATCGACTTGCAGAAAGGGATTTTGACAGCTCACAAAAATGGATTTAAGAAATTAATCCCTTTTCACAAGCTGTCAAAATTCCTTTTTGTAATATGAACTGCTGCTGTCTGACGTTAAACAATAAAGCTGAGTTTTATTTTTTTAAATCCTTTTTGTGAACTGACTCCCTCTCAGTGAGGTGTCAAAATCCCTTTTCGCATCATGAAAAAGGATTAGGACTTTTGGGACCAGATGGCCCTGTCTTTAATCCTTTTTTGTGAGATGAATTCCTCTTTAGCAAGGTGTCAGAATCCTTTTTCGCATCATAAAAAAGGATTTTGACAGCTCATGAAAAAGGATTTTTAAAATTTACTGTTTCTTTGTTACTTCACTGCAAAGAAACGGTTAGGACTTTTGGGCTGAAATTTGTAGGGTAAAAGAGGCTTGCCCCATGGATGTGACTTTTGCTGGTTTGGTGATAACATCTACATCACTTCCATACTTATAACATTTTGAAGTTTAGACATTTCCTATAGGATAACATTGTGGTGGACGCAGAACCTTTCAGTGCCCATATCACGAAAACAGTTCGAGATGCAGAGTTTGCCAGCCCATGATTACAACTGTGGTAGAACTTTTTCCAGTGTTCATAGGGTTACTGAGATATTGTGCCATTTGCAGCACAAGGGTTACTTGGAATGTTTCTAGGCTTGCACTGTGTCTCTACAATTATGCTTAGATGGAATTCCCACATATTGATACCATCATGCAGTAATGGGAGTGCAGGACACTCCATTATGCAGTAGTGGTAATGCAAGGCTCTCATGGAGATGAGAGTTCATTACAATTTCTCTACACTTATGGATAGATGGGAGTCGGGCCCTGCACTCCCACAAATAGATACCATCATGGAGTGATGGGAGCATGATGGCCCTGTGCACCTACAGGGATATGAGGGTTAATTACAATGTCTATACACTTATGGTTACACTCCCACATGAAAATCATGGACAATTACATACACATGCATAGGAGCATGTGGCCTGGAGGGCACTATGCATCCAAAACACACTACAGCCTGATGGGCCCTGTGCTCCCACAAACATATAATGGTAAGATTACACTTTCTCAAAGAGCAGGGAAATTTATTGCAAAAAGCTTTGTTAATGCATAACTTTGGGTTAAAGCAACAAAAGCAGGCAAATGAGGATTTAGGGATTCCAACCCTAACACCTCCCACTTCCATATCTCACTCCTACCTCACCTTTCCACACATCAACAGGCATTGGGGTGTGCTGGGGCCGCTGGGCCTGTCACCCCATTCTCCTATATTGTACCATCTCAGCTTCCTTACACATGGAATGGTGTGAGAGTTAGGCGATGACCCCAAGGCACCCCTGATGCCTGTGTGTGGAGGGTGGAGTGGGGTGGGGTAGGGTGGGAGGTGTTAGTGGGGTTGGAAATCCTAATGCCTCATTTCCCTACTTTTGTTCCTTTAACCCTAACTGATTAATTAACGAAGGTTTTTGCAATGAATATATATTATATGGCATGGTAGTGCCTTACAGTTAGAGTTGCATGGTCACCTCTATGTTAAACCCCAAGTTTTGCACTTTAATAACTTTGCAACCGTTTAACAATTTACCTGAAATTTTGCATGTGCCGTCTGGTACCATAGATCTCTGGGTCTGGCAAGTTTTGTTCTGGTCAGATGTGCAGTGGCGGAGCTGCAGAGTGCCAAAGAATTTAAAATTTACCATTTAGGTGCAAATTCTTTGCTCATCTGTAAGTCCAAAAATGGTTTGGGGGTCTGGTCTGAAATTGTTAGGGTGGATGGGGTCTGGTTCACCAATGTGTCTTTTGAAGGTTTGGTGAGAAAATATTAATCCATTCAAAAGTTATTAAAGTTTCCCATTATTGCCTATGAGAATAATTGGATGTCTGGTGTAAAAGCAGTTTTTGCTTTTGTGAAAGCACTTTTGACTTTTGCAGATGGGTTCAGTAGTGTCCTACTGCTGCCATCTTGTTTTCAGTTAGCAGTGGGTAAAAAATGCTGTAATTTAAAAAATAATGGCCCTTTGGCCCGGTGGCGCTTAGGGTTGAGGCACTGGACGCCTTACCACACACTATGCTGGTGACCCGATTTCAAGAACAGACTCAGGTTGTCAGGGATCCAGCTGGAGGAAGGGTCAGAGCAGGACTGAATGGCCGTAAGGCAGCTCTCCTCTCTGGAGGATAGTCACCACCCCGTAGTCTCACTACCACCGGATGGAGGCCCAGTGGTCAGCGTAGGCGGCAGGGGTGACACATAGTGGGTGGGTACCTCAAGATGCAGTGTACATATGCCTCCACATGTGTGCATGTGTCTGAGGTAAGGGGCTGGGTTACAGGGAGAAAAATGGAAAAACACAGCAAAAAAACTACATACAGAAAAACCTAATGCTCGGAAATGTTTTTTCAATTTGGCCATTGGAAGAGTCGTAGAGTTGCAAAAGCACGTTTGAGAAACTTCCTCAAATTTGCAAAAGTTTTGCAAATTTACTTTTGCAAATTTGTGAAAGCTTTCACGAAACCTTTGCAAATTTTGTGAAAGTTTCACAAATTTTCAAAAATACTTTCAGAAGATTGCTGTTTCTTTGCCACTTCACTGCAAATAAATGGTTAGGACTTTTGGACTGACATTTGCAGGGTAGAAAAGACTTGCCCCACAGATGTGCCTTTTGCTGGTTTGGTGATACAATTTACATTGGTTCCACAGTTATAACATTCTGAAGTTTAGAAATTTCTTTTAGGATAATATTGTAGCGGCCACGGTACATTTCAGTGGCTATATTTCTGAAACAGTTTGAGATACAGATTTTCATTAAATGCAGCTTAATACACCTTTAGATGTCCTAAGCACTCATGTAGGTTGCCAGGCCATGATTACAACTGCAGTGGAATTTTTTCCAATGTTCCTATAGTTACTGAGAT
Source organism: Neoceratodus forsteri (assembly GCA_016271365.2). Lineage (NCBI taxonomy): Eukaryota > Metazoa > Chordata > Ceratodontiformes > Ceratodontidae > Neoceratodus > Neoceratodus forsteri. Next base: position 730,299,929 of record CM057456.1, on the reverse strand, counting down.
ATTGTGCCATTTGCAGCACAAGGATTACTTGGAATGTCTCTAGGCCTGCACTGTGTCTGTACATTTATGGGTAGATGGGAGCACAGGGATACCATTATGTAGTAATTGGAGCACAGGGCCCCCCATAATGCAGTAGTGGTAGCACAGGGCCTTCCAGGCCCTGCGCTCCCACATGGAGATGAGAGTTCATTAGAATGTCTCTACACTAATGGATAGATGGGAGCGCTGGGCCCATTGGGCCCTGTGCTCCCACAAATGGATACCATTATGGAGTGATAGGAGCATGATGGGAATGCAGGGCACGGTGGGAACTGCGCTGACACAGGGAGATAAGAGTTCATTACAATGTCTCTACAGTTATGGTTAAATAGAAGTGCAAATAAGGGACAATTACAATATGCATGCATGCCTCCCACAACACACTACAGACTGATGGGAGTGCAGGGCCTGGAGGGCTCTGTACTTCTATAACCACATATGGGTAAGATTACACTTTCTCATAAGGAAGGGAAATTCATTGTAAAAAACTCCATTATTGCATCAGTTAGGGTTCCTATTACAATGACTAAAGTACAGATATTTGGTGTTAGGGTTACCAACTCTACCACCCCACCCTCCACATACCAACAGGCATCGGGGTGTGCCTTGGGGTTGTTGGACCTATCTCTCACCCTATTATCCTGTACTGTACCATCTTAGCTTCGTTACACATTTAATGGTGTGAGAGGGAGGCCCAATGACCCCAAGGCACACCCCAATGCTTGTTGGTGTGTGTAGGGTGGAGGTGGGGTAGTAGGGTTGGTAACCCTAACACCAAATTTCCCATACTTTTGTCACTGTAAAAGGAACCCTAACTGATGCATTAACTGAGTTTTTTGCTATCTCTCTCTCTAGATAGATCTATATATATCTATATATATATATATATATATATATATACATATATACATATATACACACACACACACACACACACATATATATATATATATATATATATATATATATATATATATATATATATATATATATATATATGTATATATAGAGTACTACCGTGCCCTATAGTTAGGGTTATCATGTTTAATGTTAAACCTCAAATCTGCACTTTAATGACTTTGCAACTGATTAATGAATTTGTTCAAAATTTGGTATGCACTGTTCCATGGGGTAGATCTCTTGATGTGACAAGTTTTGTTCTGGTTGAATGTGTGGATTCTGAGATCTGGACAGTGCAAAAAGTCATGAAGTCATTCTTTTTTGCATTTTTTTTCCATATCACCCTGTGTCCAGATGGTGTGTAATGTTGGTGTGATTTTTTTTAACTCTATTTTTTATGCGCCCTACTTGCCTCCTTTCTCCACTCTCTTGGACATCCTCTAGCTGCCGGCCCCATTCTCATCCTGATCTGCCCCTAGAGTACCCAGCTCCACACTAACAACCCCCCGGTATACCCCCAGGTAGGGGTGAAGAGGGACCCCTGTGCTTACCTCCTCAAACCAACCTACTGTGTGTTGTGGAGAAGGGACAATGGAGTCTGTCTGATGAGCCTGGAGATCTCCCAGAGAAGTGTCATCACCTAGGAGAGATTGAGGTGTTTTTCCGGTATTCTTCCCCAGACGTTGGCTTGCAATGAGGGCCAAGGAGCCAGCAGGCGTGCTGAGACGCGCCTTCTGTTCCGACCCTCTGCCGACATCCACCCAATCCCCTTGCTGCTCCTCCACCTTACCGCACCTTCCACCCTGGCTCCTCTAGATGGTGGTATTGCAACAGGAGTATGCAGTGAGCCCCCCCAGAGAAGAAGAGCAGCCACTGGGTGCTCTATCCTTCTCCTCCCCAGCCAATCCCTGGTGACCCATGCTCGTTCCCAAACACAGGTCGCCGGGGTGGTACGAGGTAAGGCATCCAGTGCCTCAGCTCTCAGCACCACTGGACCGGTGGTGTGATTTTTTTTGTAGTAGAACCAGCTTGGGTGACAGAACAGGCATGCCAAGTTTTGTGAAAACATACTGAACTGTTACAAAGTTATAACAATTTTTAATTTCCCACTGTTTTTAATGGGAAGAGCACTTTACAAGATAGAGTGAGAAAAATCGATGAAGGAATTTGCTCTCGCGAAAAAGAATTTAGTCTCACAAGGGCATTTTCTTTTTCATGAGAACAAAATGCTTTTTCATGAGAAAAAATTCCTTTTTCGCACATCACCATCTTGTTTTCAGTTTTTAAAAATAAAGTTGAAAAAAACCCAAAATGAAGGTATCTAGAGACACCAACACATGTATCATGTTCATTGGGACTCCATTAGGTGAACTGTGAAGTTATTTGATGGAAGAACAGCCTTGCAATGCCTTTTTTTAACATTTTAGTTCTTTTTTTGTGACTCGCTTAGATTCTTTTTCGTGAGCCAATTCCATTTTCACCAGCCGATTCTTTTTTATGAGCTCACGAAAAAAGATTTTACAGGCTACTTTGATGCAAAACTCAGCTGTTTTTTGAGATTTTGACCCCAAATTTTCATCATGACCTTTTGGGGATTCAACCTCATGAAAAATATGACTGTCATTAGGCAACTCCTGTTGGAAAGGTGATTTCACAGTTTGTTGGTGAAATCACCATTCTGGTGGGATTTGTCTAATGACAGTTATATTGTCCATGAGGTGGGGTCATAAGAACGCTGTGTTGAACATTTGGGGTTAAAATTTCAAAAAACTGGCTGCTTCATGAGGATTCCTTGAAATTTTGCTATGCAGGCTTGTAACGTTAGACATTTTCAATATTTTCACCCCATATTTTTGGCATAGCCTTCTTATTACGCCACATCATGTATGTCACAGCTGTCATTTTTCAGATCCTGGCCAAAACGTGTTTTTGCACCTGTGGCTCAGAATGGTGTTGCAGTTGCACAGAATTACATTTTGGTGGGGATTTGAAAATTTTCTGTACTGGGTACATGTGGTGAGGTCATAAGAACACTATGTTGAAAATCTGGGGTCAAAATTATTAAAAATGTCACAGTCATGACTATTTGTTGCAATTTCACTACGCATGCTTGTAACTTTGTGAATTTTAAATATTTTGAGCCCAAATTTTCAACATAGCTTACTTATTAAACTGCCTCAAGTATGTCATAGCTGTCATTTCAAATCCTGGTCAAAATATGTTTTTGCACCTGCGCTGTGGATTGGCATTGCATTTGTGCTTGCGTGGAGTTTTGTTTTGGTGGGGATTGAAAAATGTTCTGCACTGGGTACATGAGGTGGGGTAATGACATGGCTATAGTGACACTTTGGTGACTGTTGTCCTGTAACTGGAAGTGCAGGGACTGGATACAGCTCGATACATATATGCATCCATGGAGGGATGGGACCATGCGCTCCCACAGTAAAATAAGGATACTAAGGTGAATAAGGAGCAATGGGGCCGTTAGGCTCATGGATGCTCCTGTGTTAACTATGATGCATAATAACTTAAAGTCATAAAGGATAGTATTATACTATCTCAAAAAGTAAGGCAATAAATTACAAAAAACATTGTTAATGCATCAGGTAGGGTTAACTAACAAAAGTAGGGAAATGTGGTGTTAGGGCTTTCAACCCTAGCACTCCATTCCCCACCCTGCACAGACCCATGTAGGGGCTCTGTCTTGGGGCTGTCAACCCTAACGCTCACCCCATTCCATTACAAAATTAGGAGACGTGGCTACAGCATAGGAGAATGGGGTGAATGTTAGGGATGACAGCCTCAAAACAGACCACCCCCTGCCTAAGGGTCTGTGCAGGGTGGGGAATGGGGTGTTAGGGTTGGAAACCCTAATGCCACATTTCCCTGCTTTTGTTGGTTTAACTCTAACTGATGCATTAAGGACGTTTTTTGCTATATATATATATATATATATATGTTTGAACAAACTTTGCTAATGCTCCAGTTAGGGTCAAAGTGACAAAAGTTGGGAAATGAGGTGTTAGGGTTTCCCTAACACCCTACCCTCCCAAACCAGGCAGGGCAGCAGGTGTGGGGTCTAATGCTCATCCCATTCCATCTGTAAATAAGGTCAGATATGTAGACTTTATAAGAATGGGGTGAGTGTTAGGCTTGAGAAGCCCAAGGCAGACCCCACATCTGCTCTCCTGCCTGGTTTGGAGTGTAGGGTGTTAGAGAAACCATAACACCTTATTTCCCAACTTTTGTAGCTTTGACCCTAGATGAAGCATTAACAAAGTTTTTTGCAACTTATTCCATTACTTTTTGAGATAGTATAATAGTATCCTTATTTTGCTGTGGGAGTGCAGGGTCTGACCATCCCTCCGTAGATGTCTATATGAATGTAGCTGTAGAAGCACAGGGCCCTCTGGGCCCTGCACTTCCATTTATAGGACAACAGTGACCAAATTGTCAGCATAGCCATCTTATTACCCCACCTCATGTACCTGGTACATAAAATGTTAGAATCCCCACCAAAACATAATTCTGTGCAACTGCATCACCATTCCATGCTACAGGTGTGAAAACACATTTTGGAAAAGATTTGAAAAATGACAGCTGTGACATACATGAGGTGGGGTAATAAGAAGGCTATGTTGAAAATCTGTGGTAAAAATATTTAACATTTCTGAAGTTACGAGCGGGCATAGCAAAATTGCAATGAATGGTCATAACTTGGGCATTGTTTCATATTTTGACCTCATATTTTCAACATAGTCTTCTTATGACCCTACCTCATAAACCCCATAGATGAAACATTTTAAATCCATGCCAAAACACCATTCCATGCCACAGGTGTGAAAACGTGCTTCAGACAGGATGTGAAAAATGAGAGCTGTACTTTTCATGAGGCGGTGTGAAAAAATGACTATGCTGAAAATTTGGAGTCAAAATATTTAAATTTATCAAAGTTATTCATGTGCATTGAAAAAGTTCAATGAATCCATGTTACTCTGCCATTTTTAGGACTTTTTAACCAAATTTTTAACATGGCCTTTTTGGGACCCTTCCTCATGAACATTGGCAGTACAATTTCATTATTCAGTCCCGAAAGGGTATTTCACACAGTGACTGTGAAATCACCTTCTGGGACTGTTTGATGAAATGACAGTTGCAAAGTTCATGAGCTGGGATCCCACAAAGGCCATGTTGAAAATGTGGTTCAAAAATTCCAAAAAATGGGAAAGTTGTAAACTTAAGTTCCAAACACCACTGAAATACATTATATGGCACTTACCTTTATTCCTCAGTTCATGGTTCAGCTTTGAAGAGTGCAGACATGTCTCAGTCCACATAAGATGACAGTGTTCTACCTCTGATGGTGAGTATAAGGTAAAGGGGGGGTGTGGGGTGGTGCGCGCTCAATGGGAGGATCGGGATGGGGATGTCAGCAATGATGAGACCATTTTCTTTTTTTCAGGTAAAAAAGATGTTGAGGCAATGTTTTATTTTTTGTAGGTACAGTACTTACTTTGGGACACTGGGGGTGGGCTCCTCACTGTCCCTCACTACTTGGGGGGCATGCCGACACAGGAAATTGGGTACCCCTGCTGTCAGTAGAAGCTCATAAAAACGGGCTGGGGGACAATAACTACAATAAAAAAAATACTGTTTAATAAGCTGATGCTGGGGATAGGGGTCCCCAGTGTGCAGATAGTTGTACATCAAACAACAGGCTGTGGGGGGGGGAACCCTCCTGTGGGTCCCCCTTTCTTTCTCCATCCCTTATCTTATACTTGCTCAGCAGCAGCATCTTCTGTAGTGGAACTAGTGGAACAGACTGTACAGACCACAGAACCTATCTGCAGCTTGAGCTGAAGGTGTGACACACAGTTATAAAGCCCCCCCCCCCCGTAACTTACCTCTGTAGGAGAGCCGTAGTCTGGGCACTAGGTTCCCTTGGGAAGAGCTGCAGCAGTCCCCCAGAATGCACAAGAAGAGCAGTGCTAGAGCACAAAGCTGCCACCACCAAGTAGAGTAGAAAGCCTTCATATTTTGCAATGCTAATTGCCACCTGTTGGCATGATGTCCATGGTGATCAGGGGTCACCTCGCTCTGCCTGCGATATCTTTTTTTGTCAGCTGCCCTTCTTATGTGTTTTATACTGTATGCTCAGGTTGCACTGCATGGGCAGATGGCACTGCGGCAGGGCACAATGATTGCACCTTGGGCATCTGCAGGACTCTAGGTCTGCACTGGCAGCAACCAGGAATGGAGGGAGGTAGGGAACATGACTGCCACACACGAGCAAGCACCTTTGGGTTTTGGGATGGCTGAAACCACAATTTTAGTTTCCAAATCTGAGCTTCTCCTCCCCCAACCCGGCAAACTTCTTCCTTCCCAGTACTGACCTCAAGCTCAGAGACCCACCTGCAAGGCTTTCCAAAGGTCATGCCAGAGATGAGGAGCAATGGTGGGCAGGACACGCAGGCTACTTGTTGACAAACCGCACCCAAGGCTGCCTAACCAGAACCTTTGGCACAGACCCAGAAGGCAGTTTTGTGCTCCTTCCATTCCAGCATAGCATCACCACACAGAGGGCATACAGCACTATTTCAAGTGTTTTTTTTCCATAGATGAGGGAAACTAAGTTTCCTATAGACAAAGAATATGTGACTTATTGCACTTATAAAATAGATTCTGTAGATTTGAAAAAAAGGCTTTTACAGTAAGCATGTTGTTCTTACTTTAGATGCGATCGTAGGGTGGGGGTGCCATTAGACACCAGGGAAGATATTTATGGGGACAATGTGTGTGCGTGTGTGGGGGGGCACACCACCAAATAGGGAAATGGCGGGATGGCTCACAGCTCACACTGCAGCCAGCAGCAAGAGTTCAGCTGCGGCTACAGAACTAAAGAAAATCAGTTGTTCTCATACAGAGAATGCAGGGGAAGGCTCTTCTTGCTAAGCTGGGTACCAGGAATTTTGGGTGTGCATAAAAAGTATTTCTGGCTCTAACTTTGAATAACAAACATTAGAATCTAACTAAAAGGGGCCTGTTTAGCTAGGTTCTGGTGTCTGATTCTTAAAATGACAACATTTTAGTGTATTTTCCACACCTTAGAGAAAGAGATGCCAGATGAAAAGGAAGACAGTTTGTTTCCCAGCCTGGTCAGGTGTTCCTTGGTCTCCACAGGGGTGGTATAGGAGTAGAGGAGTTAACTACACTAATACTTAAAGAGATGCTTTGATAGCTGCCAGGATGGTCTCATGAAGTGCAATATCTCATTTTCATGGGTGTCCCTATGTGCAGTAAATATCTACTTAAAGAAAAGACAAAAAAATAGTGCTATGTAGATTTTTTTATTTTACTCCTGTTATTTCTGTACTACATGTTTTAGGTAATTCAGTATTTATTGCACTATGCCTTTCAAAAAGACTCATTTGACTATCCCCAAGTGACCTTACAATTGTTGTTTGTGACATAATTCTGCTGCCATGGTGAACACAACTGTGTAATAATAACTGGGGAGCGTTTTCTCCCATAGGGAACCCAGTTTTAATTCGCTGTTATAACCTGTGGGTTATTATGGCAAACATGCGCTGGGGTCCTTTGCTCTATGCATGGGCCTCCCTCTGCTCTCCCCTCACCTAGCGCTGCAGTGTCACCATCAATCGGCGTCGGCGTTCAGCAGTAAATGAAAAAAACATGAAAACCTTGCCGCACAGCAGTTTCCTTTTCCTCAGCAGGTAATCCTATGTTTAAATGCCTGGGTGGAGCGGCAGAGAAACACAGAAAAAGAAAAGCTTTCTGCAGCTGCTTTTCTGCCGACCACAGACAGGCTTCATCCCGAACAGAACTGTTGGCTGCTTTATTTTATATAATTGCTGTGGTGAGAAAACGCTACCCAGCAATTATATAAAATAAAACATGGGGTTGTGTGTTTAACTTGAGTTTTACACCACCCCTCGGTGTTGGATGTTGAATAAACCCCTCGAGCTTCACTCTCGGGGTTTATGTAGCATCCAACACCTCGGGGTGTGTGTAAAACTTTGTTAAACACACAACCCCATGCATTATTCTACATTTAATATGTATGTATGTTAAACAATAACTTATTAATACAGCTGCTTAGTCCACTGTTACTGTTGTAAGAGTGGTCTCACACATATTCTTATGGTATGAGAACCTAAGGTGAGTCATTTTGATAACTGAAGAATGTAACTGAAACCACTCTTACAACAGTTACTGTGGTCTAGACAGCTGTATTAACATATTACTGATCGAGCTTGAGCAATACTATAATGAATTTGTACAAAAATTAACCCTAACATGCCCTTTTTCAGTACAGCTGCACTTTTTTCATAGGATTCATAGGAAGATACTGAGCTGAATGGACTTACGTCCTATATGCTTGCCATGATCATCACCTAATTTCTAATCTGGTACATATTTTTTTCCCACTTTGCTTTAAACTCAGCAATGGATTTGCTGGCTACAACCTCTAATGGCAGTGCATTCCAAGCATGCACTACCCTATGGTTAAACAACCTTGTAGTTCTTACTTTGTTGCATTTTGATGCTGTTAGCTGCAATGGGTGTGACCTAGATTTGTACATACAGCGATTAAATTGTAGTCCCGTAGCATCCCACAAATCATCATTTTGCCAAGCTCTATATACCAGGCACGTCTCCGCACTTTTTTCGTTCCTCCATGGAGTACACGTCCAACTCCCTCAGTCTAGTCCCATAGTCTTTACCCATCATACCACTAACAACTCTTGTTGCTCTCCTCTGTACCCTCTCCAACAGGGCAACATCCTGTTTTTTGAAGGGTGACCACTCCTGCGCTCCGTATTCCATTATGGGTCTCACCAGGGATACATACAAGGGCAAAACAACTTCCCTGCTTCTAGATGATATGTGCCTCAATATACAGTTCAGGATTTTATTTCCTTTTTGGGCTATATTTTGGCAATGAGATGAAAAAGTCACATTGCCAGAAACTATTATCCCCATATCTCTTTCCTCATATGTTATTTGAGTGGTATTTTTTCCAATTTGTAGGGTAATTTAGGATTTCTATTACCTAAGTGCATAATGAAGCATTTATCTAAATTTAGTGCCAGTTTAAATTTATTTGACCATATAGCAATATCATCTATTGCCTCTTGTAGATTTGAAGTGTTTAATGCAATGTTTACTTCTGCTCCAACCCTACAATCATCAGCAAACTTTTGCAACCAGATTTTTGTTTAATTTGAAGTGTTGACACATAAATATTAAAGAGACAGGGGCCCAAGACGGATCCCTGGGGCACCCCACTAGTCACTCGCAGACTATCGGACAATTCTCCTCTAATGTTCACATGCTGACTCTGATAAAATAGCCAATTTTGTACCCAGTCTATTATATAAGGATTTATATTCAGATTAATCATTTGTTGTATTAATTTATGGTGAGGTAATCTGTCAAATGCCGTTGAGAAATCGAGAAACAGCACATCAACGGGAACACCCTTGTCCAATCTATCAATAACCAGGTTATAAAAAGCCAACATGTTTGTCTGGCACGACCTGCCCTTCACAAAGCCGTGCTGAAATTTATCTATAAGATGGTTTATCACTAGGTGTTCCTGTATTTTATCCTTAAGCACCCCCTCCAAGATCTTAGAGGGTATGGCAATAAGGCTAATGGGTCTATAGTTCGCTGGATCCGACTTATCTCCCTTTTTGTAAATAGGAACCACAATTGCTGATCTCCAACACTCAAGTACCTCACCAGTATTTAGGGACTGCTTAAAAATGTGAGTCAAAGGGGGAGCTATTGATTCAGCTATTTCCCTAAGTACTCTAGGATGAAGGTCATCCGGACCGGGAGATTTGATAGGGTCTAAATTTGCTAATCGTTCCTTAATCTCTGAACAAGTTATTTTATACTTTCATATGGGATAGGAGTAGATCTTTTAACATGATATACAGATTTGTTATTTGAAAAAACAGTTGAAAAGTAGCTGTTTGCTATGTCCGCCATTTCTTTGTTATCAGAAGTACTATCGCCGTTTAAATTCCTTAATGGACCTATAGTATTTGAATTTCCTTTAATATTCCTAATATATGCATAGAAGGTCTTTGAATTTCCTTCTACTCTGCTAACCAAATTTGATTTATAATCAATATTGGCCCTCTTTATGGGTTTTTTTTATTTGGTTTGTTAATTTTCTATATTGATTTCTAGTTAAGTGATCTATTTGTTTTCCAGTGTTTATAAAGCTTATGTTTTTTATTTATCAGTAGCCTAATTTTGCGAGTCCACCACTGTGTTTTATTATTTCTCCCTGTATACTTATGTTTAATGGGAATATGTTCCAATACTTGCTTTTTTATTTTTGTATAGAATATATCCTAAATTTCATTTAAAGGTCTATCACCAAACTCATTTTTCCAGTCCCATTTAGAAAGATTTGTATTCATTTCAACAAAGTTTGCTTTAGCAAAATCATAGTTGGTAGTTTTTCCCCTATAAATTGGTACTGGTTCAGCCAATTTAAATTCCACCATAAAGTGGTCACTTGTTCCTAAAGTGACAGAAGTCTTACACTCACACATGATGTCACCCATATTTGACAAGACTACATCCAGCATATGTTCTCCCCTGGTTGGCTCTTCTACATGCTGGACTAGGCCTATTTGATCACACACAATTTGAAACTCCCTTTCAAAAGGTGTTTCTGCATGAGATCTTCCCCAATCTATTCCTGGTAGATTCAAGTCACCCAAAATTAATATCCTGTCTGTTGGATCTAAGGTCAACATATGATTCATCAAACTCATGTTGTATTGTGAGGTAGATGATGGGGCTTTATAAATTAAGCCCAAAATGATTTTTGGAGCTTGTGTCGGTAATATTTTAATCCATACTTGATCCTCCATATCCAAGGATGATACCATTAATTCAGATTTTATGCTTTCTATTACATACAGGGCCACACCTCCACCCTTCCTGGATTCTCTTGATCTCTTATATAAGGTATAGCCTTCAATATGCTGTCCCCAGTTGTCATTAGCATCCCACCATGTTTCCGTCACAGCAGCTATATGTATGTTTTTAGTTGCCAAGATATCTCTAAATGCCCCCATTTTATTTTTTAAGCTTCTAGCATTCACTAACAAGTAGTTCCAATACTCAAATTTATTTGATTTATTTTCCATTTTTTTGTTGTTCGGTGAATTTGTACTAACTAAACTCCCTTCCCCCCTTTCATTCAGTTTAAATTTATTTTTGTAGCTTCTTTGAATTCTCAGTTAAAAAGCATGTCCCTGCCCTCTGAAGATGCAATCCATCATAATTAAACAGACTTGGATTATTAAATACTCCTGAATTATCCAAAAACGCTGCCCCTTCTTTGCTGCACAAATCTCTTAACCATCTATTTAAAATATTTATTTTAGAAGTTTTAACTGAATGAAATCCAAACACCGGTAAGATACCTGAAATTATTACAGAACCCCCTTTTTGTTTAATTTTCCGTAGGGTAGTTTGAAAATCCAAGAAGATATCCTGTAAATTTCATTTTGAAATATCATTTATTCCTACATGTAGTAAAACCAAAGGATTTGTAGTGTTTTCCATAAGCCCATCCAAAAGTAAAACTATATCCTGGATCTTGACTCCTGGTAACATGCTCACCGTGGTCAGTTCGTTTCACCCTTTACATAGCATGGTGTCTAGACCCCTTATCAAGGAATCTCCTATAATCAACAAATCATTACTTGTTACCTCTGTTTCACTCTTTTCCTGGATTAATGTCTGCATATTTGGAACATAGGGATCATCAGTAATAGAATTTACAGGATCCAGATTTTGTAAGGGTAAAAACCTATTTTGTAATGTAATAGGTGCACTATTATATATTTGACCCCCTCTTTTCTTGATTTTAACTTTAGGTACATTTGCCCAACCTTCTGCTTCCTGTTCTACCTCTAAATTTATTTCTGGTTGGACTACACCATGAGTAGTATCCTTTCCTTGTGCTTTGTCACTTATTTTAATGACCATAGAATCTATAAATGATTCCAGGCTAACAATTTCCTCATTCTCAGATTTAGTTCCCAATAATCGTGTAATTTCCTCTTTCAGCATTTCCACTTGTTTACATTTATCGCATACAAATATATTTGTCTGTATACCTTCGATGTACATATGGCACTCAGCACACCTTTTAAATTGGCCTTCCATATTTCTTTATTTATAGATAAACTTAGTGAATAGGCTATCCACTTACATGCAAGTGTGTGTCCCAACACCCAGCTGTCCAGCAGACACAGCAGACATGCACGGCCAGCGTCTCTGCATGCGTCTCCATGCGGCCCACACACGCTCACCCCGCTTGCTATAGCGGGTTTTTATAATGTACAATTCCCCTCAAGTGATGATGTGCATCTTCAAAGAAGTACTTGCTCCTGCTAGTTAACTAATTAAGTGTATTGTAATACACACACAAGCCCCACTCATGCGTAGGGTCTTGTGGTGACAGAAAGTCCCAAACATTAATGAATGTCTGTAAGAAGAAACGTTTGTTTTTCCAGCCCAAAAACACATAGCCCAACTCAGAACTGCTGTAGGAAACTGAGCACTACTTAATGCAGTGTTAACTCTCACCCCGCTCACTATAGTGGGTTTTTATAATGTGCAATTCCCCTCAAGTGATGACGTGCGTTTTCAAAGAAGTACTCACTCCTGCTAGTTAACTAATTAAGTGTATTGTAATGCACACACAAGCCCCACTCATGCATAGGGTCTTGTGGTGACAGAAAGTCCCAAACAAATATGAATGTCTCTAAGAAGAAACGTTTGTTTTTCCAGCCCAAAAACACATAGCCCAACTCAGAACTGCTGTAGAAAACTGAGCACTACTTAATGCAGTGTTAACTCAACCTGAGACACTCTTCACACAATATGAGTGTCTCATGCACAGTGGAAAGGAGTGCCTCTTGATTTGTCTTGAGCACTCCCTCAGTCTATAATGCCATAACGGCACTGTACATATATAGCACTTTATGGACCCACTACCCAGACGTGTTATAAACCCAGAAAAAGAAAACTGAAAATTTACAAATAAAGTAAAAAGTAATAAACTGCAACAGCTGTAACATTATGTTTATGAAATTATAGGCTAAAATAGTTACAAACAACCTACAGGCCCTGCACACAGCTTCTCTGGTGCGAGTATTCCCTATTGACTGGAGGATTTAGATTCCTGAGGGACTTTGGGAACACAAGTTTCTTTTATGTACTGTAGAGGAGCTGACTTTGATAAGATGGTCAACAGAGTTAAGCTAGCCCTGACAAAAAGAAATACAGGTGAGGGCATACAGGCAAAGTGGGCAAGCATTAAGGATGCAATACTTGAAGCAACATCCCATTGTGTTAGAGAGAAAAACCAAGGGGAAGAGTACACAATGGGGGGTGAGATACTAACAACAACAAAAATGGAAAGGAACCTGGGGGTAGTCATATCAGATGACCTAAAGGTGGGCAAGCAATGTGAGAGGGCAGCAAGGAGGGCTGGGGGATACTGCGATGCATAGCGAGAGGCATCACCAGTAGAAAACAGGAAGTTATTATCCCTCTGTACAGACAGCTGGTGAGACCCCATCTGGAGTACTGTGTGCAGTTCTGGAGACCCAATCTCCATAAAGACATAGACAGGATGGAAGCTGTCCAGAGGAGGCAACTAAAATGGTGAAGGGTCTGCACGGAAGACATATGAAGAGAGATGAAAGGAGCTTAATATGTATAGCCTCAGGAAAGGAGGGAGGGGAGACATGATAGAAACATTCAAGTACCTCAAGGAATCAACAAAGTCCAAGAGGGTAGCATCTTTCAAAAAGAGGTGTGCAAGAACAAGAGGGCACAATTTGAAGATGGGGGAAGCTCAGAGGTAATTTAAGAAGTATTTTTCACAGAGAGGGTTGTGGATGCATGGAACAGCCTTCTGGAGGAGGTTGTGGAGTTAAAATCAGTGGTGGAATTCAAGCATGCATGGGACAGTCATAAGGCAATTCTAGGGGGTTGGGGTAGGAAGAAGTAGGCTGCTGGTTAACTAGGATCTGCAGCTTATCCAGTAGGTAGGGAAATGGGCAGACTGGGTGGGCCAAGTGGTCCTTATCTGCCATCAAATTCTATGATTCTATGTTTAAAAGGAAGTGCAAAAGAAGAAGGAAACCACTTTGGTTCTCAAAAACAGTAGCAGAAAAGGTCAGAGCCAAAAGGCTGGCCTTCAGGAAATATAGGGGAATGCAGTGGCATGAAGATAAGGAGGCATACCAAACTTCTCTAAGGGAAGCAGGGAAAGCAATAAGGCAGGCAAAGGCCCAAACCAAGGAAACACTAGCACAAACAGTAAAAGAAGGTGACAAGGCTTTCTATAGATACATTAGTGAAAGGAGAAAGTCCAGAGGGGGTTTTGCTAAGATCAAAGGAGATAAGGGGGCGTATGAGGAGGAGGACCATGTAAAAGCATCTATCCTAAATAGATACTTCTGCTCAATTTTTACTGAAGAGAAAGTAGGACAGGGCCCATAGCTCAGCACCATGGACACAGGGAAGGGGAGGCAGGTATGCATTAGTCCCTTCACAAAAGAAAGGGTCCTACAAGAGCTCAATAAGCTCAGGGTGGACAAGGCAATGGGTCCTGATGGCATACATCCCAGGGTACTAAAGGAGCGAAGGGTGGAACTAGCAGAGCCATTATCAGAACTGTTTAGTAAGTTTCTGAACACAGTAGAGGTCCCAGAAGACTGGAGAAGTGCTCATGTGATCCCGCTCCACAAGAGTGGTAGCAGGGAGGAGGTGGGGAACTACAGACCAGTCAGTCTTACCTCAGTAGTGGGCAAGATTATGGAGGCAATCGTTAAGGAAAGGATAGTGCAACACCTGGAATCCATAGGAGCACAGGATCCAAGACAGCGTGGGTTTACAAAAAGAAGGTCCTGTCAAACTAATCTCAGATTTCTTTGACTGGGTAACCAGAATGGTGGACCAAGGGGGAGCAGTTGATGCCACCTACCTTGACTTGAGCAAAGTTTTCCACATAGAAGATTGATTAATAAGCTGGGTAGGCTCAGGGTGGGTCAGAAGTTGGTCAACTGGGTGACAAACTGGTTGACAGACAGAAAACAGAGAGTGGTGGTTAATGGTATACAGTCAGAAGAGATGCAAGTCACAAGTGGGGTACCTCAGGGATCAGTCCTGGGGCCAGTCCTCCTCAATATCTTCATCAGTGACACTACAGATGGACTGGGGCATAAGGTTTGTCTGTTTGCAGATGACACGAAGATCTGCAACAGAGTAGATGATCCAGATGGGGTGGGCAGAATGAGAAGAGATCTGGATAAACTGGCAAAATGGTCAGAAGAGTGGCAACTGGGGTTTAATGCAAAGAAGCGCAAGATCATGCACATAGGGAAGAAAAATCCTGAAGCCACCTATAGGCGGGGAAGGGAGTTGCTGGCAGTGACAAGGGAAGAAACAGACTTGGGCATCATCATCACTGATGACCTGAAATCACCCAAGCAGACTACTAAAGCAGTAGGTAAGGCTAGGGGGATGTTGGGGTGTATTAGTAGGGGTATCACAAGTCATAAGAGGAAGGTAATAATCCCTCTTTACAAGACACAAGTTAGGCCCCATCTGGAGTATTGCGTGCAGTACTGGAGGCCACACCTTGACAAGGACATTAACCAAACTGAGGCAGTACAGAGAAGGGCAACCAAAATGGTGCAGGGACTGCATCAGAAAACATATGAGGACAGATTAACAGAACTCAACATGTATACCCTACAGCAAAGGAGGGAGAGAGGTGATAGCATGTTGCTAGCCTTGCTTGTAGAGCAGAAAGCAGCTAACTAAAAGAAGCTACATTTTCTTCTTAATTTAAAATGTATATCTCAGCAGGAGTCAGTGTCTGTTAAGACTAAGTAGACAGATAACTTTATTAGAAGTAGAAGGGGACTTATTTAGGGTTAAAAAAAGAAAGAAAAGAAAAGAAAGAAAGTGAGTGTGTATTCTGTGCCGTGAAGGGTACTGTATCAGCTGACTTTGCAAAACCAGTAGGAGGAAAGAGAGCTTACCTGGGGGTGTGGTTTAGACACTATAAAAGCAGGTGAGTCAAATTACAACTTTCCGGTGCTAGCCTTGCTTGTAGAGCAGAAAGCAGCTAACTAAAAGAAGCTACATTTTCTTCTTAATTTAAAATGTATATCTCAGCAGGAGTCAGTGTCTGTTAAGATTAAGTAGACAGATAACTTTATTAGAAGTAGAAGGGGACTTATTTAGGGTTGAAAAAAAGGAAAAAGAAAGAAGGTCAGTGTGTATTCTGTGCAGTGAAGGGTACTGTATCAGCTGACTTTGCAAAACCAGTAGGAGGAAAGAGAGCTTACCTGGGGGTGTGGTTTAGACACTATAAAAGCAGGTGAGTCAAATTACAACTTTCGGTGCTAGCCTTGCTTGTAGAGCAGAAAGCAGCTAACTAAAATAAGCTACATTTCCTTCTTAACTTAAAACGTATATCTCAGCAGGAGTCAGTGTCGGTTAAGATTAAGTAGACATATAACTTTATTAGAAGTAGAAGGGGACTTATTTAGGGTTAAAAAAAAGAAAGAAGGTCAGTGTGTATTCTGTGCAGTGAAGAGTACTGTATCAGCTGACTTTGCTAAACCAGTAGGAGGAAAGAGAGCTTACCTGGGGGTGTGGTTTAGACACTATAACAAGCAGGTGAGTCAAATTACAACTTCCTGTTGCTAGCTTTTTTTCTTACTAATTGCCCTCCATTCCACCCCATGCCAGTTCTACTTTTATAGCCACTGGATTTGACTGTCAACAGGAACTTCCTGTTTGGCAGTAGGAAGGAAAGGATCATAGAGAAACATTGGTTTTGTCAACCCTAAAGTAGAAAAAGTAGCTCACTCTCCCCCCCAGCTGCTGGTGGTCTGATATTGAGCAAGGAAGAAGGAGGCTACTGAAGAAGATAGGAAGTTGCTGTCCCAGAACAGGAAGGGTGAGAGTTGTAAGGAGAGGAGAGAGTAATCATCCAGAGAAATAGTAGAGGGGACACAAACTAAGACATGATAGGAGTGGTGCAGTGCAATGGCTGTGGGGCGGCAGTGTTCCATGAGACATTCTGGAGGCTGCGATGCTGCCCTATTTGCAGGCACCTCTCTGGTCTGAGAGAGGAGGTTGCCCATCTCCAGGCTGACCTGGCTAGGATTCATGAAACCTCCTCCCCCACCCAGGGACCACCAGGGCCAATGCCACTACCTCAGAGGTTGCCAAGAAAGAGGAGAGGCTGGACCAGGGTGGGCTCAAGGAGGGAGAGGGTGGTGGAACAGAGTTGCATCCCTCCAGCTGTACCTCTCCACAATTCATTCGCTCTTCTAGTGGATAGTTGTTCCTCTATGGAGGAACCTGCAGTGGAGACCAAGGAGGATGCTGGGAACCTTCACAAAGGAGACCCAAGGAGGGTGGCATGGGACCCCACAGGGGAAGAAAACAACTCCTGGTGGAGGACTCAATCATTAGGGGGTAGAAATGGGGGAGGAAGGGGAGATGGAGGTAAGGTGCCTTCCTGGTGCCACGGCTTGGAGGGACAGGAAGCGAATCCTCAGGATCGTGGGAGGAGCTGCATGAGGGAGGGAGCTGGATGTCATTGTCCACCTAGGGACAAATGACCTGGCTAGGAATGGGATCAGAGCAGTGCAAGAGGAGTTTGTAGAGTTGGGAAGGGGCCTTAGACAAGTAGTGCATACGGTAACCTTCTCGGAGGTGCTGCCTGTCTATGGCAAGGGTGATGCTAGGGCACTTCTCACCAAGGAATTCAATGAGTGGTTGAAAAACTGGTGTGGAGCTCAGGGTTTTGGCTTCATTGTGGACTGGGGAGCCACCTGGAGGGATGCAGACCTATACTGGTGCGATGGTCTGCATCTGTCCAGGGGAACCAGGATCCTAGGTGAGAGGTTTAAATGCTTCATTGGCAAGCATTTAAACTAGCTAAGGGGGGAGGCACTGAAAGAAGCAGGAAATCTGAGCCTCCCCACAAAACATGGTGATTAGTGGGGTAAACACCAAGGTACAGAAGTTATTAGGAGCAGAACAGATTTAAATGTAAAAAGGCAAAGGCAGTAAGGACAGAAATGGGGCTAAAAGGGTAAGGCTATCTCAAAAGTGGAGGGTGATGAGTACCAATGCCCATAGTCTGTGTAACAAGCTTCCTGAACTAGTGGCCTTGATGGAAGAGGGTTGCCTGGATATTGTGGCAGTCACAGAAACATGGTACACAGAGAACCATGACTGGGATGTCAACATACCAGGATACACAATCTACAGGAGGGACAGGGAGGGTAAAAGAGGAGGAGGAGCAGCTCTCTATGTAAAGGAAAGGATCAAAGCAACAGAACTAAAGAGTAAACAGGGAACAGATGAGGCACTTTGGGTCACCCTGGAGACGGAAATGGCACCACAATCTGGGGGTTGTATACAGACCCCCATCTCAGGGGGAGGGAATGGACAAGGAAATGATAGAAGGCTTTCTTAGAATGGCAGAAAAAGGGAGATATTGTTGATGGGGGACCTGAATATGCCAGATGTTAACTGGAGCACCTTTGCTGCAGGCACATCCAAGAGCAGGGTCATTCTTGATGCCCTACAGGGGGCATGCCTCAGACAGCTAGTATCGGAACCCACTCGGGAAGGAGCAATCTTAGACCTGGTACTTTCAAATGGGGATGGAGAAAGAATCTCAGATTTAGAAGTGGGTAGCCATCTGGGAACAAGCGACCACCAAACAGTGTGGTTCAAGATAAACACAGCCATACAATCAAGCCATACAAAAGCAAAGTACTAGACTTTAGGAGGGCTGACTTTGGGAAAATGAGAGGTGCCTCAGAAAGCACTAGCAAACAGGCAAGAAGGAGGGTGGAGGAACAATGGGGAGTGATCAAAACAGCCATCACAGAGGCAACAAGCTTTGTGTAAAGCAAATCAATAAAACACAACAAGAAAAAACTGCTATGGTTCACAAAGAGGTGGCAGGGAAGGTTAAGGAGAAAAGGACAGCATTCAGGAAATATAAGGAACACAGAAGGAGCAGGACAGAGAACTTTATCAGTTAAAGCAGAAAGAGGCGTGAAAGGCAGTCAGAATAGCAAAGGTCCAAACCGAGAAAGGATAGCCAATTCTGTTAAGAAGGGGGATAAGACCTTTATAGGTACATTAGGGAGCGAAGAAAGACCAAAGGAGGGATACTGAAGCTTAATAAAGGGAGGAATGTGGGTGAGGGTGACAGTGAAAAGCAGGGATACTGAATGAATATTTCTGCTCAGTATTCACAAAGAAAGAGGAGGGAGTTGCCTAAACCAAACAAGAGAAACACTCTGAAGACAGGGGTTGATACCAGTCCATTTACAGAAGAAAGGGTTCTGAAAGAACTAATAAAATTGAAGGTAGACAAAGCAATGGGGCCTGATGGGATTCACTCAAGAATTCTAAAAGAACTAAGGGTAGAACTAGTGACATCGCTGACTACTCTCTAACAAATCATGGGAGGGTGGGGTGGTACCCGAGGACTGGAGGAGGGCAGATGTGATTCCTCTTAACAAAAGTGGGAGCAGGACAGAGGCAGGAAACTACAGACCAGTTAGTTTGACCTCAGTGGTAGGGAAAATGATGGAATCACTTCTGAAGGAAAGAATTGTTGAGTACCTAGAGGCCAGTGGGGCACAGGACCCAAGGCAGCATGGATTCATGATGGGAAGGTCATGTCAGACGAATCTAATAGATTTCTTTGACTGGGTGACCAAAGTAGTAGACCAGGGAGGGGGCTGTGGACATGGCCTACCTAGATTTTAGCAAGGCATTTGATACAGTCAGGCACAAAAGATTAATACACAAGATAGCCAGCCTTGGAATGGGTCCCAAGGTGGTAGCCTGGATACAAAATTGGCTAGACAACAGGACGCAAAGGGTAGTAGTAAATGGAGTACACAGTGAAGAAAGGAGGGTTACTAGCGGGGTACAGCAGGGTTCAGTACTGGGACCGGTCCTTTTTAATGTCTTTATAAGTGACATTGCAGAGGGAACTGGAAGGAAAAGTATGTCTCTTTGCAGATGACAAAGATCTGCAATGGGTTGATACACAAGATGGAGTGGAAAGGATGAGAAGGGACTTGGCAAGGTTGGAGGAATGGTCAAATGTATGGCAGCTCAGATTCAATGCAAAGAAGTGCAAGGTAATGCACATGGGAAACAAAAACCCAAGGGAAGTGTACACAATGGGGGGTGAGATACCGACAACAGTAAAAATAGAAAGGGACCTGGGGGTAATTATATCAGATGACCTAAATGTGGGCAAGCAATGTGAGAATGCAGTAAGGAAGGCTGGGGGGATACTGGGATGCATAGGAAGAGGCATCAATAGTAGAAAACAGGAAGTTGTTATCCCTCTGTACAGACAGTTGGTGAGACCCCATCTGGAGTACTGTGTGCAGTTCTGGAGACCTCATCTCCGCAAAGACAGACAGAGTGGAGGCTGTTCAGAGGAGGGCAACCAAAATGGTGCAGGGTCTGTACCAGAAGACATACAAAGAAAGACTAAAGGAGCTTAATATGTATACTCTTGAGGAAAGAAGGGAGAGAGGGGACATGATAGAAACTTTCAAGTACCTCAAGGGAATTAAAGTCCAAGAGGGTAGCATCTTCCAGAAAAAGAGATGTGCAAGAACAAGGGGGCACAATTTGAAGATAGAGGGGGGACGGCTCAGGGGTAATGTGAGGAAGTATTTTTTCACAGAGAGGGTTGTGGATGCATGGAACAGCCTCCCTGAGGAGGTTGTGGAGTCAAGAACAGTGGGGGACTTCAAGAATGCATGGGACAGGCATAAGGCAGTCCTAGGGGTGGGTAAGAGGAAGTAAGCTGTTGGTTAACTAGGATCTGCAGCTTATCTGTTAGGTAGGAAAATGGGCAGACTAGGTGGGCCAAGCGGTCCTTATCTGCCATCAAATTCTATGTTTCTATGATTGAAACATTCAAACACCTTAAGGGCATTAACAAGGTGAAAGAGTCTAACATGTTTCAATATAAGAAAAATAGCAGGACAAGAGGACACAGTATGATATTAAAGGGAGGCCGATTAAGGGGTAATGTGAGGCAGTTCTTTTTCACAGAAAGGGTGGTGGATGCATGGAATGGCCTACCTCAGGAAGTGGTGGATATGAATACAGTGCAGGGCTTCAAACAGGCATGGGATAGGCATAAGGGAGCAATACAGATGAGTATGAATAGATAGGACATCGACAGAGCAAAGGCCGATGGCACATTTATAAGGTAGAAAAAGAAACAGGCAGACTGGATGGGCCTTGCGGTCCTTATCTGTCATCAACTTCTATGTTTCTATGTAAATGGGACACTGCATGGCAGGGTGCTTTAGAAAAGAATGGGGCAGTGCATGTGGGGTGGTAGGAGATCAGAGTGCCATGAGACCACCCTCTGACTAAGGCTTGTTTTTTCTTAAAGCACTGGGTGCATCTCTGCTAGTGTTGCTGAGTGGCATGGAACAGTGCATGTCAGGGGTGGGAGCATCAAGATGGGCTCAGACAATGTCTGAAGGGACCTACATGAATGAGGATATGATTCCACTATCTCAAAAGGAAAGGAAATTGTTTGCAAAAAATGTTGTTATTGCACCAGTTAGGGTAATTAATACCAAAAAAGTAGGGAAACATGATGTTAGGGTTTCCAACCCTAACTCCCCATCCCAACCCCCAAGCAGCAAATGGAAAAAATGTTAGGGTTTTGGGTCTCCAGAGTCTTGGCAAATCAATGGTGGGGTCTTTCTTGGGGTTGTCAGTCCTAATGCCCACCCCATTCCCTGAGCAAGCAACATCACACATGATGTCCTTTCTTCATTCAGGACCCACAGGGCCACTATGTGAAGAAAACTATAAAAATTGTGTTGGCAACATGTGGCGAGACATACTTCTCTACCTTTAAAGAGTGTATTACTATGAAGCACTGGTTTGGAGCTATACCTTGTGCTTTGAACTGGAGACAGTGGCTGAAGGGAGAGCACTAGGATTGACAACCCCAAGGAAGAGCCTATGTAGATAGCAAGGAGAGGGGAGCTGGATGTCACTGTCCACATGGGGACAAATGACCTGGCAAGGGATGAGGTAAGGATGGGACACGTACAGGAGGAGTTTAGAAGGTTGTGGAGGGGCCTTAGGCAAGCAACAACCTCCAAGTCCTTCTCGGAGGTACTGCCTGTCCACAGCAATGGGGAGGCTAGGACACTAACATACTAACCTACTAAAAACACCAGCATAGAAGGCCTCATGATCTATCAAGTCTGCTCAAGCCCCAACACCATGATTGGGTTCCGTAGCCATCATCCAGGTTCCTTTCATGCATACCCACCCCTCCTTTCCCACCCCCTATCCCTCCCCCTCCTGGGCAAACCCTCGTCTGCTTCACCCCCCACCTATACCTGTCCCATCCTCTCTTAAACCCTTCCACCATAGCTACCTGTACCATCTCCCTGGGCAGCTCATTCCATGGTTCCACCACTATCTCGGTGAAGTACCTCCTCCTCCTTTTCCCCCAAGCTTTCCCCCTCAATCTTCCAGCTGTGACCTCTGGTGACCCCTTCCTTCTTCAGCTGAATGATCTTATCATGGTTTAGCTTATTTAGTCCCTTGAGGTACTTGAAGACCTCAATCATATCCCCGTCCCTCCTTTCCTCCAGCAAGAACAGGTTGAGCTCCTCCAGCCTCTCTGTGTATGTCCTGTCCCCCAAACCCCAAATCATTTGGGTTGCCCTCCTCTGACCCCTCTCCAGTAGCTGGATGTCCCTCCTCAGGTGCAGCCGCCAGAACTGCACACAGTACTCAAGACGAGGTCTAACTAGGCCATTGTACAGTAGCAAAATCACCTCCCTGTTCCTCGAGGTAATCCCCCTGGCGATGCAGCCCAGCATCCTATTTGTCCTGACCGAGGCCCTGCTGCACTGCTCTGAAATGTTCATGTTGACATCTACCTGTACTCATAGATCTTTTTCCCCTGCTGAAGCCTGCGACACATCCCCTCCCATGGTGTACTCATATTTGGGGTTCCCTTATCCTAGATGTAGCACCCTGCACTCGGAGGAGTTAAATTTCAACCCCCAGGTGCACGACCACCTTTTCAGAGTATCCAGGTCCCCTTGCAGGGTCAACCTCCCCTCTTCTCCTTCCACCACCGCCCCCAGCTTGGAGTCATCTGCAAAGAGACTCATCTCACACCCAATATCTTCCCTGTTATCAGAGATGAAGACATTAAACAGGAGAGGCCCCAGAACAGATCCCTGTGGGACCCCACTAATGACTTCCCTAGGAGACGAGACCTCCTCCCACCACTACCCAGCTGGGTGCACTCAGAAAGCCAATTTCCAATCCGCCTAACCTCAGTGGTCCAACCCCCATCCCCCTCAGCTTCACCAGTAGGCCCATGTGAGGGACCGAATCAAACACTTTTCTGAAGTTGAAGAATAGTACATCCACTGGTCTCTCCTGATTGAGTGCTGATGTTACCCACTCGTAGAACTCTACAAGATTTGTCTGACATGATCTACCTGGCACAAACCCATGCTGCCGGTCATCCAAGTATCCCTTTTCTTCCAGAAAACCCCCAGGCTTCCCTTAAATATGCCTTCCATTATTTTCCCCACCACCGACATCAGACTAATGGGTCTATAGTTCCCTGGTTTCTCCCTCGAACCCCCTTTATGGATGAGTTCAACGTGTGCCTGCCTCCAGTCCCAGGGTACCCTCC
The DNA here is from genome assembly GCA_016271365.2 of Neoceratodus forsteri. Taxonomy (NCBI): domain Eukaryota; kingdom Metazoa; phylum Chordata; order Ceratodontiformes; family Ceratodontidae; genus Neoceratodus; species Neoceratodus forsteri. The sequence continues at coordinate 730,276,144 of CM057456.1, read as the reverse complement.
CTAACTGCAGTGACATGTTAAAAAGGTCTGCCAGTGGTGCAGCCAAAACATCAGCCAACTCCCACAGTACCCTGGGGTGGATAGCATCAGGACCCAGAGATTTATCCTTTTTTAGGGACTTGAGAGCTTCCCACACCCTTCCGATAGGAATGTCAGCATCCGTCCCTCCTTCCCCATGGCAGATCCAGCCCAATACCCCCCAATATCATCCCCCCAGCGACCTGTTTGCCAGCAGGTACCTTATCAACCAGGTCTGCATCAGGTATCCTAACACTCAGGTCTGCTGTCCCATCTGCTCCCCATAACCCCTTATTTGAAAGTTTCCCAGCATCCTCCTTAGTGAATACCGAGGCAAAGTACTCATTGAGTACCTCAGCCTGTTCACCAGCATCTTCCATCCACCCTTCCCCTGTCCTCAACCTTTTGAGCTGACCCCTGGCTCTTCTCTTCTCACCAACATACCTAAAGAACCCTTTTTTCCTACACCTTATCCCCTGGGTCAGCCTCTGCTCTTTTCTAGCCTTTGCTCCCCTCACTACTCTTGTAACCTGCCTGACTGCAAGATGATAGTTATCCTCATCCAATGCCCCTCACGATCTTTTGTACATATTGTAGGCAGCCTTCTTCTCCCTCACTGCTTCCTGTACCTCCTTGGTCCACCAGCATGGTTTTTGAGGCCTACCACTCTTACATCTCACTCTCATGCAGGACCTGGTAGCCTCCTGTAGCCCCCATTTGATGATCCCCCACCTACTCTCTTCATCCATATCTGGTTTTATCCCTCCCAAATGCCCCTTGAAAACTTCCCCCATTCTCCCAAAATCTGACCCCTGAAATCAACTATCTCTGTCTTTGTATGATTCCCCCTTCCCCCAGGTCAAGCAGAAACCAGACCGTGCCATGGTCACTCCCAGCCAGGGGTCCTCCACAACTAGGTCCCTCACCAGGTTCCTGTCTGCTAGAACCACATCCAGGATACAACCCTCCCTCATTGGTACCCTTACCTGCTGATTAAGGAATGTGTCCTGGAAGCCATCCAGTGATCTTTGCTCCCTATTCACGGTGGACGTCATAGTTTTCCGGTCAGTAGCCAGTATATTAAGGTGCTCCATCAACACCACCCCTCCCCCTCCTGCCTACATTCACTCTTAATGTTAGTCAGCAGGCCATCCTCCAGATCCTCAGCCAGCTCTGGGGGTCTATAAACCCCCCCTTCTTAATCTTCCTTCCCCCTGGGGTTTGCAAGGAGACACAAAAGGGCTCCATGTTGCCCATAGTTTCCTCTTTTTTAATAATCCTGATGTTCTCCCTAATGAACATTGCTACCCCTCCTCCCCTGCCCTCCATTCTAGCCTTCCTAAGCACAATGTACCCTTTCACATTTAGATCCCAGTCATGTGCAGGGGTGGCCCAGGTTTCAGTGACCACTGCCACATCCACCTCCCCTTCCACCAGCATGGCCTGGAACTCTGGCATCTTACTTCCCAGGCTCCTGGCATTTATTAGCACCACTCTCCAACCCTTGTCCCTATCCCCTTTACCCTATCCTCCCCAAAGTAAACATACGGCCTCCCTCCAGCCTCCCTCAAGGCCCCATCTGGCCCTTCTTTTTGGGGTCAAAGGCTAGCCCTACCCCCTACAGATATGGTAGGTTCAGTCCCATCTCACTCCTCTCCCCTTCACAAGTTTAAACCCCACCTAATCTGAATATACTCTACCATTCTCTGTTTTAGAACATCCTTCTCTGCCAGATTTAGATGAAGCCTATCCCTAACATACAGCCCCTTGTCCTCCCAGACTTCTCCCCAAGTCCCCCAACACCCCAATCCCATGTGCTTCACCCCACTGCCTGAGCCATTCGTTTATCTCCCTGATCTTCTGGTTGTTCTCCATGGTGACCCTTGGTACTGGCAGGATTTCTGAGAAGGTTGTCTTGCAGCCATTGTCCTGACAAATACTAACCAGTTCATGGAACCTTGCCTGAATTTATAGCACACTATTTCCTTCGATATCATTTGTGCCCAGGTGCACCAAGAAGTCAGGTGAACCCAACACTCCTTCGCCAGCCCATACACCATGAACTTAACCCTATGTACAGTCAGTACAGACACACTCACCACATTAACTAGGCTGGATTCTCCTTCAGTCTGCCCCACAATGGATACCCTGGATCATAGAATCCCCCAGCAGGAGTACCTTTGTTCCCTTGACCTTTGGGCCACCTCCTTTTTGAGCCCCCACTCAAGCACCTGCTGCTCCTCCTTCCCCGAGCCCGCTTCCCACGGTCTGTCCTCCCTGCCCTCTACTAAAGAACCCCTTGCAGGCCTGCCCCTCTTGTCACACCTTTTATTATTGATTTCCCCCAGCTCCCCCCAGGTCAGCCTTCTTGCATCTCCCTACCCCAGCCAAGCCTTCCACTCCAACCTCCCCCCTTCCATCCACTACCTCCCCGGTTCCCTCCCCCAAACCGGCACTCCTAATGTCATCCCCCCATCTGTCCCCTTATCCCCCTCCATGGACTCATGTAGGGCTCCAAGACCATTTGACCCAATTCTGGTAGGATCCTCCACCCTCAAAGGATGTCCCTCTCTGGCCTCAGCTTTCCTTTTCTTTGCTTTGAGAGAGCTCATGTCCCCTACACCCTCCATTTTCAGATTTCCCTCCTCCCCCCTTCTGACAATAGACTTGCCCCCTCTCCTGCTGTCTTGTCTATCTGAAAGACCGGTCCCCCCACACTCCAATTTTCTATGTCTCTCCCCTCACCCTCCTTCTTGGCTCCCCCTGCCCCTCCTTCCTCACCTAGTATTTCAAATTTGTTGTAGCACTCAAGGCTAGCCTCCTCTTTTTTATTTTGACCAGGCCACCCCTATCAGTTTTCTTCTCCAATGTGCTCTCCTCCAAGCCTTATCTGGTCCCCCTCTACTCTTAACCAACTGCCAGCTTTTATGTTGCTCCTCGTTATCTCTTCCCCCACCCAGGGGCCCTCCCCCCTTTTCCTCATGCCTCCTCTCCCTTCTCCTATCTCCTCTGGCTGTGCCCCTGGTACTGGGATCAGTTTCAGGCCCTTCTTGCTTTGCCCTGACCCACCCTTCCAACCCCCTTTCCCTTCCCCTGCCATGATAACTACTATCCTCACTTGCCCTACCCCCTAGGTCCCTCCCTAAACTCCAAACTCCTCCTTCAGGCTAGCCAGCTGGCTACGCACTATACACCCCCATCCTCCAAGCCCAGTCCAGGATCATGGCTGACCCACACCCTGTGCACCCCACCACCTTCCCAAAGATGCCAACCCTAGTGACATGCGGCACCTGCCCCATTCTATCCCTCATCCTAGTTTCTGCAGTGTAATATGAGAAAAAATATCCCACAGTAAGCAATTTGCACTGTAATTTGTGCTAAAAATGTCCCTCAGTAAGCAAATTGACCCAGTAATTTTGGCTTAAGAATATCCCCCAGTAGGATAAGGTAATACAATGAATAAAATCCCTCAGTAAGCAATTTGCACAAAATTTTGTAGACTTAGATACAATGGCTGAAACAACGCACATTTTAAACATACCCCCAGTAGGATAAGGTAATTCAATGAAGAAAAACCCTCAGTAAGCAAGTTGCACTAAATTTTGTAGACATAGATACTATGACTGAAGCTTCTCGAGTAGACCCCCTACATATCACTAAGTAAGCCATTTGCAATATACAATTAATTAAAAAATATCACACAGTATGATAAAGCATTTTGCAGACTTAGGAAAATTGTCTGCATAACTCAAGTCTCCCCCTACACCCACATGAGTATCAGTTCCCCCGGTTGTGTTAGAATATCACAGAAGTCCTCCTCTTTCCAGATTAAGCTTCTTTGTTTCTTTCTCCCTCCCCAGTCAGAATGCTAGGGTGGAGCCCAAGATGACCATTTATTAATGGAGTGGGAAGGGGATGGGTGGGTGGGTAAAAGTTCTCCTGCTGCTACTGCTGGTAGCTCCAGAAGTCCCTGTACTGTGGGGGGGGTCCCAGCACAGACTCCACAACCTCCTACCACTGTCACCACAACTCCTGGACAGCAATGAGCTGGCAGGGCTCAGTTCAACAATTGAAATTCTGGTGCCTCCTCCTCCTCCTCTCTCCCCAATGATTTGCTCTCCTCCTGGCTTTTAGCACCTGCACTTTGTTTCGGCCCACAATTCTGGTGCTGCTGGTTACTCCCGAAGTCCCTGTACTGTGGGGGAGGGGTGGTCCCAGCGTGGAGTTCACAACCTCCTACCCCGTTCGCCGCAACTCCCAGACAGTAATGAGCCGGCAGGGCTCAGTTCAACAATTTTAAGACTGGTACCTCCTCCTCTCTCCCCAACAATTTGCTCTCCTTCTGGCTTTTAGCACCTGCACTTTGTTTCGGCCCACAATTCTGCTGCTGCTAGTCATTCCTGAATTCCCTGTACTGCAGGGGAGGGGGTGGTCCCAGCATGGACTCCACAACCTCCAACCCCCATTTCCACAACTCCCGGACAGCCTGTCAACAAATTCAGTCAACAAAATCATCAACAAATGCAATGCATGGTTGAAGGAATGGTGTGGGGAGGAGGAGAATGGTGCAGGAAGGAGGGGTCTGGCTTCATGGGGACTGGGGCATCACCTGGGGGGATGTGAGCCTGTATAAGGGAGATGGACTGCATCCATCCAGGGAGGGGACCAAGATCCTTAGTGAACAGTTTAAATGCTTCATCAGCAAGAATTTAAACTAGCCAATGGGGGGGGTGAAGGGTGGAAGGGAGGTAGAATCTGCCCCCTCCAAGATTATAAAATCACCAATGGGAGTCCAAAGGGAGGAAAAACAACAAAATACTGTACACACTAAAATATGAAGTCATGGAGCTGGAATAAATGATTACTGCTAAAAAGGATATTGGACAAAGTCAGGGCCCTGTGTTTTCTGCGATTCTGTGGTTGCAGCAGTGGCCGCAGAAATCAGGGCTGACCGTGGAAATCAGTGCTTGCCACAGAAATCTGGAAAACCAGCCACAAAGTCACAGAAATGCTAGCTGTGCTATGCGATCACAGAAGGCAAAGGCATAGCTACTGATATGTTAAGTACGCCATGGCATACATGCTGATTAGAAGGGGTGGCAAACTGATGCCATCCACTACAAAGCTGAAAGGCTAATGGCCACATGGCATTTTGACTTGTGCTGGCTCTTGTTACATAACTTCGTCCAGCCAGTATTGGGGGGGGGGGACTGATGCAAGAGTGGCAGAGCTTGATTAGGTCCATGGCAGTTATGATTTGCTGCTGTGTAAGTGTAGGTGGGGCTAGCTCAGCCATGTTAATTTTTCATTGTGAGGCTGCTCGCGGTGCACACTGAATCCTTGGAAGATGAAGTTGGAAGGAAGAACTGGAAGGTGAGCAGTGATCAAGAAGTGAGAAGATTCAGTGGTGCCATGGAGGTGGAATCGACCTCAGTGTGGTGTCAGGTATCAGAGGAAGAGGAGCTAAGTGCAAAAATATGAGGCTGAGAGCAGACTGAGCAGAGGACTTGGTCCCCACTAGTGGACATCGATCACAGTTTTGATTTGTAGGCAGCAGATCTGTACCTGCAAGTGTGAGAGTAATTTCTTGGAAGATTTGAACCTGCAGCCTAAGTGGTGGCATCAAGCTCAATTCTTAAGGAGGGTCAAGTTGCCCAGCTGTAGCAGAGTAGGGGACCAGGTTATACTGGAACTGGAGCAAGCAGGTATGGAAAAAAATCAGAATTGAGTTTGATTATTGCTAGACACAAGTGAAATGAGGGTCACTGACTGAAGAACACCACAAACCCCTGAGTTGCGAGAAGATAACATGCTGACCAATGTTATTCCAGCTTAAGAATGACTTGCTTGCATTTTTTAGTTTGTTCAACACAAAAAAAAACAGGAGTCAACAAATCCTATTGACACTGCAAGTTACACCCTACTTCACTGTTATAGGAAGACAATCCCCCAACACACAGATTTGTACACTGCACTCAACATGCTTGTTGCCAGGCAGTTGGGGTATTCTAGTTTAAAACAAACATTTGTCAATGCCGAATGTTGCTTGCTTCTATGTGCTGTTTAGGTATTTGTAAGTCATTGGAGTGCAAATATTGAAAATTTGCGAACTTATGGCGATAGTAGAGCTACTAACTACGCTCATAAAACAGTCATTTTAGAATTTTCTACCAAATTTTCAACATAGCCATTTAAGACCTCTGCTCATGAACAGTGTCACTGTGGATTTTCTTAACGTGTTCCATACATTGATTTCAAGCACACCGACTGCGCCATTGTGCGCTACATGGGCAGAAACACATTTTGGGCAGGATGTGAAAATAAACAGCTGTACTACTCATAAGGAGGTGTGGTAAAATGGCAATGTTGAAAATCTGGAGTGAAAATATTGAAAATTTGCGAACTTGCGAGCATGCATAGGAACTGCTCAACGCATGCTCGTAAAACAGTCATTTTTAGGAATTTTTTCACCCAATTTTCAACATAGCCATTTTAAGACCTCTGCTAATGAACAGTGTCACTGTGATTTTCTTAATGTGTCCAATACATTGATTTTGTACATCGACTGCACCATTGTGCGCTACATGGGCAGAAACATGTTTTGGGCAAGATGTGAAAAATGACAGCTGTACTGCTCTTAAGGAGGTGTGGTAAAATGGCAATGTTGAAAATCTTGAGTGAAAATATTGAAAATTTGTGAATTTACGAGCATGTGTAGGAACTGCTCAACGCATGCTTGTAAAACAGTCATTTTTAGGAATTTTTTCACCAAATTTTCAACATAGCCATTTAAAGACCTCTGCTCATGAACAGTGTCACTGTGATTTTTTTAATTTTTCCCGTACATTGATTTCACACACTGACTGCACCATTGTGCGCTACACGGGCCAAAACACGTTTTTTGGGTGAGACGTGAAAAATGACAGCTGTACTGTTCATAAGAAGGTGTGGTAAAATGGCAATGTTGAAAATCTGGAGTGAAAATATTGAAAATTCATGAACTTACGAGCCTGCGTAGGAACTGCGCAACACACGCTCATAAAACAGTCATTTTTTGGAATTTTTCCACCAAATTTTCAAAATAGGCTTCTTGAGAGCCCACCTTATGAACACTGGCAGTGTTGTTTCATTAATCAGTCCTGAAAGGTGATTTCACACAGTGACTGCGAAATCACCCTTTAGGCCCATATAACACCATGACAGTGAAATTATTCATGAGAAGGGGTCCCAAAAACCCCATGTTGAAAATTTGGTGCAAAAATTCTAAAAAATACCTGAGATATGCAGCAAAGTTGAAAAAACCCTATTTATCCCATTATACAGGTTCCCGGCATTTCCTCAGTTCGCGGTCGGCTTTGAAGAGTGCAGCCGTGTTCCCGGTCCACCGATGATCATCGTGCTGAGCTCCGGAGGTAAGTATGGGGTGAGGGGGGTGTGGGTAGGCAGGGTGAGCAGTAGGTGGGTGCGGGTTGTGGGAGGGGGCAGGGAGACTACGCGGGACCATTTTTTTATTCACAGGTTGTTGTTTTTTTTAAAGAAGACGACACGGGACATTTGCCACGCTGGAGTGGGCTCCCAGCGTGGCAGCAGGAAAAGGTGTTCAGGGGGACATGGAGCCTATGGGGGATTGGGCACCCCCATCAGCCAAAACAAGATTTGCCATGCTGGGGTGGTCTCCTAGCGTGGCACCAAAGCTTTGGGAGGGGCGTGCAGTTTTGGAGCCGACAGGGATTGGGCACCCCATCGGCTATAACAGTTTTGCACGCTGGGTGGGCTCCAGCATGGCACCTCGACAACTGTTTGGGGGCGGAGCCGACGGGGATTGGGCACCCCATTGGCCATACAGTGTGTGCGTGGGGGAGCGCATCAGCATGCAATATGCGTGCTTGTGCATGTGTGTGCGTGGGGGGGGAGAGCTCTGCTCACTGAAGCGGAGCTCTTCCTTTGAACTGTATGCCACTGCATTTTCAGCTTGTCATAGACAGCTGCAGCAGTGATTGGTTAACTGGGGCCGTGCCTGCAAACACACTGAATGCATTGGAAGAGGGGCTGACACACCTCCGAAAACTTGGATGATGGCACTATGTTTCTTGCACATGCGTGCAAGCAACATAAAAATAATCTAAAAGAACATTGATCAAAATCAGAAAAAAATGACTTTCAAGTTGGAGTCTCTCTTTATATCTTCTAACTGTAAATACAAACCAGAAGAAATTCAAACAGGTTTTGCCTTCTGTGAAGTTTTAGCTAACTGTGTATGTCTTCCTCTGATTATAACCTAGGAGAACAGCAATGGCCACCAATTTCCAGAAGAACAGATGAGCCTTCAAATGTGAGGTGGGAGGGAAAATTTATTAAAAGGGGACACTGATGCCCATGGCTGCACCAGGTCTGGGTTATTGCAGTTTAATATTTGTGATAAGAAGACTACATACTGTTAAATGACCTGCTGTACCACTTTCAGTGTAGCAGAGTGGTTGCACGAAGACAGTCAAGGGGTTAACTAAGACTTAATCCCTTTGAAGATATGCTGTTTAACCACAATTTATCAGCCGCAGAATAACTGCAGAATCAGCAGTTGTTCTGCTACAGAAGTACGATGTCCTGCCGCAGAATGTAGGTCCACTTTGCTGCAGTAAACACAGGACCCTGGACAAAGTAAGGATGAGCAGAAGAGAATGTGGGGGGGGGGATCACATCCTGGGGAGCCATGTGTACAAATGCTTCTGGACAGAGCAACAAGATTGGTGACCTAGAAGCTATCATGGTAGAAGCAGACCTGGACATATTAGCCATCACGGAGACCTGGTGCAATGACAACCAAGACTGGGTAGTGGCCATACCAGGTTACACTCTGTTCAGGAGTGACAGGGTAGGCAGGAAAGGGGGTGGAGAGGGGTGGCTCTTTATGTGACAGACAACATAAAGGCCATGGAAATACAGGGAAAACAGGGAAGGGAGGTGATACTGTGGGTCACACTAGAAGGGAGGGAGGGAGGGAGGAAGGGGGCAGCTATCCACACAGGGGGGTATATAGACCTCTAATGCAGAAGGAAGAGGTAGATAAGGATATGATGCTAGTGAACCTAAGGATGGCACAGAGGGAGAGGTGTTGCTGGTAGGAGACTTAAACCTACTGGGTGTGGATTGGAAACTCCCCCATAGCAACAACAGCCAGGATCAGGAACAACTTACATGCCCTACAGGAGGTCTTCCTGAAACAACTAGTCACAGAACCAACTCAGAAGGGGGCACTATTGGACCCAGTACTTACAAACAGGGACAGTGTAGTGGAGGTTTTAGTAGGGGAACACCTAGAGAACAGTGATCACCATACAGTGTGGTTTGACATAATAAATGAGCCAGAATCAAACCACACGAGGACAAAAATCCTAGACTTCAGGAGGATGGCTTTCAGGAAAATGGGAGATTGCCTGAGAGATGCCATAGCAGAGGTAGGTAATATGGGGAGAGTGAAGGACCAGTGGACAACTATCAAAGAGGGAATTGAAGCAGCGAAGGAGGTGTTTGGCAGAGCCACTAGTGGATCTGTACAGCAGCTCACTGGAGTCAGGATGTGTGCCACTGGACTGGAGGATGGCACATGCAGTACCATTACAGAAGAGCGGACCAAGGGATGAACTGGGTAATTATCGCCCGGGAAGTCTCACCTCTATAGTGTGCAAACTCATGGAGACAATACTAAAGGAAAGACTGGTATTGTACCTGGAGGACAATGGCCTCCAGGATGTGAGGCAGCATGGGTTTGTTTCAGGGAAGTCTTGTCAAACCAACCTCATACAATATTATGACTGGGTGACAGGTGAGCTGGATAAGGGTCATGTGGTGGATGTTCTTTACTTGGACTTCAGCAAGGCCTTCAATTCTGTGCCTCATGGGTGGATTGGGGGAAGCTAACTGGTGTAGGGGTAGGGGCAAAAATGATGAACTGGATTACAAGCTGGCTGAGTGGGAGGCATCAATGGGTGGTGGTGAGAGGGGAGCTCTCAACTCCAAGGCCAGTGATGAGTGGGGTGCCACAGGGCTCTGTGTTGGGGCTAGTATTGTTTGGGCTCTTCTTATCAGACATTGCACATGGGGTGGTGAGCAAGATAAATCTGTTCACTGACAACACCAAAATCAGAGCAGTGGTGAATGGAGAGGAGGGATGGAAGCAGCTGCAGGGGGACCTAAGCAAGCTAAAGGAGTGGTCAGAGAGGTGGCAGCTGGGGTTCAATGCAAAGAAGTGTAAGGTTATGTACTTTGGGGTGAAGAACCCAAGGAGAGAATACTGGCTGGGAGGGGTTAAGCTGGGGGGTCACTGAGGAGGAGAAGGACCTAGGGGTAATGATAACAAGGACCATGGACAACACTGCCCAGTGCAGGAGAGTGGCTGCAAAAGCAAACAAAATGCTGGGGTGCATAGCGAGGTTTTTTTTGTCCAGGTGAAGAGAGGTGATCTTGCCCCTCTACAGGTCACTGGTAAGGCCGCACTTACAGTTCTGTGTGCAGTTTTGGAGGCCATATCTAAAGAGTGATATCAGGCTACTGGAGGGGGTGCAGAGGAGAGCAACAAAGATGATATGTGGAATGGAAGGGACAGACTATGACAGCAGGCTGAAAGACCTGCATATGTACACCCTGGAGGATAGAAGGGACGGGGGGACATAATAGAGACATTCAGGTATCTGAGGGGAATCAATAAGGATGAGGCAGATGGGGTCTTTAAGTTAGGGAGGGAGGGTCACCAGGGGCATGCACTAAGAATAGAGGGGAAGATTTAGGAAGGAAATGAGAGACACTATTTGACAGACAGGGTGGTAACAAAATGGAACGCCCTACCAGAATGGGTGGTTATCATGTAAATATGTGAACAGTTTCAAAATGGCATGGGACAGGGAACAGGGGAGAGTGAGGGTGGGGGAGGTGGGGGTGGCAGTGGGATGACAAATGGGAGGGGGGAAGCTGCAAACTAGGGGTGCTAGCTGCACACTCAAGCAGAGTTAGATAGACCGGATGGTCTGTTTCTGTGGGCACATTCGTATGTCTGTATCTCTTTGTAAACAGGTCAGCAAAGATAAGAGGAAAAGGAGACCACTGTGGTTCTCTAAGGAGGTGGCAGAAAAAGTGATAGCAAAGAAGAAGGCATTTAGGAAATACAAACACAGGAGAAGGGGACAGGGAGAGTTACCTGGAAAAGAGAGGGAAGCAGGGAAGGCAGTTAGCAGTGCAAAGGTGCAAACAGAGGAAAGCATTGCAAATTCAATGAAAAAAGGGGATAAAACATTTTGTAGGCACATAAGTGAAAAAAGGAAAGTGGGGGGATAGTGAGGCTGAAAGATAAGGGGGGGGATTGTGTGGAGGAAGACCACCAAAAGGTGAACATATTAAAAAAATACTTTGGTTCAGTATTCACAGAGGAGGAGGCAGGTAACTGGCCAACAATAAGGAACAGAGGCATAAAGGGTCAGGAGGTGAACACAAGTCCTTTTTCTGAGGAAACGGTCCTTATGGAACTTACAACACTAAAAGTTGATAAGGTAATGGAACCAGATGGGGTGCATCCCAGGATACTGAGATAACTAAAGGAGGTGTTGGCTGCACCTCTGACAGTATTGTTTAACCTGTCATCAAAAACTAGGGAGGCAGCAGCAGACTGGAGGAGGGCAGATGTAGTTCTGCTATACAAAAGTGGTAAGGAGGAGGTGGGAAACTGCAGGTCAGTCAGCCTGACCTCAGTGGTGTACAAGGTAATGGAAACAATATTGAAGGAAATGATAGTGGCACACCTAGCAGACAATGGCCTGCAGGACCCAAGGCAGCATAGTTTCACTGGAAGGAGGTCATGCCAGACAAACCTCATAGAAATCTTTGACTGGGTAACCAGGGAAGTGGATCGGGGGAACAGTGGATGTGGCATACCTGGATTTTAACAAGGCTTTTGAAACTGTTCTACATAGAAGGCTAATAAACAAGCTGGGGAACCTAGGAGCAGGTTCTAAAGTAGTGAGATAGGTGCAGAGTTGGATGGACAATAGGAATCAGTGGGTGGTGATAAATGGAATATGCTCTGGAGTAGGCACAGTGACCAGTGGGATGACTCAGGGATCAGTGTTAGGCCCAGTCCTTTTCAATGTCTTTATAAGTGGCATTGCGGAGTGTCTAGAAGGGAAGTTATGCCTTTTTGTAGATGACTCAAAGCTCTGCAACAGGGTGGACACACGGGGGGGGGTGGCTACAATGATGAGAGACCTAAAAAGGCTGGAAGAATGGTCAAAGGCTTGGCAGTTGGGTTTTAATGCTAAAAAGTGCAAAATGATGCAAATAGGGCACAGAAACCCAGGGGCAACCTACCTCCTGGGAGGGGAGCTATAGCAGGCTCAAAACAGAAAAGGGACCTGGAGATAGTCATCTCTGATGATCTAAAGGTAGCTAAGCAGTGTGACAAGGCGGCAGGGAAGCCTAGCAGGATGCTGTGATGCATAGGCAGGGGAATCACCAGCAGAAGAAAGGAGGTAATAATCCCACTATAGAAATCATTATTGAGACCTCACCTTGAGTACTGTGTCCAGTTCTGGAGACCCCATCTTCAAAAGGACATAAACAGGGTAGCGGTGGTACAGAGAAGGGCCACCAAATTGGTGAGGGGTCTGCATCAAAAACTCTGTGAGGAAAGGCTAAAGGAGTTAAATATGTACTTCCTGGAGGACAGGAGGGAAGGGGGGATATGAGTAAGTTCAGAGGGGACAAAAGAAAGTACTTCTTCACAGAATGGGTGGTGGACCCCTGGAAGGTATCCTGTGATATGGGTGAAGCAAATTGAGTGATTCACATTTGATTGACTCAGTTTTCTTGCCTGCAGGAATAGCTACCATGGGGAATAGCGAGGGAAGCCAATAGTGACTGTGGAAAGGCATATTAGCATGGGCGAATGAATGGGGAGAGTAGGGTCATGTGGGCTAAATGGAGGACATTCCAATGCTGCTGCTGCTGCTGAGCTGTCTGCCTGGTGTAGAGAATAGGGTCATCACCTGCAATGCTCATGGACCTGGGTTTGGGACTGCCTGTAGGTAACTTTTTGAGTGAGCTGTTGTGGCCGATAGAATTTTATTGATTTCTACCATGTCCTCCATTTCCTGTGACTTTGTTACCTCCAGCACTGGTATCCCCCTTCGAACTGTAGCCCTCCATCCTGTGGATTCCCTTATCCCCCAGTGTCTGCCCTCCTGGAGTTGATTATGTATAGATGGGGGTGTGGGAGGCTTGCCCCCGTAAAGGAAGGTGCAGATGACATAGCCCCCCACACATTCAACATAACTGTAAATTGTACCCCTGTTTCAAAATGTTCTGTCGTCACTGTCTTCACATTTGCTGTGGTGTGTTGATCATCGTGTGTGGTTTCTGCGAAATGTAGTCACTGCAGTGCTAGTATGACATGGAACCCCCCTTGAATAGCCACCCAGAAAGTCAGTTACCGGATTTAAGAATGCATGGCATAAGTACAAAGGCATCACCAGAAATGGTAGAGAAGAATGCATGGAGTCAGAACTGGGCCTGGAGACTCCATTGGTTGGGGAGGGGGGGCTGTGGCTGACCATTTAGGATCTGCCGGGTTATGCTAGGCAGGGACAAAGGACATACTGGAAGGGTGTAGAATGGTCCTTTTCTGCTATCAACTTCTATGTATCTATAAATACCTCACAGGGAAAAAACAGGGTGCAGGAGGGTATCATCTTCCAAAGAAAAAGATGTTCAAGGACGAGGGGTTACAATATGAAGTTGCAAGGGGGAGGGTTAGAGTTAATGTGAGGAAGTACTTCTCCACAGAGAGGGTGGTGAACAAATGGAACAGCCTACCAGCAGAGATGGTGGAGACAGAAACAGTTACAGGATTCAAGAATGCATGGGATAGTCACAAAGGGATCTTGAAGGATAAGGGGAGGGGGGAGGACCATAGGCTGATTATGGCCTGCGGCATCACTGTAGGTAGGCAAATAGGGCAGACTGGATGGGCCTGGAGGCCCTTATCTGCTCTCAACTTTTATGTTTCTATGAGTCCACCACTGATTTGCCAAGACTCTGGAGACTTAAAACACTAATGTTTTTCCCTTTTGCTGCTTGGGGGGTGGAGGGAGTGGGGGAGTTAGGGCTGGAAACCCTAATGCCACATTGCTCTCTTTTTGATGTTAAGTTGCCCTAACTGGTGCATTAACAAAGTTTTTCAAAGAATAAATATATGTGTGTGTGTGTGTGTGTGTGTGTGTGTGTGTGTGTACACACATACACACACACACACACACACACACACACATTATTACTGATATATATATATATATATATATATATATATAAACATATATCTATACTTTTCTAAATTGTATTCCTTTTATTAATTTTGTAAATAGCATGGAAAATACAATTCTTAATACAAAATAGTACAATTTTTTTAGAATACAAAATTTTTAGTCTTGATGTTATAACTTAATTTGATTGATTCAATCTTACCCCCTCCCCCCTTTAAATATTTTAAGAGCAGCATTCTTCCATTAAATTACACATCGCATTCATAATTTCTTCTATTGTCAAGGGTATATAAAAGTTCATATATTATTAAACTTTATAGTTGCAACAGTGGGGGAAAGCATATTTATTATTACATTCCAAGTAGTGTCCAAAATGTCTCTGGTTTCAAAAATATGGACCGTTAGTCTTTCCACTACTAAAGTATATTTAAAGTTCTGTGTACATTTATGCATATTAAATTCCAGTAGTTTGGTAGAGTTCCAATCTGCTAATATTATTTTAGTAGTCATTGTTGCTAAGGTGAAAATGGTTTCTTTAGGTTGTAAATGTAGGCCCTCAAAGTTGTTTAATAAATAAATTTGAGGTTTAATGGTATATGAATGTTTACTATTTGATTTATTTCATTTTGTACTTTTCTCCACCACTGAAGTATTTCTGAGCAATTCCAAAATAAATGATAATGATCTATTTTTTTCCTGAGCTTGACAATTATGCCAATGTGTTGTCTTATTCTACTGAGAGAAATAATTCAGTTTGTTTGGGGTTATGTAAGCTCTTTCTGTTATCTTGTATTGAATTGATTTGTTTTTGGCGTATGTATATAACTTTTTGGCTTCTATACAAATCTGTTTCCAATTGTTTTCCCCCTGTGTCAAGTCCAATTCGGTTTCCCAGCTCTTTTGCATTTTCATTTTGGTCTTCTCCATTTTACTGTGTAACATTTTATTAAAGTTGCCTTAAAAAAAGCAATAATACTGATTTTTGCTTTCCAGTTTGTTCTTAACAGAGTGGTAATATCTATGAAATATTCATTGGGAAGAGCTGTCTGTTTTGGTTTAATATTTTTTTTATATATATTTTTTAACTCAAATATTTAAGTTTGGGATTTTTAATTTTATTTTATATGGAACGTTTTTGGAATTCTTCCCAAGACATTTCTGAATTATTTTCCACAAACTCTATCCAGTTTATTAACTTTAGTTTCTTATGAGCTTTTGTGGAAAGTGAAGTCATTTTTTATATTTAATATATTTCTATTACCCACAATACTGGATATTAATTTTGCATTGTTGTACACATGACTCTCATTCCATTTAAAACCGACTTTGTAGTATGAATTGATAATTGGGTTTTTATATGTGAGAACTGGGTGGGATAAGTTAACAAATGTTGCATTTTTAACCATGTATCTTCATAATGTCATAATTATTGTATTTAGGATTTATATGTACCCAATTTGTCTGTATTAATAAGTAATGGTTCAGACCAATTTCAATTTATCATTTGCTTGAGTTTTGTAGCCCAATAATAGCAAATTGAGTCTGGGCATCCCATATCTCCTTCTATAATTTCTCCCAAGCAATCCTAGGTATTCTGCCTCACCACAGGAACTTTTTATATTTTTTCCTCATTTGTTCTAACCAAGTTAATGGTATTTCACCTTGAGTGCTTTGAAAAAGGTACACTAATAATGGCATAATCATCATTTTGCCACTCATTCAGCAGATTGTTTTTTCCTTCAGTGAAAATGGTTAAGTTAGTTTCAATAGTTTTTTGAACCAAATTTGAAATACGAATTTCTAAGTACTTAATTACTCCTTCTTGTTTCATATCTACAAAATGAAATATTTATGCAGATGACATTCTGATATTCCTTTATAATCTCAAAATTATATTTCCAATGCCAATACTAGAATTTGACAGATTCTCTGTTATATCAGGATACCAATTAAATAAAATAAAATCTGTTATACTAGCCATAAATAAGTTAAATTCACATACCAAATAAATTTTAGATTCGCCATCCATTTTTTTTAGCACCTGTAATTCAGTCATTGTTATGAATATGATTTAATAAGGGTTCTAGACTTAAAGTAAATAACAATGGTGACAGAGGGCAGCCCTGTCAGACACCATTTGTCATTATCAGAGGTACAGATTTGAATTGGTTAATTTTAAATGCAGCCTTTGGCTTTCTATATAATGTTTTGATGGCTGTTTTAACTGTAGGTGAGAAGTTATATGTGTCCAAGGCTGCAAACATATAATGCCAATTTAAAAAATCTAAAGCCTTGGTGGCATCCAAGGCAATGGTTACTGTTTCTATGTCAGTGGGTTTGACTGAGGAGATGGCAATCTGGACATCCACCGGGTTTCAAATATATTTCTGTTTTTAATAAAACCTTTTTGAGCAGGACAAATTATATCTGCTATATAGTCTTGTATTTTAAGCAGTTAGATTTGTGAAAATGTTGTAATCAGTGTTTAGCAATGTGATTGGATGACAGTTTTCTGCACATGTGGAATCTTTATTTTCTTTTGGAATTAGAATTACATTGGCCTCAGAAAATGTATCTGGTAAATTCAGTCCTGTCGCCATCTCCTCAGTCATTTTACACATCCAAGGAATGAAGTCAGCTATAAAAGCCTTGTAAAACTCTGATGTATATCCATTTAGACCTGGTGTTGGGTTATTATTCATGGACTGTATTGCTTCTATTAAATCCCCTTTTGAAAATGTGTCTATACTGTACATTGAACATAGGAATGTGCCAGCAGAAACAGACCACCCAGTCTATCTAAGTCTGCTTGAGTATGCAGCCAACACTCCTAGTTTGCAGCTGCCCCACCCCCTCCCATTTGTCAGCACACTGCCACCCCCACCTCTAATTCTTTTGAAACTGTTCACAGATTTACATGATACCACCATTGGTAGGGTGTTCCATTTTGCTACCACCCTCTCTGTGAAATAGTTTCTCCTCATTTTCTTCCTAAATCTTCCCCTCTATGGAAATGTCAACTTTTTAAATTTTGGCTTCATTTAAGTATTATTTGAACAAATTCAAGTCATTACAGGTTTGCTTATTGTATATTGATCTGTTATAAACCACAAAGTCCATAGCTATTTGTTCATCTTTTGTAACTATTTTGCTGGCTTTATCTTTTATATTGGTGATGTTATTGTATTCCTTTAGTTTCTTCAACATGTATGCCAATAGTTTACTGGAGTTGTTGGCATAGTAATACATTTTATTTTTTAACTTTAGAATATTTCTTTCAACTTCTTTGATTAATGCTAGTTTTTTTCTGACATTTTTTGTTCTAATAGTTCTTTCACTGAGCTGACTGCTCTACTTATTTGACCATGTAAATCTTGCATTTCCTCATCTAATTCCTTTGCATTTATTTTTTGTTTTCTTTAATCACATACAATATTATATTGCCTTTAATTGTGGCTTTAAACACATACCAAATAGAGGTGTCTTTTGTGTTTTCTGTGTAGTTAATTTCCCAGAATTCTTTTATCTATTTTTTCATTAGTTCTACAAAACTATTATCTTGTAGTAATTCGTTATCAAATCTCCAATTAGGAAGTCATTTCCTATCTTGTGTAGGAATATAAGTTATTGTAACCATGGCATGGTCTAAATACTAATTTCCTTTATTTCAGTTTCTGGTATAATATTAATAAGTTATTTGTTAATCAGAATGTAGTCTGTTCCAGAATATGTGTTTATATGCCTGGCTTTCCGGGTGCATTTTATATTTTCTTGGCAATTAATCCACTATGGGTCACATAGATTGTGCTGATCTGAAAAATCCTTAAGAAGTTTTGCTAATAGCCAGCCCTGTGGTGCTGAGGGTTGAGGTGCTGGAGGCCACACCTCGCACCATGCCGGTGATCTGGGTTCATTCTCAAGCACAGGGCACCAGGGGTCAACTGGAAGGGAGGGTGAGAAGCTGATTGAGCTGTCGGCAGGCAGCTCTCCTCCTCAGGGAGGGCTTGAGGGTCTCCTCAGCACTTGGTCACCTCCTGGTGGAGGCTGGGGGGCAGCATCATGTTGAGGTGCCCTGGCATTAGGCCAAGGGGAGGGTGAAAAGGGGCCATCTCTAGAGCTGTGGTGCTCATGCACACCGCCACACACATGTGCATCTGCATTCTGGGGCCTCAGGGTTAAGGGGAGTAATGGGGATACAAAGCAATATGAAAAAAAAAAGAAGTCGTGCTGATCTAAAATCTTGTGGGGTCGTTCTATATGATTTATCTTTTATGGGTATTAGTAGAGCATTCCAGTCACCTCCTATAATAATATTTGAGACATTAAATTCAAAGAATACATTGGTAATGTTGTTTAAAAACTCACTATATGCAATAAATGGTCCATATACTGACCCCAACATCACTTCAATACCACATAAATATCCTTTTACTTGACTTATTCTCCCGTTGTTCTGTCAATTTAAAATCCACATTTTTGGTCATTAGAATTGCAACCCCTCTACTATTAGAGGTACCATCTGAATAATCAACTTGGTTAATCCATCTTTTTTTTAATTTAGAGTGTTCTTTAGATGTCAGATGTGTTTCTTGTATTGCCATAATTGGGTTGTTGTGGTTTTTAGCATATAAGGGTATAAGTTCATGTTTATTTTATATTATTTATCCCATTTACATTCATTGAGGAGAAGACAACTGTGGGAGCATCTGCTCTATTTAATTGAGACATTAGGAAGTATAAAAATACAACAAATTAAATATCTTGCCTCCCCCACAAGTAGTAGTATATTGATTTTTTTGAACAAGCATTATTAACAATATTAACAATATTCCCTTTGAAGTCTAATGAAAATAGTGCATTTTTTTTACCAATAATCCTACATAATGTACCCTTTTATTTGTTCCTTATTTTAAATCATTCAAAATACCTCATTCCCATCTCAATAGTGTCTTCTTTGTTTACACCAAGTTAGCGTCTGTGCTGAGTTGTTTTATACTAATGCTCACTATTTGTCAGTGCTACCTACTTTTGCACAGTGAGGAATTGAGTCCCAGTCTATCTTTTCTTTAAAGGAAGTGGCTGAAAACAAATGAAGAAGAAGAAAGAAAAAAGGGACTCCTTTCTAGCTTTTCAAAAAACATTCTTCTTTCATTCTTCTTCCACTATACATTTAGCATCGTATATGTATACAAATTATCATACAAATCTTGTTGAAAGAGCAGAAGAAGAAGAATAAAAAAAAAATTTCCTTTTCTTTGCCATCAGGAACTCTTCTTCTTGCACTCTTGTTCCAATGTCTTTTCACCTTCATTCATATACTGTATATAGATTACCCTATAGATCCTCTGAGAAGAGAAAGAAAATTCACTTCCTCAGTAAAAAGTTCTTAAAGGCTTGTTAATTGATTAATCATGTCTGGTAATCAATTTTCAAGTCCTGGAATAGTCTTGATGGTTTATTAATCCTTGAACATTTCTGGAAAGTGATGTTTCAAATCCTTTTCAGCTTCTTCTGCAGTATTATATGATCACTGATTGCTATTCATATACACCATCAGTCTGTGTGGTAGATAGAATGCTGACTTTTGCCATTTTTTCCAGATTATGGATCTTAAAAATACATATTTTGTTTCTTTCTATGATCATCTCATTTGGTAGGTCTTGAAAAATGGTTATGTTGTTCCTCTTATGTTTATTTTTTTCTTTCTGAATACTGCTGTCATAACTTTATTTTTCTTGTCTGTTTTCATAAATTTCAAAATTACTGCTCTAGGCAGATGTTCATCATCTGGCCTCTGATGCAGGGCTCTGTGAATTCTATCATATTCCAACCTAACAATTTCTTTTGGAATCTCCAAAAAGCTAGCTATTATTTCATCCATTGTCTGTGTCAACAGGGCATGCTGGTCCCGTACTTCTGGGACTCCCAGAACTCATATATTTTTCCTTCTGGCTCTTATCTCTGCATCTATTATTTTTTCCTGCATTTGTTTAATTTGCAAATCTTACTGAGCTGACTGACACTTGAGAAGTGTTAGTTCATCTTCTGTGGTAGAGTTGCATTTTTTTGGTTTCCTTAATTTTGGCCAGTGATTGTTTTATTTCTATGTCCATATCTTTTAAAGTAATTTTAATAATGTCCATATCTGCTATGAGTTTTCTAAAGACAATACTTTTTCCTTTACCTCAGAAATCTCTTTCAAGATTGTTTAGCCCATGCCAGCCTGGTGATGCTGAGGGTTGAGGCACTGGATGCCACACCTCATGCCACACCAGCAACACAGGTTTGGGAGCAGATTTGGGCTGTTGGGGGTCGGCAAAGGAGGGAGGGGATTGAGCATCCAGAGGACTGCTCTCCCTTCCCTGGGGTGGGCTGTGGGGCTGCGTCACTCTCCAGTGACCCACAATGGAGATCAGAAGCACTGTCAGAGTGCCACAACACAAAGAAGGGTGGTGCAGTGGTAGACACTAGCACATCAGTGCATGGGCATCATTGCATGTCTGCGCTCCAGGGGAAAACTCACGGAAAACTCCCTGGAGGATACAGGGAGGTGATAGAGGCCCCAGTGGCTGCAGCCCACATCCTGATGCTGGACCACTCTTCAGCCTGTCTCTCCTGGGCCCCTTGACCCGACCCAGGGATGGGCCAGGTAGGTGAGGTGGGACTTCCCCTGTGGGGGTGATCCAGGGGGCTGGAAGGTCATTGGTTCAGGGAGAGGGTGCCCAGAAATTGTACTACCTGGTTAAAAGATGGTTTCAGGCAGGGAGTAGAGGTTGGAGTCAAGAGGGCACTCCTGAGAGATGTCCTAATCCCCAGTGCAGAAACGGAGTTAAAAGAAAAACAAGATTGTTTCAGCCCATTGTGGGGTTCTTGCTCCTGTATTTAAGAGGTACTGGACCTGAGTTTGTTAGTTGCTTTATCTCCTTCCTTACTATTATTTAGGTTCATCTGGACTGTTCCATCCTGAGCTGCTTCACTTTGTTGGACCTACCTGACCTGCTGTCCCACATGGGGACCAAACATTGTTATCATAACAAACAAGGGATAATACTATAATACAACATACTAATGGTTTATTAATGCACTGAAAGTTATGTTATATTAGGACCTATGCATGAATCTCCTGTTAGCCAGACATTCACTGTAGTAGATAGAAATACGTATTTTGTGGTTTACAGTGACATCTACGGACAATTGCAATATTATCAACTTAACAAGATATATGTTCCAAAGTCAGCATGCTTTAGTTAGCAAATTATATGAGAAGACACCTATTGTTCTAATAACTAGTTAGTCAGCACATTGCTGAAGATGCAACAATATGTATCTGCCTGGGTGTGAGACGCTCATGTTTTGTCCAATGGAACACCAAATACAGTACTGCACTGACAAATATGAGCCTGTTGCTCTGGCAATGGGACATTCTTATCTGCAGTATATACAATAATCCTAGTACACAGCCAAACCTCTTTGGGATTTCCGTAAGCACCCAGCTTCCATGCCTAGTGTATGGCTGTCTCTGTGTTACAACTAAGATTTACCTTATGCTTCTGTCTTTTTACTATTACTAGGGAGAAATAAAACTGATTTTCTACACAACTGTGTTAGTAGTGTTTTACCATCAGGCTCTCTTCTGCAGAATCTTACAAGTGGCGACCATGCAGGCAGGACCTGATTGTGATAGAACAAAAAACATTTAAGTAATTTACAGGTGTGTGTGTGAATTTTGGAAATGAGGGATAAATAGATTTTCAATGGCAGAGACATTTTCTCAACCAGAGAAGTGTTCACAGTGTACTGGCAGTTGTTTGCTTCTGCCTTACATGCTTTGGCTATACTACTTCAAGGTCTTCTCAGCAGCTGTGAAAAACAGCTCACAGGAATGCCTTGTGATAAGAGAGCTGGGCTACAGTCCAGGCAGATTTAATCCCTCTTTCGTAAGTGCATTTTGCGAAGACTTGCAGTTGCTTGCTTCTGCTATGAATGCTGAACCTTTGGTGATTGAGTGTTAAAACTCTTGAGCCCTCCCATTCATTTATTTACATGGAACAACCCTAAAGCTTTGTTCAAGGGGCTCTGTGACTCCAAAAATGTAACTGTCTAGCAGGGAAAGTACAGGATGATCCAGACCACTCTGGGCTTCTCGGTTTGTACAGAAAGGGTTCCAGACAGTCAAAATGTCAATTAGTGCTGAGTTAAAACTAGACATTGCAAACTTTTCAGCCTCCCATGGAGGTTGGGGTGCTTTTGCATGAAGTGCAGCATCTGAAGATCACCCAGTACAGAAAGTGTGTTCACTGTGCTCACAAAAAAATGAATGATTAAGAAGTATAACCATAAGGGTGCAATGGTTGCAACCTTCTATGCTGCCTTCCAGGCAGTGGAAGTAAGGCTGTCAGCTTTGGAAACAGAGCTGAAATCCATGTTATGAGAGAAAAGCAAGCAACAGAAGGTTTGGGAGAAGTAGATGGAAAGTCACAGGCATGTAACACAGACAAAATTGTGTAACACGTTGTTAGAGAAAGAGAGAGAGATTGCTAGGTTGAGAGAGGAACATGATAAAATGTATCATGACAAGAAGCAGGCATTGCAGATGAATGGTATGTTGACTGATACGAATGATGAATTAAAGAATGCGAATGATGATTTGTTGACAGAAATGGATAAGTGTCAGATGGATTTGGATTTGGAGATCAGTGAGAATTGCAAAGTTACCACCACGTATAGAGTTTTACAAAAACATCTTAGTACAGGACAGCATGTAGGTGTAAGAGTGAAACATGCAAAGTGCAGGCAGTGGGATGCACAGTTGTCTCAGCAGTTTGATATACTAAAGGGGCACGTCACAGTGTTACCCTTTACTCCACCCATCGACTTGATGTCATTACCCATTGACAATGGGGATGATGAGGATAATGATGACACCCAAGATGGCGGTCCATGGGACTCTGAAGGGCAGCAGCCTAGCCACCTCCGATAGCCATCTTATGACCCACCAACCAGTGCACAATACAGCGCATGGTCATTGATGCAATTTAAGAGGGCCGGCATCTCAACAGTTTTGAAGGCCATGGCAGACATAGTCTGTGATAAGGTAGGCCAAAACAGCCTCGTCCAGGGTGTGGCTGACACAACAGCTGATGACATGGTGAAAACCATCATGGCTCAACCAGAGCAAGCCCCCAACATCCTCCAGTCAGCCCAAGACATTGCTAATATCGCAAACACAGTAGGCCGAATGGGGCCTAGCGATAATCTGAGTGTTCAGATGGAAAAGGTGAAAAGCCAGTGCAAAATGCTTAGCCTACCAGCTGAGCAGCAAGTACAGGTTTTAAAACAGACAGTGGAGCCTACATTCTAGACCAAATTGCCAAGTGCATTACACAGTTATGCCTCAGCAAGGTTCGATGACATTGCAGCAGGCCTAATGCTCATGCACCATCCCAACCTGATGAGTGTGGCCTACAAAGTCAAACAGTTCACGAAGAAAACCCTGACCAGTAAGAATGTCGGCTCTGGCTGTCATATTGTACTGGAAAGGGAGCTGTGAATGAGGCCTTAGACAGGGAATCACTACAGTACAAAAGTTTGTTTTTGGAAAACATGTTACCAGCTGTCTGGGACAAGATAGAGGCTTCTAGTATCCTGAGAGTGGACCTTTTTACCATGATTATGGAAGAAATGGAGCTTGTGTACCAGCTGTATGTACAAGATCAGAAGGCCAAGGTGGCTGTGGTACATCCTAGCACTGAGCCGGCTACGAAGTACATAGTGGAAGGTTAATAAAAGGCCCAGAGCTAAGCCTACCACCCCAAGAGACTGGGTAATCCAAAACAAAAGCAGGATAACTAGAACCACTACCAGGGCCAGAACCAAAAACAATCAGGCCCTACATACAAGGAATTGCAGGAGGAGAACAACTGGCTCTGAGAGTTCAAAGCTAGGGTAAAATCCAAAGTTACAAGCCTTGCCCAAAAGCCAATTGCTGTTCTCAGTGCTGAAAGTGTCCCATCTGCTCATCCATACCAGGAAGATCCAGAGGACGCCCAGGAGGCCCAAGAGTCTCCCTATCGTGAATATACCCAGATGTTCCAGGATTCACAGGCCCTGACTCCATCAGAAAAGGATGATTCTGAATGATGGTGTCAGACCCTGGTATGCATCATCACTGCCCTATTGATGGATGAAACTGGCTGACCATGTACAGAAGTGTTGGTAGGCGGCCACCAACAGGAACTATTTCTAGACACAGGAGCCGCTTTCTCTGTGTTACATCAAGAGAACCCAAAGTCATCTCCATGGTCCACTGGAAGATCAACTTCTGCCCAAACTTTTGAAGGGACCATGGTTACCATGTACTGATCCAAACCCATACCAGTCATCATTCGCACCTTGGCGGTGGAACATCGTTTTGACTTCATGGTCTTATGTCATCACCAAAGTATCTTGGGAATTGATTTCCTGTCACAAAAAGAAAAAATTACTCACCTTAGTAATGTTGTTTCTTCTAATGGAGTCTTGCTGTATTCTGACATATTGCAGTGATGTCCAACCTTTGAACTGCCCCGGAGAGGAAAGAGTTAACTTTCCATGCCAGGCATGGAACGCTGAGCTCGAGCTCGGTTGAGACTCTGTCTGTTGCTGTTTGAACTCAAACCGTCAGATCTTTACGAGCTATACTCACTGGGTGTCCTGTGTGGAAACTGTAAACTTACATTAGCCAACTGGCTACTAAATATAATAAAAAGATTTTTTGGTCCCAAAACAAAGACTCAAGTCAGGAAACCCAAAAAAATAAAACAAAACACAACACCCACCCACCCAAACTAAAGGGGTGAGAAAAGAAGGGGTGAGGGCACCTCCCGAGTGCCAACACTGCTACTGCCCACCCACATCCCAAAAACCAAGGTTCTGAGAGGGAGGGAGGGGGGAGTCAGAATACAGCAAGACTCCATAAGAAGAAACAACATTACCAAGGTGAGTAATTTTTTCTTCAAACAACATGAAGTCTTGCTGTATTCTGACATATTGCAGACTACCAAGCAGTACCTCCATGGAGGAGGGACAGAACCTACCTAGGAAATAGGTTCTGAAGCACTGCTGTGCCAAACTGAGCATCACTCCTAGCTTGGATATCCAGAGAGTAATGCTTGGTAAAAGTGTGTACTGTTTTCTAGGTGGCTGCTTGACAAATCTCTAAGATAGGAATATCCCTGGCAGCAGCCAGGGAAGCAGCTGTACCTCTGGTAGAGTGAGCCCTCAGGCCTGAGGGTGGGATCCTACCTAGTTTTTCATAGCAAAATTGAATGCAAGAGACAATCCACCTGGCAATAGATCTCTTAGTGGCAGGTTTTCCCTTACCAACCTCACCATAAGTGAGAAACAGTTGGAGGGAGTCAAACCTGTGACCCTTGGTGTGTTCTATGTAGTAACTAAGGGCCCTTTTCACATCCAAACTGTGTAGCCTCCTCTCCCCAGAGGAGGAATGATCAGTGAAGAAAACAGGAAGAGACATAGACTGGCTAAGGTGGAAATCTGAAACCACCTTAGGCAAAGACCTCCTATTAGTCCTGAGGACCACTTTATCTCTATGGAAAGAGATAAAATCAGGCTCCACTGACACGACCTGTAACTCACTTATGCATCTGGCAGAAGTGATGGACACCAAGAAAACAGTTTTCCAAGTCAAGTACTTAAGCTCTGCTGAGGACAAAGGCTCAAAAGGGGGTTGCATAAGCTGAGCAATGCAAACATTAAGGTCCCAAGCAGGGGCAGGGTCCCTGAAGGGAGGATTGGTATGACGCAATCCCTTGAAAAATCTAGAAAATACAGGATGAGCTGAAAGGGAAGAGTGCTTGCCTGCTGAGAGGAAGGCAGAGACAGCTGCCAGATGCACTCTTAGTGTAGCTGGTCTGAGTCCCAAGCTATTAAGATGAACCATATAGTCAAGGACTGTGGGCAGGCCAGCAGACCCTGGATAAATATGCTTCCCAGAACACCATATAGAAAATCTTTTCCACTTGGAGTTGTAAGTGTTTCTGGTGGAATGCTTCGAGAAGCCTTTAAGATATCCAGAACACCTTGAGAGGTGCAAATCAGCGAACTCTAACTCTTCAAGAGCCAGGCCTTGAGATTGAGAGATTTGAGATTCGGATACCAAACCCTCCCCTGAGCACATGTTAACAGGTCATAATTCCTGGGAAGAGACAGGGGAAGGTGAACTGCTAAGGACAACAAGAGAGGGTACCAGGGCTGTCTGGCCCAGTCTGGAGCAATCAGAATCACCTTGCAGGGTTGAGACCCGATTTTGACTAGCACCTTGAACAGGAGAGGGAAGGGGGGAAAAGCATACATGAACTTCCCTTCCCAATTGAGAACTAGGGCATCCAGGGGGACTGAGCCCAACACTGGGGGCCTGCAGCAAAAGAGAGGAAGTTGATTATTGTCTGGGGCTGCAAAAAGATCTATCTGTGGGGTGCCCCATCTGGAGAAGATCACATTCAAAACCAGGGGATCCAGGGACTATTCGTGATGGCCCTGAGATATCCTGCTGAGAGCATCTGCCAGGACATTGTCCTTGCCTGGGAGGTGTACTGCTGTAAGAGAGGTGTTCAGGAAATAGGCCAGAGACCATAACTTCATTGTCTCTGTGCACAAGGCTGTAGACTGAGTGCCCCCCTTGCTTGTTGATATATCACATTGTGGTGGTATTGTCTGTCCTGATCTGAACTACTTTGTTCTGAACAGACTTGAAAAAAGTTTGAAGTGCTAGAAACACTGCTCTGAGTTCTAATAGATTGATGTGAAGCAGAGATTCCTGAGGAGACCACAACCCTTGGGTGGTCAGGTCCCCCAAGTGGGCTCCCCACCCCAAGAGGGAGGCATCTGTAGTAAGGATTAGAGAATGAGACTGAGTGACAAAAGGAACTCCCTGTCTTAGATTGTCCTGATCCTGCCACCAATGTAATGCCTGGGTTCGAGTCACTGGGATTAATTTGGTCAGAGGATCCTTTTTCTGAGACCAAAAGGCTCTCAAGTGGAACTGAATGTCCCTCATTTGGAATCTTGCTCCCTGAACCACTGCTGTAGAGGCAGCCATGTGTCCCAGGAGCTGCAGAAAATGCCTTGCTGGTCGAGACACCTGGAGGGTGAATGAAGAGGCCAGTGAGATAAGGGTCCTTGCCCTGTCCAGGGGAAGGAAGGCTCTTGCCTTTACTGTATCCAGCTCTGCCCCTATGAAGGTGAGGAGCTGCACAGGCTCTAGAACTGACTTTGAAAGATTCAGAAGGAAACCTAGAGAAGTGAGCAGTTGCTGAGTTATCTGTAGGTGTAACTTGACTTAGTCTGGAGACTGGCCTACTATGAGCCAGTCGTCCAGGTATGGAAAGATGGAGATCCTTTTTCTCCTTAGGAAGGCAACTACTACTGCCAGGCATTTTGTGAACACCCTTGGAGCAGAAGTTAGGCCAAAGGGCATTGCTCTGAATTGGTAATGGCCTGAGGGCGGCTCGAACCTGAGGTACTTTTGGTGGGTTGATGAGAATATGGAAATAGGCATCCTTGAGGTCCAGGGAACTAGCCAGTCCCTGGCCTTAGGGAGGGTAGGAATATTCTGAGTCACCATTTTGAACTTTGGCTTTAAAAGGTGCTTGTTTAAATATCTGAGATCCAGGATGGCCACCATTCTCCTGTCTTTTTGGGGTTAGGAAGTACCTGAGTACAATCCTTTTCCTTTGTGTAGGGTGGAACCTTCTCTATGGCTCTCAAAGCCAAGAGGAAGAGACCTCTGCCTCCAAGGCAAGTGCCTCGGAAGGATTTGCAGGTGGAAAGGATCTGGTTCTCATCTTTGGAAATTTTTTGAAGCTGAGAACCAGTCCCTGGCTTACTACTTCCAGGACCCATTTGTCTGATGTTAATGACATCCAGTCCTGGACAAAGTAAGCCAGCCTGCCCCTACAGGTGGTGGAGAATCGGCCCTGGCAAACCCATCAGGGTGCCTGTTTGGCTGGGGCTTTAGGCTGAGGGCCTGCTTGTACCCCGTCTGCCTCTCCCTCTGAAGAACCCCCTTTGAGCATAAGCAGAAGAGGAGGCCTGGGCTTGGTAGAAAGGCCTATGAAAAGACTTGCCCCTGCCCCTGGATGCTGCCTCTGGGGAGTGGCATGCCTTTCCTTGGCCTGAGCACTCCTATAGGTGGTCCTGTATTCATCCATTTTCTTCATGTAGTTCTCTGTTTGCTCCCCAAACAGAGAATTACCCATAACAGGAAAATCCATGGCCTTAGTCTGGGTATCCTGAGACAGGCTAGTACATCTGAGCTAAGCCATCCTACGAAGGGCCACAGATGTAGCCATGACTCTAGATGAAACATCATTGGAGTCCACTGCAGCATGGAATTGCACCTTGAATGCCTCAATACCATCTGCAGCCACCTGCTCCAGCTCCTTGGCAAGCTGCCCAGGGACCTGTTTAGCTAAAGCCATTACAGTGTCCCATCTAGATTTCTGATATCTAGCTGTATAGGCTGTATAGTTAGCCTGCCTGAGTCCCAAGGATGCTGCCATGTACTGTTTCTTTGCCATGGCATCAATCCTCCTGGAGTCCTTATCTGGGGGGTGTGAAGCCAAGGGTATAGTTGCCTTATCACAGGCAGCAGCCTACACTACCCCAACATGGCTGCATTGCTGGGTAAGGAACTCCGTATCTGAGCCTGAGAGAGTATACCTCTTGTCCATTCTCTTGTCCACAGGAGGTATAGAATTAGGAGTCTTTAAAATTTTTATTGTCTGTTTCCCAAAGGACTTATGAAGGGGAATAGACAGCCTCCTGGACTCTGGGATATCCATCATTTCAACATAGTCAGGCTCCTCCTGGTCGTCCACAGCTTCTTCCATAGGAAGCTGAAGAGTTTCAGCCACTTTTTTGTAGAACATAAAATGGGAAGGGGACTCAGAAAGCCTAGGAGGAGAAACCCCTGAAGGTCTGTCTGGGGAGATGTCCGGGTCAATAGGCACATCCAGACTTTCGTAATCACCATCACTAGCCTCATACTCTCCTTCCTCCTCCTCCTCCGGTTCATAAAAATCTTCTAAATTATAATCTGGAACTGGGGAACCGACTTGAACCGAGCCCCTTCCTGATGGTGCCAGTTCGGTCGGAACCGGGGTTAGCGACTGAACAATCCTTATCGCTTTGGCTATTTCATCAGCAGTCGGAGAAAGAATTTGTGGATCCGCACCGGCTGATTTATCCCTTCTTTTTCTTTTAACCGGAACCAACTCCTCGGAGTCGGTTCTCCTTTTGCCCGAAGAAGTTTCGCCCTGGTCAGAGGACACTCCTTCTGTTTCGGTTGGAACCAAACCGGGCTGGCCATCCGGGTCAGCGGACTTCTTGGCCTCCCTTTCCCTGAGCCTACCAACTCTCTTTTCCAGGGTAGCTGCAAGGAAAATTCTTGCAAATCTGGCAGTCTGTATCGAGGTGGTCAAACTCCAGACAATAAACACAGGTGGTGTGGGGATCAGCCTTAGCAAAGGCTTCCCCACACATACTACGGTGTTGAAACCCAGTGGGCCCAGTTTTTCTTTTGGGTTTCTCAGACATGGTCAGTCCTAACAAAACTTACCCTTTTTTCGGCAATCTGCCAGGCAAGACACCCTTATTGGTTCCTGACCGTGTTACGGGCCGTGGAAAAAAACGTAATGAAATCCGTTTTTTTTTAGAACCGATAAGGACTGGTTACCACACTCTAAAAGTAGAATAAACTTTTTTAAACAACCTGATCGGTTCAAACCAAACCGAACCCACGTTTACAAGTTCCACACAGAAGAACAAGAAAATAAACCTATCTATTACTCACGATACCACAGACAGAGACTGAACCGACAGGTTAACGGATTAAATTTGGTCGAAAACCGAGAAAAACGGCACTTTAACCGACAAACTTGAACCAAGCAAAGGAGAAATCTCTGGAGTGACTGTTCAGTGAGGCGGAGTAAAGAGTCTAACGGTTTGAGTTCAAACAGCAACAGACAGAGTCTCAACCGAGCTCGAGTTCAGCGTTCCATGCCTGGCATGGAAAGTTAACTCTTTCATCTCCTGGGCAGTTCAAAGGTTGGACATCACTGCAATATGTCAGAATACAGCAAGACTTCATGTTGTTTGAAAGGATACGTTGTGGATTTAGCCGACGGGCTATTATTCCAAATATGAGAACAATTCCACATGGTACTCATCTCTGACTCACATGTGACTTCCGGGTCATATGGCTCCAAAAAAGCAAGCCCTGCTGCAAGCAAGGTGAGCCGAGCAGGGCATGCGGCACCAAGCATGGAAGGCAAGTGCATGAGAGATTATAAATAAAAGCTAGGCCTAAGAAATTCTCATAAAGAAATATTGTATAAACTACAGCAAACATAAACATGAGGCAGTGTAATAGTTGTCATATGTACACTATGGACAATCCCCTCTCGCTGTTTATATGCGATAAGTGCTTATTAATATCTGCTCTACAGGATGAAATAGGGAGGATGCAAAACAGAACCACTATACAAACTGGAATTAGTTTGTTGGAAGAATTTATAGACCAAACAGCAGCAAAGGTTATTAAGCCAACTGAAGGGAGGGAAGGTGAACATGGGTTTCAAAACATTACTCCAAAGCAGGATGAACTTCATATTACAGAGGCCCAGGCTAGTCAGTCTGAGCATGATTTAGAGGACTGATGTACAGTTCCAGGAAAGCCATCCAAAAGAAGGGGTGGCCAGATATTCAATAGCACCCCACTCAAACTAACAAACAAATGCAAACCTTTAGAGCCATTAGCGCCCAAAGATTTAGATATGACTCTGTCCAAAAACTCCATACCACAATACCAAGCATACACTAATACAAATGAAAATAACATTGAGCCACCAAATGAGTCAAACAATACCCCACAGCCAACATCACAAATATATCAAGATACATACTAGAGAGACATCCTTATCATAGGAGACTCGATAAAAAGGAGTATAGACTCTATGGTATGCAAAGGTAGAAACAAAACAACTACAGTCAGCACACTACCAGGGGCTCAGATTCAGGATGTTAGAAATATACTAAATGGCCTGTTGGAAAATGTGAATAACCCGTTTGTAATTATTCACTTGGGGACAAATGATATAGGCAAAAGAAACCGGAAGGACATTTAAAATGACTTTGAGGTAGTAGCCACAGAAATTAAACAACGTGGTGGTGACATTATAATATCTGGTGTACTTCTAGTTAGTGGTAGACACTACAAGAAAAATAGGGATATTAGAATGTTAAACAGTTGGCTGAGAGAATGGCGTAAACTTAGAGGACAAGGTTTCATAGACAACTGGAGCATGTTCTGTGATGGGAAACAACTGACCCCTGATGGGCTGAATTTAAATAAAATGGGTATCAGAAAGCTGACTGGCATAATAAATGACTCTATAATGATAAGTTTAAACCCAGTTCCGGGGGGGGGGGTCAGGGAGGATGGGTCGATGTTACAGGATAAACCAAATTTACTAAATCAACAAACAATTATAAACACAGGGTGGAACAACATACTAGTAAATGCTAGGAGCTTAGTAAATTAATTTGATGAACTGAAATTCATATTAGAATCTCAAAATGTTAAAATCTGTGTCATCACTGAAACATAGTGGGATGCCAAAAATACCTGGCATAAAGAAGTAAAGGGGTTCAATCTTTTTTCTAAATCAAGGGATAGAAGGAAAGGAGGAGGCGTAGCCATTTTTTTCTCTGAAGAGATACAGGCAGAACAGATATCTTACACCGAGAGTAGTGTGGAGGAATTGTGGATTAAAATAACCCCCCATACCTCACCCAAAATCATACTGGGGTAATTTACAGACCACCATCAATAAAGGTAGAAGATGATAAAACTCTCCTGAAACATATCCAAAATCTAAATCCTGCTGATAGAATCCTACTTATGGGTGATTTTAATCTTCTGGGGATTTCTTGGAAATGATTAAGCAGTGCAAATGAAATAGAGATAAATTATCTGGATATCTTTAACCAGGTGGAACTCGAACAAAAGGTAAAGCAAAATACAAGGGGAGATAAAATGTTGGACTTAGTTCTTACAAATATTAAACAAGACATACAGAACTACTACATTTCAGCACCTCTGGGGGACAGTGATCAATTATCTGTATCCTTCACCTTAAAAGAACAAAAGTGTCCTAGATCTGGGGACACTACAATATTAAACACCCATAAAGCTAACTTCAAGGCTATAAAACAAACATTTAAATTATGGGACAGGAAAACAGAGTTCCAGGACAAAAACATTAATGAAATGTGTAATTTACTGGAGTCTAAATTGATGTACTGTATAAATCAGTTTGTACCTATAAAGAAAAAAATGCGATAAAGGGAAACAAACTCCATATCGGTATAACAAAAAAATACAAAAATTGATAAATAAAGAGCATAAACTTTCCAGATCCCTTCAAGGCGACAGAAAAGACCAGGTATGATAAGATACAGAAACTATCAAAAGTTAGTTAAAAGGGAAATAAAGAAGGCAAAGGCACAATATGAGCATAGGCTAGCAGATAAAACAAAACAAAATTACAAATCCTTTTATGCCTACATAAATAGTAATAAAAAAGCAGGTAACACAAGGGGTCCTCTTTTAAATTTAGATGGTAAAATTATTAACAATAATAAAGAGATGGCAGATATTCATAATGAATATATTTCTTCAGTGTTCAGCCCTGCTAATAGCCAGGAAATTCCAGAGTTAAAAACAAATAACTTTTCAAAGAACCCTATATAACTGAAGGTTGAGGAAGTAAAAAATAGAATTAGTAAATTAGATTTAAACAAATCTCTGGGTCCAGAGGGGATAATCCAAAAATACTAAAGGAACTAGCAGAAGAACTAGCACCACCTGTACATCACCTCTTTCAATGCTCCTTAGACAAAGGAGAGGTAGTTAATTCCTGGAAAGAAGCCATAGTAACATCACTATTTAAAAAAGGGGACCAAAAAAGTCCTGAAAATTATAGACCTGGCAAATTCTTTCTGTAAGATATTAGAAGGAATTATTAAAGACTACATATCAGACTCTATACTGTAGTCTCAAAACAGCTAGTAGACAAAACACAACATGGTTTTACAAAAGGGAGGTCCTGTCAGACTAACACCTTGGAATTTTATAATAAAGTCAGCAAAATCTTAGACAGAGGAGTACCAGTGGATGTTGTGTTTTAAATTACACTAAAGCATTTGATAAGATACCCCATCAGGAATTAATTCAATCACTAAAAGGTTTGAACATACGTGATAACTTAGTTACCTGGCTACAATCATGGCTTACTGAAAGAAGATAAAGAGTAAGCATCAGGGGAGCCTTATAAGAATGGTCAGGAGTGTCGAATGGGGTCCCACAGGGCTCAGTATTGGGGCCATGCCTATTTAACATCTACGTAGCATCCCTCACTGTTGAACATAACAAGGTATGGCTTGTCAAGTTTGCCGATGACTGCAGACTGGGTGTAGAAATGAAACAGGGTGACCAAATATCCTTGCAGAATGCCTTAAATTATATACATGAATGGTGTATCAAGTATAAACTTCTCCTCAATCCTGATAAATGCAGTTATGCACTTGGGTAAAAAGAATTCACTGCAGACTTATAGTTAAGGCAATGTTACACTCAGAACGGTATCAGAGGAGAGAGACTTTGATATAACTATTATTGAGGACCTACAGTTCAAGACCCACTGTAATAATATAAGCAGTAAAGCAAACAACGTGCTAAACTCTATATTGAGACACATAGCTAGTTTGGAAAAGCAGGTAATAATTCCTCTGTATAGTTTTTTTGGTGAGACCTATCCTCGAATATGGAGCCCAGTTATGGTCTCCATATCATCAAAAAGAAGTTTACAAGGTCAAAAAAGTACAAAAAAGAACTACACGATACATAATGGGACAAAAGGTAAAGAATATAATACAAGACTACTATATTTAGATCTGTTCACTTTGGAGTACAGGAGAAAGAAGGGGGACATGTGCTTACTGTTTAAGGCACTGAATGACCAAGATCTATGGGAAACGCTAAGCCTGGAATATAGTGATAACCCTTTTTATACCAGAGTTCATTCACTGCCGCTAAAAAGTAAGAACTGTAGGACATGGAGGCACAGAATGTGGTTCAACCAAAGAGTCGTAGCCAAATGGAGTGGCTTACCTGAGGAGGTCCTAGGCAGTCCTACGATTGAGACTTTCAAAGTAAAATTAGATGAGCTATTCAGACAGGGTAAATTTTAAATATTTGCGAGCACCAAGGATGAAAGTCTATTTAAGCTCAGTAAAAACCTGTGAAACCTATGAAATGTGGTGGCAGCTGTGGTCCTCAATGACAAAGAGTATTATATAATCATCATGCAACATCATCACAAGCTGCTACCTCAGAGCCAACCAATCCTGGAAAGGCACCAAGAGGCCTTTGCCAAGAACAAACATGACTGTGGAAGGATGGACACCCTCATCCAGATCACTGGGGAGGATCCACCCCACCAAAAGCAATACCCATTCCCAACTGAAGCTTTGTCCTCTTTGAGGGCCACCATTGACTCACTTGTCCAACAGGGAGTCATAAGGCCTTGTGTGTCAACAGTCAATTCACCCATCTGACCTGTGAAGAAACCCAACAATAGTTGGAGACTCACCATTGATTATCGCAGACTTAATCAGGTGACCCACAGCTGTGTCCCAACTGTGGCATCTGCCCCTAATGTGCTCAAACTTCTCAAACCTAAACACCAATGGTTCAGTACATTGGACATCTCCAGTGAATTTTGATTCCTACCCTTGGCCTAAGAGAGTCAATACAGATTCACCTTCACCTTTGAAGGACATCAGCATACATGGAACTGCTTCTCACATGGGTTTCATAATAGTTCCTCCCTGTTTCATATCCACATGAAGGATGCAATCAGTGGCTTTTCCACCTCTGAATGTCTCCTACAATACAGGGATGACCTTCTCCTAGCCACAGTGGATGTGGAAAAACACCTGGAACTCCTAGATGAGCTCCTCACACTGCTACAGAAAGCAGGTCTCAAATGCAATCCTGCAAAGATACAGCCATGTCAGCCAGAAGTGATATTTCTGGGCCTGCGCATAACTGGAGAAGGGAGGAGCCCAGTAGCAAACAAAATTCAGGTCCTACAGGATTTGCCATTATCCACCAGTGTGACAACCTTCAGACATTTCCTGAGTATGGTCAACTACTTCAGGGATTTTATTTGCAATTTTGCACAGAAGACTGCCCATCTGTATGAATGCCTGATGAAGGACTTCCCATGGCAATGGGGTCCTGAGCACACTGATGCTGTCACCTCCCTGAAAAAGACCATGGCCTCTGCTCCAGCATTGGTCAACCCAAACCCAGAACTGCCATTCCATTTGGAAACTACCACCTCTGAAGTAGGTATGTCAGCAGTCCTTGCTCAAAGAGCAAATGTCACCTTGAGGCCCATTGCCGATGCTTCCCAAGTGCTCTCCATGGTAGAGCCGAAGTATTCCCTGTGTGAAAGGAACCTGCAGGCAACCTTTTGGGCTCTCAAACACTTTGCTTACATTATAAGATTTGGTCCTATCATGCTACACTCCAACCACACCCCCACCAACTTCCTATTGACAGATAGGATCAAAGATGGCAATGTGTCTAACACCAGACTCACACATTGGTCTCTACTTCTTCAAGAAAGAGACATCACTGTACTTCCCACCAAAATGCCATCCATCTTGGCACATGGTCTCCTATACCAAGGAGAACCATGTGAGTGTGGCCTAGAGCCACCAGTTCTACCTGAACCAGGCCCATTTTTCCCAGCAACAGAAAACACACTGAATAACATTACCACGCATTGTGTCTTCACAGATGATTCTTCCTTATATGATGAGGGGGGTCAAATTGCAGGATTTGGGGTCTTGGTCCTGGTCCCCACAGGTGACACCTCTGAGGTGTCAATGAAGTGTAGTGTCTAGTCATCACAGTATGCAGAACTTGCAGCTGTTGCCTGTGCCTTAGAGATCATAGATGGAAAAGGAAATGATGCCATCATCTTTTCTGACTCATCTTGGGTGTGCAACTCTTTGACAGAATTCCTTCCCTTTTGGAAGGCTCATGATTTTACCTCCTCTGAAGGTACCCCCGTCAAGTGCAAAGACTTGTTCACATACATTGTCAGCCTGGCTGCACAATGTATAATCAAACTGTTTATCCACAAAGTGAAGATACACTCCAAAGCTAAACCCTTTCACCACTACAACAGAGCTGACTCTTTAGCCAAAGAGGGAGCTCGAGGGAGGGGGGAGATATGGCAAATGCCTCCTCCCACTGCAACACCCATGGTAGCTGCAAACAGAAGAACCAAATAAGTCCCTCTGGATATTACTGAGCTACAGCTAGCTGATCCAGAGATAAAAGAGATATATCAATACCTCTACAAAGACACAGAAAAATAAATGTCTACAAATAATCCATTCAAAAGACATGTAGATAAACTCTGTCTGCCCTGGATCACACATTGATTGTCTATCACTTAGGTGATCAGTAATTCTGGATAACTCCCAAATCACTTCATTCTGAAGTCATCCATCAGGTTCATGACATCCCTACAGGTGAACACCAAGGGATGAAAAAGACAGTCCAGAGAGTGACAACCATGGGCTGGTGACCTGTTATAACATCAGATGTCCAGCATTATGTGGACAACTGTCTCACCTGTGCACAGAATAACCCAACTTCAGGCAAGAAGAACACCAAACTTCTGCATCAGAGACACTCTGGCCCTTGGAATGATATTCATATTGATTTCATTGGACCTCTGCCTTGTACCCCCAGAAACAACAAATTTGCACTCATGATCACTGATCTATTGTCCAAATGGGTTGAAGCCTTCCCATGCAAGGCCGAAACTGCAAAAGCCACTGCAAAAATCTTGGTAGAACAATTATTTACCAGATGGGTCCTACCTCTCAAGGTAGATTCAGATAAAGAACCACCTTCACAGGTGAACTTATGCAGGAAACAATTAAGTTATTGGGAGTTAGAAAGTTCACATAGCTTACCATCCTTAGTCATCAGGACAAGCAGAAAGAGCAAACAGACCCATAAAAGCAATGTTATGTAAATTTGCTACTGATACTGGAAAAACTTGGGATACCTAGTTGCCCTTACTCCTAATGGCAATTAGAGCTACCCCTTCAGCATCTACTCAATGTACCCCTTTTGAGATAATGACTGGTAGACAAATGAGACTACCAGAACATTTGGTAATTGACCTCCATACTCCTACGGTAGACAGAGTATCAATGGATACCTTTGTCAACCAACTACAAAAGAACCTTGCTCCTATCCTGGAAAGAGTGGTGGATGCATGGGACCGCCTTCCTGGGGATGTTGTTGGGTCTAAAACAGTGGGGGAATTCAAACATGCATGGGACAGACATAAAGCAATTATAGTGGGGGGTTACAGGAAGTAGGCTGTTGGTTAACTAGAATCTGCAGCTTATCCAATAGGTAGGGAAATGGGCAGACTGGGTGGGCCAAGTGGTCCTTATCTACCATCAAAGTCTATGTTTCTATGTTTCTAAATTAATTTGTTTGCTGCAAACAACTTGAGCCAAGCCCAACTGCAGTCCAAAAAGTACTTGATAAACACATCAAAGAAGTTGACTGACAAGTAAGCAACAGAGTCATGATTCTAAAATTTGCCCCTTCGGGACATGCCTTTGTAAACAAATGGTCAGGTCCACTGACGTAGGTGCAGCACAGGGCAACTAAAATGATCCATGGGCTAGGGGACTTGCCCTATGAGAGTAGGCTGAGGGAGTTGAAGATGTAGTCCTTGGAGGAGAGGAGGGATAGGGAGGACATGATTGAAACCTTCAAGTACATGAAGAAGAAGATAAATAGGACTGACACAGAGGGGCTTTTCCAGTTAAGGGGGGGCACACACAAGGGCACAATCTGAGGTTGGAGAGGGGGAGGTTCAGGAGAGAAATGAGG
Organism: Neoceratodus forsteri; assembly: GCA_016271365.2. Lineage (NCBI taxonomy): Eukaryota > Metazoa > Chordata > Ceratodontiformes > Ceratodontidae > Neoceratodus > Neoceratodus forsteri. The sequence goes on along the minus strand of CM057456.1, from coordinate 730,237,759 downwards.
AGACTCTTTTTTACAGAGAGAGTGGTGATGAGGAGGGGGTGGAACACAGTACCAGAGGAAGTGGTATCCTGTAGTACAGTGGGCTGCTTCAAAAGGAGATGGGACAGGGTAAGAGGGTGGGTCACTGGACGGGTGGGTAAGAGGGGCAGCTGCAGTATTTATTTATTTTATGTGTTTGTTTGTTTATGTATGTATGTATGTATTTAAGAGTTTTACCAGGAAGGCATACTGAGCAGACTAATGCTTAATTCCAGATGCATCCTGGGGGAAAGGGTAAGGGATAATCATATAGTACAGTAATCATAAGGGATACATAATACAGTACAGAGTACAAATATGACATGCAAGATAAAACAAGACCTGTTACTACAAGTAGGTGGTTAATGCATGGCAGAGACACACAAAACTGACTCTGTCGCCTACTTGCCAGTCAACTTCTTTGATGTTGTATAAGGGCTGCTAGCTGCACAATCAAGCAGACTTGATAAGCTGAAAGGCCTTTATCTGCTGGCAATTTCATCTGTTCATATTTGATATCATCAATAAATTGAGTCCAACTGTGTACCAAGTCCAAATTATTGATGGCAGAAGAAAGACAATTGATAAGTGGTACCAGGCAAACCAGATGAAGCTCTACAAAGATGATTAGTGCCATACAGTAAAATGCAGTATAAATGCTCTTTTCTCCAGTCCCAGGGGGAAAGGGCACCTTGTGTGCTTAACTGTCTCTTTTGCTTTTTGTTCTTTGCTACTGAACAATTCTGATAAACTGAAATGTTGATTGGCCTACAGTAGAAGATCAAATGACCAATGGCGGAGAGAAGCTGATGCGAAGACACTGCTTCCTCTGCCCCTGGAGGAAGGAACACCATTTACTAACAATGCTTTAGTTTCCCCTTCTTCTCTCCTTTTCTTAGCTCTTGCAAACTCAAATTCCAAAGACTTTGGCATTCCAAGATGGGACCATCCAGACTGAGGCTCTTACTGCTCCTACTGTTCTTAGATTTATGGCCGAGAGACCTGGCATCCATCCACTTGAACCCTCACCAGAAGTTCCTGCAGAGTGAGGCCTACCACAAGAAGTTCCAGCATGCAAAGGCATACCAGACCCATATTCATGCTTTTCTTCATGCCATGAACCCCAATGACCTGACCTACTCCCCCTCTTCCAGATTTTACCACTTCCCCTGGTATAGGCATAACCAATGCTTTACCCTCTACTCATATTTCTGTTCAAGCAGGTCAGGACACTTACCTCAGTACTCTTGTTATTGTACCATCATTGTCTACTTTAAAAATTGACTGAAAAACTGATAATCTTGAAGGACAGCAACTTCCAGTTGCCAGCCTTGCCAAAGGAACTTTTAAAGGTTGGCCTAATACCTGTATTTGCCCTAATGGAACTTTATTCATCCGCCAAGTTATACCACAAAATACAGGACTATACAATCTCACAGCAATGATTAATAGACTTTTGCACATGTTTTCATAATATAACTGTAGGAAAGATATGTTTCAACCACACAGTTGCTACCATTGCTCTTGTCCTTACAGTGAATCCAGTTAATGAAGGTACCCTTCTTCAATGTCCCACCTTTGAATCTGTCCCTGAGAGTGGTCTGGCAGCAACATCTATACCTGGAACTTTGATTAATAACGTGCAGTACATGCACGTGTCAGTGGTACTGAACCTAACCCACTGGAACATAGCAGAGTTTGGACAATGTGGTTCTACTTATATATTTAATTTTCATTCTATGATGTTATTAGATTTAATAGCAGTATATCAAGTTAGTGCTCAAGACCCTGTAGCAGTGCACCACACAACGGAACACCTCCATGGAGTGTTCCAGCCTTAATGTCGTCGTCAATAATTAAGTGCAGTGACTAGAATAGCTAGCACTGTAACAGCTTTGTTTGGCTCAGGAATGTCAATTTGGAATCATACCAATCTGACCAAAATTCAGAGACATAATAATCTCTTCAATTCTAAATTAGTGGATAATGTGGTAACACTCATGCTACATGGTATAGAAGGACTCTCACAAGAAGAAAGGTTTACTATCTATAATATGCATGATATTGCTAGATTGATGAAACTCATGATAAATGAATAAACTGGTTGCATTAAATAATAAAGAACTTAGGGAGCAACACGTAGGCAGGGAGATAATATGTTTACCCTATGGTAATTTTGCACTTAACACTATCACTAATCTCTTCCGGGATCTGGAATCAGGGCAGATCCCAGATTTGATCCAAGATAAGTGTATGGCTAAGTGGTATTGCCCCTACTGCAATTCTCTTTCCTATAGTGTGAAATCTATGGATAAGACTGTATCCTTTTCCCTAGCTACTGCATGAAATTTGGGTTATGTTACACCACACACAAATCAAGGACATTGCTTCACAGCCAATCATTGTAGCATTAAGGGCACCATGTATGTTACATTTACAGTATCTCATCCAGTTTTCGATAAGGATTCTTCAGTCTTTGACAAGCATGCTATTATCCACTCTGTGGGCAGAAGATGCCGTTATATACTCAAGTAACTCCGATCCCCTCCCTCTACAGCAGTCCCTTCAAAAGTGCTTCTCCGAAGTTGAAGTTGCCATCTTGAAGGCAACATCTATAGAGAATGGATTAATCTACCTCCTCTACTGGTGTTTCACCCTCACCTCAACTCCTGGGTTGCTTTGCATACAGACTGTTGTGCTAAAAATGGATATCATTATCTATGCAGATGTGATGTCTTTGA